>CAMRHE010000013.1:9222500-9847500 GCA_947044405.1 Leptodactylus fallax
TTTTCTTTGATTAGAGACATCTACTTATAATAGCAAGATTAACACACTATATGTCAATGAGTAACATGCGCCTGTTTAACAAGCTGAACATTTCTTGATATGCAGCGTACTGTATGCTTAGGTTTGTTCAATTCATTTTACTTAGCATATACTAAGTGCTATGATCATTGTTAAATTATTTATGTTTGTTTCATTAAAGACATGCATACATTTTTACGTACTATGCTCCAAAGATCCAATGACAGCTACATCTATGTTTCTTTTCTGCTGTTCTTCTTAAGTAAAAAAAAAATAGAGTTGAGTTACAGGTCACAAATGAGTTCTTTGCCAAATAATAATAAAATAAAATAAAAATGAAAATTCTGGAAATTTTGAAAGAACATCTGCAGTTTCATGAACTTTGTAACTTTCTATTTTCTAACTTCTTATTGTGTTCATCCTTGCTAACATATTTTGATAAGTAGTTTGAAAAATATTTAGGAGTTTGTGGTCTATGGGGAGAGATAAATGTGGAAACCATTATACAAAAATAGTTTATACAATGCATAATTATAAATGATAATGGCTACACTGGGCTATTGGGTTGAATGATATTGCTAGCTCGATGCCACATAAGATTTTTACTGTTAAAAAGTAAAAGACGTTTTCGACATTGGTTATTAATAAAATGTGGTCTGATAGTTATGCAAGTCACACTAGTAGACAAGGACAGTGTATGAACCCCAAAACTGAGCCTACAGAAACTACAATTCATCACATAATATACAAAGTTTCATGTAGCTACACTGAAGAAAAAATAAAGCCATTTTGACCTCAGAGTATTGGAGAGCCTGGGATGGTGCTCATAAAACAACAACAACAAAACATTTACTCACTTTTCCTCACCTTTCCTGCTCTCTGCAGTAGTATCCGTCCTCCAGGTCCTCCACCCTCCTCTATTATATCAGCAGCACTGGGTCACCGCTAAGTGGACTTTCAAAGCTTCACAGGCTTAGTCACAGGTTTCTTCCGTGCATCCCATATATATATATATATATATATATATATATATATATAAATGTATATATACAGTCATATGAAAAAGTTTGGCACCCCTATTAATCTTAATCATTTTTAGTTCTAAATATTTGGGTGTTTGCAACAGCCATTTCAATTTGATATATCTAATAACTGATGGACACAGTAATATTTCAGGATTGAAATGAGGTTTATTGTACTAACAGAAAATGTGCAATATGCATTAAATCAAAATTTGACCGGTGCAAAAGTATGGGCACCTCAACAGAAAAGTGACATTAATATTTAGTAGATCCTCCTTTTGCTAAAATAACAGCCTCTAGTCGCTTCCTGTAGCTTTTAATCAGTTCCTGGATCCTGGATGAAGGTATTTTTGACCATTCCTCTTTACAAAACAATTCCAGTTCAGTTAAGTTTGATGGTCGCCGAGCATGGACAGCCCGCTTCAAATTATCCCACAGATGTTCAATGATATTCAGGTCTGGGGACTGGGATGGCCATTCCAGAACATTGTAATTGTTCCTCTGCATGAATGCCTGAGTAGATTTGGAGCTGTGTTTTGGATCATTGTCTTGCTGAAATATCCATCCCCGACGTAACTTCAAATTCGTCACTGATTCTTGTACATTATTCTCAAGAATCTGCTGATACTGAGTTGAATCCATGCGACACTCAACTTTAACAAGATTCCCGGTGCCGGCATTGGCCACACAGCCCCAAAGCATGATGGAACCTCCACCAAATTTTACAGTGGGTAGCAAGTGTTTTTCTTGGAATGCTGTGTTTTTTTGACGCCATGCATAACGCCTTTTTGTATGACCAAACAACTCAATCTTTGTTTCATCAGTCCACAGGACCTTCTTCCAAAATGAAGCTGGCTTGTCCAAATGTGCTTTTGCATACCTCAGGCGACTCTGTTTGTGGCGTGCTTTCAGAAACGGCTTCTTTCGCATCACTCTCCCATACAGCTTCTCCTTGTGCAAAGTGTGCTGTATTGTTGACCGATGCACAGTGACACCATCTGCAGCAAGATGATGCTGCAGCTCTTTGGAGGTGGTCTGTGGATTGTCCTTGATTGTTCTCACCATTCTTCTTCTCTGCCTTTCTGATATTTTTCTTGGTCTGCCACTTCTGGGCTTAACAAGAACTGTCCCTGTGGTCTTCCATTTCCAGGTTAAATCTCTGAGACAACATTTTGTATCCTTCCCCTGAACAACTATGTTGAACAATCTTTGTTTTCAGATCATTTGAGAGTTGTTTTGAGGAGCCCATGATGCCACTCTTCAGAGGAGATTCAAATAGGAGAACAACTTGCAATTGGCCACCTTAAATACCTTTTCTCATGATTAGATACACCTGGCTATGAAGTTCAAAGCTCAGTGAGGTTACAAAACCAATTTTGTGCTTCAGTAAGTCAGTAAAAAGTAGTTAGGAGTATTCAAGTCAATAAAATGATAAGGGTACCCAAATTTTTGCACCGGTCAAATTTTGGTTTTGCACATTTTCTGTTAGTACAATAAACCTCATTTCAATACTGAAATATTACTGTGTCCATCAGTTATTGGATATATCAAATTGAAATGGCTGTTGCAAACACCCAAATATTTAGAACTAAAAATGATTAAGATTAATAGGGGTGCCCAAACTTTTTCATATGACTGTATATATATATATATATATATATATATATATATATATTTAATGTAGACATACATACAATTTACACTCTGTTCAGCAATGATTGCACAGAAAAATGGAGCTGATTGAAATAAAGTTATTGTCAAGTGTTAGTTATAAGAGAAATGACAGCTTATGATAAGCATATTCTTTAATAGCAGAGAACATTTCGAGTCACACTGTAAATTCATACATAACAATAATATATGTTTGGTGTGCAACCAATAATTGCAGATTAACACAAATTGAAGAACAAAGAAGAAGGAGGATCGCATGTCCTGGGGCTATGTTAACTTCCCCATAATGACTTGCAGGTGGCCCTCCGCCAATCATGAGAAACTATAACTGTGAGATCACTCATGGATGAGTCATAGCTTCTATAAAACAGCTGTAACATCTCTGCCTGTTCGGGTCTCTGCGCCACCCTCCGCTCGCATGCTGCGGCAAAGGAGGCGTGCTCAGTTTGATTCCTTGCGTAGGTTTCTTGTTGCTCAGTCTGAACACTGTCCTAATACCTCCTGTCTGTAATTGAATTTCTGACACAACTGTTTCCTGCATCTTTGTTTCCTCTGCTCCACTAATAGTTAGTTTTGCCTTGCCTGTGTGATTGACAGCCTTTCCTCCTATCAAGTCTGGGGCGGGTTCTGTCTTCGTATTTATTCTTTGCTCACATTCACATTGGTGCTGGTTATTGTTTCTTGTGTTCTGGCTATTATTCCTTGCTGTTTTCTTACTTGTATTTGTATTCCTGACCTCTGGCCTTGACTTTTGACTATTCTCTTGGATTTTGATTCTGTACTGCATTGCTCGTCTGTTACCGAACCCTTGGCTTTCTAACCTCCCTTCTTGTCGTTTGTTCTGTGTTATGTTCGACCCCGAACCAAATGAAACATAAACAAGCATGCATAATAAACTGGTTTATTGAAGAAACACAAAACAAATAAAGGGCAGACAAAATAACTGAGAAAATAAAACAGAGCAGGCAGGAGAAAATAACAATAGAAATCGCCCTGTGATCGGCCCTGACTGATCCTGCCTAAAGCCAGAGTTTTCCTCTTAAAAGAGGACACCTCACAGGAACCTTACTAGAATCCCTGTGAGCTGACCCTGAAATTAAACACACCATAAACCAGCAGTCCCCTGCACTGACCACCCAACAGCTAAATCCAAGAATCCACATACACAGTGGATTGCATACAAAACCTGAGCACCAGGCCTAACAGCACAGGTATGGCTGGACACAAGTATAACCAGCAGTGTGAAATAGTGAAGCCCCAGTTTATATAGCACCACAGAGGGTGTGGCAGAGGCACCGGGAAAAACCCCTCCCCAAGGCAGAAAGTACAGACAGACAAGATTTAACCCCTGCCCGTCTGGACCAACTACCTAACAGTACCCCACCTTAAAGGAGGTGCCTCCGGAACCTCCGGACCGGGCTTCAATGGAAACCTGCGGTGGAAGGCCCTAATGCACCGCTTAGCAAAAATGTCAGATGACGAAACCCATGATCTCTCCTCAGGCCCATAGCCTTTCCAATGGACCAGATACTGAATGCGCCCGTGAAAGAGCCGGGAGTCCTCAATAGAGCGAACCACGAACTGCAGCTCTCCATTAACCAAGGCAGGTGGGGGTGGTGAAACTGAATCACTGCCTGAGGAAGAAAAATACCTCTTTAGTAAGGACACATGAAAGGCATTGGTTATCCCCAGAGAGTCAGGTAGGCGCAAACGAACTGAGACAGGGTTAATTATCTCTACAATTTCAAATGGACCAATATATTTGGGACCAAGTTTGAAGCATGGTATTTTAAGTCTAATAGTCCGTGTAGAGAGCCACACCCTATCTCCCACAGAGAACTTATGGGATTCTGATCGTTTACTGTCAGCAAAAAATTTAGCTTTACCCCTAGCTCTAATAAGATTTTTCTTGACCTCAGACCAGACTGAAGCTAGTTTAGCAGAGAACTGAACCTCCCCTGGGACATCCGAACTAGCTAAAGACAACGGACCAAAGGACGGATGAAACGCATAATTACAAAAAAAAAGGAGAGATCCCAGTAGATTCCAAAGAACGATTATTTATAAGCAAACTCAGCTAATGGTAAAAATTCTTTCCACTTAAACTGATCTGAGCTCACAAAGCACCTTAAATATTGTTCCAAACTTTGATTTAACCTTTCAGTCTGATCGTTGGATTGTGGGTGATAAGATGAAGAAAAGGATAAAGAGATGCTAAGGCGTTTACAAAACGCCCTCTAGAACCTGGAAACGAACTGCACTCCCTTATCTGACACAATATCAGACGGTACCCCATGAAGCCGTACAAAATTTTCCACAAATGATCTAGCCAAAAGAGGGGCAGACGGCAATTTGGGTAAAGCCACCAAATGGCACATCTTACTAAACCGATCCGTGATTACCCAAATTACCGTACATCCTCCAGAAACCGGTAGATCAGTGATGAAATCCATAGAGATGTGCATCCAAGGCTTCTCAGGAATAGGCAATGGGCACAATTTCCCCGCAGGAAATCCTCTAAGGGACTTCGACCTGGCACATACCTCACAGGACTCCACATATCTCGTAGTGTCCCTCCTGACAGATGGCCACCAAAACGACCTGGAAATTAACTTCAATGTATTAGAAATACCAGGGTGACCCGAGAGGACTGAATCATGAGCCTCCTGTAATAATGACAATCGAAGGTTCAGAGGAACAAAAAACTTATCATTAGGGGTGTTGGCAGGAGCCAAGCTTTGTGCTTCCGAAATCTCCTTGTGAAGGTCAGTAGAAATCGCGGCCACTACCACTCCCTTGGCCAATATCTGTGAAGGGATCTCATCACAGGGTGCAGCCTCAAATGACCGGGACAGGGCGTCCGCCACCACATTCTTCGAACCTGGTCGGTAGGTAACTAGAAAGTTAAACCTGGAAAAGAACAAAGACCAACGAGCCTGACGAGGATTTAACGTCTTAGCTGACTGTAGATACATCAAATTTTTATGGTCCGTGAAAACCGTCACTTTATGCACGGCACCTTCTAAAAAATGTCTCCATTCCTCAAAGGCTAACTTAATCGCCAGCAACTCTCTGTCACCCACATCGTAATTACATTCTGTTTTCGAAAATTTCTTTGAGAAGAAGGCACAAATCCGCAGGTTACGGCACTCAACATCTCCTTGAGACAAAACCGCTCCAACCCCCACACTAGAAGCGTCCACTTCAACAAAAAATGGTAAGGAGTTGACGGGTTGGACCAAAACAGGTGCCGAAGCAAAGCGTTGCTTAAGCGATCGGAACGCTCTCTCAGCCTCCGGCGGCCACTCCGAAATCTTGGCTCCTTTTTGGTCAAATTTGTCAAAGGCTTAACAATCAACGAAAAATTCTTAATAAATTTACGGTAAAAGTTAGCAAACCCTAGAAACCTCTGTAACGCTTTGAGGTTCTCGGGTTGAACCCAGTCTAAAATAGCCTTGACCTTACTTAAATCCATCTTGAATCCGTCCTTCGAAATGACAAACCCCAAAAAAAGAAATCTCCTGGACACAAAAAACACACTTTTCCTCTTTAACACTAAGTGAATTCTCTTTTAGAACAGACAAGACGGACCGAAGGTGTTCACAGTGAGACTCGTAATTAGGAGAAAAGATGAGGATATCATCTAAGTACACAACCAGGAAGTGACCAATAAAAGGACGTAATATGTCATTTATAAACTCCTGGAAGATTGCAGGGGCATTAGTAAGCCCAAAGGGAATAACCAGACTCTCGAAATGACCCAGGGGCGTGTTAAATGCTGTCTTCCACTCGTCTCCCTCCCGTACTCTTATCAAATTGTATGCCCCACGGAGATCTAATTTAGAAAACCACTGGGACCCCACCAGTTGATTAAATAAATCGGGAATAAGAGGAAGCGGGTAAGGATTACGCACAGTAATTTGGTTCAATTCCCAAAAATTAAGGCAAGGACGTAGTCCGCCATCTTTCTTTTTAACAAAAAAAAACCCGGCTGCTAACGGAGAGTTAGAGGGTCTTATGTGACCCTTCTTCAAACTCTCTGAGATAAAATCTTTTAAAGCCTCTCTTTCAGGGACAGAAATGTTATATAACCTGCTTTTGGGGTATTTACAGCCCAGCACCAGATCAATCCTGCAGTCATATGGTCTATGAGGAGGAAGCTGGTCACTAGAGGTGGGAGAGAATACCTGTGAAAAGTCAGACAGAAATGAAGGGACATTAGGTAACACTATGGCTACAAGCTGACTAGGCATACACTCTTTCTTACTCTCAAGAGACCATTTGAAAATGTCTCCCGTACGCCGATCAACCAAAGGATTGTGTTTTTTAAACCAAGGATAACCGAGTACAATGACCGCCGGCAATGAGTCAAGAACATACAAATCCACACATTCTAGGTGGAACAAACCAATCTTCAGCTTAACCCCTACAGAGATAGCTTTAATCCAGCCCAAAGGTCCAGCATCAATACCAGCAATAGGAATGGGTGTCTCCAGGAGGGTTATTTTTAAGTCAAGATCTGTCGCACACTTAGAATTAATTAATTGACCCCGGCACCACAATCAAGAAACACCCGTACGGGATGCTCCTTATTCTCAAGGATAATTTCAGCAGGGAGGATCATCTTGGAGCCACTGGTCCAAGCAATACATCTACCTAACGGGAGATCCCCATAGCTCGTTAGGTTCTTTAGTTTAAAGCCTTCTTAGGATGGGATAGCTCCGGACAATCTCTTACAAAATGACCCGGACGCTCACAATAGAAACATTGGCCTGCAGCCAAACGTCTCTTCTTTCTGTCCTCAGACTGTAAAGAACTCAGCTGCATGGCCTCTACAGAAGGCTCCGCCCCCTCCCCTGGCGAGTGAGGAGAGTGACTCACTCCCATTTCTACTGTTCTCAGACGCAAACGTCTGTCGACCTGAATAGCTAAACTCATGGCTTCCTCCAAAGAAGCCGGGGGAGAAAACTGTAGCATAAGATCTTTTACTTGGTCGGACAACCCGGCACAAAATTGACTCCGAAGAGCCGGATCGTTCCACTTAGTATCAATGGACCACTTACAAAAAGCTGCACAGTAATCCTCTGCAGAACTCCTCCCTTGAGAGAGGTGACGCAGCTTACTCTCAGCTAAATGCAAACGGTCTGGGTCATCGAACAGTAACCCGAGTGCAGAAAAAAAACATCTACAGACTGCAGTGTGGGGGAATCAGGGGGTAAAGAAAAAGCCCAAACCTGAGGCTCTCCCTGTAGACGGGATATAATAATTCCCACCCGCTGACTCTCATTACCAGAAGAGATTGGCCTTAGTCTAAAATACAACTTGCAGGCCTCTCTAAATGAGAAAAACTCAGAGCGCACCCCCCGAGAAGCGATCCGGAAGATCCACTCGGGGTTCAAATCCTGACACCCCCTCCCTAAACACTCCGCTCACTTGCTGTATGTTTTGCTGCTGGACCTGAGTCTGAAGAGAATCGACTTTCATGGTTAAAGCCTGAAGGTGAGCAGTTAATTGCTCCATAGGATCCATCTGAGGAAAAAAAAGAAAAAAAGCAAAGGAAAAAAAAAAGGGGTAGAGAATTAATAAATGGTCGGCTGGTTATTCTGTTATGTTCGACCCCGAACCAAATGAAACATAAACAAGCATGCATAATAAACTGGTTTATTGAAGAAACACAAAACAAATAAAGGGCAGACAAAATAACTGAGAAAATAAAACAGAGCAGGCAGGAGAAAATAACAATAGAAATCGCCCTGCGATCTGCCCTGACTGATCCTGCCTAACGCCAGAGTTTTCCTCTTAAAAGAGGACACCTCACAGGAACCTTACTAGAATCCCTGTGAGCTGACCCTGAAATTAAACACACCATAAACCAGCAGTCCCCACTGACCACCCAACAGCTAAATCCAAGAATCCACATACACAGTGGATTGCATACAAAACCTGAGCACCAGGCCTAACAGCACAGGTATGGCTGGACACACAAGTATAACCAGCAGTGTGAAATAGTAAAGCCCTGTTTATATAGCACCACAGAGGGTGTGGCAGAGAAAAACCCCTCCCCAAGGCAGAAAGTACAGACAGAAAAGATTTAACCCCTGCCCGTCTGGACCAACTACCTAACATTCTGTCTGTGTTCTGTGTTGTCACTTTACTCAGTATAGGGCTTGTCTTCAGGTTGTCCTTTTACCGTTTAGGGTAAACTGAGGCAATAGGAAGGGACAGTGGCTGGGGTGAGATTAGGGATCACTTGTCTCTGTCCTTCCTCCCAGTCCCCTGCAGTAGTGTGAGGGTATTGCTACGTCTGGCAAGACCCTAACAACAGCCCAACCAGAAGACACTGCCGTTTTGTTGGATAGAATAGAGGACTGCATACATGAGAGTATGTGATAGTAAAATACAGAATACAGTAAGATCGATAGTGGATTAGTGTGTTTTAAGGATAAGAGAATAGTTTATTTTCATTTAGATTTATATTTTATTTAGATGTACAATAAAATGACAGAGACATGCTGTAGATTTTAGAGAGAAATAGGAGTCTGTCTGTGTCACTGTGCTAAGCAGGCACAAGCAACAATTGCTGTGAGGGCTGCTGCAGCTGCCAGCTATACAATTCTCTTACATTCAGCCTGTGTCCAAGTGATATAGTGGCACTAAAAATTGGCTATTTTTCTGTGTGAAGCTCAGATTTAAATAGCACCATTAAACTTCAGTAGAGACCTTAACCTGGGAGAGTCCTTAACAGGGTGATTCGCGAATGGCAGATCACTACCAAAGTTGGTAGTGGCCTTTTCAAGGGGTGTGATATTCTGTTATTTATATAAATATAAGTATGTATGAGAAATTACTGCAGTTTCATGTAAACTATAGAGAAAGATTATATGTCTCCTTAAAGTCCTCTATCAGGTCTTCAACCCACAATCTTGTGTATGTAAAGCAATCTCTCTGAGAATTGAGCCACACTGCATATATGTTATGTGTGTGTGTCTGAGGTGTCTGTGTGTGTATGTTTGCATGAAAAATATAATACATATAATTATAAATATAATATAACAGGCTTAAAAAGAAAAGGGTCAGGATTTTTAAGTATACAATATACTGACATATAAAGATATATGTGTGATGATAAAAGAACCCCAGTTTATGTATTTTTCCTTGATATGTTTTGTTTTATATACAAATTACCTAATCCTGTTAATCTTATGTCATTTATGTTTGCTGATCAATCCACTTCAGTTGTGTTAGGTAGAATAGAAGGGAAGATTACCTTTTCTGACTCCAGCCAATCAGTTTTATTACCCCTGGACAAACAGATGGCAAAGGAGGGAAGGAGGGCTAATGACCCTGAGATCAACCCCAGACATAGCTTTTATGCAGCCAGGAAAACATCCTTTTTTTCTCAGCATCCTGCATTTGGGAATAGGAGGAGGGGGGGTACCCTGGCAGGGAGGTGTGGCTAGACACTGGCCTTAACAGAGACTGAGACCCAGGACTGTTATCACATCTGATAAAACAGCTAAGGAGAGATGAGGTGTGTCCATTTTGCAACAAAGACTCTTAGCCTCCAACAAAGAAACCTGGGTATTATTCTTTTTTATTCCTTGTATTGTCAAAGCTGTTTGCCATGTTGTGTTATTCTTGTTAACTTCTCTTTATATGTCACACTGAACCCTTTGGGTATTAAATTGTTAAATTTACGGTTATTTTGTGTTGCTCTATGAACCCATTACCTTTTTGAGGTGTGTTTGAGACGCCTGTGTATGTGTGTGAGGTTTCTGCTGGACCTGAATTAGGAGTGGTGGCAGTGTGTATTTTGAGGGTGTGTGGACTGTGTTGCGGTGTGATTTATGCTCAATTTGCAGCCTGAGTGAAGGGTGAGTGAAAGATTGAGTGAGTTGAGTGAGTCAACCCCTGACAGTGGCACCTGCACCACGTGCAAGTAATGCTTACATTATGCACATAAATACTATTGTAGCTTTGGTCAGAAAAAATTCTTCTGTTGAGTTTGTGTCTAGTCACTGGACCCTCAGGGGGACCCAATGGTCCCTCTAGCACATAAAATATACCACTATCCTAAATGGCACAAATGGTGCTGAACCTGTTCAGGAGAACAAATCTCTAAATTTCATCTGTTTTTATGTGGCTACAAGGGCACCCTCCTGGGCTTGCAACAACAGAAAGGTATGCCTTTCCACCATTTGATCTGCAATGTTCCATCTCACTGGAATTCCAGTATGCATATACTGAACCATCTGTTCAAGCAGTGTAAAGTGGCCAATGATTGTATTTCATACAAGATCACCAAAGTAGGGAGCTTGTGTTATTTTAAGCTCAGACATTGTCAGCTCATCTGGACACATGTTGCCTACTCAGGCCCTTAAAGGGAATCTGTCAGGGCAATTTGGGATACTAAACCACCCACAGGTCCATATGGACCTGGGGTTTAGTGTCCCAAATCACTCTGTTATAACGCAATCCATGGCCACATTAAAAATAAAAAAGCTTTATACTCACCCTGCCGATGTACTCCCCGCGCCTGTGCAGCTCTTCAATGAAGCCAGAGGAGTACACCTCGACTTCAGTGCGCATGCCCTGTATCTCCGGCAATTGCTCAGTGAAGCTGGGTTGTCCATCTTTGGCTTCACTGAAGAACAGTGCAGGCGCCAGGAGCACCAGAGATGTGTCCAATGAGACTCAATGGGTCCGATGAGCAGCAATTTGCGGAACATGATGGAATTATTTTTGTTTATCTGCTGCACCAATCTGACCCACATCAGCAAATGGATACAAACAACATAGACTACCAGATTCAGAAGTATTTGAGCTGTGCCCTCTCCCTGGAATATACCATGAACCCTGACTCCATGGATGTCTGGGTCAGTAGACAGGACCAGTTTCAGAAACTGGTTTAGTTTGTCATAATTGTACTGTCTTGTCTGTCTTTGTCCCTCCAGTAAAGATATTCAGTGAGGGTATGCAGATTGATTTGTGACATCACCACATGAAAGCGCAAAAAACTGTCATCTATAAGTGTGGAAACATTACATTTGTGAAAATGAATCAGGCATCAAACTATCAGGATGTTTTACAGACCTCTGGCTGAAGCCAATGAATAGATTTTCAATTGTCAATAGTCAGGATTGGCTGTTTTATTTATCATTGCCTGTCCATCATGTTCATACTGTACTGCTGCCACTAGTACTAGCCCTACGCAGCTGCATATCTCCTGCCTTGTCCATCATTTTCCATACTGTACTGCTGCTGAGAACATACCCTACCCTACACAGGGTAAATATAATAAATCTGAAACTGATCACAAATTAATAATCGATAATATTTTGATGCCTTGTTAAAAAGACATTGCTTCTTTCGTGTATGAATACTGGGAAGCATCTGCCACCAAAAAGCAATCATTTTTTGATTGTTAAAAAATATGACAGTGCAGCGTATTTTTAAATAGGCTCTTTGTTACCATAGGCTAACATCCATTTACCCATAGCCATACATAACTTTTTAGGGAAAGTGGTCCAAAATTATTTTGACTGAATTGATTCCAATGGCCCATTCGATCTGTCTTGAAATGAATTTCCGATAATTCATTCGCTCATCTCTATTTATGGTATCGTAAATTGTGCAATAGTGATGCTAAGCTAAAGCAAGAGTGGTCTACTAATTCATCTTTTGTTGCTTCTATTCATGAAGGGTCCATTCTTCAGGAGTGTAACATAGAAAAAATTATTGTCAGAAGAGTGCATACTTTCAATGTTTTTTCTTTGATTAGAGACATCTACTTATAATAGCAAGATTAACACACTATATGTCAATGAGTAACATGCGCCTGTTTAACAAGCTGAACATTTCTTGATATGCAGCGTACTGTATGCTTAGGTTTGTTCAATTCATTTTACTTAGCATATACTAAGTGCTATGATCATTGGTACATTTTTTATGTTTGTTTCATTAAAGACATGCATACATTTTTACGTACTATGCTCCAAAGATCCAATGACAGCTACATCTATGTTTCTTTTCTGCTGTTCTTCTTAAGTAAAAAAATAGAGTTGAGTTACAGGTCACAAATGAGTTCTTTGCCAAATAATAATAAAAAAAATAAAAATGAAAATTCCGGAAATTTTGAAGTTTCATGAACTTTGTAACTTTCTATTTTCTAACTTCTTATTGTGTTCATCCTTGCTAACATATTTTGATAAGTAGTTTGAAAAATATTTAGGAGTTTGTGGTCTATGGGGAGAGATAAATGTGGAAACCATTATACAAAAATAGTTTATAGAATTCATAATTATAAATGATAATGGCTACACTGGGTTATTGGGTTGAATGATATTGCTAGCTCGATGCCACATAAGATTGTTACAGTTAAAAAGTAAAAGAAGTTTTCGACATTGGTTATTAATAAAATGTGGTCTGATAGATATGCAAGTCACCCTACTCAGAGTATTGGAGTGCCTGGGATGTTGCTCATAAAAAAAAAACAACAACAACAAAAACATTTACTCACTTTTCCTCACCTTTCCTGCTCTCTGCAGTAGTATCCGTCCTCCAGGCCCTCCACCCTCCTCTATTATATCAGCAGCACTGGGTCACCACTAAGTGGACTTTCAAAGCTTCACAGGCTTAGTCACAGGTTTCTGCCATGCATCCCCTATAAATAAATATATATATTTAATGTAGACAAATGTAAGGTTATGCATTTTGATTGAGGAAATAAAATGTATGATTATGTACTTAATAGTAAGTTACTGGGTAAGACTGCCACTGATAAATACTTGTGGATTTTGAAGGATACTAAGCTAACCTTACAGACCAAAGCCAGGCAGCTGCCGCCAAGGCAAATAAAATAATGGGATGCATCAAAAGAGACATAGATGCTTATGACAAGAACATAGTTATGCCTTTATACATATCACTAGTACACATAGAATGTGCACAATTTTGGGTCCCTGTGTATAAGAAGGATGAAAGCGACCAAGATAATTAGGGGAATGGGTAGATTGGAGTACCAAGATACAAAGCAAACTTTGCCCTGGAGGAAAGAACATTTCACCAGTGTAAGGGTTAAAATATAACTTGTATTATATTCTATACACTGTATACACAGGGAGTGAAATGTTCTGCAGACAGTCAGCACAAATTAGAGCTCTTGCAGACACAAAGTCTGGGATAGCATTCAAGGCCTTGCTGTTTTCAGGAAAGATAAAAGAAAACATACAGATAAGTAATGAGAAGTAACACATATTATGAGAAACTGTGAATCTGCCTAGCAGCGGAACCGGAAAGACCAAATATGTACATTGGTCACATGACTATTGTGTAACCAACTTGCCTTTAAAACTTGTATGAACTATACAATAAACGAAATCATTCTTACTAGACTCCTGGGCGTGTCTGTACGTTTGTTTCCCGAGCTCGTTATTGTTCTTTATTTAATTTGGATTACGGTGACATCCATCCCGGGGGAGCTTAACCCCCGACACCAGCAACACAGATTGGGATTCCTTACTGTAAGAGTAGTGAGACTATGGAACTGAATGACTAGCTGATGCAGTGTTTTATGTTAATTGTCAGATTTGGACATTTTTTTCCTTCCTCTGGATCAACACTGTAGGGTTATTGGTTGGACTTTTATGGATGTGTGTCATCTTCTAATCTTGTTACTGTGTTACTCTTAAACTTGCTACCTAATGCTTCAGACTGTACCCCACAATCGGAACTTCCAAATGCAACCCACCTCTTCAGAAAAACCTACAAAATTGATGTGTGCACACTTAACTGACCTCTGTTTTAGTAACTAGGATCCATTTGTCTTTAAACCAATTAACACAATATCACAACATGCTAACAGAAGCCTTTTAAGGCTGCAAATCACCCTTTCCCACTGGGTGGTCAATCTTAAATACAGGTAGGATAGTTAATATATCACCTAGTGAAAACTTGTCGCAAAACCATGTTGAAATTAGAAAAGCAACTTAACTTGTGATGCACATACGTAGACAAGAAGACAAGTAAGGGAGAACATGTCTCTCAACTGTAAGCCCCTGTGAGTCCTTTCTACCACCGTACTAGTTCAGTCATGTAGTTAATTTTGTGTTTTATTGTACTGTATTGTACTACATTTTCATATCATATGGAATTTATGGTGTTCTAAAAAATAGTAAGAGTAACTGAATTTGGTTAATTGAATGCAGTAATTTTCCCAAGGCATGTACCAATTGACAATGCTTAACAGAGCTAACAGAGGTTCACCGTGCAACACCCACTACATGTAAAGACATTGCTTTGTCCATGAAACAAAGGAAATTGATGGCAGAAAAAGACCACACGGTTCATCTAGTCTGCTCTTATATTATTAGCATTTTATCTGAGGACATACCTGTGTCTATGCCAGTAGATTAGTACTGTAGATTTCCCAACCACATTTGATGGCAATTAGTTCCAAACCACTACAACTCTTTGAGTAAAATAATATTTCCTGACACTATTACTGATGTTCTCCCCAGCTAAGGATATGATGGATATAACCTTTTTCTTACAATGACCGGGTCCTTTTTCAACACCATGAAGTATAATTAGACCAGAAAGCTTTCAATCCACCCTAGTTTAATATTATTGATGTAATTCCGGCGCTCTGCATTCCTACTTACATTCCTTGTCTGTCTGCTGCCTTAGTCTCACTTTGGATGAGCAATATGTACTATTCCTGATCTTGATATGTAGCATGCATGCTTTTCTCCTGTCTGTTGCTGGAGTCTATGTCTGCTACATTTGTTTCATATGCTAGTCTGCTTCTGTTCACGTGTACCTGAAACCT
This sequence comes from Leptodactylus fallax, assembly GCA_947044405.1. NCBI lineage: Eukaryota > Metazoa > Chordata > Amphibia > Anura > Leptodactylidae > Leptodactylus > Leptodactylus fallax. The sequence goes on from CAMRHE010000013.1 coordinate 9,238,041, forward strand.
AGCTTCTGTTATGTGTTTGGCCGAGGGAACTATCCCATGTCATCATGATAGCTGCATATGTTCCCCCTTTGTGAAAGCTGAGGCTGCCTGTGAGGTCCTACAAGCCACGGTGAGCCAGATGCAGTCACTTCAGCCCCAGGCCCTCATTCTGGTGTCTGGAGATTTCAACCATGTCTCTCCATCATCCACACTGCCCAGCTTCACACAGTATGTAACCTGCCACACAAGAGACAACAAAACATTGGACTTGTTCTTTGCTAATGTGAGGGAGGCATATAACTCATCAGCCCTACCGCCCCTGGGAAGATCGGATCACAACCTAATGCATCTCCGATCTGTGTACAAGCCACTTGTACGTAGAGAACCAGCTGGCACCCGCACAATGAGGATATGGTCCGAGGAGAGTGATAAGGCTCTGAGGGATAGCTTTGACACAACCACATGGGAAGTGCTGCAGGATTCCTATGGGGAAGACATGTAAGGACTCACACACTGCATAACGGACTACATTAATTTTTGTGTGGACACCACAGTACCCACAAAAGTGGTGAGGTGCTTCTCTAACAACAAACCATGGATTAGTTCTGATATAAAAGCTCTTCTCAAACAGAAGAAGATTATATTTAAATCAGGAGACAAGGAAGGACTGAGGGATGTACAAAAAGAGCTGAGGCGTCAAATCTGGGAGGGAAAAGCCAATTATAAGAGAAAAATGGAACAGCAAATGAAAAGAAAAAACATCAGGGCAGTCTGGAAAGGTCTTAAGTCAATTTCTGGTTACAGACAGGCTGTCTCAGAGGTTAAAGGAGATGCTAATTGGCTTAATGAACTAAATCTATTCTTCACCTTCTGTTGCTAGTTCTCACCAGACCAGTAAATCCAGTCTGATCTTCACACGTGCTCGGGTGAGAAAGGAAATGGAAAAGATCAAGGCTGGGAAAGCCTCAGGACCATATGGCATCAGTGCAAGGCTAGTTAAGACTTGCGGGGACCAGCTGTGTGGTATTATTACATATATGTTTAATATGAGCCTGAAGCTGGGAATGGTACCAGAACTGTGGAAATCTTCTTGTATGGTACCTGTTCCAAAGAAACCTCATCTGATGGACCTTAATGACTACAGACCTGTAGCATTGACATCAGACTTGATGAAGATCTTAGAGAGATTGGTTCTCACACATCTCTGCCCTCTAGTGAGCTCGGCTATAGACCCTCTCCAGTTTGCTTATAGTCAGGGCATTGGGGTGGATGATGCCATCATCCATCTTCTGCACAGAGCTCTTTCTCACCTGGAGAAACACTGTGAGAATAATGTTGTTTGATTTCTCCAGTGCTTTTAACACCATACAGCCGGGGCTACTGAGAGACAAGTTGGCCCTTGCTGGAGTGGATCACCAACTCTCCAACTGGATCCTAGACTACCTCACAAACCGACCTCAGTATGTGAGAACCCGGGACTGTGTGTCAGACACCGTGATCTGTAATACGGGGGCACCTCATGGTACAGTTCTTGTCCCTTTCCTCTTCACACTGTACAGTGCAGATTTTAGGTGTAACTCATCTAGCTGCTACTTACAGAAGTATTCTGATGACTCTGCAATAGTTGACCTCATCACAGACAAAGATGACAGGGAGTACAGAGAATTGAACCGCGATTTTGTGGACTGGTGCCAGCGGAACCACCTTAGGATTAATGCTGGGAAGACCAAGGAGATGGTGGTGGATTTTCGTAAGTGCAGATACCCTCCTAAACCAGTGGACATCAAGGGGACGGACATTGAGATTGTCAACACCTATAAGTACCTAGGGGTGCTCCTCAATAATAAGCTGGACTGGGCAGATCACCTTGATGCACTGTACAGGAAGGGCCACAGCAGGCTCTACCTGCTTAGGAGGCTGAAAGCCTTTGGAGTCTAGGGGAACTTCTTAGGTCCTTTTTCAACTCTGTAATGGCATCAGCCATCTTCTTCAGAGTGGCCTGCTTGGGGAGTAGCATATCAACCAGGGATAAGAATAGACTCAGCAAGCTGATTAGAAGGGTCAGCTCTCTCCTTGGGAGCCCCCTGGACCCTGTGCAGGTGGTGGGTGACAGAAGGATACTGTCCGTGGTGAGCTCCATGCGGGAGAATAATTCCCATCCGATACATGAGACCATGATAGAGCTGGGCAGTACTGTCAGTGACTGACTGCTTCACCCTAAGTGTAAGAAGGAGCACTATGGGAAGTCTTTCCTCCCCGCTAGGGTTAGGCTGTACAACCAACACCGAGCTAAGCGAAGATCATTCCATACAGAGAACTGAAAGATCTTTAAGTTGTGGTATCCCTTCTACTACTTTTTTACCTGTACCTTTTCTATCAGTACCTACTGTCACTTTAATGCCTCTACCTTGGAGCTTCTGTATACTTCTGTATATATTGTATTTTGTGTGTGTAATATCTATGTTGCTGTAACAAATGGATTTCCCCATGGTGGGACTATTAAAGGATTATCTTATCTTATTTTATGTTATCTACGGCTTCTGTTCTTGTTTTTCTTGGCCTTTGACTTCTGCCTATGTTACCCCTGGCCTTTGGCTTCTTTTATGCTTGCAATATATTTATGCTATCTGTGGCCTTGTGCCTTCTGCAATACCTCTATTTCCTGTGTTATGTCCTGTCCTGGACTCCTCTATTCCTCCCTGTTTTAAACCTATATACCTGTTCTGTCTGTCCTGGTTTTAACCTTGTTCACCTCTTTCATTTTCTGATTCAGTGGAGCACTGCATCATAGTCCTGACCTTCTGGTCAACTGCTAACAAACTGGGACCACCTTAGGAGGTAGTGGTCTGGTAGACTCCCTGCAGCATATCCTATGTGAAGGTTAAGTAGTTAAAACTGGGTAGTTTGCTGGAGCAATGCTTTTAGAGGTGGCCACAATCCAAACCGGTTTGGTAGAAGAGTGGGTTCATGATTTCCTGCCTGTTACAAATGATAGGTTGACCTAATTGTGAAAAACATATGTTGACCCTGTTTATAATACTGCTCCAAGTTTAAAATGTGACATACATCTCAGATAGAAAACTCTAGAAACCACCCATATTCCCTGTACAATGGCTGTGGTGTGTCATCAGGACTTTGTTTGTGACTTGACAGCTGTTTATAAATGTTATACATCAGACTGATTTTTCCATATAACTCTACATTACAGAATGTGGTGCTCCAGAACCTGCAGCAAATTTGTGGTTACAGGATGCAAAAGAAAGCCATAGTATATCTGTCTTACTAATTATTTGTTACATAGTACCCTGCTAACACAATATGCATGTGACAGTAAGTATCAAAATCCTGTAGGTGCTTATCATCCAAAGGTCCCAAAAATATTACTTTGTTTTCAGATATTGCTGTTACATGGGTGTTTAAGTTCAGTTGACATGTCCACTGCTGTTAGACTTGCATCCACAGTCATAGTAACTGAACTCTCTTGCATACAAAAGATAGAGTATTCCTGTTATTGTGCAAGCCAGCTAATAAGAGTTGGCACACTGAAAATAACTAGTTGTTTTAAATATGGCTGACTGGAAGTGTTAGATTGATAGAATTTATTTCCTACCCAACCTAAACTATGTTATAATATACTGTAAACCTCAAATCAACTAGTTGCAAAGAAATGTGTCTGTTTATTCCAGGCATTTGTTGGCTGCTTAGTAGTTCATAAAACCTTCTCCAGGACAGGCTTGATTGTTTATGACTGTCCTAATGCCAAGGAGAAAGGCACCATGACACATCTCTTACCCTTACTTGGATATATTTAAAGGAACCATCAACACAAAAATATGGTCTCAAATGGTGATTTGAATTGTGACTTAAAGTAGTGTTTCCTTTACTATTCACTGAAAAAGAGTCCATATTTAGTTGATATCAGGTAAAGCAAGGGCTCACTGCAAGGCAATAGTATACGGTGGAGATAGCACAGGCACATAATTCTGATAATACAACCACTCACACAATGGTTCCATTGCTTCACTTGACATTAGGTAAATGTTATATCTTTTTCAGTGATATAGTTTTTCCATTAATAAAATTTTATCCACAGGATAGGGAATTAATCTCTGATTGTTGAGGGCCCAACTACTGACCCACCAAGTGATCATGAGCCAATTAAGTTCGTCTTGGTCAGCCCCCCAGTCATAACACATTTATCCTTTATCCTGTGAATAAGGAATAACAACCTTTAAGCATTTTAAGATATATTGTTTTCACTTTTAACATTTGCACATGGTGGCACAGACCGCAAATTAAAGTACCACATAATATAAAACACTAAATAACTCTACTGTACTTTAAAAAATAAAACAAATACACAATGGCTTTTGTGGAAAAAATAGGCCACAATGTTTTATTAAGGGGTTACCCAAAGTACAATTAAATTAATTGAAATAAATAAATAAATAATCCATAAATCAAAATAAATAAATAATAACTAGAAACCAACTAGAACTGTTAATAACATCATAATCAATAACTCAGTAAAACCCAGTCCTCCCAGCAATAGCTGGTAGACTATCACCCCACTAATAAAACATTGCGACTATAAGAAATTCAAATTTCTTAGGGAGGGAGGGCGGGCGCTGACTTCACAGGATCTTCTTCAACTGGCCCGGGCCACTGGAGACCTCGCTATTTAACTCTGAAAATTCCCATCACTTCATCAGCTGGACCAATCAGCTGTTCCAACGGACTGCTGGGAAGACTCCAACTTCAGAACAAATAACCTGCTCATGCTGACACAGCTGACCTAGGCATGACCCCATTGGTAAGTTACTGTAAGAAACTTAGCACACAATGAAATTACCTCATAACGTATATAAGCTGCCATGCTAATTAATAATCAAATTTATACTGATAATTTAACCAAAAATTAATTGGGGCTGTGCCATCATGTGTCCCCCAATGTTATAAAAGATTTTGGGGTCCCGTTCATTCTTGAGATAAATGCCATTCCATATAGAGTATACACAGTAATAATTAAGTTAAATACCATTATTGCTGATTTTGTGCATTTTAAGTGCTGGCACATTAATATGCAAGGGTTAATGTTAGAAATTAGCACTTCGTATAATTAATTCTGATTTCTTGAGAGCTCATTTTAGCACAAGGACTTTCCAATATTACCCATTTTTTAATTTCAAATCACATCTTAAAATTACCCACTTTATATAAATTTTCCAAAATGCAACAAAATCCATAGTAATGTTTCTTGATGCTCACTAAGTATTTTTGTAAATCTATTGAGTTGTACATTTTATGTTAAAGACACAGCTTTGGCAGCAGTTCTCAGAGGGCATGAATTATTGATAAGGACTAGGCAGTCAGGCCAAGTGTGTCTGAATATATATATTTCTGCAGAATCTTTGGTTTTCTTACAGAATTTAAAGTCTAAAATCAACTGGTAACATTATTCTTTAGCCAATGATACAATTAAAATATTCTTAAATTTTATGGTTTTGTACCTAGGAAATAATCTCTAATGGACAGGATGGTCTCTGCCAAGAAATGGTCTGTCTGATTAGATACACAAGAGAATTTTGGACTTTATTCACCATTTCTATTATAGACTGATAAAATATGTTAATTGTTTCTGTGTATTCTTCTGAGAAAGATACATAATATGCATAATAATATAATAATCATTTGTTAGTAAATCTGTTCTGCCTACTTGTTTCAAAAGATTTCATGTGTGGACAGAAGAGCAGCAAAGGCATTTTAGCACTACTTGTTGAACATAATAATGCATTTTGCAGCCATTTTTGGCAAATGAATGAATAAAGGATTAGACAAGTATAATACTTTCCAAACCATTTTCATTTAATATAACCCTCAGAATTAAGGATTATAACGGGAAGCTGGAATATCAAGTGTGACATTTACAAACAGGCCAAAGATCCTTATGTAAGTATTCATTTTTAATTGTCCTAATCTAGTGGTAAATTATTTTTTTTCCAAACTCACAGTTCGGTTCAAAAATGGCTGCAGAGTTTAACACATAATATCTCCAAAACTACTGCACCAGTCTGTGTAAGTAACAGGCCATTGAAATCAGTGTGTCCATCAGTACACCATTTTTTTCTCATAGGGAGCAGCATAAGGGGCTTGGTAGGTTCCATTGAACTGAGCAAGGAGTTCCCCATTTGATATAAAAGCTGATCTAGCAATTGAAATATCTCCACTGGTCAGGCTTCCAAGATTTGACCATCGATACATATAGCCACTGCATGGAAAATGTAGTATCACATGGTAACCAAGCAAATGAATGCTTGTTCATGTATTGCATTACTAAATCAGAGTGAGAGAGAGCGCCATTGCTTGTTAGTGGGTCTTTGCCCTGGCTCATAGAATTGGTATATGTGTTAATTGAGCATACATACAGAGGTTGTCCTGAATGGACATCCTTTTTAATAATAATAGTAATAATAATAATAATATGTTTAAAATCTTTCTAGATAATAAAATAAACCTCTCCATTGCACAACTAGATAGAGGTAATGGAGGACAGCTATCTTACATATTATAATCGCATACAGATGAGCTCAGCATTAATACTATACAGTATTTATAAAGGTTATCATGTACTGACTAGAAATGGGCGAACCTCACAAGATTTCTTTTGACAAATATTAGTGAGGATTCGGCGCTCTGGTTGGTTTTGGGCTGACCTTGTTTGGTATGTTCCAGAAGTGCTATTATTGTACTCTGGCATCTCTTGGGCATCCTTGTGGCATCTGACGGTTCCTCAGCATTCTCTTCAGGCCTCTGGCTGATGTCACATGCCCCAGGGTCATAGTGTAAGAGTGACCTTGGGGGACGTAACTGCAGCCAGAGGACTGAAGAGGATTCCACAGGGTTACTGGACACCCAGGAGAGGCGAGGCAAGGTGAGTATAACTGTTATACTCCACTTATTATACTCTGGAGTTTGAGAAGACCCCCAAGTATAACAGTTTGTGCACACTAAAGTTATTGAAAGTGTCAAGTTAATAGTATATGCCACAGCGTTAAACTTTGCTATATCTAAATGGAGTAACTATACAGTCAGAAATACATGTAACACCCAGACTACGAAAAATTGTTTTTCTATCCCCTAGCTTAGAGGTGGGATGCAGTTAAAATTACAAGGTAACATAAACATAATGTCTGCACCCCAGTGCAGGCAGCACAATGACATCACTGCATCGTGTCTCCTGCACTAGGATGCTCACATCCTAACAGTGATCACCCAGCTCCTTGTAGGCCCTAAGCCTAAAGTGATTTGCAGTCTGGAAGAGACTGCTTCACATGACCAGAGGTAGGTGAGTATAATTGTCATTGTTTTGTTTTTTTTGCACTTTGGGGGTAATAATATAAGGGGGAGCTAAAGAGGACATAAGGGAAAATATTAATAGGAAGGAACATCAAGGAACATTAGGGGGGATATTAATATGGGGGCATTAGGAGACAATAGAGGGAATATTAATATAAGAGAGCTTCAGGAGACATTGGGGAAGGGGAGCATTGGGGGTGAATATTAAAACAAAAGCACATCATTTATATAAATGAAATATTAATGTGGAGAAAGGGAACACTTTAGGGGACAGAAGGTGCTGTGGGGTGCTGGTATATTGTGCATCCATGTCACCATATCACCCCCCTCCTTCCGCCGCCAGTAGACATCTTAGCAATAAAATGAAATACAATAGGTAACAATGCCATTTTAATTAGATATATCCTGGATGCCCTAGAGAAAAGAAGACAGGTTCAAGACTTTACATTGTGACTGAGCATACCTGGTAATGGAAGGACATTAAGCTAGATATATTCTTGCAATGTCATAGAGAAGGTAATCCCTAGATACAGAAACTGGTCCACCACTTGAAGATTCCCTTCTAAAAAGTTAAGACTTGGACCCATTTATATGAATCCTTGAAAAGCTTTCACCTCCTGATACATAGGCTCCATTTCAGAAACATTTCTGAGATACAGAAGCATGTTATTCACAAAAAAAATGTTTTCCTTCTTCTTTCTATAACAGAACCCTTGTCTGGGGTCATGCCATAGCACTCATGGCCAAACATTCCATTATTATTATTATTATTATTATTATTATTATTATTATTATTATTGCAATTACAAATGGGAATAGAGAACTCCCTGTGCCCGTGCATTCCTATACAATAGTCTAGCACAAGAAATAAATATCTTTCTGAAACAAAACTTTCTAGGATACAACAAAAAAATCCCACTCAACTGAGTCAAAAGTCATTGATACATTATATGGCCAGGCAAATACAAGTGTACTACAACAGGGATGGACCCACTACATCACAGAATGGATTTGATTTATGGCTACTCCCAAGGTCATTGTCTAAGTGTCCCATGGAATTCACCCTTCGACCCTCCTTGGAGATATGGACCTTGCTGCAAGAAAACACAAGTTTCCTACCTCAAGCAAAAATATGGTCAGGTGATGGGATGAGAGAGGGCAGAGTTCAGGTTTATCAGTAATAAGGGACAATTTCAGATGTCTGTGGGCCCTCAGGCACCATACCTTCATTGAGCCCCTTAACAGTCTACATCAGGTGGTGGCTTTGTCTAAAAGCTGTCACAGAAAAAAAAAAACACCCAGAATTGTTGAAATCGGAGAGAAGACCCAGGTCCACTCAGAAGGTCAGAAGAGGTGGGGAGACACCTGGGAAGGAACACCGGATGTAGCGAGGGAGCCCAGAAGAGGTGAGGGAAGGTGAGTATGGCTGTTTATTATTTTTCTGCACCTCACTTTGGTCTCCAATTATTATACTCTGGCATCTGAAGAGAACCCACATGATAATAAAAGCACATGCAGTTTGTAACAAAACTGGTGGGCGAAACTCGTGAATATTCACAAAACTAATCTCATGAGGTTTGGCCATCTTTACCAACTAGTTTACCCCTATGTTTGCATTACCCCTATTTTTTAATTGTTGTTTTAAAAGGCATGCTGTTGTCTATTTACTGTAACTTTTTTTTCAATTATGCAAACCTTAATAAAAGATATTAATTATGATCTGCTAATAATACCATTCCAGTCATTATAATCCAATTAATCCATTATCTTTTCCCATTCCCTCCTAACACTACGCTGTATTTCCTTGTTTAAATGAAAATCACTGTTTATTATTCAACCCTTTTAACTTACAGTAGTACAACATTGCAAGTTTTCCTTTGTTTTTTTTTAACTTTTTTTCCATAGTGTAATCAGTAATTTCACCAAGGGGGAATTTTAAATGGATTTTCCCTCAGCTGCCCAGACTCCAATAGCCCATAAATAATAAGCAATAATCCCTCAAAGTTCTTCATATACCGAATAAAGTCTGACTGTTTAACCTAACTAAATGTTTTAGCTGACCACCTTAAAAATACTCAAAGATCTGGTACAGAAAGGCCACTATTTTTCTTTTCCTTAGTAAATTATGTCTGCTGGTTCCTGCTTTATTTCTTCACACCAATTTTCAAATTAGTATTTCCAATTTTTTTTTATTATTAGAGCAACATTAATTCCATGGTGCTGTACATTTGAGGGTTTATATAAAAAATACACAAACAAGTACAATGCTAACATTGACCAACTGGTACAGTGGAATAGTGGCCCTTGGGGGTTGAAAAGTCACTTTTAGAAGTAGGGGAATAACAACAGTGTTTAGGATGGATCACATTCTAGTTTGTGGCATTATGTAACTAAAGTAATTATAAGGGGAATTATATGAAAAGTTTAGAGCATTTACATTCAGTTCCCTTCTTTTTCAATTCTGGTCTAATTCTGATTAGTGCATTGTAAAGATAATTGCAATAAGTAAGTAGTGGTAGAGTTATGCAAGGAGCTGTGTTGCCTTAGTTTCTTAGGTCAGATGGGGAAACATACCTGTGAGTTTATGATGGAAGACAAGATGATATGAGAGTGAAAAGAGGATGAAGGGAGATACGGTCCATTATATTCTAGTTTAATTCTGCGTGCACTTATAAGAGTTGCACAGAATTGGGCACTACATTTAAGTATATATTGCTTGCTAGTAGGAATTTATTACATACAGTAGTTTTTGTTACAGGTGAGTAAAGGGGTGGAGATACATGTGGGCTAATGGAGATAGAATTAAAGCCAGGGAAATTAGAAAAATGTGGGTGTACAAGACAATCTAGTGCAGCAGGAGGATGGAGATGATACTTTGAAGGTTCTAGAGAAGTATAAACAAATAGCATGATAAAACATACCAATAACAGAGAAGTGACAATAAACAAGCAGTGGTAGAGTTATACTGGGAGCTGTGATGCCTTAGTTTCTTGAGTCAGCTGGGAAACTTGCCTGTGGGTTGAAGATGGAAGATAAGATGGGAGACATGGTCCATTACATTCTAGTCTAATTCTGACTTAGTGCACTTATAAGAGTTACACTTATTGTGAGAAAGTAACTGGTAAGGTTCTGGAGGGTCGCTATGTCTCTCCCAGATTCCCCACTTATGTGTGGAAAACCTCAGTTGTGAGAAGTCATTTTTTATTAACTGCTTCTTGTCCTACTAGGGAACACAGGTGGGAGCTTGGCCTCATTAAAGGCCTATAAAAGGTTGCTAAGTTCTCAGTCCTGAGCAGTTCCTGGGGGAGAAAGGAAGAGCCGGGTTCTGTCCTCACATTGAAAAGGCTGGTGAGACTCTGGAGTGAACTTCTGCCATTACTTTGCGCTATTTATTGACCGTGTGGCTGAAGTAAGCCACACGTACAGATAGGACAGCTTTCTGTATAGCTAGTTGTTCAGACGAGCAGGATTTCTGTTATTTTTTGCCTGAAAGTTAAGGCTTATTTGTTTTGCTGTTTTTCCTGAAAAATATACACACAGGGTAATACCTGTTGGACTGAACTTTTGTGTCTGTCTCTGACTGTCTAGGTCCGCTGCAGCTACCACTGAGCTTATTCCCCCACATTATAAAGATTTTGCACAGAACTGACTGATGTTATACATCCCTTCCCCAAGCCACATACCGTAGCTCTAATTATTAAAAATGTAAACTCTCAGTTAATATGTACTCGAAACATGACATTTGTCTTGGCCTTATTGATTTTTATCTTTGACCATATACTAGATTCCGCACCCTGTTCTCCCCGATATCTAAAACTTCAAATACTGTATCATGATCTTGTCTATTTAGCTGTTACATGCACAATTAATAGGAAAAAGATAATGAAGGGAGATATACATACACACGTGGACAAAATTGTTGATACCCCTCGTTTAATGAAATAACAGAATCTGACAAAACTGGAATTTGCCAAACTACATGTTGACAAGCCACAAAGCTTCTGGGAGAATGTCCTATGGACAGATGAGATAAAAATCGAAATTTTTGGCAAGGCACATCAGCTCTATGTTCACAGACGGAAAAATGAAGCATATCTTGAAAAGAACACTGTCCCTACTGTTAAACATGGAGGAGGCTCTGTTATGTTCTGGGGCTGCTTTGCTGCATCTGGCACAGGGTGTCTTGAATCTGTGCAGGGTACAATGAAATCTCAAGATTATCAAGGGATTCTAGAGAGAAATGTGCTGCCCAATGTCAGAAAGATTGGTCTCAGTCGAAGGTCATGGGTCTTGCAACAGGATAATGACCCAAAACACACAGCTAAAAACACCCAAGAATGGCTAAGAGGAAAACATTGGACTATTCTGAACTGGTCTTCTATGAGCCCTGACCTAAATCCTATTGAGCATCTTTGGAAGGAGCTGAAACATGCCATCTAGAAAAGGCACCCTTCAAACCTGAGACAACTGGAGCAGTTTGCTCATGAGGAGTGGGCCAAAATACCTGTTAAGAGGTGCAGAAGTCTCATTGACAGTTACAGGAATCGTTTGATTGCAGTGATTGCCTCAAAAGGTTGTGCATCAAAATATTAAGTTAAGGGAACCATCATTTCTGTCCAGGCCTGTTTCATGAGTTTTCTTTTTTTTTTAAATTCTGTTGAAGCATGGTTGAAAAGCAATTTCTGACTTTCATTTGTTCATTTTCATAGAATTTTTATATATTATTACTTTTGTCAGATTCAAGTTATTTCTGTGACCATTGTGAGTTTTTCTTTCATTAAACGAGGGGTGCCAGCAATTTTGACCACGTGTGTATGACATCCTAGCCTAGTCCCTCTAGTAAGAGAAAAGGGCTCCCTATTAGCAAAAAACACCACATAAAACATAATTCTCTCACAATGAAACATAGCCAGAATCTTTGCATCCAAGTTAAATAAAGAAATCAGACTCGGGAGTCAACTTATATTTCCCTTTTTTCAGTATAACAACTATCACAGACTCACAGAGAAACTAGGGTAGAAGCCGAAACAAATTTCCCAAAATCAGAGCTAAAGCTGAATCAGTTCAAATGTAAATGAAATAACCTATGTGCTATTTTTCTGCCATTCGCAGATAGGACGTGCATACATAGTGTGCAGAAAGGCACACTATACAAGTCTGAAGGCTTTTGTGGAAAATATAGTTGCCCACAAGCAAGCAGTGCCCATACAGTATGTGTAGTGCTGAAACATGAAGATATGAGTAGGATGTGGATGACCTCTGGTGTAGGAGACCTTCATGAAATTCTATAAACTCTTTCAACTCCAAACACAATTGACAGCACATCTTTTCAAAGTTTGTCTGTTATCCAAATTTGGATAAATGTCACAAAGTCTTTACTTCCAGTCTCTCAGGGAATCCAATTGCTCTGACATTACACATTCTAGTCCTAACCTCTAGGTCCGTTACTTTTTAACTAAAGGACTGATTTGACTTTGCCAGTCATCTTACATGCTCCATGTTACTATTCAGATTATCCTCTACATCCCCCATTCTTTGTTCTCTACTAAAGCAGATCTTTCATCTTTACTTTGTCTGCGTATTGTAATCATCACAGTACTAAGGATTTGTTGCAATGTGTCTGAATTCTGATCTTATACAGCTGTACTCTGCTGTTGAGCAAGTCCTTGCATTTGTTTCTCCATGTTTCCTCTACTACCTCTGCCATCTGCTCCCACTCTTTGGAGATTATGTTGTTGTTCCACCAACAGCAGTGCTTGACTAATATTAATCACTAACAGAATTCCTTAACAAATTTAATCAACCTAAAGATGATCTGTTACCTTTTCTGACATATCAGTTTTAGTAAATACTTGTATTCCCTATAATATAATAGCTCTAGAGCATATTATCTTATGTGCTGTGCTGTTCTTTTGCTATTCCTTCAAGAAATCTATGAATAAATTGTCAGCTAGGTGTCACCAGTTGGTGGCATGTCCCTACACACTGACACTGTCCAATCAGTGCTCACAATTTCAACCTCTGTAGGGACATACCTCTTTGACAAGGGCAATGGTAACACCCAGAAGTCAATATATTCATATGTATTCAAGAGAAATAAAAGAAGAACTGTATAACACAGACTTATAAGAAAAGATGTTCCCGATTTTTTATTTCATGGGGAATACCAATATTTACTAAAACAGACATGTCACATATAGGGTCCTTTTTAGATTTATAAAACTTTTATCAATGTATAGACTCCTAATAGTGGAAATTATTTGCAAGGCATACTACTTTGAATACTAGCCACAAAGTAACATGTTATAAAGGGCACACTAATGAAACTTGAATGATGCACTCACTCACTGGGTGCATTGTTCACTTTATTCAGCCTCCAAATGGTGGCCTGTCTGGTCATGTGACTGGTAGACTGACCAGCTGATTTACACACTAGTGGAGCTTTAATATGTCTTTTGTTTCAGTGGTTTTATTGAAATTTTTACATAGTCAGGAAGAACATAGCAAGTAAGTACCAATATTTGTAAAACATAGCAACAAAAATTAACAGTGCAATAATGTACAAAAATGTATAATAATGTAACATTACAAATATCAGATTGTTTTGGTGAAACTGGTGAACGCAAGAAAATAAGTAATGGATTAATTAACATTGGGTCTTGTCAATCCATTGTTATGTAAGTGGTATCTGATTTTACAAAAGGGTTTGAAGCCCATGGGCTCCAGATTTGGATTCATGTGGAGTGCAGAGTGTTTGAGAGCCATTGTTTTTTCATACATGTAGGTTTGGTCAATAATAACTAACAGATATTCTAATTTTGGGCTATGAGGGTCTTTCCAGCGTTTTGTATTTATGATTTTCACCAGGAGAAGCAATAGACATGTCAGTTTCATATAATGTGTGGGGGGTTGACTTCATAGGTGTAAAGTACCACCTTAAAACCATTTTTATCATCACTTTGACATGGGAGTTTAAAATATATTTCACTACCCAAATTATATCTCCAGTGTGAAAGCCTTTAAGTATTTCAGAATAATATTGTAGAATTAGTCACATAGACAACCAAAAGTCCTGTATACTAGCTGATATTTTCCAAAAAGGACCAATACAATTCAAATGCAGCAAACTCATCTGTACTGTTTTCTCAAAAACTTATGAATCCAGCTTCTTCATCATACATTCTGACAGTTCCCCAATCAATCCAAAACCCTCTGCATGATGGAAAGCCATACCAGAGGATAGTACTTCTCTAGATGTGGTTTTTCCCCAAATATACCACTGAGGACAGCGACAGGCGTCCTTGTTAAGCTATGGTCATTGCTGTGCCTCAGCTTGCAGCAGAATAATGCTCAGACTGATCCACAGGTGAACAGGTGAATCACCTTGTGGGAATCTAACACAGGTCACTGGGCATGGCATTGTATGCTCATTGTACTTCATACAGATATAACAACAAAGGGTCAATATTTAACTGGAAAAGCAAAAACAAAAAAAAGGCCCAAATATAAAGATAAATAAAAATAAAACTCAACTTTTATTAAAAATATTAAAACACAGACATGCAAAAACCTAGATGTCACCCAGAAATATCCTAGATGATCTTATAATTGAACCTATTCTATTTGGGGGGAAGTGAATATAAATCAAGTAGCCTCCTCTCACTCCTTTTATAGGTACAAAAACTGCTGCAAAATACCATAAAACTGAGGTAAGTCTATTAGAAACACCGCAGGATGATATTCTAAAGCTGCAGTAAGTTTCAATAAAACGCTAGATATATCCAATTACTATCAGTACTAGAGATGGTATATAGAATGTATATAGTGGAGTTTCAAATCGCCAATGTGAGGCTCTAAACACCACACCCAGACTCTATCTGATCAGAAATAAGGAAGGAAATGATCTTTGACTCCAACAGGAGCATGATACACCGGATACTGAATCAAGTCCTCCCATTCACTAAGACATATATATCTCCTCTCTCCCTCATCTCCCTACGCGTTTCCCCTAGTGGATAATCGTAGCACCAGGTTCATCAGGGGAGTTTTTCTAACTTCATGGAGAAGAAATGCATAGATAGTGCCAAAAATGCGGTAAGAACCACAGTTCCCGACGCCCAGATGGTAGGCACCGGTACTTCAATGTTAAGCCTCGGATACAGCGCTTCACAGCGAACCATATATATGAAATGCCTGCGTGTCATTAGCCAATCCCGCTCGTTGGTTCAGTGGGTGTGTCGGGAACGTCACTCCCACCTCCTATCATTGGTGAATAAGAGCGGGACTGTTACCTTGGAGACACCAACGCTAAACACATAGCGTCGGTGAACCTACAACATATAATCAGCTGTTAGTGGATTACATCATCAGATTTTGCTCAAATAGCATGATTTGAAGATAAAAATAGAGTGGATCATAGCGGA
The DNA here is from genome assembly GCA_947044405.1 of Leptodactylus fallax. NCBI lineage: Eukaryota > Metazoa > Chordata > Amphibia > Anura > Leptodactylidae > Leptodactylus > Leptodactylus fallax. Next base: position 9,253,799 of record CAMRHE010000013.1, read on the forward strand.
CACATAGTTCCAAACCGATGCATTTATTCTACAGTGAAAAAATATATATATGTAAGGGGTAACAGAACATGGATCCCTAATGCAAACAATGAAGTCTTTACTATAAAGATGACATAGGTGGAATGATACAATAACTATCAAAGACACATATAACTAATAAAATGAGCCATTTAATAAACATCACCCATCTTCAATGTCCCATCTTATTCATAAGATGCAGCAACCAATATCTCAGATGACCGAGGTTAAAACAAATATATCCATGCCAGAAACCCTACATATAATAATTATCACTCTATGTAAAGGGACAATCCAAAAGGTCAACAAAATAAATAAATAAAGACCATAAATAGACCCAGCTAGGTAATACTAGGAGGAACGGGGAAAAAAAAAAAAAAAATCTAATAAATAATATACAGTAAATAATGAGGGAGATCAAAATAACCCACAGATCTTAAATGAAGGACGTGAAAGAAATCACTTCATTCAGGCCCAGAGGTTTAACCGACTTCAGTCGATATGTCCATTGAGCTTCTTTTTGTAAAATTCTGCGGTCCAGATCACCCCCACGTATATTGGGTTTAATAAGTTCAATACCCTGGAAAGAGATTTGGTTCAAATCTCCCCCATGGGTTTCCCAAATGTGTCTACTAATGGGCTGATCTTCACACTTATTAATATTCCCAATATGATCTAATATCCTCCTCCTTAGTTCCCTAATGGTCTTCTCAACATAATTCTTTGGGCAAGTGCAAGTGGCCAAATAAATAATGCCCTTAGATTTACAGTTGATAAATTCCTGATTTTCATAGGAGCGGCCAGTCGATGCACTCATAAAAGATGTGCTCTTATTGATGAAAGGGCATGCTTTACATTGCCCACATTTAAATGTGCCATTTGGTACTGATCTGTCAAGCCAAGTGTCTCCCTTCGTGTCGGATTTCAAATGGCTATGAGTCAGGATATCCTTTAGATTCCTGCCTCTTCGAAACGTAATTGCTGGAACAGGAGCAATAGAGTTCTGGATATCCCGATCCATCCGTAAAATCTTCCATAATGGAGTCAGGATATGCTTAATCTCTCTGTGTTTATTATCAAAGGTCCCAATTAAACGGATCTGTGTTTCTATTTCCCTAGATATCTTAGGGGTGAGAAGATCTCTTCTATTTAGCGACAGAGCATGGGTGCATGCTTTTTTCACAATTCTTGATGGATAACCCCTATTATTAAACCTCTGTTCAAGATCATCCGCTTTATTCAAAAAATCATCAAGTTTTGAGCAGTTCCTCCGTATTCTAAGGAACTGCCCCTTGGGTATTTCCCTCTTAAGGGGTTCAGGATGAAAACGATCCCAACGGAGTAAACTATTCATTGCGGATTTTTTTTTCTAAAGACAGTGGTATTAATTGTTCCGTTCTCCTCAATTTTAATAGATAGATCCAAAAAAGAGATCTCTTTGTTATTAATTTCCGCTGTGAAGTGTAAATTGATGTGATTGTGATTGAGTGCCTCCACAAATGACCAAATATCCTCATCAGTACCACTCCAAAACAGTAAAATGTCGTCGATGTAACGCAACCAAATCAGAATAGACGATGTCCACCTCTCCATATCCTCTGAAAATACCAGGCGCTCCTCCCACCAGCCCAGGTATAAATTTGCATAAGTCGGGGCAGCTGGACTCCCCATTGCGGTACCCTGGAGCTGGTGGAAGAAGCGCCCATTAAACAGAAAATAGTTTCTCCTAATGATGAAGTCTAGGAGTTGTAATGTAAACACATTATGTGGAAGAGAGATGTCCTCAAGATGTCTCAGGACGTCCATAGTGTCCCGGACATAGGAGGGAAGGGCCAGCACAAATGTTCGTAAGATGATATCAACATACGTGCTAATACCCTGTGTAAGCCCCCCTATGCCCGAGACTATAGGACGCCCTTTTAGAGGATCCACCCCCTTATGCACTTTAGGTAGTGCATAAAAAGTGGCTATCTGTGGATGATTTGGTTTCATAAATCTATATTCATTAGTATCTATAAGACCCCTATCAGCAGCTGAGGTTAAGATGGTTTCTAATTCATCAGAGAATAATGATGTTGGATCATTCTCAAGTATCCTATATGAATCTTTGTGTGTAAGAATGTTATTACACATCAAAATATATCGATCCCTATTTAAAAGCACTATATTGCCCCCCTTATCAGAGGGTTTTATAATGATGTTCGTATCCTTCTCTAATTCAGAAAGAGCTTTAATGTGGGCATGATCAAGATTAGATATGCTTTTCTTTTGTCTGGATATTTGTGAAATACCTTCAACTGCTAAAGCTTCAAAAGCATCAATGAAGCTAGTATCTATGGTTGGAGGGATCTTAGTACTCTTGGGACGTAGACCCGAAAAAGACCTTGGACATTTATCTCCCTGTCCTTCTCTAAAAAGAGTTTCAAGGATCCCCAGGCCCGGTAAATCCTCAAGGTCAACTCCCCATTCTTCACTCTTCTTCTGTTGAGTTACTTGCATAAATTTAGTCCACCTCAGTTTTCTGCAAAAAAGTGATAGATCTTTAACCCAAGAGAATTCATCAAAGTGGGTAGTGGGAACAAACGATAAACCCTTGGCTAAGACAGACATCTCATGGACCGATAGATTTCTAGCTGATAAATTTATTATTTGGCAGGTTTCAGCCTCACAGCTAATATTAGAGATTTTCATCCTTTCTCCAGACCCAGGTCCACCTCTCATCATCACCCTATTCATCACTAGAGGGTATCTGAACCCTTTTTCTGGGTTTCTGTTCTCCCCCTTAATAGATACTGCGTGATAGGTGGACCCTGTGCTAAAAAACCAGATGAATCTCCACTCGTAGACGTATTGGATTTTTGTACTAAAGATTTCGTTCCCCTAGGGGCGCTCTTGAATCTATTACCATACAGATACTTGCAAGCAATTCAACCAGGCTATGAATCAGTATATTTTTATATACCAGTTTATTTTTACATACCTTAGAGACACAGGGCAGCTGAGATGACATTTAATTATAGAGTCAGGCCAACTAGAATCCCTCTTTCCTGAGCCCCATCTTCCCAATCACACTGCAGGAGCCCCAATCACTGATCAAATGCTTGCTGCTGCCTGAGAGCAGCTGCTGTGTTTGAACATATCCCTGGCTCGTAGAAGGCAAGAGCCAGGCAGAGCCAGGCAGCAAGCTACAGACAGGGCACCCACGACGGACAACAGCTATTCAGCAAGCTACTGCCTTGTGTCTACTGTTTAGTAACTGTAGACACCAAAAGGTTGGATTGTAAATGCATCTTATAAACATTTTTTTTTGTTTAAAATGCATTGTAGCAACAAAGGGGGTTGTAAACATGTACATGGCTATTCACAAGAAGAGTTAATCATATGCGGTACAAATAGGAATGATTTATTTCTTGTTAGATTTAGATTTAAAACTGATTTCAGTGTTAAAGAGAACAGAAATGTCAGAGAGTTGTGTACTTATGCCCTTAGGAATGAATTGGGTAAACAAAGTGACACCTGATCTTCTAGTCTGTTATTATGGTCCTGGTGATTAAAGACATTAACCAGGCATCCGCTTCCTATCATAGTATGTGTTGTAGTTATACCAACTATGTAAGACACTCTTCCATTATACTATTTAATTCCCATTAAGCATACATTCAAAATGCCAACACTGACAATATGTTTATTTCAAAGAGTAATAGATTTACCCCTGTCATTAATGTATGACTTAAATTCTGCAGCGTATACCTGCATTAAAATTGTGAGCATATTTACATTTAGTGTAGCTATTGTGTTACAAACCACACATTCAAAGGATTGTTTTATGCATTACTTTAGTATTAAACCATAAATCAATTTCTCTGTTTTTAAAAGGTTTCTTTGTGGTTGCCCTTATGGTCTGGGATGGATTAATAGCTATCATTTTCAAATGCACATGTTGTAGTTACCAACAATCATGTTTATAGTATAGAAATATGTTTTGATTTTATTTTGAATCCTTCACATTGAGTTGAATAATAGATGTTTTATTCTTTACTACTACAGTTAACTTCAGTTTAATAATTTTAGATATATATTACATTTTGTTCTTCTCTTCAAATGGCTGAAGGTATTGAGCACTGTGTCAAATGTAATTATGAAGGATAGCACCCCATTCTATCAAGAGAAAATTCATTTATCTCTCAAATGATTCACAATCTGTTTGCTTGCTAGCTAATAATAAAATAAAGAAAATATGAAATGCATCACAAAGAAAATATTGCAAACATTCTTAAATAATAATTGTTTTCCTCCCTAATAAATCATATGGTACATCTTTGTTATAGACTAGCAGAAAGAAAATGTGGACTGTATTCAGTTTATGTTATACTGTATGTATGTGACCATGACACTGTATCTGGATAGATATTTTTCAACTCTGTTCTTTATTGACTACACAACCCTTCTTCTTTAATATCATCACCTGCTTGTCACTCTGATTTTGTTACCAGGTACAGTCCAACACACAATCATCATCGTCGTCATCATCATCTTCATTATCCCTGCCACATTTCATAGACTGTGATATGTCATAGGTTACTTGATCCTTCATGATTTCCATCTCTAGATTTGTCCTGAGGGCAAACCACCACTACCATCATGGCCACCAGTCTCTATACTGCCACAACGACCATGGCTACAAATGCCACTACTATCACCTCCAATAGTTCAAAGTCAAAATATCACTCTCAGAGGTATCATCATTCTGCTGTGACTGTGATGAGTCATGAAGTCCACAATGTCATCCAGTTCCTCCATAATGATACACCTACTGGACAGACAACTGTGACCTGCTAAAACTGGCCAGATTGCACATGTTTTTTCTCCTACATTATCCTGTCCTTTGACACTCTATCTATTACCAGACATTTTGAAATGAGGCACCACTGAGCTTGCTCTGGTTATGTAAAAAAAAGTCACACTGAGGAAAAACAGTACTATACAAAGCACTGTACCCTGTGAGTCTGACGCAGAACAATATGTCAACAGACGTGCCATGCTATCAGTACTAGGACAATTAACCCCTTCCCACCAAAGCCATTTTTCGATTTGCAACCCATGGATGCCATGGATTTGAACCCTTGTTGATTTTGTACATGGTGCTGCACTAGCTTCAATTTTGTTCCTGTATACTGGCAAGGGAACTCTGCACATGTTTTTTTTTTTTTTGGGGGGGGGGATTTTATTTTTTATATTGTGGTTTTGTTATTGAAGTTTTTTTATGATGGAGGATTCTAATGTGGATGTATTCAAAGTTTTTGCCAACACAGAGGAGGGTCAGGAGAGGATCATGGACTAGAGGGAGTTACTGCCTTTTTGAACTCTCTGTCCTCATTGGAACTTAGGAGAAAACAGGAATTGGATTTGAGACATTTGTGACATTTCAATTACATTTGTTAACTTTGGGTGAATACTACAGGAGTCACCGTTTACCCAGAGGTATGAGGTCACATACAGTGGGGGAAAAAAAGTATTTAGTCAGCCACCAATTGTTCAAGTTCTCCCACTTAAAAAGATGAGAGAGGCCTGTAATTGACATCATAGGTAGATCTCAACTATGAGAACAAAATGTGAAAAAAATATCTAGAAAATCATATTGTCAGATTTTTTATGAATTTATTTGCAAATTATGGTGGAAAATAAGTATTTGGTCACCTACAAACAAGCAAGATTTCTGACTCTCACAGACCTGTAACTTCTTCTTTAAGATGCTCCTCTGTCCTCCACTCATTACCTGTAGTAATGGCACCTGTTTGAAATTGTTATCAGTATAAAAGACACCTGTCCACAATCTCAAACAGTCACACTCCAAACTCCACTATGGTGAAGACCAAAGAGCTGTGGAAGGACACCAGAAACAAAATTGTAGACCTGCACCAGGCTGAGAAGACTGAATCTGCAATAGGCAAGCAGCTTGGTGTGAAGAAATCAACTGTGGGAGCAATAATAGTGAATGACCTGCAGAAAGCTGGGACTAACGTAACAAAGGCTACCATCAGTAACACACTACGCCACCAGGGACTCAGATCCTGCAGTGCCAGATGTGTCCCCCTGCTTAAGCCAGTACATATCCAGGCCTGTCTGAAGTTTGCTAGAGAGCATTTGGATGTTCCAGAAGAGTATTGGGACAATGTCATATGGTCAGATGAAACCAAAGTAGAACTGTTTGGTAGAAACACAACTTGTCGTGTTTGGAGGAGAGTGAATACTGAGTTGCATCCAAAGAACACCATACCTACTGTGAAGCATGGGGGTGGCAACATCATGCTTTGGGGCTGTTTCTCTGCAAAGGAACCAGGATGACTGATCCGTGTACATGAAAGAATGAATGGGGCCATGTATTATGAGATTTTGAGTGCAAACCTCCTTCCATCAGCAAGGGCATTGAAGATGAAACGTGGCTGGGTTTTTCAGCATGACAATGATCCCAAGCACACCACCACGGCAATGAAGGAGTTCTTCGTAAGAAGCATTTCAAGGTCCTGGAGTGGCCTAGCCAGTCTCCAGATCTCAACCTCATAGAAAACCTTTGGAGGGAGTTGAAAGTCCATGTTGCCCAGTGACAGCCCAAAACATCACTGCTCTAGAGGAGATCTGCATGGAGGAAAGAGCCAACATACCAGCAACAGTGTGTGCCAACCTTGTGAAGACGTACAGAAAAGTTTGACTTCTGTCATTGCCAACAAAGGATACATAACAAAGTATTGACATGAACTTTTGTTATTGACCAAATACTTATTTTCCACCATAATTTGCAAATAAATTCTTTAAAAACCAGACAATGTGATTTTCTGGATTTGTTTTCTCATTTTGTCTCTCATAGTTGAGGTCTACCTATGATGTCAATTACAGGCCTCTCTCATCTTTTTAAGTGGGAGAACTTGCACAATTGGTGGCTGACTAAATACTTTTTTTCCCCACTGTATCAGACCCAATTTATTTTCACAAGATAAGTCGTTTTATGCCAGATTCATACAGGTATGTAATGAATACTCTATGGATCTTTTGCTTTTGAGCACAGATGATTTTTTTTTTTGGGATAAATTATCGAAAGTTGGAATTCCAGGAACTGATTATATTATTTTGGCATCATTTGATGTAGTATCATTATATACTTCTATCAATCACATAATGGGGCTTGATGCATTCTGGAAAAAACTGGCTAGCTCAAGATATTCCTGTGAAGCTTGAAGTTTTATTCTTGATTTACTTGAACTTGTCCTCAAAAGTAATTATTTATTGTTTGTTGTTGATTATTTTTTAACTGTTGTGGGGAACCGCCATGGACATTAACATGGCGCCAACTTACACTAATATTATGATGATGGTCCTTGAGGAGGATTATGTCTATGTGTCCCACCATGTGGAACATGTTCTTGTGTGGTGGAGATACATAGATGACGTCCTCATTTGGACAGGAGGTGTGGATGCTTTATACTCCTTTCATGAATATCTGAATATGATAGATGATGATATCAAATTTACTCTTGTTTGCTCTGAGGTTGTGGTACAGTTTTTGGATGTTCTAGTCAGATTTGTTAACGGAATTTTGATGACTAGTCTATATGTTAAATATACCGACAGGAATAATATTTTGAAATATGATAGTGGACATCCTGGTCCAATGATAAGGTCTCTTCCATATAGTTAGTTCCTTAGGGTTAAAAGGATTGTAAGTTTTGAAGATGATTTAAATATACAATTAGATTGGATTATGAATAAATTCACACAAAGGGGTTATCCAAAAAATATTCTATATGCAAATAGACATAAAACCTTGGGGAATCATCGACAGAACCTGATGCAGAAAATTAAACAAAGAGCTTATTGTGATGGAAGTGAATACGTTTCTCAAGTTAATCGTAAACATTGGAGAGTTCTCTCCAGTGATACGTCTAATATTGTATTGTTTAAGAACCCCCTGCTTTTTTCATATTAGTGTTCTTCAAATCTTAGAGATAAGTTGGTAAGAGCTGATGTGGGATCTTTCAGGACTTGTAGACAGACAGGAATATTAGGGGTTATACATAAAGGGTGTTACCCCTGTTTGAATTGTATCAATTGTAATTGTATGGAAAAGGGGGAATACTTTTCTCCACAATGATAAGGAGTATAGGATTAGACATTATTTAAATTGTAATAGCAACTTCGTGATATATCTTTTGAAATGTCCTTAAGTAAAAAAACATATGGATTTGCCAGTTTCACGACATTTCTCTGAAGCTAAACACACTGAAAATGACTTAAGGTTTAGAATTATAGACTTTGTACCTATCCCACGTAGGGAAGGTGATAGAACCAGGATCTTCAAACACAAGGAACTCAAATGGATTTTTAGGCTTGATACTTTACAACCAAAAGGTTTGAATGTAGACTGTAAATTTGGAGCTGTTGTTTAGGTGTTGTCTCTCTCCTCTCCATGCGGTTCCATCCATACTATCTTCTTCTGTGTTGGGTAATAAGTAAACTATTCATAGTGCACTATAGCTGAGTGTTTTCTACACTCTAAATTACATATTTTGATACTTATGTATTTTTTACTTTTTGTTCACAGATACATCATGACATTGAGACACATTGATACACAATGAATTGAGTCCCCTCAGAATATGAGAGTTCATGTATAATGTGCAAAATAGCCTGCTGGTAGTGACCCTGGACAGCTATGGAGCGCACTGATACCAAACTCACAGAGCGCATGCGCATCTGGTGAGTTTGGATTGCGATAGTTTCAAGTTTCAGTAGTGTACTATAGCGCTACTATTGCACATGCGCTGACATGCACAATTAGTTTCCCAGTGCCACAATTCCATTTTTACTCATTTACCAGCTACAGATGCTGTTTGGCATGTTGATCCACTATGTAACACAAATTTTGTTCCCAGCTTTTAAATGTTATATTCCAATTGCTTATGTCTAAAACAAATTAAAAATTGCTTACATTCATCATAAACTTCGCTTTTGTGACCACGGCAACGAAAATTATGCATTTTTACTATAGAATCAGACGATTTTGGATCTTCTCATTTATACAGTCAGACTAAGAACACTATATGCATTGCAAATTTACACAGATTACCAAAAACTGTTCAGAAGTGTGCGGTTTTCCGAGATTTACAACTATACTGCAAATCATTTTCACGAATCAATCCCCAAATATAGTCGCCCATCATGTTTTTGTTATATTGTCCTTGGTAACGGCATTCAAAGTTCATAATGTCCTGGTGAAAGCGCTCGCCTTGCTCCTCTGAATAAGCTCCCATGTTCTCTTTGAACTTATCAAGATGAGCATCAAGGATATGGATTTTGAGTGACATCCTGCAGCCCATTGCAGCATAGTTCTTTATCAGAGTCTGAACCAGTTGTACATAGTTTTCATCTTTATGATTGCCTAGGAAGCCGCGAACCACTGCGACAAAACTGTTCCAAGTTGTTCTCTCCTTCCTATTTAGCTTCTTGGGAAATTCCCTGCACTCTATGATCTTCTTGATTTGTGGTCCAACAAAGACACCAGCTTTGATCTTTGCTTCAGACAGCTTAGGTAAAAGATCTTGGAGGTAATTGAAAGCTCTCGACTCCTTATCTAGAGCCCTGACAAATTGTTTTATGAGCCCCAACTTGATGTGTAGTGGTGGCATCACCACCTTGCGTGGGTCCACCAGTGGTTCCCTCTTTACATTGTTCTTCCCCACAGTGAACTCTGTCCGCTGAGGCCAGTCCCGCCTGTGGTAGTGCGCTTCAGTATCCCGGCTGTCCCAAAGGCAAATAGAGCAAGGATACTTAGTAAAACCACCTTGGAGGCCCATCAGGAATGACACCATTTTGAAATCTCCGATAACTTCCCAGCCGTACTCATCATACTTCAAGGCACCTAGCAACATCTTGACACTGGTGTATTCCTCTTTCAGGTGCACCGAGTGAGCTACAGGAAGAGACGGATACTTGTTCCCATTGTGAAGCAGCACGGCTTTGAGGCTCTTGCATGAGCTGTCTATGAAGAGGCGCCACTCATTCGGGTTACAGGTGATACCTATAGCCTCGAATAGACCGGCCACATTGTTGCAGAAGCACAGTCCATCTTGATGACTGAAGAAGATGGAAAAAATTTGGTGACGCTTCCTCTGATCTGTGACTTGGACGCTTTCATCTAATAAGTTCCATTGCTTGAGCCTTGATGTCAGAAGCTTCTTAAGTATCTTGAAATATTGCGAATATCCTTAAAAATAGATCAATTTCAAAATATCATTGTGCTGACCACAAAAGCAAAGTTTACAGAGAATAATAACTTTTTTCTATTCATTTAAGGTACAAACAATCAGGAAAACACATCTAACAACTGGGAACAAATATTTTTTTGAAAATTGTTACATGGTAATAATTATGAATATGGACTTGGGGTGAGTTTTATTCCCTACAGCTGGGGTCTTATATATCACATGGGTCATTTTAAACTACTGTTTTTATATGAAGGATGAACTTTTGATGAATTTTGCACTTATTATCACTATTTTTTGCACTAAATTATATAATGTGCATTTGATTATTTATGAATTATATATTATGCTGAATTTAGTATTTATATTTTAATTGATGTAATTAATAATTGATGATGCACTGTGAGGCACTTCACTATAAAAGTTTGCAGTGTGCACTAATGTCTTGCTTGAGAAAGGTCCAATATTTCTGGGACCGAAACGTTGCTCTTGGAATAAACTCACAACATATTTTTTTCACAACTCTGGAGTGCTGTCTTTTCCTTTTTTCTTTTTTTGTCTATTGAGGGATCATATGCTGGACCCCATGGATTTGCACCCATGTTGATTTTGTACATGGTGCTGCTCAGCTTCAATTTTGTTCATATATACAGTGGGGAAAAAAAGTATTTAGTCAGCCACCAATTGTGCAAGTTCTCCCACTTAAAAAGATCAGACAGGCCTGTAATTGACATCATAGGTAGACCTCAATTATGAGAGACAAAATGAGAAAACAAATCCAGAAAATCACATTGTCTGATTTTTAAAGAATTTATTTGCAAATTATGGTGGAAAATAAGTATTTGGTCACCTACAAACAAGCAAGATTTCTGGCTCTCACAGACCTGTAACTTCTTCTTTAACCCCTTCACGCATTCTTACGTACATGTACGTGGGAGAATGTGGTTAGTTATCGCATCCCCACGTACAGGTACGTGACGGTGATCGAGCGGGCTCAGAAGCAGATCGCCGCTGTTTAACCCTTAAGATGCCATGGTCAATAGCGACCGCGGCATCCAAGGGGTTCCGCCATCTTGCCGCCCCCCCGGCACCCCCCGCGGCGAGATCGGGGGGTACCGATATCGATAATCTGCAGCCCGGGGTCTGCCAAGTGACCCCAGGCTGCCTGGAGACCCCACTACCTGGTTGATCCTGCCGAGACCTGCGGAAGTCAGCGCTGTGTTTCCATAGCGCTGACTTCCTGTATAGGCTGCAAGACACTTGCATGCTTGTGTCTGCAGTCTATAGTACTGAGCCAGAGATCAAAGCATCTCTGGCTCACGTGTCCTAATGGGACACATGAAAAAGTAAAAAAAGATAAAAATAAAGTATGTGAAAAAAATTAATAAAAGAATAAAGCCCCAAAAATTCCCTTTTCCTATATAAAATGAATTATATAAAAAATAAACCTAAAAATTAATAAAAACAATACATATTTGGTATCGCCGCGTCCGTAACAACCTGTACAATAAAACTGAAACCATATTTAATGTACACAGTGAACATCGGGGAAAAAAAACGCCAAAAGTAATGATTTTTCGCCATCTCACCTTACAAAATATGCCATAAAAAGTGATCAAAAAGTCATATGTACCCCCACGACAGTACCAATAAAAAGAACAGGTTGTCCCACAAAAAATAAGCCCTAAACCAACTCTCTAAACTGAAAAATAAAAATGTTACGCAAAAAAAATTGATTTATGTCCCCAAATGGGTTTTTGTTCTGCAAAATTGGTTATTGCATAAAAAAACAGTATAAATGAGGTATCGCCGTAATCATACCGACCCGCAGAATAAAGGTAACATGTTACTTACGCTCTACGCTGCATGGTGAAAAATTTAAACGGTAAAACGCAGTGCCAGAATTGATGGGGTTGTTTTTTAATCCACCAAGAAAGAGTTAATAAAATTTATTTCATAAGTTGTAAGCACCTAAAAATGATGTCATTAAAAAATACATCTCATACTGGAAACAAGAAGCCCTCATATGGCTACATCACCAGAGAAATAAAGAAAATGTAGCTCGTACAATGTGAAGACAAAAACCCCCCAAAAATCGCCAAATCATTAGAACATAACTGGCTGCGGCAGGAAGGGAATGTATAAACTGTGTGAGCATATATGAGGGTACAAACCAGATTTAGAGCTTAAGAGGGATAATAAACCAGAAGTGACCCCCAGAATGACCTCCCCAATAATAGGAACTACTGGGGATATAGTAGGGAATTTAGTGTACCCAATGTACTCCGCACAGCTTACATATTCAATTTTCCCCATCCGCTGTGCAGTCACGTCTGGGAAACTAATGCTCGTTACACCCTTGATAAATTCTTTGAGGGGTGCACTTTTCAAAATGGGGTCATTCCCTAGGGGATTCCACTTTACTGGTACTTTAGAGGCTCTGCAAACATGACATGGCATCCAGATCCCAAACATCTGAATCTGCGCTCCAAAAGCCACATAGCGCTCCTTCCCTTCTGCGCCCTACTGTGTGCACAAACTGCAGTTTATACCCACATGTATGACACTGGTGTAACCAGGATAATGTACTCAATGTCATATGTGGGTATAAACTGCTGTTTGGGCACAGCTGGGCACAGAAGGGAAGGAGAGCTATTTGTTTTTTGGACACCATTGCACTTTTGCAGAGCTGAAATGCCAGTACAGTGGAATCCCCTGACATGTCACCCCATTTTGGAAACTACACCCCTGAAGGAATTTATCCAGGGGTACAGTGAGCATTTTTAACCCCCAAGTGTTGCTATAATTTATTATCCATAAATGAATACGCAGCTGATGGTGAAAGGTGAAAATGACAATTTATCCAGGAATACGACATTTCAGTGCGTAATATGTTGTGCCCGGCTTGTATCAGAGATGAACGCTCCAAAAGCTGTTGTGCCCGGGATCCCCACTCACCAGTTTTTGGAGTGTGTGTCTGTGCAGACATAAACTTGGCACAACATATTGGGCACTGAAATGGCGTATCTATAGAAAAATTTCATTTTTAACTTTTCATTATCAGCTGCGCATTCATTTCTGGAAATTAAAAGAATGCAAAACTTAAGGGTTAATAATGCTCGCTACCCCACTTGATAAATCCCTTGAAGGGTATAGTTTACAAAATGGGGTGACATGTCTGCGTATTCCACTTTACTGGCAATTCATGGGCTCTGCAAAAGTGGCATGGTGTCCAAAAAGCAAACTGTGCTCCAAAAACCAAAATAGCGCTCCTTCCCTTCTGTGCCCGGCTGTGCCCAAACAGCAGTTTATACCCACATATGGCATTGTTAAGTACGTTATCCTGGGCACACCAGTGTCATACATGTGGGCATAAACTGTCATTTGGGCACACAGCAGGGCGCAAATGTGAAGGAGCGCTATGTGCTTTTGGAGCGCATATTTAGATTGTTGTTTTTTTGGACGCCATGTCACATTTGCAGAGACCCTAAAATTGCCCCTACAAAATGGGGGTCACTTCTTGGGGAATTCCAATTTACTGGCACCTCCAGGGCTCTGCAAAAACAACATGGCGACGAGAAAGTACTCCAAAAGCTAAAAAAACACAGTGCTCCTTCCCTTCTGAGCCCTGCTGTGTGCCCAAGCAGCAGTTTATACCCACATATTTAATTTTTTTGTCCCTGGGATAGCCCACTTAATAGTTTTAGGAGTTCATGTCTCTGATGCCACAAAGTGGCCGCAACGTATTAGGCACTGAAATTGGATATTTCTTTAAAAACTTTAATTTTCAATTTGTACATTAATTTTTGGGAAGCATTTTTAGGCTCAAAATCATAATATCCCTTGATACATTACTTGAGGGGTGTAGTTTCTAAAATGGGGTCACTTTTAGGGGGTTTCCATTGTACTGGTACTTTAAGTGCTCTGCAAATGCGACATGGCACCTGAAAACTATTCCAGCCACATCTGCCCTCCAAAAGCCAAACAGCGCTCTTTCCATTCTGAGCCCCACCATGTACCCATACAGCAGATTACAACCACATATGGGGCATTTCTGTTTTCAGAAGAAATTGTGTAACAAACTGTGGGGAGCTTTTTCTTCTTTAACCACTTGCAAAAATTAAAAATATGTCGCTAAATGGACGGTTTATTGGAAAAACGTAATTTTACATTTTTACGTCCCAATGATGATAAAATCTGTGAAACAGCTGTCAGGTCAAAATGCTCACTATACCCCTAGATAAATTCTATGAGGGGTGTAGTTTTCAAAATGGTGTCACTTTTGAGGGGTTTCCATTGTATTGGTACTTTAGGGGCTCTGCAAATGCGACATGGCACCTGAAACTATTCCAGCAAAATCTGCCCTCCAAAAACTAAATAGCGCTCTTTCCATTTTGAGCCCTGCCATGTACCTATGCAGCAGATTACAACCACATATGGGGCATGTCTGTGTTCAGGAGCAATTGTGTAACAAACTGTGGGGTGCTTTTTCTCCTTTAACCCCTTGTGAAAATGAAAACTTTGGGGATAAAGTAACATTTTAGTAATGTTTCATTTATACATCCCAATGTTAGCAAAATCTGTGAAACGGCTGTGGGGTCAAAATGCTCACTATACCCCTTGATGAATTCTGTGAGGGGTGTAGTTTCCAAAATGGGGTCACTTTTTGGGGTTTTCCTTTGTATTGGTACTCTAGGGGCTTTGCAAATGAGACATGGCACCTGAAAACTATTCCAGCAAAATCTGCTTTTCAGACGCCCAGTGTCGCTCCTTCCCTTCCGTGCGCTGCCATTCGCCCAAACATCAGTTTACACCCACATGTGGGGGATTTCTGTGCTCGGGAGAAATTGCATAACAAACTGTGAGATGCATTTTCTCCTTTAACCCTTTGTGAATGTGTTAATTTTAGGGCTAAATTAAGGAATTAGTGGGAAAAAATTAAATGTCTATTTCACCTCCATATTGTTTTAATTCCAGTGAAATGCTTAAAGGGTTAACAAACTTCCCAAATGTTATTTTGAATTATTTGAGGGGTGCAGTTTTGAAAATGGGGTCATTTATGGGGGTTTCTAATATATAGGCCATTATAATCCTCTTCAGAACTGAAGTGGTCCCTAAAAAATTTGTTTGGGAAATTTTCTTGTAAATCTGGAAAATCGCTGTTACACTTGTAAGCTTTATAACATCCAAAATAAATTACAGGACGATTAAAAGATGATGCCGATATATAGAAGAGATATGGTAG
This sequence comes from Leptodactylus fallax, assembly GCA_947044405.1. Lineage (NCBI taxonomy): Eukaryota > Metazoa > Chordata > Amphibia > Anura > Leptodactylidae > Leptodactylus > Leptodactylus fallax. The sequence continues at coordinate 9,269,318 of CAMRHE010000013.1, forward strand.
ATAATATGTATTAATGTATTTGGGTGGTATGACTATCTGTCTGAAAAGCAGAGCATTTCACATTTTGAAAATTGCGATTTTTTTTCCAAATTTCCATCAAATTTCCTATTTATTTATAAATAAATACAAAAATATTCATTAGTGTTTACCACTAACATGAAGTACAATGTGTCACGAAAAAACAATCTCAAAATCACTTGTGTAAGTTAAGTCGTCTCAAAGTTATTGCCATATAAAGTGACACATGTCAGTTTTGAAAAACGAGGCCTGGTCCTTAACGCATTTTTGGGCTCGGTCTTGAAGGGGTTAAGAGGCTCCTCTGTCCTCCACTCATTACCTGTATTAATGGCACCTGTTTGAAATTGTTATCAGTATAAAAGACACCTGTCCACAACCTCAAACAGTCTCACTCCAAACTCCACTATGGTGAAGACCAAAGAGCTGTGGAAGGACACCAGAAACAAAATTGTAGACCTGCAACAGTCTGGGAAGACTGAATCTGCAATAGGCAAGCAGCTTGGTGTGAAGAAATCAACTGTGGGAGCAATAATTAGAAAATGGAAGACATACAAGACCACTGATAATCTCCCTAGATCAGGGGCTCCCCGCAAGATCTCACCCTGTGGGGTCAAAATGAACACAAGAACAGTGAGCAAAAATGCCAGAACCACACGAGGGGACCTAGTGAATGATCTGCAGAAAGCTGGGACTAACATAACAAAGGTTATTGTCAGTAACACACTACGCCACCAGGAACTCAGATCCTGCAGTGCCAGATGTGTCCCCCTGCTTAAGCCAGTACATATGCGGGCCCATCTGAAGTTTGCTAGAGAGCATTTGGATGTTCCAGAAGAGTAGTGGGAGAATGTCATATGGTCAGATGAAACCAAAGTAGAACTGTTTGGTAGAAACACAACTCGTCGTGTTTGGAGGAGAGTGCATTTGTTTTCTCATTTTGTCTCTCATAGTTGAGGTCTACCTATGATGTCAGTTACAGGCCTCTCTCATCTTTTTAAGTGGAGGAACTTGCACAATTGGTGGCTGACTAAATACTTTTTTTCCCCACTGTGTATGTATATATATATATATATGGAGCCTTTAATAGAACTGCCGTCATTTTACAATGAATTGCAATGCATTAGCATTGCATTGTAATGCATTGTACTAGTGATCAGACCCCTGATTTTGTTTTTGCTCTTTTGCCTCCCAAAAATTTGGATAAAAAGCAATCAAAGACATAGACATGATAGGGTTATAGTAATTGATTAAGTAATTGGTGAAGTTAATACATGTTAAGATAGAATCAGAAGATAGTCATAAGGGGTTAAAATAAATTGCTTTTAAATTACTGACAAAGGAGTTGGCCACTTTCAGACCAATATTGAGAGACCGATCTTGTTTGTATAACAAAAAGTTGTACAATTTTCCAATATACTTTTTTTTATCAATTCCTCGTGCTTACTTCTAGTGGATAAAAATCAGTCCATGATCAGTCCATGATCATGTGATGATACTCAGGTGCACAGCTCATTACTAGGCAGATCTCTGATTACTGTGCTGTGACTATAATGAGCTGTGCACCTGTGTGTTCATCACATGACTATGGATTTTTATCCACTGGGAGTAAGCAGAATGAATGAAAGCAAGCAAAGATCTAGAAAACCACAAGAAATTGATACAGAATGTATATTGGAAAATTGTATAATTTTTTATTATACAAACAATAATATTGTCAAGTGGTGCCAATAATTATTAATTATAACAGAGCATGCGTGAAAACTGGTAAACCTGATTGACCATTGGCGGGAGGAGGGTCTTGACAAACCTCCTTACTCATCTCAGTAATCAAAGTATATTAGTACTATGAGCTACGTAATGCAAAGCATGGCTGGGACCTGTTGTTCTACATTGCACATTCGAGGGGAGAAAGTTTACATCTACGTGCTGGAGGCTGTTAGTGTAAGCAGTGTCAATTTCCAGACTCTTTGAAGGACAGCTCACAGAAAGTTTATAAACAAACAAGTCTACTAGGACATGTTGTCGTAGACTGGGTGTCTGGCCTTGCTCTCAGTGTATATCCTTATCATCGAAGGCTGTAAGCTTCTTCTACTAAATGCATTTCTATAATTTTTAAGAATAGCAAGCTAAATGAAAAGTTAAAGAGGCAGACATTTCGTTTCTATAACATTTCCCACCTTTTGTGATTTTAACACAATATTATTGCCCAATGCCTGTACCTTCAGTTTCTAGAACTGCTGGACTTTTTAACCTTCTTCACCAGATTCCAGGTCATGTGGACATACTATTGTGTCAAACATCACAACATGCTGACTTCCTGCACTTAATTGAATATATACCTCCTCAGCGGGGTCATATTCACATATGTCCCTTTCTTACAGGCAGTACATGTCTCTACAATACATATGATCAGTCTGTACATTACATAGAAGCATAACAGAATTATGGGTGCAAATCCATCAGTCCAACAGTTTTTAATTTTTCTTCTCAGGGTCCATATCCTTTAACAGTTTATTGTCCCATTTGTCTTTAACCTTCGTCCGGCTGAGTAGGTACAATTGTAACTATTCCGTTTTAAAATTGCAATAACTTTTTTTCGAAAAGCCGTAGAGGGCTGAAATTTCGTGACATCTCTGCAGTTTTGGTCCAGAATATATTGGCCAAATTTCAATAAAATATCTCCATCCCCTTCCGAGATAAGGGGTCGAGATATTTTTGCATCCATAACAAGCTGCATAGGTACAAATGTACCCTCATATATTTTGAATGAAGATAATGCAAGGAAAAAAGAATAATATTTTTTTTAATGATAATGCTATTTTATTATTATAAACAAGTAAAAAACTGTTCATTTACATTATAAAAGAAAATGTAAGAAACTTTTTTTATTGATTTTCTTCGCAAGTAATGCATGTTGTCTTTGCTACCGAGTGTTCATCGCAAATGAGTTTCACACAAACCACACAAGACTTTCTAGTCTTACGTTGTTTTCGCCTCAGGTCTCGGCAGACATAGCAACTAAGAACAACAGGGGAGGGTCCACGACTACCATGAGGTATTTGAGGGCCAACTGCTGCTTGCGATGCTACCAGAATGCATCATCCAAGCACCATTTCTACTGCACCTCGAAGAAAATGGTTTCTCATCATCATTCGGTTTGTACTACGATCTTCAATTGCAGGCATACACAGCTGATTTGCGAGATCTTTCAGGAACTTTCTTCGTTGATCCTTTGTCCTGAAGCTTGGATTGTGTTCTCTGTAGATGATGTAGGATGCTAACCCAGTGACGTCAATCATATTGTAGAAAAATGCCAGAGGCCAACGTAATGTTCGTCGTTTCACAGTGTACTCTCCCAACATTTTATCTATAACATCAACTCCGCCTTTTGCTGCACGTATAAGAGACAGAGCAGCAACATTCCACATTTCCTCCAGATTCTCTTTGTTGTCTCTGTGCACACCAGCAGCAATCAGTATGCCCAAAAATGCATGGAGTTCAGTTTCAGTAAATTGCTTGAATGTTTTTTGTGGTGGCCGTTCAGAAAAATCAGGAAAACGTTGTACCAGTTCGTTGTTGTAAGCATCACAAACTCTCTTGGCCTTTCGATTCGTTTCTCGTAATATGATGTCACACATCTCGGGAGTCATGATTGACTTGAATAGCTCTTTTGCTGTATACAGGTTGCTGATTGCTGCAGGGCCACCTCTTTGTCGTAGGACATTACGAGATTTTGTTTGTGCATTTGGCAGTGGATCACTACACCATTGAGTTTTATCCTTAGCAGTCCAAATGTCGCCTGCACTTTGAGGCACAGACTCATCCTCAACACTTTCGTCTGAGTCGTATTCTTTTTCCTGCTCTATGACCATTTCTTGTTCAATGTCTGAATCTTCTTCAGTAACATCCACTTGTGGTACATAGTTTTCATCATCAGATGCAACATATGGTTCTTCCTCATGCTCAGAATCAGATTCATCTAGCATTCGCATTATTTCGTCAGACGTAAATCTGTAAATATGAAAAAATGAAAAATAATTTTCCGAAATACTACACAATACTACATTATTGGCTTTTCACAAAATGATACTAACCTGCGAACACGTTTTCTTGTATTATGGCGGAAACTAGATCCAGCATCACTATCACTCATGATGACTTGGTAGATGAATTTTGGCTTTGTAATTTAGTTCAATAACACGTGGCAAGTAGAATGAAACTCGATTCTAAAGTGCAGATAAAAAAGTAAATTATTTCTAGTGATAATTATTTATAAATGTCATTTATATATTATGTAAACTGTATACAGTTTCAGAATTTTCATTCCATCTTCGACTGTTTTTTCGACCAATAGGAAAATTGTAACAGAGCCACTATCTTTATTTTGTGCTGAATATAAGTAAAACATCGTAAAACAATATGTAGATACTTATTATTATTATTATCATCCATTTTTCATATAAAAATCATACCTATATTGATAAGTTTCATACAAAATATATGTAGGTACAATTGTACCTCTGCAGCCTGTTAACGTTGTAAAATTATGCAGCCTGACGAAGGTTAAGAACATTTTCCAGTGAGGACACACCACCATGACAACAAGGTTTTCCTTGTAGTTTCACAGCTGTACTGGTTGTCAACAGGACCTGGAAGGGACCAACGAATCGAGGCTCTTCTCACATGTCTCTTTATCACCATCCAATCTTTGGGTCGTAGCTGACTCAGGATCTGGAAGGAAGGAAGAAACTCGAGAGTGTACATTAGTCAAATGTTTTTGGCAATCCATCACATAGTCAGTCAGCACACCATACTACATCTGGAACAATTGTGAAAATACAATCCAAATACTCCAGGGGCTGCGGCCAATCCTTCTGTCAGGAGTGTACCTTACAGAAAGACAAATATAAGTGACAATACTCTCCACTACTCTGGAGACAGTACTGGTAAGGAACACTTGCTGTATACCCACAGCCTCTATTATTTCTCTCGTTACCTGTCCTGTATAGTGAGTTCCATTATCACTTTGATGGTCTTGGGGATCCCATACCTGCACACTACTTCTTTCAGTAGCTTATCTGCAGTTCCATTTGTGGTGACTTTCTGCACCAGAAATGCCTCAGGCCATTCTGAAAAGAGATCAATACACACAAGCACGTACTTATACCCTCCTACCTTTGGTAACTGTATATAGTTAACCCGCAATCTCTGAAACAGGTACAAGGGATTCGGGGTGTGCTTCTGAGAAACCTTTTACTTTTTTGCCTACATTGTGTCTGACACATGTTATGCAGGCTTACACGTATCTGACTGCAGTGACGCTAAAACCTGCAGCTATCCATCATCTGTTCACCAGGTCACACATGGCTACTTCTGAGTGGTGCACTTGAGCTGCTTGCTCCATCCTTGGGAACAATGCTCTTGGTAAACATACTCTCGTACCACTGGCCATCAGTGCTTGTTCATCCTTTTTCTTCCTCCTTGCAGTTTCCAAATCTTCTTTTCTTCTGGGCCGTTTTGGTCCTGCAGTGTTTTTAGAAAATAGAGCTGAGAGTTTTGGTCCAGTATGGTGACCACCTGTGTTGAGGCATGTTCCCTAGGCTTATCTGCAGCTAGTTTGGTGGCAGCATCTGCCCACACGTTACCTATACTTTCCTTTGTATCAGCCTTGGTGTGTGCCTTGACTTTGGTGTGTGCCTTGACTTTGACTCCATCACCTCCTGAATAGCCTGGAAATCCTTTTAGGCTTAACATTAAACGCACAGACCGGACGATAGTCCTGCTATACCAAAAGCACAGCGGGCTTACCTTCAACCATTTTACACTGTTTCAGTGAGTGCTTTTAGGGGGGTTCTGCTTATTTTACCTCGTTTCCAGTAACCATGGCATATCCAGTGTAGAATCTGTCACGTCTGGCATGTCTTCACTGTCACGTTTGGCAGTATAACCAACCACCATAGTCCCACTGTCCCAGGTTTGTGTCTCTTTCTAGAAAATGTCTTTTCAAACCAAAATATGTAGATGATACATAAACATATAGTCCCTGAATTATGGAAATCTTTTGTGTGGTACCAGTTCCAAAGAAACCTCACCCTATGGACCTCAACGACTACAGACCTGTAGCACTGACATCCCACCTGATGAAGATCTTAGAGAGATTGGTTCTCACACATCTCCGCCCTCTAGTGAGCCCCGCTATGGACTCTCTCCAGTTTGCTTATCGGCCGGGCATTGGGGTAGATGATGCCATCATCCACCTTCTGCACAGGGCTCTGTCTCACCTGGAGAAACCAGGGAGCACGGTGAGAATAATGTTCTTTGATTTCTCCAGTTCTTTTAACACCATACAGCCCAGGTTACTGAGGGACAAGCTGGGCCTTGCTGGAGTGGACCACCACCTCTCCAACTGGATCCTAGACTACCTCACAAATCGACCTCAATACGTGAGAGCCCAAGACTGTGTGTCAGGTACCGTGATCTGTAATACGGGGGCACCTCAGGGTAGGTTCTCGCCCCTTTCCTCTTCACACTGTACACTGCTGATTTTAGGTGAAACTCATCTAGCTGCTACCTACAGAAGTATTCTGACGAGTCTGCAATAGAAGGCCTCATCACAGACGATGATGACAGGGAGTACAGAGAACTGAACCGGGATTTTGTGGACTGGTGCCACTGGAACCACCTGAAAATTAATGCGGGGAAGACCAAGGAGATGGTGGTGGTAAAGGTAGATGCCCTCCTAAACCAGTGGACATCCTGGGGGTGGGCATCAAGATTGTGAACACCTATAAGTACCTGGGTTTGCTCCTTAATAATAAGCTGGACTGGGCAGATCATATGGAGGCCCTGTACAGGAAGGGCCACAGCAGGCTCTACCTGCTTAGGAAGCTGAGAGCCTTTGGAATCTGGGGGGCACGTCTTAGGACTTTCTTCAACTCGGTAGTGGCATCAGCCATCTTCTTTGGAGTGGTCTGCTGGGGGAGCAGTATATCAACCAGGGACAGAAATAAACTTGACAAGCTGATTAGAAGGGCCAGCTCTGTCCTGGGGAGCCCACTGGACCCAGTGCAGGTGGTGGGTGACAAAAGGATACTGTCCGTAGTGAGCTCCATGCAGAAGAAGAAGTCCCATCCCATGCATGAGACTGTGATCGCGCTGGGCAGTACTGTCAGTGACCGACTGCTCCAACCTAAGTGTGAGAAAGAGCGCTATCGGAAGTCTTTCCTCCCCACCGCGGTTAGGCTGTACAACCAACACGAACCTAAGCAGAGATCATTACACACAGAGATCTGAAATATCTTTCTGCCTGTTAAATCCCCCCCCCCTCCTCTGCTACTTCCTATCTGTCTGTCTGCTATCAATGTAATGCCTCTTACCTTGGAACTTTCCTGTACATGTTGTATTTGTATCTGCTTATCTTATCTTTGCTGCTGTAACACACTGAATTTCCCCATTGTGGGACTATTAAAGGACTATTATTATTATTATATACAGTTGGGAAAAAAAAGTATTTAGTCAGCCACCAATTGTGCAAGTTCTCCCACTTAAAAAGATGAGAGAGGCCTGTAATTTACATCATAGGTAGACCTCAACTATGAGAGACAAAATGAGAAAACATATCTAGAAAATCACATTGTCTGATTTTTAAAAAATTTATTTGCAAATTATGGTGGAAAATAAGTATTTGGTCAATAACAAAAGTTCATCTCAATACTTTGTTATATATCCTTTGTTGGCAATGACACGGATCAGTCGTCCTGGTCCCGTTGCAGAGAAAAAGTCCCAAAGCATGATGTTGCCACCCCCATGCTTCACAGTAGGTATGGTGTTCTTTGGATGCAACTCAGCATTCACTCTCCTCCAAACACGACGAGTTGTGTTTCTACTACTTTGGTTTCATCTGACCATATGACATTCTCCCAGTGCTCTTCTGGAACATCCAAATGCTCTCTAACAAACTTCAGACGGGCCCAGATATGTACTGGCTTAAGCAGAGGGACACATCTGGCACTGCAGGATCTGAGTCCCTGGTGGTGAAGTGTGTTACTGACATTAGCCTTTGTTACGTTAGTCCCAGCTTTCTGCAGGTTATTCACTAGGTTCCCCCGTGTGGTTCTGGGATTTTTGCTCACTGTTCTTGTGATCATTTTGATCCCACGGGGTGAGATCTTGCGTGGAGTCCCTGATCGAGGGAGATTATCAGTGGTGTTGTATGTCTTCCATTTTCTAATTATTACTCCCACAGTTGATTTCTTCACACCAAGCTGCTTGCCTATTGCAGATTCAGTCTTCCCAGCCTGGTGCAGGTCTACAATTTTGTTTCTAGTGTCTTTCCACACATCTTTGGTCTTCACCATAGTGGAGTTTGGAGTGTGACTGTTTGAGGTTGTGGACAGGTGTCTTTTATACTGATAACAATGTCAAACAGGTGCCATTACTACAGGTAATGAGTGGAGGACAGAGGAGCCTCTTAAAGAAGAAGTTACAGGTCTCTGAGAGCCAGAAATCTTGCTTGTTTGTAGGTGACCAAATACTTATTTTCCACCCTAATTTGCAAATAAATTCTTAAAAAATCAGACAATGTGATTTTCTGGATTTGTTTTCTCATTTTATCTCTCATAGTTGAGGTCTACCTATGATGTCAATTACAGGCCTGTCTGATCTTTTTAAGTGGGAGAACTTGCACAATTGGTGGCTGACTAAATACTTTTTTTTCCCCACTGTAGATACATAAACACAGCAATAATATTCAGAATATTCCCTGTAATATTTCCCATAAAATATCTATCGAATCCCTTGTGCCTTACATTCTTGCACCTTACATTCTTGCACCAGGGTTTAGAACATTAAAATAAAGATTTTCAAACCCCGGAATGGTTTGTTTTCAGCGACTGAGGGTGAGTGGGCCCTTCTCCCCCTCCGTGGCCATCTACCCCCAAGCAGTGGAGATCCAGAATCTTTTATTGTCACCTTTTTGCTCTTTTAGTGGATACCCTATTTCAGGTGATGATAACAGAACATAACTTCATATGTTTGAATATTTTCTTGACTATTTTACACATATATATATTAAACAATATTATTCACACATATATATTGTCATTGTACCTTACTTTTCCATTTAACCATAGGTTAATACTTTTATCAAAATATTTTCGCTTTGGGCACAAACAGTCATCATACACAGGCTGCGGACCCCGGTGGCCCAAAGCCAAGTTTCACTTAGTAATAATTGACATGTAACATTATTGGGTAACACAGCATCATGTTCAGCTCGTGATTTTCTGCGTGTCCATCACATCAGATACAACGTCCTTGGAGCAACTTGGCAGTCAATCAATGTTTTGGTTTTTCCCTGCAGAATGTCTGCAGAGAGCTACAACAGAATGTAGGAATACAATTCAAGCAGATAGCAGTTAATACTGACACCAATATTACACATCACTATTTTTGTGCGATTTTCAGATATTTTCCAAACCCCACCTTTTGTAATTATCACAGGTGTTCAGAACCCCTGAGTTGTACTTCAGGTTACCTTAAGGGCAAACTGCCAGACTTCAGAATTTTCTTCACTGGATTCCAACCAAAAGTTGAACCCCTGTGGACATCACAATATCCTATTTTCTTCTTTTTAGGGGACATTTCCTGAAAGCGGATCTAATTTTACAAAAAGCATAAAAGTTGAATACTGGCATTGATATAAACAGAGTGAATATTACAAATACAGGTTGACATATATATATAATGCATAAACCTCTAAACATCATGCTAATGGTGTACAGTTTTTTTAGAGTGGCTTTACAAGGAATTATTTCTCTTTGCACTATATCAGATTCTATGAGTATTTTGATAAGGTAAATAATATTTCACACAGAAATAATACTGAGGAGGGTGAAGTCCCCCTTCAAGCCTGATTCTCTGAGTGAGGTGGGGGTGATTAATTATTTCCTGAATTGTCATCTCCTTTGTACTTCCTTCTTGGAGTTCTGCACTGCCATTTCACATGTCCTGGTTTCCCACAATTGAAGCAGTAAATCACCTTTCGATTACCCATCCCATAACAGGGGTTAATGCCGGCCACTGCGGCCGGTCTACTATCCAATTCTACCCCCTGAGCAACTTTACACAAAGTGGCTGGATCCATTGTCCTCCATTCTGGCCTGGATTTTTGTATTGCATTTCTTACTTGCCTTACAAGCCCCTTCATGAAGGCAGAGGCTAACAACCTCAAATGCATCTTGTTATATGCTTCATATCCCATATCGTTCCACGTAGTGTACATTCTGTTGTAGAATTTTTCTACACTTTCACCTCTGTCCTGTGTCATGTCCGTCAAGTTGACTGATAATTCACTTTGTCTGTCTCTTGCCCTTTTCTCCAATTGAGCAACATAGTCTTATCCTGAAGCTTTACTTATCAAATAGTCTTTTTCTGTCAACAGGGCATTACATTCTGGGGCTAAATCACATAACATGGTACTAGCCATTTTAGCTTCAACCAACTGTTTCATGTCATTCCATGTGGCCCCTAACTTGTTTGTATTTGAGACAGTACTTTTACAAAGGGCAAGAGTCTAATTTCTGGGTCTGGCAAGGTTCTGAGCAACCACATCATGTCAGTTGGACCATTTGTACACCTGATATTGTCTCACTGGAGGCTGAGCCATTTTGCGCAAAGAGTCTGCAACCACATGTTTCATGCCCTCGCTCTCCCCTCCACTTCTATCAATAATTTCAGGTGACCCCGCTGACTCTTGAATCTCTCTGTTATCCATATTTGTCAGTTCACCTCCCAGTAGAGTATGCTGGGGAAAATCATCAGAAAACCTAGATGATACATGTGTCTTAACCCTTTCTTTTTGGAGAGGTTTTATTTCAGTCTCTTGTGGAGAGTCAGAGAAATCAACCGTAGTCCAGTCCGTCTGTCTTGGTGAGCTGTCTGGTCGACTTTCCTCATGTCTGTCACAATTGTCACAAATGGGAACTTCTGTCACTATAATTTTCCCGTCTTTATCAGTTCCAGACTTTGATTTAGTTCTGGTTGTCACTGTGGCCACTACACCTTGGGATGTTTGCTGAGGAGTCACAATAGGATTATTGGGTGAATTTCCTGACTGCGACAGAATGACCGAATTTATACAATTATCCCTCCAACTGGGATTCTGATTCTGCTGTCCACACGCCAGACACACCCAACCTCCTGAATTATCTACTGAGGATGGTACATCAATATCTATCTCTGATTCTTTGAACACTTTAGACCACATCCTGGCTTGCCCATTCAAGCCACTGTCTCACTGTCTTTCAACCACCCCTTGTATTGCTTCTCAATTTGCTCCCATCTCTCCGGGTAAAGTCTACCATCTTTTGGCATACCAACCCCCTTCATGAGCTCTTTATGGATTCTTTTTCCTCCCTCTGCATCACAATCTCTGCAGGGGTTAAACGTGGTCACTACTGGAGGAACCCCCCCTCTTTGCTGCTTTGTGTTTCTATACACACCCACTCTGGCCAGAGAATTTTTCCAGCAAAAGATGCACGTTTGTGTCGGACCCAGGACCTAGATTCCTGAACCTTAGATTAACTTTTGTCCGACCCAATATGGGAGTTCTCTCCCTCTCCTACACTCTCACGAGCCCAGTACCACAAGATATGCAAAGCAAAATCAATTTCAACACTTCTTCCCAATATCTAAGGGTGTTTTCACACAAATAAAACCCCTTCTGATTGTTCGGGTATGTGGTCTCTTCTGTTTACCAATTTCTCAAATGATGTTTCCTTCCAGTGTTCTGGGTATGGTACAGCAGTATGAGCATTAAAAGCTACAAATCAACTCATCAAAATGAGTTCCTCCACCAGCTTAGGCACAGTACATATACAATGCAAACATGGCATTTATCCAAAACAAGGAACAAGGATCTTTAAGAACCATTCGTTGCACTCGTGACCTTTTTCCGACCAAAACAAAACACCTGACAATCACCTTTTTTTTATCTCTGAGGGAAAAAAACAGAATTCTTTTTACAAAGGACGAACCAAATGTAACTTCCCTTTTACTTACCACCAACACCCAACATCTTGAGCTGACACACAACGGAAGGGACAGAATTATATGTAAGAAAAACTCTTACCGTTTTGCAGCGCTACTATTCTGTCTGTTCAGATGTGCCAATAATCTCATGATAGATCTCGGGCTTGGTGGGTTCACGGGTTGGTCCTTGATCTCAGCAGTGCTTCCAACTGTTATCGAAACCCAAACTGGGTTCAAAATTCTGATTGTCAAGTGGTGTCAAATTTTTTATAGTCCATATAAATATACAGTACATGTCTTGTGAGCTCACAGAGAAAGAACTAGCCTGACACACTCAGTCGGTGTTAAGCAAGCTGTGTTTATTAAAAACATAGCATAAGCTTTTATACGGAACAGTAAATGATTATTAATTATAACAGAGCATGTGTGAAAACTGGTAAACCTGATTGACCATTGGTGGGAGGAGGGTCTTGACACACCCCCTTACTCATCTCAATAATCAAAGTATATTAGTACTATGAGCTACGTAATGCAAAGCATGGCTGGGACCTGTTGTTCTACATTGCACATTCGAGGGGAGAAATTGTACAACTACGTGCTGCAGGCTGTTAGCGTAAGCAGTGTTAATTTCCAGACTCTTCAAAGGACAGCTCACAGAAAGTTTATAAACAAACAAGTCTACTAGGACATATTGCCCTAGACTGGGTGTCTGGCCTTGCTCTCAGTGTATATCCTTATCATCGAAGGCTGTAAGCTTCTTCTACTAAATGCATTTATACTGTATAATTTTTAAGAATAGCAAGCTAAATGAAAAGTTAAAGAGGCAGACATTTCATTTCTATAACACAAGATTCACAATGTAAGTAATATACAGTGTACATTTTCATGGGGGAACATGGGGGACACAATATTAAAATATCTGTTTATCCTGGACAAGCCCTTTAACTCGTCTTTTACGTCATTATGCACTCTCTCCATACCCGGCACATGCCAGCTGTATAATACAGCAAGGACCCGCATCTAACAGCTGCGATTGTTGCTGACACCGATTGTTAACACTTTAGATTCTGCGGTCAAATGCGGCCGCGACATCTAAAGTGCGCAGCCGCCATGAGCGCCGCCATCTTTGAATGATCGCTGCCCTCCAGATCAACATTGGAGGGCAGCAATTGGTTGCCATGACAGTGGGGAGCCTATTGAAGGCTCCCAGGCTTGTCATTATATCACTGCAATATATTAGTATTGCAGTGAATAGTATGAACGATCAGACCCCCTAGGGTTCAAGATCTCTAGGGGGTCTGAAAATATAATTAAAAGAAAAATTTAAAAAAAGTTTTTAAAAGTATATAAAAAAAAAAAAAAACGCACAAAATATGGTTCAGATCACCCCCTTTTCCTAGATCACATATAAAAATAAATAAATAAATAATAATAAACATAAACACTTTAGGTATCCCCGCTCTCCAAAATGTCAGAACTATTAAAATATAAAAATATTTATCCCATACGGTGAACGGCTTAGCGGAGAAAGAAATCAAAATGGCCAAATTTTTTTTTCAACACTTTGCCTCCTATAAAAAATGGAATAAATAAGAGATCAAACCATCAGAAGTTCCCCAAAATGGTATCAATAAAAATGCCATTTTGTCCCACATAAAAAGACGCCTTACCCAGCTCCATACACATAAATATAAAAAACATTGCAACACCAAATTTTCTCTATTTTGCAAAGTTTTAAATTTTTTAAAAGGCATCAAAACATTACAAATACTATATAAATTTGGTATTGCCATGATCGAACTGACCCGCAGAATACAGGTAACATGTCATTTTTACCACATAGTGAATGCTGTAAAAATTAAATCCATAAGAAACTGACGCAAATGCATTTTTTTTTCCAATTCCAATTTCTAATTCAGAATTTTTTTCCAGCTTCCCAGTACATTGTACAGGATATTGAATGATTCCATTACAAAGTATAATTTGTCTCTCAAACAATAAGCCATCATGTGACTCTGTGAACTGAAAAATGATAAAATGATGGCTCTTGGAATGAGGAGAGGGATAAAAGTAAATGCAAAAACGAAAAATTGACTGAGAAATGAAAGGGTTAAGCACATTTTCTATTAACAATACTAAGACACACATGCTTCCTATTTTCCTTTTTAGGACATTGAATAAATTAGGGGAACAGACATTTGACTTCATAATGATGCATACCCACCCACTACACTAAAGCAACTACAGGCATTTCTAGACCTTATAGGATACTGTAGAGAGTGGATACCTATTGCTTCAGAGAAATTGCAGCCACTCTATAGTTTGAAAGCAGGAGGGCACAAAAATGGAAAAGTGACATTGACTGAAACCCAATTGCAGTGGTTTTACTCAGTTGAAGCATGATGTAGTGACAGCACCTGCCTTGGCATTACGTAACTATGACAAACCATTCACATTGTTCTGTCATGAGATAGAGGGACATGCCTATGAGATGCTGACACAAAAGCATGGGAGTAGACAGCGACCATTGGATATTATTCTTTTTCTATGGATTCAGTTATTCAGTGACAATGACATTGATGTCACAGTGTATAGGCAAAAATACACACACACAAAATAATTTTGATCATGATTGTATGGAGCTGATAAAATCGGAAATGAAAGAGATAGACAATGTTACTGATGTTCTCATAAGCCATGTAAGTAATGCAGATTTTGAGTTTTTCATAGCTGGCTCCTGATACTATCATGAGGGCACCTGTTCAGCACAGCAGGTGGAACTGAAGGTCCTTGCTGCACCATGTGCAATGGCTAAAGGGAAAACTGCAAACATTTACAAGGATTTCAGGTATGCTTTCAGAGTGGCCCATGATTTTGGACAATTTGGAAAAGTCAAGACTTCAATTGAGCAACAGGTAAGCCAATAAAACATGAAATAAATGATTAGCAGGCTCTTTATGGCACTGCCAAAAAAGGTAGCAGTGATAAAGGTACAGGCTCATACCAGAGAAAAGACACCTGAAGCCCTTGACAATGCTAGGGCAGACAAGCCTGCAAAACAGGCTGCCCTCAAAGAGTGCCAATCCCTATATGTTACAACAGGGTTGCCTACCCCAACAGATGTGTTTCTATTGAGCACAATGCAGAAGCTAAGTACTGAAGAAGAGCAAAGAGAGTGGGAAAAGAGGGGAACAGCGAGAGTGAATGAGGTGTGGTGTGTTGGTAAAAGGCATTGTCTTCCCCGAGCTTTAAACAATAGTTTTTTATTGAATATTTTACATAAATACAATACAAGTTAAAAGGCAGGACAAGAAACATAGGATACATTCATGGCTACACAATCTGCATATATCAGGAGGAATACAAAATACGCAAGAGTACAGCATGCACAAAGATACATAATGAGATACACACTGAAAAATATTAAAATTAAAAACCAGTCATACTTAGAAGTAGCCAAACTTAGTATAGTGAAAAGATGCAAGTTGTAGCCATGAGTGAGAAAGGGATAGATCAGAACAAATGAACAGACGAACAAGTGAACAGGCCTAAAGGACAAATGATAAGAGTCTGCCACATAGACACGTTTGCAGACCCACCTACTACCAGTCATGACCATTAGAGAGAGAAGTAGTTAAACGGGTATTTTAAGGCTATTCAAATAAGATATTCCATAGGTGATTAAAATGGGGTATACCAAGAGCACTAGAAATGGCCAGGCAATATAGGCTGTCAATGGGCATTTGGTGGGGGGAACAAGGTCACCCATATTTCCCAATTCTTCCAGAATTTCTCCAGGTTTCCACCGTTATGTGCATAAATTCGTTCATATTGGTAGTTCAATGATACCACAGAAATCAGCTCCGTCAAGGTCGGACAAGAGGCAGACTTCCATCTACGGGCAATAAGCAGGTGATCCGCCCCAAGTACTTGGCACATGACAGTCCTATACTTGCTTGGAGTCATATGGACACCCAACAGGAGGAGCTCCATCTTGGGTGTAGATCCTACCCCAACACCACACAGTTTATTAATTAATGAAAAAACAGATACCCAAAAGAGCTGGATGATCAGGCAGTGTCAGAACACATGGAACAGGGAGCCAACCCCTCCGCAACCTCTCCAACAGCAAGAAGGACAAGTAGGATAGAACTTAGCTAGATGAAGGGGAGGGTAATACCAGTGCAAGAGCAATTTGCTATACTGCTCCCAGTGTGAGACACATACCGTGGATTGCTTAGCCCATCTAATTGCCTCCCGCCAGCAACCGGTCTAAAATCTGCAGCCAAACTCCTACAGGCACATGTGTTTGGACTTCCGAAAGGTGCAGTCCATGTTCACAGTGCGGTTTTCGTGTTATAAGCAGCTGGAGAAGTCTGTGGGTGTAGGAGGTCAGCAGCCGGCTGCGGCAAGCGTACTTGAGCTAAGGGAGTGTCCGAAAGATAGGATAGGAAACTAGTCTAGTATAGGTAAATTTTTCCCTTGCGGGTAGATTATGCTTCTCCTCTAACGTGAAGAAGGGTACAATGGCATCACCCCTGTAGAGGTCAGAAATATACATTATCCCACAGCTGCGCCACGTATCTAGAGACAAATGTGGGATCTTGTGAGGGAGTGTTGTCGTGGGTGTGACCAAATTGTTTCAGCTAAGGGCTCAATCATTAAAGAAAATATGGGGGGGGGATAGAACCCCATTCGCCAGAACTCATGTGGATGGACTAGAGTAGAGTGCAGAAACTGCAGTAGCTATGGGGCCTGAGAGACCAAATTTATGTAAAACCTCAAAAAGTTATCCCCAATGAATCCTGTCGAACGCTTTCTCCGCATCCAAGGACAGGAGCAGAGAAGTCATCCGCCGGAACCGAGCCGCCGCAATCAGCGCGATCACACATCTCGTCCCATCCAGGGCCTGTCTCCCTTCAGTGAATCCCACCTCGTCACGGCCTATCAATGTAGCCATGACATCGAGGAGTTGGTTTGCAAGTACCTTGGCAAATAACTTGACATCTACATTTAATAGTGAAACTGGCCGATAGTTAGAAGGAAGAGAGGAATCCTTGCCCGGTTTAGGTAACGTTACAATCGTAGCAGAGAACATCTCTAGGGGAAATTTACCTGTCGACATAGCTAGGTTAAACACCTCCGTAAGATATGTAAGAATGAGTGGTTTGAACAGCTTATATAATATTCTCCAGAAAACCCATCTGGACCGGGGGATTTATTAAATTTTAGACCATCTATCGCCTTAGCCACCTACTGAGTGGATATAGAGGTATTCAAGAAGTGAAGCTGCGAATCGGTGACAGAAGGAAGGGACAAGGAATTTAGGAACCCTTTAATATCTGAACTAGAAGACTGCACGATGTCCGGGTCTTCCTTCAGGTTGTACAGGTCCTGGAAATATTTACTAAATTCGTCTGCAATATGCTGAGGATGGTAAAGTTTGTCCTTGGTCGATTTAGAAAGAACAAAGGGGATTCTGGATTGAACTCTTGCTGCTTTAACTCGTTGTGCCATTAATTTGGTCACTTTGTTACATGACCAATAATAAGAGGCTTTCAATCGCTTGGAGTGTTTTTCAAAGTCCACCAGTAGATGGGCCCAGAGGTCATCTCTTGCTTTTTGTAGAGCAGCCAAGAGAGTGGGGCTAGGGTCAATCTTATGCCGCTGCTCTAAAGTCGCAATAGAAGTAAGCAGCTCCTTCATAGTTTGCAATCTCTTGCGCTTAAAGCGCGAGGTGTGTTGTATCAATAAGCCCCTGACAAAGGCCTTGTGGGAGTTCCAAAGGCAAAATTTATCATCTACCGAGGGGGAATTTATAGTGAAAAATTCAGAAACATTGCACTTTAAGGAGCAAGTCAGTCTGAATCAGAAACATGTCCAATCTGGAATAAGAGTGGTGACTACCGAGGGGGAATTTATAGTGAAAAATTCAGAAACATTGCACTTTAAGGAACAAGTCAGTCTGAATCAGAAACATGTCCAATCTGGAATAAGAGTGGTGACTAGCAGAATAATAAGTAAAGACTTTCTCAGAGGCATGAAAACACATCCAGGCATCATGAAATTCTTCTTGCAGGAGCCAGGGACCTAATTGCTGGGGTGTATGCTTGCCACGGTAAGTAGAATCAGCAGCAGCATCTTGTACAATATTAAAATCACCGCATAAAATAAATTGGCCCTGAATTTGCTTCTTTACCCTCCTCAGTACCGAATTTAGGAAGGATATTTGAGATGAGTTAGGACAGTACAAGTTCAAAATAGTAAAAGGACAATTGTCAATCAAGCATATAAGAGCTACATAACGGCCTTTAGGGTCCGTAAGGACGTGTTTCAACCGAAAGGAAACAGTATTTTTAACTGCTATGAGGACACCCGCAACCTTCTTAGTAGCATTTGAACAGTAAATGTGAGGAAATAGTTTATGAGAAAGCTTCGGTGGACGAAGGTCACAGAAATGCGTTTCCTGTATACACAGTACATCCGCCGCAGATCTTAGAGCCTCCCTCCACAACAGTGAATGCTTAAAGGGACTGTTTAGGCCTCTTGCATTGAGTGACAAAATTTTAATACCCATTAGTACAGTCAAAAATTAAGAAAGCATACTGGCAGCATAAGGATTTAAGTAATAGAGAATCTCCAAAAATACAACTGTTAGGCCTAAAAGGGAAAAACTGGCCGAGCCCGGGCAGTAAAACACTGCACAAACTTGGGGGAAAGTTTGCCATAGGGTAGAAACACATATCGCACCACGAAAGACTCACAGTGTGTCCATTGTGGGCTTTTTACTTGGCTGAGACAGTAGATTTCCACGGAGGATCCAGTTTGTGGGACTCAGGTTTTGATGATTTCTGAACATCAGGTGCAGGCAGCGGCAGGTTCCATTGTAGCAATAGGCTTTTCCCAGTATCGAAGGAATGAAATGTATAGGTCACTCCATTTTTGATGATAATGACTTTAGTAGGAAATCCCCATCTATAGGGGACATTGTGCTGACGTAGGACCGCTGTTATAGGAGCAAGTTTCCTTCTGGCGGCGATGGTAGCCTGGGAAAGGTCGGCAAACAGATGAATTGCCTTGAACGGCTCAGGCAGAGAGGATCTTTTCCTGGATTTAAACATGAGGCGATCCTTGACATGGTAGAAATGTATGTAGGCGAGAGTATCCCTAGGGATGCGATCAGGCATATCTTTTGGTTTGTTAAGACAGTGAGCCCTATCTATTATCAGATCCACTTCAGAACTGTGCGGCAAGATAACTTTCATTAACTGTTGCAAGAAAATTCCCTGGTGGTGACTGATTCTGGTATGCCGCGGAACTTAACATTGTTTCATCTATTTCTGTCTTCCATATAAGCAAGCTTAAGTTTAACTGCCACCAATTCCTCCTCTAGATCATTATGGGCGTCCACTATGGTATTATGTGCTGAAGCAAATTCGCCCATTTTATTCTCAACATGGTTAAGTCTGTCACCCAGAATTTCAACCGTGGAGGAGACGGACGTAATCACCTTGGTGATATCTTTCTGGATAGATCTATGCAAGGCTAACATTATATCTTTTAAAAAGGACTCAGAAGCAGATTTAGTACCTGCAGGGATAGCCTGTAGCACATCAGAATCACTCAGTTGGGGTTCCTCTGCAGTTGGGCGGGAGTCAAAGCAAAAGGTGGTGTCCCACCTCATCTTTTGTTTAACAGGGCTTTGCGAAGCAGTAAGACTACCTGCTTGGGATGAGGTTGTTGTAGGCGAGGTGTCAGATTGGCAGGAAGGGGCTGAGGAGGAAGCTAATGGGGGTTGTAGTCCCCTCTTATGGGCCTGCTGTAGGCCCTCATTGCCACTCTGCTGACTCCCTTGTAGGTGGTCCCAGAGGTATTGGATTAAGCTGCTGCCCTTTCTCACCTGGAGCGCTGTCTGTCTCTGCTTCCAGTTTACCAGCAGTGCGCTGGAGCGGGAGGAGAGGAGGAGAGCCGGTGCCACCTTGTTCTGAGGCCGACGCCACAAAGAAATTTGTTAGCCTCCTTGGGGGGCCTTTTTTTCCCCTGTTTCGCCATGCCCTCGATGTCCTGGAAGCTGAGGGTCCCCGGTGGGTATGTTTTCAGCACTGATTGCTGGCGCCGAGTGCCGCTATGAGCCGCTACAATATGTGGAGTCCCGGAGCTCTCCTAACAAGTGGCTATCTTGCACAGCGTCAGGCCAAGCCCCCTTCCCCGAGCTTTATATCCCATGAATATTCAATTAGCGCATGGACCAATGCACTCCTCTAGAGAAAATATGGTGAACATGGTAAACCAATACTGTGTAGCACCTGAATCCAGGCAAGCAGCAGCCAGATTCATTTAAGAATACAACATTTGTGGAAAACATAACCCAGGACAAACCACTAAGATACCATAGAAATGTCCCCTAAGACCATTGTACCCGTTCCAGCAGCTGCAAATAGCCTTTATATAGTTTCCCAGCATAGGTACCTATGAGTATGTCCTCATAGGATTATAGCCTGAATAGGAAGCTACAGCAAAAGGTGTAGCAAAGAAACTAATTTCAGAAGTAGTGTTCAGTATTGGTGTTCCTGAGGTCATAGAAATTGATAGGGGGACTCACTTCACTGTGGTGGTATTACAACTCATACTTCAAGATGTGGGAATACAACAGGATTTCCTCACCCCTTATCATCCACACAATAGTGGGAAAGTAGAAAGACTCAATGAGACTCCTAAACTAAAAATTCAAAAGATGATGGCTCAGACAAGTAAGCCATGGACAGAATGTCCACCGCTGGCATTATATTCACTGCGAGTGACTCCCAATAGAAAATCCATACTCATTCCATATTCCATCAATATTATTTGGAGGACCTCCTAAACCAGGTGTTACTTTCCCCAGGCAGTGCAACATCACCCTGATCTTACATTAGGGAGTATTTAGGGACCTTGCAAAAGGAACTGGCAAAAGTTCATTCTCATATCTTTGCTTCCATTCCAGATCCCGGATGGGTACGAGACCCGTGGCCAGCTGGAGATGGCCCTGGGCTCGGATCACCATGATAGTGGTCAGGGAAAGCCTGGTTCCCCGACTGCTATACATATTGTTAATGGAAAGGGGCCTGGCAAGTTCAGGGGAGGTGACTAAAAATAAGAAATACTTATACTGACCGCTCCTGGGCTTCTGACAATCCACAGCATCCTCTCCGGGGCTCTTCCGGCCTGTGACTGAGGTCACATGGGGTGTGCCGGCGTAATAACATCAGCACGCCCCATGTGACAGTTGAGGCCTCAGTTGCAGGCAGAAGAGGACCGAAGAAGATGCTGAAGAGAGCCAGACAGAGCTTGGATGCCCAGGAGAGATGAGGCAAGGTGAGTATTATTGTTTGTTAGTTTTAATCACTTCCCCTGGACCTCTACGTATTATACTCTGGGGTCTGAGGAGACCCTAGAGTATAATTATAGCACCGGAGAATATTATACTGTTTGTGGGTCACTGTGGAATATATTATTCTGTGTAGAGGGCCACTGTGGAGCATATTATACTATGTGGGGGAAAACTCTGGCGCATATTATACTGTGTGGGGCCAAAAGTGGAGCACTTTATACTATGTGGGGGTCACTGTGGAGCACATTATACTGTATGGAGGTTACCATGAGCATATTATACTGTGTGGAGGTCACTGTGAAGCATATTATACTGTGTGGGGGCCCCCGTGGAGCATATTATACTGTGTGGGGGCCCCCGTGAAGCATATTATACTGTGCGGGAGACCCTTCACTGTTCACATCTCACGCCATCTGTTTTATAGCAGCTGTGCACTGTTATTACAGGCTGTAATAACATGGCATGGTTATTATAAAACATATACTGTGCAATGTAAATAGTGAAGGAGTAATGGTGCTCGCTAAAGCACCACAGTATCTTCAAACAGTTGATCATCAGGTTCCCTTGGTGTTGGACCACCACTGATCTCTTAGATCTCTTAGACTGTTAGGACCCCTCTGATCAGCTGTTTTCCACAACATTGTTTACATGCTGGGCCCTGTGTTGCTCACTCACCATATTCTTGATAACCGCAGTTGTGGGTACTAAAGCTGTTTCCCTTTCAAGTATCTGAGATATCACTGCAGCATCCACAACTGTTGTATCAAGAATTCACTGTAGGGTGTAGGTAGAGGGTCCCAGACAAAAGTTTGCACTGGGGCCCCCAACACTTTAGTTACACTACTGTCCAGATTAGTTTGTTGGAGCTCACAAGTTGAAACCTGGGTGTATCTTAAAACACATCAGAAGAGCTCTAGAACTTCGTTTTGATGGTCCTTACCAGGTTTGTTGACAAAACCTACATCAGTCAAGGTCGAAGGAAGACCTGTGGATCCATGCGTCCCATTACAAGAGAACTATGTCTCCATGCCCTGAGGATGGTAATAAATGGTACCATTACAAAGTACAATTTATCATTAAGCCTTCCTACAGCTCTGTGAATGGAAAATTAAAAAAGTTCTGGCATTTGGAAGGCGGGGAGTCAAAAACGAAAATTGAAAAATAACTGTTGCGGGATGGGGTTAAAAACATTTTCCCTAGGACAAAGATTGAAGTATAATGGGCAGTAAATGATAACTAGTTTACTTTATTAGTAAGTAGAGATAGACATCTATGTTACAAAACACATGGAGACAGACAGCATGTTGCAAATCACGTAGAGGCAGACAGGCATGTACAGTCATGGCCAAAAGTTTTGAGAATGACACAAATATTCTATTTTCACATGATCTGCTGCCCTCTGGTTTTTATGTGTGTTTGTCAGATGTTTTTATCACATACAGAAATATAATTGCATTCATATTATGAGTAACAGAAGCTTATATTGACAGTTAGAATGAGTTAATGCAGCAAGTCAATAGTTGCAGTGTTGACCCTTCTTCTTCAGGACCTCTGCAATTCTCCCTGGCATGCTCTCAATCAACTTCTGGACCAAATCCTGACTGATAGCAGTCCATTCTTGCAGAATCAATGCTTTAATTTTGTCTGAATTTGTTGGTTTTTGTTTGTCCACCCGTCTCTTGATGATTGACCACAAGTTCTCAATGGGATTAAGATCTGGGGAGTTTCCAGGCCATGGACCCAAAATCTCTATGTTTTGTTCCCTGAGCCATTTAGTTATCACCTTTGCTTTATGGCAAGGTACTCCATCATGCTGGAAAAGGCATTGTTGAGCGCCAAACTGCTCTTGGACGGTTGGGAGAAGTTGCTCTTGGAGGACATTCTGGTACCATTCTTTATTCCTGGCTGTGTTTTTAGGCAAGACTGTGAGAAAGCTGATTCCCTTGGCTGAGAAGCAACCCCACACATGAATGGTTTCAGGATGCTTTACAGTTGGCATGAGACAAGACTGGTGGTAGCGCTCACCTCTTCTTCTCTGAATAAGCTGTTTTCCAGATGTTCCAAACAATCGAAAAGGGGATTCATCAGAGAAAATGACTTTACCCCAGTCCTCAGCAGTCCACTCCCTGTACCTTTTGCAGAATATCAGTCTGTCCCTGATGTTTTTTCTGGAGAGAAGTGGCTTCTTTGCTGCCCTCCTTGAGACCAGGCCTTGCTCCAAGAGTCTCCGCCTCACAGTGCGTGCAGATGCACTCACACCTGCCTGCTGCCATTCCTCAGCAAGCTCTGCACTGCTGGTAGCCCGATCCCGCAGCTGAAACAATTTTAAGAGACGGTCCTGCCGCTTGCTGGTCTTTCTTGGGCGCCCTGGAGCCTTTTTTGGCACCAATGGAACCTCTCTCCTTGAAGTTCTTGATGATGCGATAGATTGTTGACTGAGGTGCAATCTTTCTAGCTGCAATACTCTTCCCAGTTAGGCCATTTTTGTGCAGTGCAATGATGACTGCACGTGTTTCTTTAGAGATAACCATGGTTAACAGAAGAGAAACAATGATGGCAAGCACCAGTCTCCTTTTAAAGTGTCCAGTGGTGTCATTCTTACTTAATCATGACAGATTGATCTCCAGCCCTGTCCTCATCAACACCCACACCTGTGTTAATGGAGCAATCACTGAAACGATGTTAGGTGGTCCTTTTAAGGCAGGGCTGCAATGATGTTGAAATGTGTTTTGGGGGATAAAGTTCATTTTCTAGGCAAATATTGACTTTGCAAGTAATTGCTGTTAAGCTGATCACTCTTTATAACATTCTGGAGTATATGCAAATTGCCATTAGAAAAACTGAAGCAGTAGACTTTGTAAAAATTAATATTTGTATCATTCTCAAAACTTTTGGCCATGACTGTAGATATGTGACCAAACTTAGCTGATCTCCAGTTTTTAGTTAACTAATGCATTTTCTGCACTCACCCCTTTTATGTTTAGTCAAGATTGAAGGTAAGGGTGATCACATACATAAATGTACACAGTGAGGCAGTTAATAATAAAAATCTGTTTCCACTATTATTCCTAGTTAGTTATCTCATGGATATATCCTGTGGGCCAAAACCAAACACATGTATCCAACTGGACTGCTTGCTTAACATTAAGTTTAGTCCTATTCTGCTAGCCCATAGTTGCATTGCACAGGAGGACTGAGCCATAGGCTATTCTACTGTGCAGAGAGGAATCAACTGCAGGGATATAATGAACAGAATTTTAATTGCAAAAAATAAAAATAAACATATAAATATGTTGGCATGTCACATGAAATATGGTAATTTTGTGTCTTACCAAAACATATAACAAAAGACTGAACTGAATTTTAATTAATGGCAGCGTAAAAATCCTGATTTGCCACAGGAGTTGCAGCAATTTTGGGTAGTACTACTTTATGCAACAAAATGAGAGTATTGTGAATCAGTTGTCACTACACTTGGACACAGACTGGCTGAATGTAAGGATTGTGATACAGCACACTGACAGCAATGGATGCTGACTGCTGCCTGACACAGTGATACTACTGTAGAGACTCTTATCTCTCTCTCCCTAAAATCTATCTCTTGCTATCAGTTTCTAACTTATAAATTGGAATTTAACCTAATTTATCTTTTCTCATCACTATAAACACACTAATTCTCACTATCTATATATAATTGATATTATTTTTTGCTATTTCTCGCTGCCTGAGCTATAACATGCTCTCTCTGCAATGGCAGCATTTATGGTTGGGCATTTTTGTAATCATCACTTAGTCAAAGCAAAACATTATGGGGAAGCCCTCCACCTGAGTTCATGTGTTCCTTCTTCTTATCTGTCTTGTTCTGATCTGTACACAATTTTGACAGATTTGTCCAAAACAAATACCAAGAGTTTTGGATTTTCCTGAATACAAAACTTTTGAGAAATTTGGATTGAATTTGATTTGTGAAAATTGCTTGTCTCTAGTCTGTAGATGTTACATAATTTTCCTACTTTATCCTACTATTACAATTTAGATGTGCTTTATTTATGTACAGTGGGGAAAAAAAAGTATTTAGTCAGCCACCAATTGTGCAAGTTCTCCCACTTAAAAAGATGAGAGAGGCCTGTAATTGACATCATAGGTAGACCTTAACTATGAGAGACACCGCCAGGGAAACGAAGGAGTGGCTTCGTAAGAAGCATTTCAAGGTCCTGAAGTGGCCTAACCAGTCTCCAGATCTCTACCCCATAGAAAACCTTTGGAGGGAGTTGAAAGTCCGTGTTGCCCAGCGACAGCCCCAAAACATCACTGCTCTACAGGAGATCTGCATGGAGGAATGGGCCAACATACCAGCAACAGGGTGTTCCAACCTTGTGAAGACTTACAGAAAACGTTTGACCTCTGTCATTGCCAACAAAGGATATATAACAAAGTATTGAGATGAACTTTTGTTATTGACCAAATACTTATTTTCCACCATAATTTGGAAATAAATTCTTTAAAAATCAGACAATGTGATATTCTGGATTTGTTTTCTCATTTTGTCTCTCATAGTTGAGGTCTACCTATGATGACAATTACAGGCCTCTCTCATCTTTTTAAGTGGGAGAACTTGCACAATTGGTGGCTGACTAAATACTTTTTTTCCCCACTGTACACACATTCACTACACATTGTTAATACAAAATATGTTTACACAATAAGGGGTTATTTATGAGAAAGAATTTGGAGGGGAACTTGAAGTAGTCTTCTGCCTCAGATTCCTATCCAAATTCCATCCCTCTGTAACCTGTGTGGGAAAGCTGAAGCCTCTTTTTATCCATATGTTAGCCAGTTAGGTAAAGAAGGTTGAAACTGTTTACTTAACTCCTTAGCTGTCAAGTTAAAATATGCTGCATCTGTTCACATCACATGCATCTGTTGCATCACCTAAGACAACCAAAACCACCAATTACCCACTCACATGCATACCCTCACATATACTTACATATAAACACAGCTCCTCCTTTATCTAGTCACTCTCACTCTCACTATTCCTACTGTAAGGTGAATGATGGAGTGAAGTGGAGATTAGCTATGATGCTTAGCAGTCTGCTGATGGAGTGATGAGGAGATTAGTTATGATGCTTAGCAATCTGTTGTCTAGGAATCTTGGTGATGATGTTAGTCCTTCTGGGTGTCCAGGAGCTGGATGTGATAGCTTTTTTTCTTTCCTCTTTCCATTTTTACCTAGAAACAACTCTCTGAACCATTTTTTATCCACATTTTGGTTTTGTGGCCTTTCCAGATTGGTTCTTCATTAATGGAATAAGGAAAGTGGGATACATATGCAAAGGATCTGATTTTGTGGGTGATAAAATTCAGCTCACTGTGTATTTCATCACAACTGCCTAAACTATCTGTTATGTATGCTATTTCTGTATTGCTGCGCATATAAGACTCGTACTTAAGCCAACGCCAGCACTTCCTGACTAACATTCTTCCTGGGACAAATACAGGAATTTACTGAGGTATGGTGGACATGAAAATCCAGAACCATTCAGATGACATGAATAATTAACTATCTATAGAAAACTAATACAATTAGGCTATAAAGTATTTGCACATACTCTTTCACAGAAAATGTACATTTACTATAAAATGTGAAATGGGCAATTTGTCTCTTGAAAAATAAAATTCCAAGTAGCAACAGTATTTAAGATCAAAGTTAAATGTTAATGAAATGTGCAGAATGGCTGTGCAAGATGGCAGTTACATTGGTCACGGTGGCTATTGGTGCCAAATATTCTTGTAGACCCTAGGACAGCAAAGGATAAGGGAGCCAGAACTAAGACGATGATGAAGGTTTGTCATCTGCCAAGGTTTCCTAAGCCTTTAAATGGTCCCTCAGTTTGGTTCAGTTTGGTTCAGTAGGACACACAATCATGGAAGACGCTGATTATGAATTGAATTACTGAATTACTGAAATAAATGAACGTTTCGAAAACATTCTAATTTATTGAGATGCACCTGTAAATGTAGATTCCTTACGCTATAGAATCTCCATAGAATAAGTCAGACATCCTAGATCTGGGAAAAGAATGCTTAAATAAGGCCTTGGTCAATCAATCAAGGGGACCATAGCTTCAGAAAAAGATCATGTCTCCTTTTTGACCACCTTAACATCTCCTTGAATCTAGCTATTTGATTAACCTTGTCCTTCCATATTTGGATTGATGGGGTAATTGGCTGGAGCCAAAAAAGGGGGATAATTGACTTCGGTGCAGCTACATAGTGGGTAACCAAATTTGATTTGGAGAGTGTGATGTCAGCTTGTGGCATAGTTAGTATATGCATATCAGGCATAAGAGAATTGGAGGATCTAGTAATTCTCTGAATATTCAGTTGTACTTGAGGCTTAATGCCCTCACAGTACCACCAGATGTAGGAAAGAGAACCTCTTTGTTTATGGCAGCACCACCATCAGTATCAGCTAATATGAAGCCATGCATGAAGCCATTCGGGATCTTGTGCAATTATGGAGAGGAACTTGCAATGATTTTCCTGAAGTCTCACACATGAGGAGAAGCCATGTGAGTTATGTGACACAATCTTAATTTCATCTTCTATTAGTGAGATCCCTAGTTCTGATTCCCACAAACTTAAAAAGGTGGGTTTGGCAAAAGATTCTGTTGATACAAGCAGAATCTTACAATTGGACAGCTTCCTCGTCTTCAGTCTTGAGTAGGAATACATTTCAAAAATAGTAAGAGTGCATTTGATCTGAGCAGTTGCTAGTAGAGCTGAAGCACACCGTCAGTAGTGACTGTAGTGAAAGGGATTTCATTTTCAGGAATTCAACTTTGAAGGGGCATCTCTTCCAGGGGTTCATTATTCACAAACAATTTCCTAAGTGATCTAGTGTGAAATTTAGACCAGAAGTCTCTATAACCCTCTGTTCGTGAAATTGTGAGGTGTGGGAGCAATTCTGCAGGGCAAATATAGGATGGATAGGGTGCTAGTTTTTGACTAAGTTCATGGCAGATTTTACAAAGAGCTTGTAGAAAGAGATCAGATTCAGATTTTTTTTTTTTTTTGAAGACCTTAGGATCAGGCAGCCAAAGGTGTCTTAAAAAGTCATGTCCATGTTGTGTTTTAGCCAAATCTTGTATAAAGTGACAACTGATTGGTAAAGTTAAAGGGAGTCATCTGCTGAGATTAGCTTTGTGGTAAATTAACAGATTTGACAAGGCAATTAATTCCTTCATTTTATTTCACTAACAGCTTGTATGCAAGTTGTGGTGATTTATATTTTCACACATTGCGAGTGAACATGCTACGGATGGAACTAAAGAAAAATCCAGGTAAGGAAATATGCAGCATCTACAATGTGTATAGTATTTTGGGGACAATATAAGTTTGGATCAATTTTTTCCTTTCAAAACATGACAGGTAAGGAAGGTTGTATGTGTTCAAGAGTTCTCTAATGTCTTGGAGTAGGGGAAGAAAATTGAGTGTGTAAAGGTCATTGAGTTTACTTGGCCACTTGATGCCGAGGTAATTAATGCAATCCTTTCTCCAAGTATACAGAGAATTGTGTTGTAAACATAGCATGACTGAATTTGGCAGGGATATATTTTAAATTTCCAACTTGGCTAAATTTACTTTATAGTTGGAGAATTTGCTATATGACTGCATAAGGGTGGGTAGCCCAGGGAGGCCCACTTCTGGGTTGGAAACTAGGAAAAAGACATCAGCCGCAAATGCAGTTGATTGTAAGTGTTTCTGTCCTATGAAAAAACCTTTGATACATGGGCTTTGTTTCACCACTCGGAGTAGTATTTCAAGAGTCCATATGAAGAGAGAAGGGGTATAGGGGGCAACTCTGTAGGGTTCCATTTGGGATAGTAAAGTAAGGGTGCCATTCATCTTGATTCTAGCATGGGGATTAGAATATAGGGAAAATATTGTCATTAAAAATGCATCAGGGAGACTGAATGCCTTTAGGGTGGCCCTCATGGCACCCCAATCTACTCGATCAAGACATTCTCGGCATCTACGCAAAGAAGGACTATTGGGAACTTCTTTTTATGTGCAAGTGCTATAGTATGGAGCAAGCGGCTGGTATTGTCTTTACCTTCCCTTGACAAATCCTGCTTGCTATCAGAAGGTCTCTTAAATATGATTTGTGTGCCTCTCACTCTATGGAAGGGGTCATATTTGGAGACACATTAAATTGGAAGTATTCCTGGAGCTTATAAATAGTCCTTCATCGATGGGTGATGTAATCTCCAGATGTCAATTAGATTTAGTTTCTGTAGTTCAATATGGAGGCTTCTAAGGACTTTTTGCGAAACAGGAGATGGCCTTAAAATAGGAGATTTGCCAGATGTGTCAAGTAAAGGGTTTAGCACCAAATTGAATTCTCAAACCATTATGATCTCTCCTGATGCAAAAAGTTTCAGGTCATGCAGCACACTTCTCAGTCAGGCAACTTTATTGTTGTTGGAGATGTTGATGTTGGCAAATGTGATTGTTAGTGAAGCTATCATGATTTAAGGAACAGCAGTCTCCCCTCCGAGTTGGAATGTTATTATTGGCACATAAAAAGAGTGGCTTCTACTCTGGGTTTCTAGAAGGTGGATTGTGTTATGGATCGCAACCCTTTTTAAAGCTGATGAGGAGTGGCAACTACTGAAACATTGACTGAATTGGTTCTTAGGTAGTTTCAGTATTTTTGAAGATTTCAAATATGTTTCCTGCATTAGAAGGATATCTGTTTTTGCACTAATCATATAATTCTATGGCGCTTGTTTGGTGAATTCATGCCATTAAAGTTGAAGGTGATAACTTTCAAGGACATCATAGTACAGTTAGGGTGAGATTCATAAGGTTCCAGAGTATAAGTTCTTGAATCTAGTTCAAAGAAGAGGGTCTAGGGAGCGATTTTATCTAATTTGAGAATACTAGGTTGTAGGTACCTGGAAGTTGGGAAGTTAACAGGGAATGGGGGGGGGAGGATTAAAATGTGAATACTAGCTAAACAAACAGGACGGGTATGAATGATACAACCTAAAATGTGATACTATCGCTTTTCCATTGGAAGGAAAGGCTAGCAAGTGCCGATCAAAAAGAAGTACCAAAGTAGTGCAGATGTTTGGTTAGGAGGGGGACGGGGAGTCGTAAATAAACATGATCAGTGTCAAGCTCACAAAACTCCATAAAAAGGATTCTATTAAAGTGTTGTGGACGATTAGGGATGTCATATACAATATGAAATATGTCAGCTCAAGATCAGGAGACATAAAGCAATTTAAAAGCTGAAGGGGGTCAACCTTAAGATCTGGAGAATATACAAGGCAACTATTGCATGAAAAGAAACAAATAAGTATGAGGCATTCATATAAATGTTCAGTGGCTATATATGACACAACAGCTTTTCCCCTCCTTACAGAACACTACATACTAGATAAGTAGACAAGTCCATGGGAGAAGAAGCAACACATGTCATTCAGGTAAATCCTCATTTGAACAGTTTAGAATGTGATCATTGAGGTTCACACTCACAATTCCAACAGAAAGAAGAGTTCAGCAGGCGGGTCCCTTCAGAAGTTGATCAGATGGTCCCTCTATGCGATTTGTACTTCATAACTGGGCTCTACAAATCCTTATCCTGTAGTTCAGGTAGTTTGGGGTAGTCAAGTGTAAATAATCAGGACAGGTTATCCATTGGATCCATGTCAAGCTGAAACTAGATGTTCCAGGGCTTCTAATAGAGGTCTCATCAATCTTCTTTTCACTAATATCAATGTAGCAACATCTTGGAAGTGAGACAGCACAGTATCTCCAAGGGTAATAACTGAACGGTTCCTTGCTGGAGCAAGGATTGTATCTACATAGGAAAGGATGGAAAGGATGCCACATAGCACACCTCTGGGCTGATGTCCTTCTTTTGACTTCAGCCACAGC
Organism: Leptodactylus fallax; assembly: GCA_947044405.1. Taxonomy (NCBI): domain Eukaryota; kingdom Metazoa; phylum Chordata; class Amphibia; order Anura; family Leptodactylidae; genus Leptodactylus; species Leptodactylus fallax. The sequence continues at coordinate 9,300,687 of CAMRHE010000013.1, forward strand.
GCCCTATAAATCTTATCACTACTTTAGCAGCATGGTCAGAGCCAAGGAGGTCAGTAAAGAGTTGTTCAGCCATTTTAGGTAATGACTCTAAGAACCATAACTCCGGCAAACCTTTAATTCTTATGTTCCTCTAGTCCTTTCTTTCTAACCACTCTTGGTAAAATGCGGGGCACATTTTGGCTAAGTTTCCTCACTTGTTCAACAGTGGAGATGTTCAGCATAAATTAGGTTTAAGATGGCTTGGTACTGCAAGCAGGGTATCCAGTGACAAGGGACTTGTAACCCTGACTGCCATTAACTAAGCCAAAGTGCTGATGATGCTCGTCCACAAGCTTGTTTTCTCTTCTATGGCTAGCTAAGGTTTGACTGAAACAGCAAGCAACTCACTGGCTATAGAGTGGGGCTTCCTAGCAACCACTAAACATCTCCCACCTTCTAGAAACCCAGAGTAGAAGCCACTCCTTTTTGCATCAGTACAGAAATGGTGAATGAGCACAAAGGTGATAAGTGCAAAAAGCCAGTATTAAAACAGCACAAACAGTATAAAACAGTGCAAAACACAGTCAATACCAATAAACAGTTCAGTCTGTACCAGTGTCCCTTTTGGCAAAACTACAAATGAATGATGGAATGCTTGAAAGTCCTTAAAGTCACAACTTGCCTTTTCTATAAGGAATTAATGAAGCTATTTTTTATATTGTTCAAATAAATATAATAAAAATCTATTCCAGTTCACTTAAGATGGTGAAAGACCACCCCTAGTGCCATGTCCACATGCACCATCAGTACACTTCAAACAGAGACACTTGCCTCAGTTGCGTTTCATTATTAACTTTGATATAATAAGGCTCTACCCAGGGGAGTTCCCTTTTTTTTGTTCTTTTTTTGTTGTTGTAGTATCCTTACCGTTCCTGTTTTTGTCTAAACTAAACATACTGTATGTTATTATTGTACTTTCAGTGAGACAGTAAAATTTAGGAATAAAAGAAGTACAAATATAAAGAGACATTTGTTATCCAGTAATAAGATTATGCTTGGCTTAATATCTAGATGCAGTGACAAATATACTCTGAAAATACTAATTTGAATGTAATTTTATACACAGTCTTAACCAACTTCTCAGCAGAAATCATCTGGGAAGAAAAACATATGCTGAGGCAATGTCTCTGTTAAATCAAAGATTTTTATATAGGAAGCCAATCCAGTCGGGAAAAAATGAAGGATTTAATGGAAAGGGTTTCCAAAGAAAAAACTGTGGCATTGAGATGTTGAAACAAGAGGCAGGTTTGAGAAAACCTGGGAAGCAACTAGGTTTATATTTAGAAAGGTGTAAAGATATGTATTGGGAACTAGCAAAAATAGTTTATTTTAAGATGAGCAGGAGGCCAATAGAGGATTCTAAAAGAGTGGAATCTAGAACAAAGAAAGAAAATCTTAGAGGATCATTTAAGGATTTTTTTGGCATAGTTTTACATGGATTAAAATGAAGAGAAAAGCAAATTGACGAAGTAAAAATGTTTTACGTAATTAGCAAAATAGCTACTAAATAAAATACTTTGATATTCTCTAGCATTAGGGGAGCATTAGGGGAGATTTAGGCTACATTCACATGGCGCAAAATAAAGAGAAATTCCTCTTCATTTTCCGCCACCGTATTCGGCTGCGGTCTAACCGATGCAGATCCCACTAGATATATCATCAAATATGTAGATATATCATCAAAAATGATGCCTGAAACCTAAGCCAGTTGGCAAAGATTTCAGCGTAAGCATAGTGCCCCACAGGATGATGTACCTGATTAATGACAAGCCTTTGCTTCATCATACATCGTGTCAAATCTTCAGCAGTACAGAGATTATCAAGACCAGTATACAAAACAACTGTCTTGATACAGTGGGGAAAAAAAGTATTTAGTCAGCCACCAATTATGCAAGTTCTCCCACTTAAAAAGATCAGGCCGGCCTGTAATTGACATCATAGGTAGACGTCAACTATGAGAGACAAAATGAGAAAACATATCTAGAAAATCACATTGTCTGATTTTTTAAGAATTTATTTGCAAATTATGGTGGAAAATAAGTATTTGGTCACCTACAAACAATTAAGATTTCTGTCTCTCACAGACCTGTAACTTCTTCTTTAAGAGGCTCCTCTGTCCTCCACTCATTACCTGAAGTAATGGCACCTGTTTGACATTGTTGTCAGTATAAAAGACACCTGTCCACAACCTCAAACAGTCACACTCCAAACTCCACTATGGTGAAGACCAAAGATGTGTGGAAGGACACCAGAAACAAAATTGTAGACCTGCACCAGGCTGGGAAGACTGAATCTGCAATAGGCAAGCAGCTTGGTGTGAAGAAATCAACTGTGGGAGCAATAATTAGAAAATGGAAGACATACAAGACCACTGATAATCTCCCTCAATCAGGGGCTCCACGCAAGATCTCACCGCGTGGGGTCAAAATGATCACAAGAACGGTGAACAAAAATCCCAGAACCACATGGGGGGAACCTAGTGAATGACCTTCAGAAAGCTGGGACTAATGTAACAAAGGCTACCGTCAGTAGCACACTACGCCGCCAGGGACTCAGTGCCAGACGTGTCTCCCTGCAGTGCCAGACGTGTCTCCCTGCTTAAGCCAGTACATATCCAGGCCTGTCTGAAGTTTGCTAGAGAGCATTTGGATGTTCCAGAAGAGTATTGGGAGAATGTCATATGGTCAGATGAAACCAAAGTAGAACTGTTTGGTAGAAACACAACTCGTGTTTGGAGGAGAGTGAATGCTGAGTTGCATCCGAAGAACACCATACCTACTGTGAAGCATGGGGGTGGCAACATCATGCTTTGGGGCTGTTTGTCTGCAAAGGGACCAGGACGACTGATCTGTGTACATGAAAGAATGAATGGGGCCATGTATCGTGAGATTTTGAGTGCAAACCTCCTTCCATTAGCAAGAGCATTGAAGATGAAACGTGGCTGGGTCTTTCAGTATGACAATGATCCCAAGCACCCCGCCAGGGCAACGAAGGAGTGGCTTCGTAAGAAGCATTTCAAGATCCTGGAGTGGCCTAGCCAGTCTCCAGATCTCAACCCCATAAAAAACCTTTGGAGGGAGTTGAAAGTCTGTGTTGCCCAGCGACAGCCCCAAAACATCACTGCTCTAGAGGAGATCTGCATGGAGGAATGGGCCAACATACCAGCAACAGTGTGTGCCAACCTTGTGAAGACTTACAGAAAATGTTTGACCTCTGTCATTGCCAACAAAGGATATATAACAAAGTATTGAGATGAACTTTTGTTATTGACCAAATACTTATTTTCCACCATAATTTGCAAATAAATTCTTTAAAAATCAGACAATGTGATTTTTTTCGGATTTGTTTTCTCATTTTGTCTCTCATAGTTGAGGTCTACCTATGATGCCAATTACAGGCCTCTCTCATCTTTTTAAGTGGGAGAACTTGCACAATTGGTGGCTGACTAAATACTTTTTTTTCCCCACTGTAAATCCTCCCAACATGTTTTTGCTAAACCTCAAAGTGATGCTAATCAGTAGAAGAGTGTGAATTGTAGCCTTTTGTTATCATGTTATGATATTGTGTTTAACCCTTTTCTGTCATCCGTCATATTATTACAGCGAATGTCATGTATTTTAATATGGCAGTTGCTCAGGAGCTGAGCAGCTGCCGGGTCTCCGCTTTAATATACAGTGGATTACCTGCATGCCCATGCCACCATTTTGGGGTGGATTGCCAGCCTTGGGAGTGAAATCCTGGGCTGGTGATCCATGAGCATGACAGCTGGGACCCTATTAAAGACTCCCAGGCTTATCTGCAACAGACTTCTATTATAGGTTGTGCTTGGATTTCTCAATACATTGCAATACATTACCAATTTAGCACCCCAGACTTCCTGGGGTTCAAGACTCATAAGGGGTCTAAAATTGAAAGTTAAAAAAAAAAAAAAGAAGTAAAAATTCAATTTACCCCCCTCCACTTTCACTAAAACATATATAAAAATAAATAAACTAAAAAAACATACACTTTAGATATCCCTGTGTCTGAAAACGCCTGGCCTATAAACTAATAAAATTATTTTTCAGAATATGGCAATTCGAAGAAATTTGTTTTGCAAAGTTTTGTATTTTTTGAAGAAGTTAAAATTTAAAATAAACTATATAAATTTGGTATCCTCAGAATTCTACCCATAGAATACAGGTGACATGTTATTTTGGCTGCACAAATTTTGTAAAAACAAAGCCCGTAAGAAAGTCACACAAACACAGTTTTTCTCCAATTCCACCCCATTCTGAATTTTTTTGCAGCTTCCCAGTACATCATACAGAATATAAAATGGTACCATTACAAAGTACAATTTTTTCTACAGAAATTAAGTTCTCATACAGCTATCTGAGCAAAAAAAAAAATCAAAATTTATAGCTTTTGGAAGGCAAAAATGGCTGTGTATTTATGTAAATATAAACGTGTGGACACATGTTTATATTTACATAATAGCTGTACACTGCAGGTGATGTATACATACTATATGCCATTTTGCACTAGAGAATTAAAGAGACCCAATTTTGAGCATAAAATTAAATGCTGTATTATTTTGTTAGAATTATGTAACGTCTCTGCCTCATCGGGTCTCTGCACCACCCTCTGCTCGCACGCTGTGGCGAAGGAGGCGTGTTCAGTTTGATTCAGTCACACCCGTCTCTTGCATCTTTGTTTCTGTCTGCTACTCTAATAGTTAATCTCAGCCTTGCCTGTGTGATTGACAGCCTGTCTACCAATCCAGTCTGGGGCAGGTCCTGTCTTTCTATAAACAGGTTGTCAGCCCTCACATGGGCGCTGGTTATTGCATTACGCATACTGGCTATTACTCTTTGCTTCTTGACACCTGTTCTTCTGATTTCCTGACCACTGGCTTCCCTTTGACTTTTCTCTTGGATTGTGATTTTGTGCTGCATTGCTCATTTGTTACCGACCCCTTGGCTAGCTGACTTCCCTTGTTGTGTTCGTCCTGTCTGCGTTCTGTGTATCACTTATTGTAAGCAGGGACTGTCGACTGGTTGCTGGCTGTCGCCTAGGACAGATCGGGCAAATTAGCCAGGGACAGTGCGGGGGATTCAGCTTAGGGTCCACTGTCTTATTGTGCCCCTCCTCCCAGGGTTCTGTAGCAGCTACTGGGGAATCGCTCCTCTAGCAATACAGAACAGAATAACCAGCCCCAAAAAATTACCATTTGCCATTTGCTTCCCTCTGAATCAGCATGGATCCTATTCAGGGCCTTGCAGCCAAGATGGAGGGTTTGGCAGGCCTGGTAGCTGAGCTAGCTAAACAGGTTCAGACCCTTACTGAGGCCGCTGCAGAATCCCCAGTTGCTTCTGCCCCTTTCAGGGTTAAGATGCTACTCTCGGATCATTTCTTGGGGGGACCGAGAAAAATTTGAGACTTTCCGGGAGTCTTGTCGCTTGTACTTTTGGATTAACCCTCATGCATCCCAGGCCCAAATGGTGGGAGTAGTTATATCCCTCCTACAGGGGGATCCACAAGCTTGGACCCTTAAACTCCCTCCTGGCCTGGGGCTGAGGAGTGGTCAGATTTTGAAAAAAAAATTTTTGTCTATGCTGAGCCAGACCACATTGGGCTTGCAGAATCACAACTCCTCAGCATGCGGCAGGGCAAACGCTCTGCTGAGGAGTACTGCTCAGAATTCTGCAAGTACAGTGTAACTGCAGGTTGGTGTGAGTCGGCTCTAAAGGCTCACTTTAAACAAGGCCTGTGTGACCGTGTTAAGGAGGTCTGGGTTGGTCACCCAGATCCCCCTACTTTTGAGCAGGCCATGACTTTGGCCGTCCGTATTGACCGTAGAATCCGGGAAAATGTTAAAGAGAGAGTAGGGTCTGTTTCCTCCAATTTTTCTGTCTCTTCCTCTCTCTCTCCTGATAAACCCACTTTTTCTCCCATCACTCCTGGTGAGGAACCCATGCAACTGGGAGCTATGGACGCCAAGACCCAACGAGAGCATCGTCTCCGGAATAACCTCTGCCTGTACTGTGGTACTTCAGGTCATATCATACGAGACTTCTCCATCAGACCCCGCACTCCAGGGGAAAAGCTTCAGTGCCTGAGTGGTAGTAAGAAGAACCACTCAGGCAACCAGGTATTTGCCGGAAATAACAATAAAATGTTGTTATCTGTGTCTCTGTCCTCTGGGGACAGATCTGTTTCTGGACAGGCCCTAGTTGATTCTGGGTCTGCGGCAAACTTTGTCAACCTTTCGTTTTTCTCAGCTTTAGGCATTAAGCTTTTGCCGCTTGATACTCCTCTGGCGGTTACTGGAGCGGAATTTACCCCACTGGCCAGGGGTAAGGTCCAATGCAAGACCCCCTTAATCATGTTGCAAGTGGGTTCTGCACATTCTGAGGTCATAAGCTTCTTTGTTATGGAGCATCTGTCTTCCGATATTGTTTTGGGACTTCCCTGATTAAACCTCCATAACCCTATTTTTGATTGAGGTAAAAGGGAGTTAGTAAAATGGGGAGATCAGTGCTCATCCCATCGTATTGCTTTGCACACCTTAGATTGTGTCAGTGAGGAGATGGTCTCAGCTACTAAGGGTTGGAAACGCTAGATGAATAAAAACCGTTTGTGTGGTCCACCAGCACCTCTTGTTGTTCAGGGAGATCTGGAATTTAAGGCAAAGAAAATACTGAATCCTTCTAAAACTGGTTTATCTGGTGAGGGTCCGTGGCCTCTCATAAAGAGGGAGGTACTGTAACGTCTCTGCCTGATCGGGTCTCTGCGCCACCCTCTGCTCGCACGCTGCGGCGAAGGAGGCGTGTTCAGTTTGATTCCTTGCTTAGGTTTCTTGTTGCTCAGTCTGAAAACTGTCCTAATACCTCCGGTCTGTAATTGAATTTCAGTCACAACCGTCTCTTTTCATCTTTGTTTCTCTCTGCTCCTCTAATAGTTAATCTCAGCCTTGCCTGTGTGATTGACAGCCTGTCTACCAAACCAGTCTGGGGCAGGTCCTGTCTTTCTATAAACAGGTTGTCAGCCCTCACATGGTCGCTGGTTATTGCATTACGCATACTGGCTATACTTCTTGCTCTTTGTTACCTGTTCTTCTGATTTCCCGACCACTGGCTTCCCTTTGACTTTTCTCTTGGATTGTGATTTTGTACTGCTTTGCTCGTTTATTACTGACCCTTGGCTAGCTGACCTCCCTTTGTTGTGTTCGTCCTGTCTGCATTCTGTGTATCACTTATTGTAAGCAGGGACTGTCGACTTGGTGCTGGCTGTCGCGTTGGACAGATCGGGCAAGTTAGCCAGGGACAGTGGGGGGGATTCAGCTTAGGGTCCACTATCTTGTTGTGTCCCTCCCCCCAGGGTTCTCCAGCAGCTACTGGGGAATCGCTCCTCTAGCGATTCCCTTACAAAGTAATAGTTAAAATTAGAAATGTGTGAGCCTTTCAAGGTTTGATTCAGGTTCTGTTTGTTTTGATTAAAAGTTTGATTTGGTCCAAACCAAGATCTGTGTGATACTCCTAGGGCTCCTAAGACCCTAACACTTTTTTTAGCTCTCTAATGCAAACACAGCCTTAGTAAAGTCAAAGTGAAAGCAATATATATGACTATTTGTAAATGAGTGTTACTTGTTAGGATTTTTTTAGCGCTTTTTAAAATGTCACTGTTTGTTGTTTTTTGTGTGTTTGGCAAGGAGAAATTTGCCAAATATTTCATTGCTACTTTTAAGCAAGTAGTGTACTGTATATAACTTCACTGGGTTTTGGTATTTGGCAAGAAAAAAATTGCCAATGTGGTGTGACAAAATTGTCTGTTCTTGGTTTTGGACACAATACAGATTGAATTTGATTATTTTGACTCTGAGAATTAGTATTGTGATTGATGCATCTGCACAGTAATGGAGGTGCATCACCTTACTGACATACACAGTGAAGCCATATACAGACAGAGTAACTATTATCTCACAAAATTTATGGGAAATTTAGTCTAAACGCAGTTCTTTCTAAACTGGTTTGCTCAACTCTAGTTATAACTATATGGTAAATATTACATTTGCTACTTATCTGCCTTTTAGCTCACCTCCATTAAGGCACAACTTTAATTGTTATATAGTGGTTAGCTGCATTGACTACAGGGAGACTGAGATAGTCAATAATCTACCTCCTGCCTTATTATTGGTTCAGGCTGCTGCCTTCTCTCCATTGGCACTTCAGTTATGTTTCATCAGATCACCTTCCATCTATTCAAACAAGTCTGTCACAATCTCTCCAGGTAGCTGGTATATGGGGACCTGATTTCTATTGCTGCAAGGGCAGAATAATTCTAAAGTGCAGACTACAAAACCAGTGATACAGTGATAAATGGAATAATAATACCAAGCACAGGCACTATACAATACTGTACATGGTGCTATGTTTGACTTTCTTTGAAGCAGGTGCATCACCCTCTTCAAACAACTGATAGGTGGTGGTTCAGGTGCTAGATCTTCAATTGATGACTAAGGATAAGTTAACAATTGATAAAGCCTAGAAAACCCATTTAACCAATTTTTCTAGTATATACAATGGGTGAAATAAGCACTGTTCAATCCATCATCCAAAAAAGGAAAAAGGATTTTACAGCTGCAAACCTACCAAGACATGGCTGTCCACCTAAACTGATAGATTGAGCAAGGAGAGCGCTGGTCAGAGAAGCAGCCAAGAGGCTCTGGAGGAGCTGCAGAAATCCACAGCTCAGGTTGGAGAATCTGTCCACAGGACAACTACAAGTTGTGCACTCCACAAATCTGGCCTTTATGGAAGAGTGGCAAGAAGAAAACCATTGTTTAGAGAAAGACATAAGAAGTGTCGTTTGCAGTTTGCCACAAGCCACATAGGGGACACAGCAAACATGCGAAAGAAAAGGTTCTGGTCAAATGAGACCAAAGTTGAACTTTTTGGCCTAAATGCAAAGCGCTATGTGTGATGGAAAAATAACACTGCTCATCACCCTGAACACACCATCCCCACTGTGAACCATGGTGGTGGCAGCATCATGCTGTGGGGAGGCTTTTCATCAACAGCGACAGGGAAGCTGGTCAGAGTGTATGGGAAGATGGATGGAGCTAAATACAGGACAATCCTGGAGGAAAACCTGTTGGACGCTGCAAAAGACTTGAGACTGGGAAGGAGATTCACCTTCCAGCAAGACAATGATCCCAAACATACAGCCAGAGCTACAGTGGAATGGTTTAGATCAAAGAGTATTCATGTGCTAGAATGGCCCAGTCAAAGTCTAGACCTAAATCCAATTGAGCATCTGTGGCAAGACATGAAAATTGCTGTTCACAGACGCTCTCCATCCAATTTGACTGAGCTTGAGCTATTTTGCAAAAGAAGAATGGGCAAAAATCTCAGTCTCTAGATGTGCAAAGCTGGTAGAGACATACCTCAAAAGACTTGCAGCTGTAATTGCAGTGAAAGGTGGCTCTACAAAGTATTGATATAGGCGGCTGAATACTTTTGCACATGACACTTTTCCGATTTTTATTGGATTAAAATTTTGAAAACCATGTATCATTTTCGTTCCACTTCACAATTATCTGCTACTTTGTGTTGGTCTATCACTTAAAATCTCAGTAAAATACATTTAAGTTTGTGGTTGTAAGGTGACAAAATGTGAAAAAGATCAAGGGGTATGAATATATTTGCAAGCCACTGTGTGTATGTATATATATATATATATATATATATATACAGTATATATATATATATATATATATGTGCGTGCGCCATCTTCAGAGTCCTACCTCCACGACCTCCCATGTATCAGGATACCAGACTGTACTGCTGCCTGATCCGACTTCTAAGACCTGTCCGTCCTGCTCTGCCTCTGGATACTGGTATCCAAGCCGTTGCACCCCGCCGAGACTTTAGAGCACTCCTCCCGCAGCCCCACGAGGTTACTCAGAAGATGGGACTTGCTGAAGCATAGTAAGAACCTTATCTTTACCGTGCATCACTCCACCAGCTGCCACATCTCTCAGATCCCAAGACCTCCAGCCATGTTCGCTGCCTCTCACCACTCTCATCCGGGACAGCTCTGAAATCAGCTGTGTTCCAGAGAGCTCTGACAGTCGGTACTTGTCCTGGTGCCTGCGCCTTCACTGAGCGTCTGGGTGGTACCACACTATCTTGGGTGTTCACCTTTAATGTCCAGCACCATCTTCTCAGCACCACTGTTTAATCCAGGAGGCACAGGTTCCCAGATACAAGGGGCCTCCCAATTCACATATCTTTCTCTGGGCATATGCTCAGCAATACCCACCAACAGTGATCATAGATGTCTCTACTGTACTACTGGCCCTCTGTTACTCCTCTGGGGGGCTGGGCTGAGCTATCTGTGCCGGTCTTGGGGAGGGGAGTGTTGAGCCCCTACACATCCATCAGGAGGGGTCCTCACCTTCCCCTTGACTTCTAGAGGGCCAGCTACATCTCCTGTTTCACACCGTAGCTCTCAACCTATCTGGCTATAGGGCAACTCCTCCTGGCAGAGGCCTCATTCCAGCTCTGCTTTGAGGACAGATTGACATAAGCCCTGATCTCACACACTGAGAAGACTCCTCACGTGGTGCACCCTTTGAGAAGCTACCATTAGTGTCCAACAAAGCTCAGCATATCAGATTTAGTACCACCTCTCTTGGCTTTAACTAGTGACTGGAAATTTCCCCTGAGCCAGGAATGGCCTGTCCTTAAAACCTGATGACTATTAATTTCACATTACTCCTGCTATAAGCGGCACCCTGAAGTTGCTCTACACTATTTCCACGTCGGCTTTACTTTCCTCTTCCACCAAAGTATTTCCTGACCACTCCAACTTAAGCGCAGAAGAATCCTCCTCCAACTCTTCATCTTCTTCACCACTAAACCAGATATAGATGGCAAACAAAAGCGGTGCATCCCCTACACCAGACAGCTTGCTCCCTCGACCCCAAGTTGTAGAGATGAGAGTGCATCAACCTCCCTTGAACTCGCCCTCTCAAAGTCCAGCAAAACAAGGCATGAGATTCGACACAACATTTGACTTTACCAGTACAGCCGCATCTCACCCTCAGGGGCCTATTCCTGAAACCCCTGATACCCTTAAAACCTTCCCTGCTGGCAAACAAGCAGTATCAGAGTCCTTTCTCAAAGGTATTATACTGGCTCTCCATAGCACCATCCAAAAGGACATTGCTAAAGCTATCTCAAATATATCCTCCACAATCGACTCCCTTGGAGAGCGCATAGACCACGTAGAAACTTAAATAGGCAAATTTGCTGGTGCTCACAACTCCTTGGTTGATGCCCATAATGACATGGAGGAGGATATGGAGGATATCAAACTCAAATTGGTGGATAAAGAAAATAGAAATCGCAGGAATAACAGAACATTTTGCGGTATCCCTGAATCTGTTTCTGCATCTTAACTGCCTCAATTTCTTCAGAATCTCATCAAAGCGGTCCTACCCCACTGCTCAGATCAAGATCTCATGCTAGATCATGCCCACAGGCTTCCTAAACCAAAGAACCTACCTGACTCTGTCCCTCATGATGCCATAGCATGTATACACTTTTACAATGTGAAAGAACTTATGATGGCTTCTAGAAAACTGTCTACTTTCTCTGCTCCATTTCAGAATATCAAATTGTTCACCGATCTATCCCAAGAGACCATCGCAGCAAAAAAGAAACTAGCCCTGATAACCCAAACAGTGAGACATCTTTCTATTCCTTACAAGTGGGGCTTTCCAGTGAAAGTGATTATGCAATGGAATCTCTCACGCTTTCTCTTCCTTGGATCAAGGTGCGAAACTACTACAGCAATGGGGACTGGATTCTCCCCTTCCAAAACAATGGCCTTGAAACCAAGTTCTTCTCCAAAACTGCCCCCCATGTGGAATTTGACCTCTGAGGTTATTTGACGATCTCCTAAAGATACAACATAGCAGACATTCTAATGTTCTTCTTTTTGCAAACTGCACCCCGAGTTTACATGGTATTTTTTTACTGCTCAGTTTTTTTTTACTATTCTGTTTATTTCTTGTTGACCTGTTCATGTTTCTGTTATTCCATGGCTTGTTTAATCTACCTCCATCCCTCTTTTGGACCAATTACACCTGGTATGTACGCTTTGCCTTAATGCTGTGTACATTTTTTTTTTTTTTTTATGCTTATTACTTCACAGAAGAGTCCCTACTTGCCTGAATATGGCCATTAATTTTTTCTCTATGAACGTTAAGAGCCTTAACCATCCTTATAAAAGGTCTTTAATATGCAAAGAGACACTCAGTTCCAATGCTGATGTGTTATGTATACAAGAATCTCATTTCAAGAAACAGTCTCCTTCCAAATTTACCAATAAATCCTTCAGTCAGATTTTCTTTTTGAATGCTGACCAGAAGAAGGCCGAGGTTGTCATTGCAATCAAGAACACTGATAGGCTCTATTGTAGACCACAAAGGAAGATTCATTGTTCTGATCTGCTACCTTAAAAATATAACTTTTACCATAGTTAACGTCTTTTTTCAAAACTCCTCCCAGGTTGCTTTTTTAAATTCCCAATGTAAAAAAAAAACTCAGAGGTAGATCACAAGATAAATGTATTGTCTGTGGAGATTTCCATTAATGCTTCAGAAAAAGATTTTACGTTTTATTCCCCCAGCCACCATACTTATACAAAGATCGATATGTTTCTGACTGACAAATGGCTTCTTCCTGATATTTCCCAATGCTCCATAGGTCATATAACATGGTCTGACCATGCCCCTACAACCATAACTTTTCACACTCCCTCCCACCCCCTCAACACATACTGTTGGTGTAACAATGTTTATGTTATGTCTTTTGCAGCCTTCAGTTTTTCTCCATTAATGCACCATCAGTTCATGATGAATTCTCCCTATGGAATTCACAAAAGGTATTTGTGCGTGACCTCCTCATTCAACACACTGCAACACATTCAACACACTAGATTTCAAAAGCAAAAACTTTGCTCTATCCAATTGGCAATGGAAAAGATAGCTTCTTTAGAACAACAGCATAAAGGCAACCCCACGCTAATTCTCCAAAATCTGTGACACCAGAAACGATCTTAGACGGCTCTTAACTTTAGACTTCGAACACCAAACCGACCGTTTGTGATTGTCATACTATAAATCTTACAACAAGGCTAGCAGACTCATGGCCAACATAGTTTAAATCTTGTAGGCAAAGTTGAAGCTTCCGTTCTTAATTTCAATGGAGCTTTTTCTAAGCCGTTTCAGATAACAAATGGGACTCGCCAAAGCTGCCCCTTTTCCCCTTTATCTTCTCAATTATTATGGAACCATTGGCTGAGAGCATTAGATCCAATCAAGGAATTCATGGCCTTTATGATGGTCATCACTTCCACAAATTAAACCTATTCGCAGATGATGTGATTCTCACCCTGACGAGACCTCTAGAGTCCCTCCCAGCAGCATTAGATGTGCTACACTCATTTGGCCAGATATCTTATTATAAGATTAACAAATCCAAATCCCAACAATTAGGTATCCATATCTCCCCTCAAATTCAAAAAATTTTAAGCAGTAACTTTCCCTTTCTGTCTGTATCCCATATTTAGGGGTTAACTTGACACCTTCGGTGAATTCCCTGGTGGCAGCTAATTTTCCGCCTCTAATTTCCACTCTTCAAACAGAATTGAATTGACTAGCTAAGTTTGAACACTCTTGAATGGGCAGAATAGTCCTTTATAAAATGCTAATTTTACCACATATTTTATATTATCTCAGAACATTAATGATTCCCATTCCCAAGTCCACTTTTTCTACTCTTCACAAACACACTCATCTGGCAAAAGGCAAAGCCACGCATCTTAATCTCTACAATGACAAAGCTTCTATGGGCCTCCCAAACCTTTACCGTTACCACTTAGCCTCTCTACTCGACTATGTGAAATACTGGGGGTACAACTCCCTTGCTCTGGCTCTGGCCAGCATTGGAAGCACATGTTACCCACATTTTCAACTGGAAAGCTATCTTGCTCAACTTGTCTAAATCTGCTTTGCTTTTCCCGATAGTTTCTCCTTCAGTCCGGATCTCCCTGGAAGCCTGACATGTGGAATGTGCCTCTCATCATTCTTCTCTTCCTAGGACACATCTGGCCATTCCAATTGAGGCCCTGATGCACCACATTCCCAATTTATAACTTTCAACATAGATTACAAGTGTTCTGAGCCACATATCTGACTTGTTACACAACAATTCAATTCTTTCTTTTGCCCAAATGCAATTGAAATTCCATCTCCCTTCGCAAGAGGCCTTTAAATACATCCAAGTTAGAACTTTTTTATTAGCCAATCCCTCTATCACCTCAGCTATCTGACCACTCTGGGGGATCTCCTCCAACGCCCGATTGCCTCTAAAGCAAAAGGCCTAAAACCACTGTACCTCCTAGTGGCCAATGATAATCAATTTACTAAAAACCCCCAGCTCCTAGAATGGGAATCTGACTTCACGAAGTGCTTTGGTGTGTCGGAATGGAGCAGCACGATAACATGGGCTCGAAGTGCTACCTCTTGTGCCTCTCATTGGGAACAGTACCATAAACTCCTCTTGCGATGGTATTATACCTCACTGAGACTCTCAAACATCTACCCAATGTCTTCTCTTATTGTTGGAGAGGTTGTGGTCAAGTCAGGTCAAGCACTTACTTGTCACTTCCTCCATGCAGCCCAGCTACTAATAGCTAGTCATTGGAAATCCACTATCATGCCATCCCTCTCAGAACTTATCTCTGTAATTTTTACTAATTGTACACAGGAGTACAGAATAGCCTGTCAGAACGGCAAACTTAAGTCTTTTAACACCCTATGGTCCTCTTGGTTGTCCCATCATCCATTCAACCTTCCCTAACAATATTACTTGGATCTCATACTCCCCCATTTGATGGTATCCCATGAGTTGGTCCCTACCTCCCCCTCCTCTCCTTTTTGTTACTTTATTTACTTGACTACTCTTGTTCTGTACTTGAGGTGTTCTGTAGAACGCGCATGTATAAAATTGGCTTCATTGCTGTATTGACACTTGTCTTATATTTAATTGTTTACTTTTTACATTCTGTGCTTGTTTTCTCTGAAAATTTTCAATAACAAATTTATTTGAAAAAAAAAATGCAGAGTGAACAAAATAAAAATTCTAAATCAAATCAATATTTGCTGTGACCGCCCTTTGCCTTCAAAACAGCATTGATTCTCCTAACTACACTTGAACACATTTCTTGAAGGAACTCAATACATCTCTGAAAACTAACCATAGATCTTCTGTGGATGTAGGTGTGCTCAAATCCTTCTATCTCTTCATATAGTCCCAGACAGACTTGCTGATGTTGAGATCAGGGTTCTGTGGGGGGCATATGATTAGTTCCAGCACTCCTTGTTCCAGGTCCTTTATGCTGAAGATAGTTCTTAATTATGTTGGCTGTAGGTTTGGGGTTGTTGTCCTAAAGCAGAATAAATTGGAGCCAATCAGATGCCTCCGTGATGGTAAAAAACTGCCTTCGGTTACAGCCAAATTTGAAGAAACAGACAATGTTGACGACCATAGATACAATAGTCAAAAAACTTGATCATGATTAGATGATTTCTTAAAACAAAATAACATCAATGCTTATGAAAACGTATAAAATCCAGTTGATCCAGTTTGATAACCACATGCGATCAATAGGGAAATGATTTTATTGTTAGTTAAAATTTTATATCAAGCCACAATAAATATCATGCACCCCAAAAACAATTCAGTGCGTTAACCTGAAAGAACAGATATTATTTTTGAAACAAAGAATAAAACCATAATCATTATTTATATGTATACATTATGTTTTGAAATGAATATATTATTTTAGTTGGCCCATTCCTTTACTGGTCTTATAAGTATCTGAAAATCTGTAGGGATACAAATAGAAAGAAAATACTATATAAGATGTCTCTTTTAAAACAGATAGATTCAAAAGCAACCTTGAGCAGTATTATAAATCTTACAAATTGCTAGTGCATTTTAAGCAAAAAGCCTTTTGTTGGAACATACCTATTAATTGAGTTCATCCACAGAGCATGACAATAACAGTCATTTTTATTATATAATGAATTCAGAATAGTGGAAAAGGTGAAAGTAATAATGAATCTATGGATGCAATTCTACTTACATACAGATCACAAATATGATATTTTAATTCGTAATATAATTTATTTGTTTTAGAATATTTCAATCAAATATTGTTTTCTAAAAATATTTCCTAATGTGCCAGATTTATCACAGTGGCTGATGGTAGATGATAAATTAGGGGCATCTTTAGATTGTCTAGTCTAATTTTATACCAACTATTAGTTGGCTTGCTTTGTGACAGTATTCAGCACTAAAATGATGGCGCGCATTGCAGTAAATTAAGCCACAACCCTTTTTGACAAACCACTCCTCATTTCTACTTTTCTGGCTAATTCTGACATTTTTAAAGGGGTTATTCACTTTTTAATACTAATGGCCTATGCTTAGGTCATTAATTTATCAATATTAGAGCTGCAAGGGTCTGTCGCTTGGGACCTGTGCAGATCAGCTGCTCTGGAACAGTTTGACTCCCAGTAATGTTTACATGTAGATCTGTGGATATCCCTGGTGTCAGACCCAGTTCTAATATTGATGACCTATCCTAACGATAGGCCATCAATATTAAAGAGTGGATAACCACTTTAATTTAGTAAATCACCAATAAAGTGTCAAAGTGGAATCCCAATTGTTGTTTTTCAGTCATTCTGTTCTATAATAAGATTCAAGTATGGATTGGGGTTGGCACCACACCTCTTGGGTCATAAAATGTATATCTTAATTTACTTACAGTTAACTAATGCAATTTCTCATGAAACCTATTCAACACAATATTATGTCATGCCATGCTTCCCCACAGATTGCGCACACAGACACAAATAGGATATTTAGTATATCCCTTTGTGTTAAAGAGGGTCATTCCCCAAGTACAAATAATAAATACCATACATCATTTGATTCTCGCTGTACTCCTGATCATTTTGGATTTTTATTTTTAAAATCTGTCTACTTTCTACCGTCTACTTTCAAAATATATAGTCCCTCATTATAAGTAAACTACGTCTGTTTCACCAAGTGGGCAGTAACCTTTTGTTTTTCTCATAGAAAATAAAGGGTTACTGCACACTTGGCGAATAAGAGCTAATTTACATGCAATACAGGGGCCATATCTTTTGAACGGATTTTAAAGATAAAAATGCCAAATTGATCAGGAGCACAGGTTGCAGAAAATGATATATAGCATTTAATATTTTGTACTTGGTGAGAAATCTTCTTCAAGTTCATGTTCTTTTCAGAAAAAGTGCCTAACCTGTGAAATACAAATCTGGACAAGTTCATCCAAGAGGAAGGGTAAGGGAGGGCACAGCTTTATTTATCTGTTGATTTCATTTTTGTTTGTATTTTATCCTAACTTTAGGTTTCTGTAGAATGGCCGAGAAGATCTGGGTTTGCCAAACAACAAAAGGAACCTACAGTAGGTCCAGTATGTGCAGTGGCATTGAATATCTTGTAGGTTTCAAAACAGAAGATGCAATTGGAAATGAATCATTTCTATCTTTTCTCCACTGTGCCTTGCTGTCTAAGGCATAAGTAGGAAAGGTTCTTAAATCTGGGCAACATGTTTACATTTAAAGCATATGACTAGATTTATCTGTAGTAAATGTAAAGTAACCCCACAAACATTTTTAAAGCATAACTCAATTTATGTAATGGTGAGTTTAAAAAAACTTCTTTGGCTGCAATTGCTCAAAATATAGTTGGTGAAAACATATCAATTTAGCAAAAAGAAATTAGATTTCTCCATCAGTGCCAATGGGCAGATCTAGGTTTGCTTCACTGAAAAACTCAATACTCACAACATACTTTATGTGTACAGTCTTAATGTAAAACAGCTACATAAAATAGTTTTGGCAGACTGATTGCATGAAATTCCACTTACAGCTAATATATAAACCCAGGATTTTGCACTGTTACTTTTTCAAATCAAGGATTTTCAGTTGTTTTGATAGACAGATGAAATCTTAGTAATTTTGCTTAATTAATTGTTTTGCTCACAACATTTAGACAGTTATATAACTACAGTTAATAAATGTATTTAATAGGACTCTAAACCATTATGGTATTTATCGTCTGAAAGTTACATATTTTTGGAGATTGTGATATAACTGCGTTAGCTTAAGGAACAGAGAATAAATAGTCCAGTTAACCTAACATTTCTGTCATATTGGAATTGGAGAGCCCTCACAATAATAAACTGTTATATTCCAGAGTGGGTGTTTGGTCAGCAGCCAAAATACTTTCAGCAGTGCAGCATTTAGTCTACACAGGATAATACAGCTGAGCTCACATAGCAACCAACTCTTATATATATCTAGTGCCATAATTGAAGTGAGCATTTCATTCTTGATCCACAATGTCAGTTATTCATTGCCACTAGTTTAAAGTTGACTTCTGCCTCCAGTGTTGAGGGATATAGTCCTGACAGGTCCTGATACTAGTGTCAGAAGTATTGAGAAAGTGTCATTTATCAACTAGTAAAAAGTGACCATGTTGCACATTTTGCTATGTCTTTTTGTGACATATGTCTTTTTTATGCAAATTTGGCTATTTTTATGAAATGTAGGTATCTTTTGGAAAGGAATAGAAAAATGCTGAGGTATCCAGGTATTGCTGACATCCAGGTATTTTCCTATTTGTTTGCTTGGAAATGGGATATAGGAAGAGAAAACAAAATAGATTCTACAAGTGGATACTACATTTTAAGGAAAGATAAGCCAATGTGAAATGTTATTAACGTTAAAAGGTATTATTTAGCTTTTTCTTTTACTCAGCATTATTCTGATTGCATGATGTATTTTTTTCATATTTGTAAGCTGGAGTTATATATGATTCATGAAAATGTTGGTCAGAAGTTGAACTTCAAAGGAGTTTTCCCATATCCCTCTCTCAGGAGTTTTCCTACTGTTTTTTCTTCTTCCTGCATTCTTCAACACGCAGGTGGGTGGGCTTTGACTATTGGAAAGGACACTATGATGTACCTCTGTAGATATAGACAGGACTCGCAGGACAGACAACAGACTTACAGCAAACTCAATGTTATCTTTGTGTTTACCCACACCTAGATAACTGACACTGTCCAAGCCTATATCAGCAAACTACAATTAGCTCCCCTCCAGAGAGCAGTGAATCACATCATTCATCCTATAATGCTAGACAAAGAATGAGAACAGGCCTAGGACCAAGGAAACACTGTGTAAACAATGGGAAGGAATAATGTAACATAGCAGGAAGCAACATTTCTAAAGGAATGTATTTGGAAAAACTTTTGAATTTACATAAACTAACAGTTTAGATAGGATCCATGAGATGGGAATACTCCTTTAAATTATTTTAGAATAATTTGATCAAAAAAAGTTCATGAGTATGCATCTGATAGTTGGGAAGCACTAATTTCAACTAACTTCAGATGCTCAAAGAGATATCCAATGTAAGGTTATATTATTCCATTATAGAAGCTAAACATATGCCTAAAGGACAGTCTTTTACTGTACAATACTCAGTGTGATTGCTTCAACTTCAAATTAGATGTGGCCTGCTGCCAAAAGACTGTCAGAAGCCAACTGAGGAGGACATATCTGGCAGCTAACTATCAAGCAAGCTTCTTGCAACATGTTTCCTTAGAGATTAAATTTTAGGTCAATATCACAAAGATATATTCAAAGGGACAGAAATTTTCTTTTAGTAGGCATTCTTCATACTAGCATTTGCCTACTATGCCTATAGATTAAAAAAAAAATAAAATCACAAACTCTGTATTAGCAACTGCTCAAGTTCAGCATGTGTATTTAAAGTATATCTACAGTTTTGATCTTCCACCCAACATGACCCTCTGTAATGGTAAAGTGCTCCTGAATGCTGGATATTACAGTCGTCTTTGCATTTGTGCCACACCTGGAGAGTATTGTGCTTGGGTCCAGTTCTAATTAATTGGAGCCCTGCATGATAAACTCAAGAGGAGGTAAGATTAACATGGCAGCTGTAATGCCAAGATTGCTGAACCATCTCACCATCCCAGATGGTCAGGTCGAATGGCATATAATAGTGTAGACACGCCTTGATCACCTTTGCCTGACACTACAGGTCTATATGCTTTCTCCCTGCAATAAAATTGTGCAAGGTTTACATACAGTCCCTGCAAATCACTAGATTTGCAAAATGTCCCTAATATGATATGACAATGTAAATACACCTATATATTTATTGTCATTATATGCTTAGGCATATAGATTCTTAACACCTGGATAACTGTGGCTTCTCAATCATTAAAAAAATAGCACATCTGAGTATTGAAAGGACACAGTGACTAATATTTCGTATAAACAGACACTTATTGATCTCCTTTGAAAAGACAGACAGTAAGGCATGCTTGAGGATGTAGTCCAGTTACTGCATGCAGAGTGTTTAAAATTCCCTGAAATAGAAATCAGCCTAATTTCATACAGTGTATATGCAATGTACACGTTCCATGTTAGTCTTTGACATGTTTACATATCTATACGTATTCCACATATGTTTAATGGTTTTCTGTGTGTGTGCTCATACTTTTGTGAGTCTGTCCTTTAACAGCTTTGCATATTCATGCAATTGAAAGCTTTACTGTTATAATAATAAATCTTATGATTAACTGCATTCAAATCCTTATTATTAAAAACTCATGAATAGTCTGCAAAATTTCAAAGAAATGAGAGTTTACTATTTGGACAGTTTATTTCCATATTCCATGGATCTGTAGTTCTATTCCAATAAGAATGGACAAATGGACAGTAATAATCCGGTCGGATAATAAAAAAGCAATTTGAAAGAGTTGCACAATGCAGTCTTCTCCAATCTAATTTAGTTATGCTGTTTCTAACATTCATTGCTCAATCATTAACTTCCTGCCATCTCAGCTCTGCTTGTGCTCTGCTGTGCAAATTGTCCTCTGAAAGTTTGTTTGGTGTTGGGGCTGGAAATGAAGTCATGAGTTTGAAGACTCCATCTGCTTTCAATGAATCCCTAGAGATGAATCAAGCTTTATTTACAGCAGCGCTGAGATGGACACACAGAACACAAAGACAGCCAATGACCTGTGTAAGCAATGTAGCTAAAGTAGTGAGTGTGTGTCTGTATGTATGTGCGTGCGCATGTGTGTATGTGTGTACAATGAAATGCACAAAGCAAGAGATAAACAGAATAAGTGTCTAGGCTTCATTAACACTAGTATGTGCACAGCAAAAAGTCACAGTTTACAGAAGAATCTTTTCTCCCAGGAACATCCACCAGAGGCAACTTCTCTGAGCATGTCCCCAGTGATCCACAGGAAGAGACAGAAATAGGCTTATGATTTATATACAGTTCAACATCTAGGGGATGGTAGTGTTAGGAAAGAGGGAGGGTAATAGGAACAGCTGCTATGCCTATGCTTATACAGTAATCACTGGTTAGTGAGAGTACATTAACTATTGGACTTATATGAAATTCATTTTATGCCAGAAGAAAAAAATATAATAAATATCACTACTATTAAATAATATTACTAAATTATGTTAGTGGTCATTTTGAGCAGCATACATATTATGTTATATATGTATAATATACAAGTTATATTTATAATAGAAGATATAGTATGAATTTATAACATATACCGTAGGTGTGTGAGTGAGAAAGTGCTGATCAAAAACTTGCATTTTTTTCTTGTACTCCTGGTACTCTGTAAAATTAAACTGTGCCAATGGTTCCAAATTTTGCTTTTCTGAAGTTATAATACTCCCCTGTAGTCTATGAAATGTTCCAGGCCAGATCTTTAAACTTCCCATAGTACATACAGCAACACTGGCAATATAATTTTTCTTTTTTAGTATTAGTTAATTAGTATTAGATAAAGCATGAAGGTGATAACTAACAACAAAAGCCATTGAAAGCAATGAAAAAAGTCAATTTCAAATGATTACCAACTGTTTACTTAAATGTAAATTGTGTTAAACTTGGTTACATCTGTAGATAGATAGACAGATAATAGGTGATATGTGATAGAAGATAGATGTATAAAAAATAGACGATAGATAGAATGATAGATATTAGGTAGATAGATATGAGATAGATAAATAGGTGGTAGATAGATAGATAGAATGATATATATTAGGTAGATAGATATGAGATAAATAAATAAATAAATAAATAGATAGCTAGATAGATAGATAGATACATAAATAGATATGAGATAGAAGACATGCAGATAAATAAGAAATAGATAGATAGATAGATAGATAGATAGATAGAAGAAGAAGAAGAAGATGAGATAGAAGATATACAGATAAATAAGAAATAGATAGATAGATAGATAGATAGATAGATAGATAGATAGGAGATAGAGTACATGTAACATTTTGCTTGTTTCACACTCATTGATTCCATTA
Source organism: Leptodactylus fallax (assembly GCA_947044405.1). Classification (NCBI taxonomy): domain Eukaryota; kingdom Metazoa; phylum Chordata; class Amphibia; order Anura; family Leptodactylidae; genus Leptodactylus; species Leptodactylus fallax. The sequence continues at coordinate 9,323,281 of CAMRHE010000013.1, forward strand.
AGAACAAAAACAATAAGAAAAGAGGACACATCTTCAGACTGAAGGAAATATTTTAAAAGTGAAATGCAGAAACTCTTTTCCAATGTGTGTAGTCTGAATAGCATAAAGCAAGTAGTCAGCATTTTCAACATGTCTTTATTTTGAGCAGTACACGTGGAGGCATAAGAATAGCACATGTCTCTCCTGTAATAAGTGGGCATGTATGGAGAACAGTTTAGTGGCAGGAGGACATCAGCACCATGGACAGCTGCCATGCACGCTCCCGTGCTGAGCTGTAACACATTCTGATGGGAAACCAAATCCGGCCCAGCACAGTGGTGATGAATGTGAGAGATAGGGATGCTTCTTCCTCTGGCTCTGGCTCTCCTCTCACACAGCCGGCAGGAGCAGCAGCAGCAGCACAGGATCGTTCCTCCCATCTCTCCTCTCTGCTCCTTCCTGTATCTCATCACTGAGGATTCTCTCACTTTTTGTGACTACCCTTCCCAAGTCATCCTCTTCCTCCATCTCCCTCCCCCTTGCTCTTGCACTCAGTCTCTTCCCTCCTCCTCCTCCACTCTCTTTCTCTCCCTGGCTCCCAGCATCAGCGGGGGAGAGTGCAGGTACTGTACCTACCTTTTACAAAAATCACTTTATTCCCTATTTGCATGGGACTAATAGAGGAAATAATATGAAAAGCAATGACCCTGCAGCATGAGGAGAAGAGTGCATGCAGGTGGGACCAGGAGGCTGATTTACCCATGTGTTCTGTTCTTTCTTGCAGTTCATACTTTGCTTCTCTTTGTGTGGAATAAAACACGTTTCTCAGGCTGGGAGGATAAGAAAGCGAAGACTCCTCTGGGTTTCCTTGGATAACATAACTGGCTGCACTAGTAAGTACAAAAGAGTTACTACCTTGCTTTTCTGTGAGATGCATAAGGCTGATGATCATGATGTGAACTTGGGTAGAGTTGCTTGGACAAGGAGACTGCTTTTGGGTTGTTATCCTGCAGATTTGCTTCCAATATGCACATTAATGCTTCTGTGCTTTAAGGCTATGGGAGCTTTTGTGTACTGGTTGTGGTTTTATTGTTTCACGAGGCTCCTGGTGTCTGTATTTTCAACAAAGCTTAAAGTTTGGCACGTACTGTGTTACTGTACTAGCTAGGAAGCTACAATTAATAAGTGAGAGCAGAGAGCAGATGCAGCCCATGGTCAGTGCCTGCCTTGTCAGTGCTTTACATGATGTCTTTCTATGAAACTTTGCAAAGCATTGTCCTATGAGAGCAGAATCTTGCCCTTTCAGCAACAAACAGTAATCCACATAATCTTACAGTGCAGTCTGTCTCTTGATATTAAAACACTATAAGCATTGTCAGATTAACTATATCCAGAGGTTATGCAGCCATATGGTCTTTACATATGGGCTGGAGAGGATGATAATTGAATGTCTAATGTAGCATCATAATTCCTATAGTACATGGAGGACAGTTCTCTGGGTAAGAATACATTGAAAATGTAACCCAACTGATGTGGCCACAGCTTTCAATAATAAACGGAAGATCTCAGCCCTAGTCATGTGTGTTTAACCACATACAGCACAGATTACTTGTAATGACAAAAGCATGCAATAAGGGAAATGTTCTCTATTCACTTACCCTTTGCATATATTGCTTATTACTTTCTTAAACTATGCCATTACCTTGAAGAAAGTTTCCTCTTAAAGTTAATAAACCCATTAGGTTTAATCACACATTAAGCTTTGTATAATCAAAATAAGGACTTAATGAAAAAGACCAAAGTAATGACCAATTTAATGTTATGTTGTTTCAGACATCCTAATGTATGTATTAAAATTTTAACTCTTTTTGGATCGAATTAGTATAAAAGTCATATACAAGGCAGTATTTCATATGCAAAAAGTTATATAAGGTCTCTTAATCTGCTCACCTGAATGAAGCACAATGTGACAGCAAAGGCAAATAGTGCACTTTACTTTTTATTTTTGTGACACAATCACATTGCCTTGAACATAGAGTATACCAGTATACTGGCCAGTAAGTTGTTAATGCAGAGGGAATCCAAATATACTGTTTGTAACTTGTAACCAGTTTATATGAACTTGACAAGAGAGAATGGATGGATAGATAGATAGATAGATAGATAGATAGTAGATAGATAGATATGACATAGATGGATATGCATAGATAGATAGATAGATAGATAGATAGATAGATAGTGGATAGTCGACAATAGATAGATAGATAGATAGATAGATAGATAGATAGATAGATAGATAGATAGATATAGATATAAGAGATAGATAGATAGATAGATAGATAGATAGATAGATAGATAGATTTGCGATAGAGAGAGACAATATGGGTGAAAGCTTAAAGCATATATTTTTACTTTTACTTGACTGAATAAAGCAAGTATTCCTACTTGTAATGTTCTGCATATTTTCTTGATGATTATACAACTAATTTTGAGTTTGGATATGATTAACATTCTCTATTTCAATATCCCAGAAACTTAATATTGTTACAATATGACCTAGATTGCTGCTCCCTGCAGTGTTGGCCAATGAGAAAATGTTTGGAATATGGAAGAATGCAATTCTGGAATTCTGCCACTTTTTAGGAAATATCTTAAAATTACATTTGTCTCTTATAATCAAGGGAAGTTGTTTTGTAAACCAGAGAGACAAAAGTTGCTTGTATCAGCAGTTATGTGCTTTATTATGCAATTGTTCTTGTTATTCAGATCAGATAATGGCCCGATGAAATACATAAGCAGTCTTCAGGGAATGAATGATTAATTCCTCTAACATGTGCTTACTATAGGAGTTCTTACTAATAAGGTATACCTGTATTTGCTTACAGTTGCAGATGAGGAGAAGGCAAATATGCTGTTCTATTCTTTTATTAGGACTATACACAAATCTGCTATAAAAACAACATATGTTGATGACAAAGGCATAAAAACTTGACTATATTTCACTAATAAAATGTGATCAGGAGTAAATTTTAATTATGGTCTTGTATATATCGCACATGGTGCACTAATTAAGCAGATACAGTTATCATTATTATTATCATTAATAGTATAATAGACTGTAATTGTAGTTTTACATAGAGTGCTTGTATCTATGTTGTTTGCTGTGAAGGTTATTGTTGAGCTCATAGGCCCAGACATTTTGGTAACTAAAGTAAGCATGAAATACACAATGGATGGACTTCATATTGTCATATACAGTATATAGAAGTATTACATATTTTCCCTTTCTTTACATAAAGAGCACTTTTTATTTTATTTTTTTTACTCAAAAAATGTTAGTTGAACAATTAGCTGCTTATGTGTAGGCATATAGTAATTGACAGAATATTAAAGTTTGAATGTTTGGATCTGAAGCCTGATAGCCGGCCAGTATAATAATAAAGTGCAATATTGTAACAATGATGATGTCATAAAACAGATCATTTTTATTAATACACCTATTCAAACACATGAAAAATAGCAGATACAATGTTGTTTATGGATGTTCTTTAATAGTAAACTACTATATAAGATGTAACCACGTGGTGTGCAAGAGTATTTATATATACGTGTATATATAGTTGTCACTTAATGTATGAATTGTCACCTCTGCGGTATGCTACTGCACTTATGGCCTGGGCTCTTTGCTGTTGAAATGTTGATAAATGTAGGTGTACAGTATAGATATAACTATCTATCTATCATTACCATTCTCAGTGTACAATGTTTAGTTCTGATTTCATACAAGCTCAAGTGTATATGCAGTTACATTTGTTATATGGTACAACATGCTATAGTTATACTTGAGCCAGACCAGAAAAATAATATTGTAACTGGTGATCTTTTTCAAAAATATATTCATTCATTGTACTGTCCATTTACATTATCACCTACAGTGTCTCTATTTTTTTCTAAGATCATTATTGTTGACTTTGATACACAGAAATGTAGAGTATATGTCTGTGTGGAGTATGCAGTATAAGTTCCTCCTTTTAAGTGCTCCATTGAATACTGTATAATAGAGATCCGTACCAAGAAAGTTTACAGAGATATGAATAATATTATAGCATTGTGTGTACAACATCCCCAAAATCCTAATTTTATGGGATTGCATACAGTGTAATACAATGCACTGTTTCCTGTTTAATAAATATGTTAAAGCTACTACAAGCAAACTTTAAGAATGTTATGAAAGTTACTGACCCGTGCTTTATCTATCTGTAGCTGTTTTGTTGCCAATTTTGTCACTGTAGATATCAGTATGCTGTAATTAGCCAACACTTGCCATAAGAACTGTATGCATGTTTAAGGGGAATTGGAATAACTTTGTACATTCAGCCATGATAAAATTGTTGGAGTCATGTTTGTGATTGCCACATTCAATGGAAAAATAAGTGCATACTGTACACAAAACTGGAAACATATAATGTGAGCTTCCTTTTCCTGTCTACTGGAACCTTAGTAGATGATAAATATGTTTCTTCTGACAGTTTCTTTCATTGACTTAAATATGTGCTTATATTGTAATGATACAAAATGTATCAACCAGCTTGCTACTGTGGAAAGACCATGGGTGTTCTATCGTACAGTGAACTTTCATTATTTAAGCACAGTCAATAAAATATTGGAGCCTTCTCTGTGGTGGCACTGCTCTGTAATTTTTAAGTGCATTTATGCTTGCGTAGTTAAAAATACTTAAACATGCTTTACAGTTTAGAAAAAAAAATGTGATTTGTGGTAGTGACATAAAAGAATGTACAGTAGTTGTAGCCTCAGTGGAACTAAAATGAAAATAACAGCGCATTGATCACCATAATGGAGCATGATAGGTCGGACTAAAAGAAGACAGTGATAAGTATATGTCATTTTGGAAATCCTTTCTTGTCCTTTTCCAATTAGAAACTACATGTGTGGTACATCATGTAAGAAGTACAGTATAATGTATTCCATGTGCTTTTCCCTTTATTGATTCCAACACAATATCATAAAATATACAAAACATGCAAAAAATGTTCTTCTGGCTCAAAGAACCACTTCTGGCCATTGGCCGCATCTGGAATTGCATCTCAGATCCATTTTCTTCCGCGAGGCCTATATACGATATCAAACACAGGTGATGGAAAAGAGTTCTGCTTTATCAGCAAAAAGTAAACCTTTTTCACATTATCAAACATTGCATATTTGACCTTAAGACTATATTTGTAGGCTTAACCAGCTTCTGTTCTTTTGGGAAGAGTTTGTAAAAGATTTTGGAGTGTGTCTGTTAGAATTTTTGCCCATTCATCCAAAAGAGCATTTGTAAGATCATACTCGAAGGCATAGCTCATAATCTTTGTTCTAGGTCAGGGCTCTGTGCAGGACAGTCAAGCTTTTCCACACCAACCCATCCAAACTATGACTGCTTCGGTCATTGGGGCACAGTCTTTCTGGAAAAGAAAAAGGCCGTCCCCAAACTGTTGCCACAAAGTTGGAATCATACACTTGTCCAAAATACCTTGGTATGCTGAAGTATTAAAGGGGTTGTCCAACCTTTTGTAAGAGATTACTTTGCACTGAAAATAAGTGGCAATAAAATAATAATAAAAAAAATACTCACCTCTCTCAGGTCCTCTGTTACTAGCTTCAGCATCTCCATGCCTCTGTTTACAGGTCCCAGCTGACATCAGCAGTGATAGTCTGCAGCCAATGACATGCCTCAGCAATAACTTCTTCCCAAGCAGCTCATCACTGCTGAGGAAAGTCATTCATGTGCCATTTTGGAAGAGGTCATCGTTGAGGCCTGTAATTGGCTGCAATGGAGACCTGTCCCCAAATGGGACATCACTTCTGACATTAGCCAAGCCTGTAAAGAGAAGCACAGAGCTACAAATGGTGAAAACAGAGTACCTGGGAGAGGTAAGTATTCTTTTGTATTATTTTGCCACTATTTGCAGCACAAAATAATCATTAAAAGACCTGAACAACCCCTTTAAGATTTTCCTTCAATGGAACTAAGGGGCCCAGGTCAACCCCTAAAAGACAACCTCATAACATTATCCCTCCACCACCAAACTTTACAGTTGGCACAATGCAGTCAGGCAAGTAACATTCTCCTTTACATTTGCCAAACCCAAGACTCACTTATTTGGCTACCAGATAGAGAATTGTGATTTGTCACTCCACAGAACACATGTCCTCTACTTAAGAGTCCAGTGGCAACATAGTTTACACCACTCCATCAGATGCTTGGCATTGTGCGTAGTGATGTAAGGCTTGCACACTTGCTTGGCCTTGGAAATCCATGCAATGAAGTTTGGTACAGTTTTTGTGCTGATGCTAAAGGGAGTCGGTCAGCAGGAAAATCGGTATCAAGCTAATGACAGTACCTTGTAGGGCAGCTTCTACACTTTGCAAAGATGCCTTTCTTATTCTGTATTGCAGCTCTATTTTCATGAAAATCAGGATTGTATTTCTATGCAAATGACCTAAAAAGGGCTTTAGGGTTGTTTCTTCTGCTGGGACTTCATTCTCTACTCTAAATATTTGCCCCAGCACCGTCCCCCATTGTGAGTGACATCTTACATTTTGTCATACTTTATTTGCAGTTAGGAGCTGTTATCTAGCGCTGAGAGCAAAGCCCTTGCAGAATCAATACCCTTAAAGGGGTTTTCCCATCTCCCTGTCTAAGCAGTTTGCCTGCTGTCTCTTCTTCTCACCTCTTGTATTCTTCAGCAAGCTGGTGGGCGGGCTTTCACTGTTTGATGAACAGGGCACTATGAAGAACCTCACTAGATATAGACATTGCCTGTACAATGATACATTGTTTATTATCATTACTAGAAATCTAATGTAAATGGAGATCAAATAATAGGAGAGCAATGGCTCATCCTCCCGACTTGTGTTATCACCTATCTATAGGACAGGTGTCTTGGCATTGATGTGTAAACAATGAGAGAAATAATCTCACATATTAGGCAAACAAAACAGAATTGCTAAAGCAATGTATTTAGAAAAAGACTTGATTTTACATAAGCTAGCAGTATAGATAAGATCCTTGAGATAACAATACCTCTTTAAAGCCCCTTTTCAGCTAATTTGCATAAGAATAAAATGCTGATTTTCATGAAAATGGAGCTGCGATTCAGAATAAGAAGGTATCTTTGGAAAGTGTGGAAATTTGATATTGATTTTGATACCAATTATCCTGCTGACAGACTCCCTTTTATGTCAGGGGAAATTTGGAACTCTGTGGTTATTGAGTCAGCTGAGCATTGGTGACTTCTGTGCACTATGTACCTCAGCACCTTTAGACCCCATTCTTGTTGCTGTGGTTTCCAAAGATTTCCACTTTTCAATAACACTAGCCAAAGTTGATGATGGTATACCTAGAAGGGAAGAAATATCACAAACTGACTTGTTACAATGGTGGTATCCTATTACAGTACCATACTGGAATTCAGGGAGCTCATTAGAATGACCTATTCTTACAGAAATGTTTGCTAAGGCAGACTGCATGACTAGGTGCTCGAATTAATACACCTGAATTCAATGATTATAGGATTATGCCAATAATTTTGTCTATACTGTATTTCATTTTTTGCATGTCCAAACACCCATTAAGCTCCTGTTGCCAACAAGATTGCAAAGTAATCACTGAATTTCAGTTGGTTTGGACCCACTTTGAAGACCTGTTTGTTAGGATGATGATTTTCTAAGCCTTCCTTTCTTTAGTAGCCTACTTCCACTGGATAGATAAACCGATCCTAATATAGCAACACAAGGCAACATAAAAACTAATGTCCTTTGTGTACTTGGATGGTCACCTCACAATATAGCAATTTTTTTATTCATTGCAAAGGACCTGTTAAAAAGAAACAACTGTTTATGGCTTTGAATAACAAATAAATTACTCAGATTATAATTTCTGTTCTAGTGTCATTGGTCCTATGGTCCCGCACTGTTTGGGACTTCTGTAGCTAATGACTAGTTGTAAAAGTCATTACATTTGACAATACAACTGTAGCCTGATTTTTAACCTCTTAATGTGTGGTCTATTTTTGTTTTTTTTATCGTATTTTATAATGGCACCATTTAGGGCACATAAAATACATTGCATAACTTTCATGAATTTGTAATAGAGGTTTTCCAGTACAATGAAGATGTTGCAGTTAAACAAATTTCTTTATTAACAAATGACAATACCAAGTGTATTTCTTGGGCTGCAACAAGAGAACCTTAGCCTTAGTAATGGGTTTACTGTCTCTTTAACTATTTATAAACTTGTCTCAGTTATTAAATGGTCACTAACTTTTCAGACAACTGAGTCTCACTTCATAGAGCATGCAATGCTCGACCAACATATAAAGCACTTTAATTAAAATGTTGCTGCTTTTTGTCTGAAAAATCGCTCTAAAGTTCCTACCAATAGGTGTCTCCCTTCTAGTTTACAGTACTATGGAAGTACGTCTCTAGATACATTAGATAAGCAAGACAGAAAGACAGTGAGGTGTGAGGGAAGGGCTTTCTTTTTTTCAAATAGTGAATAAAGATGGGAGGAGTGGATTCTGCTCACAGCCTCACACAGCTGCAGTAAGAATATGTCAATGGCTTTTGCAAGTCCTAAACCATTGCATTGGGGATATGGCTGGCAAGGGAAAACAAGGTACACTACACAAACATGGGGACTGAAAAAAGACACATTTGGTAGGGAAGACCTAAGAAACACACTGTAAAGATGTAATGGTTAGCAGCTCCCCTTACAAACTATTCTGGGGGTTTGGTTTTTACCATGCAGTATAAAAATGTGATTACTTTATTTAATGAGATGATACTTATGGCAATTATAGCAATACCAAATTAATGTATTTGTTCTACTAGTTTTTCACGATAATTCCACTACCTCAGCATCCCTTGACAAAACTAGAGGGCAAAATCTGCCGCAGAGGTAGTGGTCGCTTTTTGGGGTTCTGAACCAAGTCATATTAGGGTTGATTTTTACTTTGACACTTTGTATACCGTGTTTGATATACTATCTATTTTCAGTTTTATTATTTTAGCTATTTTCTTGGATTAAATGCTTCCCACTTGATTTTCTTTATGGATTCCCTTGATAGTTGAAATATCATAATTGTGTTTTTGCCTAGGTTAAACCTTGACCACCACCAAGTTGTTTTTTAAACTATTTTAAGTGTTTTTACCATGATACAGCATTTAGTAACTGTGCAATATTGTGTATTAAAAGAAAAATATATATACAGTACAGACCAAAAGTTTGGACACACCTTCTCATTCCAAGAGTTTTCTGTATTTTTACGACTATAAAAATTGTAGATTCACACTGAAGGCATCAAAACTATGAATTAACACATGTGGAATTATATACTTAACAAAAAAGTGTGAAACAACTGAAAATATGTCTTATATTCTAGGTTCTTCAAAGTAGCCACCTTTTGCTTTGATTACTGCTTTGCACACTCTTGGCATTCTCTTGATGAGCTTCAAGAGGTAGTCACCTGAAATGATCTTCCAACAGTCTTGAAGGAGTTCCCAGAGATGCTTAGCATTTGGCCCTTTTGCCTTCACTCTGCGGTCCAGCTCACCCCAAACCATCTCGATTGGGTTCAGGTCTGGTGACTGTGGAGGCCAGGTCATCTGGCGTAGCACCCCATCACTCTCCTTCTTGGTCAAATAGCCCTTACACAGTCTGGAGGTGTGTTTGGGGTCATTGTCCTGTTAAAAAATAAATGATGGTCCAACTAAACGCAAACTAGCATGCCACTGCAAGATGCTGTGGTAACCATGCTGGTTCAGTATTCCTTCAATTTTGAATAAATCCCCAACAGTGTCACCAGCAAAGCACCCCCACACCATCACACCTCCTCCTCCATGCTTCACGGTGGGAACCAGGCATGTAGAGTCCATTCGTTCACCTTTTCTGCGTCGCACAAAGACACGGTGGTTGGAACCAAAGATCTCAAATTTGGACTCATCAGACCAAAGCATAGATTTCCACAGGTCTAATGTCCATTCCTTGTGTTCTTTAGCCCAAACAAGTCTCTTCTGCTTGTTGCCTGTCCTTAGCAGTGGTTTCCTAGCAGCTATTTTACCATGAAGGCCTGCTGCACACAGTTTCCTCTTAACAGTTGTTGTAGAGATGTGTCTGCTGCTAGAACTCTGTGTGGCATTGACCTGGTCTCTAATCTGAGCTGTTGTTAACCTGCAATTTCTGAGGCTGCTGACTGGGATGAACTTTTCCTCCGCAGCAGAGGTGACTCTTGGTCTTCCTTTCCTGGGGCAGTCCTCATGTGAGCCAGTTTCTTTGTAGCGCTTGATGGTTTTGGCCACTGCACTTTGGGACACTTTCAAAGTTTTCCCAATTTTTCGGACTGACTGACCTTCATTTCTTAAAGTAATGATGGCCACTCGTTTTTCTTTACTTAGCTGCTTTTTTCTTGCTATAATACAAATTCTAACACTCCATTCAGTAGGACTATCAGCTGTGTATCCACCTGAGTTCTGAACAACACAACTGATGGTCCCAACACCATTTATAAGGCAAGAAATCCCACTTATTATACCTGACAGGGCACACCTGTGAAGTGAAAACCATTTCAGGTGACTACCTCTTGAAGCTCATCAAGAGAATGCCAAGAGTGTGCAAAGCAGTAATCAAAGCAAAAGGTGGCTACTTTGAAGAACCTAGAATATAAGACATATTTTCAGTTGTTTCACACTTTTTTGTTAAGTATATAATTCCACATGTGTTAATTCATAGTTTTGATGCCTTCAGTGTGAATCTACAATTTTTATAGTCATGAAAATACAGAGAACTCTTGGAATGAGAAGGTGTGTCCAAACTTTTGGTCTGTACTGTATGTGTGTGTTATATATATATATATATATATATATATATTTATTTTTTTTTTAGGCATAATAAGGTCCCATTCCATCAGCATGAAAAATTGACTTGTAATGGATGGTCCATTTAAAAAAAAAAAAATGGGAGTCAATGGGGACAGTGTTTTAACACATGTTGTATTTTTGTCTGTTTTCACAGATGAATCAATACAAGTCAATGAGTCTGATTTTTGCATCCATTTCACAGCCATTAAAAAATTATGAGTGGGTTGAGTAAAAAAAAAATAGACCAATGAAGTTCACTCATTTATTATTTTTACTAACAGTTAAAAGCGGATGTCAAACTGATGCAAAATGGACATTAAAAATGGACAAAATGGCAGAAAACTGAAGAAAAATAAGTGATATACCGCTGGAAAATGGATGTTAAAAACTAACGGTTTCATCCATTTTTAATGTCCATTTTGTTTAACCTAAGGCTAGATTCACGCAACCAAAGTGCAAAACAGCCGTGAAAAACATCCATTTTTCATGGCCATCTTGCACCTGAAGGGCACCTGTTTTCATTTCAGTGTATGTAAAGATCCGTGAAAACGTCCAAAAATAGGACATGACCTACATTTTGTCGGTCCATAATAATGGACCGTCAAAATAACGGTCATGTGAATAGCCCCCATTCACTGACTTTGAAATTAATGCTGCCGTTTGACGTCCGTTAAAAAAACGGACATCACACGTTCATTATTCACTGTCATGCAAATGTATCCATAGACCTTATTTACACGGCCATTTTGAGGAAATATTGTCACAGTGTCACATGTCATATGTTTTTCATGGGCATCAAAAAAATGACATCTTTTTCTTTCAAAATGGACATAGATAGAACTATATGAATAGGCCCATAGAAATTCATGGGTTTTATGCTGACTGTTTCATATGAATAACAGATTTGAATGAACCGACACGGCCATTTTTTACAGACATTAGGTCCATGAAAAATGTCTTTGTTATCTGAATAAAGCTTTAGTGTTTGGAATTTTGTTTGATTCCATGTTCTGTAATGGTTTACAGAAATTTATACTGCACATGCTTAAACGTTTATACATAGGAAATGTACTGGAAATGAATCTGTAACAAATTGTTCCAGCATGATCCTTTAATATCTTACACATAAACTATTTATTACCATTTATTAGACATTTCAATTATTACTTATTATTCTATTATTAGTATTTATATTTTATTACTTTTAATGTGGATTTAATATTTAAAAGGAAATGCTTCTCTATGTAAGGAATTCAGTCTGTCTAGACATGTAATGCAGTTTACAGATAATCTTGCACATTTAAATACATTTGTTGAAAAACCAAATAAAGACACAACATTTTCAAAGTCAATAAAGTATGAGACCATATACATTTTTATAAATGTCCTTCAATGTGTCCTTACAACTCATAGGAATGAATTATGATCACCTCTGCTTTAAGTATTTACACCAAATCTTTAGGTTTTCACATTCAATGAAAGTAACAGTCACAAAATATAAAATGATTCACAACATTCTTCAGAAACATATAGAAAGTATACCATGCCTCATGATATTTGCAATGTGGGGATATCAATTTTTCACTAAAATCTTCTCCATAAGCAATATATTGTTTGCTTCCATTACTCGATCCATTAAATTATTTACTTGGTTCTGAAGAAAATGGAATATTGAAAATGCTCTCAGTGTATATTTGGCTATAACTAGGTAGTTAGTCCTTGTGCCTTTATGACAGCTCTCATGCACTAATATGTAAAATGTATAAAAATGTCTAAAAGTACTTAGGGGAAGGATTTTCTCTGCATGCAGTAAGCTTTGCATTAGTTGTAGAATGAAATAGAGGAAAACGTTGCACATAGAACATGGCACATGGCTGCACGTAGAAACATATAGGATAACTAGCAGTTTGTGATAACAAAATGTTAGTTGTTGAATTTTTAACTTGTAATACACATTTCTGAAGATATCTACGTAAGAGGGCATGTGATGGAGGATTCATTTATATCAATACCAAGTAGCATTTTCCATTGTTCAATTCAGAAATAATTAAGTAAAAAATAAAGTTTTTAGGTAGTTTTTATCATGTGAGTAAAAAATATATTGTCAATAGATAGATGATAGATTCATTCAACTCTGCTATTCTGACACTGATCACAGACAAAATAAAGATGGTGTAGAAGTAATTTTAAAGTAGACATGCTGATAATGACACCTCAGGGTCATGGCTTGCATGCTAGGAACTGCAACATTTTGTTGACCTCCTCAAGATGCATGTCTTATTTATCCAGCCAAAACATTGATTATATTGCACAGATAAATTACTGAACAATGTACCAACTGAAAGCTCTTAGCAAGGTTAAATCAAGGTTAAATCTTTAGTGGATACTAATATATCTGTACTTGTAAATGATCCAAACAGTTTATTGATGTGTTCATTTTTATGTATCAAACACACAGTAACTAAGGGACAATTTATCAAGCTTTGTATGCCAGTGTTTTGTGTCTTTTTGGGCTATTCTGAGATTTCAGTAAAAACTGGGCATGCCGTAAATAGGTGGAGTCATTATAACCCAATAAATTTATTATAATTTACACAGAAAACCTGTTGTAACTTTCAGTTCAACTTTAGATTTTGTCACTAATCATCTTACAATGTACAAGGTCAGAGAAGAGATGTCAGACTAACTATTATTTGCTTCTAAACATCCTGCTGCTGGGTGTGTAGTATGTATCAGGAGCTGCAAAAAGCTAAGCAAAACATATTTTTTAATAAAAACCTACTACAAAAGTATTTTTACCTTTCCCGCTGCTGTCATTTTTTTTTGTTTTAGCATACCAGTATGTTTTTCATTTACCACCTTCCAAAAGTCATAACTTATTTTACATTCATGGCCCGTTTCAGAATTTATTTTCAGTGGAACACAAAATTCACTTCATAATGGTGTCATATAAAATTCCATACTGTGTACTGGGAAACAGGAAAAATGCTGAATGTTATGGAATTATAAAAAAAATAATAATTTGCATCATTTTCTTATGTGTGTGTGTTTTTTTTATGGTATTCACTCGTCTGTAAATGACATTACGTATCTTCTACAGTTCAGAACAATACAGCAATATCTATTTTATATAGATTTTCTTATGTTTTAATACATTTTCAAAAAATCTAAACTTTGAAAAATAATATAAAATTATTTGAATCACCATATTCTGACACCCATAACTTTTTACACTTGTTCTGCACACATAGCTATTTAAGGCATCTTTCATTTTTTATTTATACCATTTTGGAGATTCTAGAAAACCAAATAGCCAGCAGAGCAAGGGTTCATAAAATCCTAGGAATGATCATGATTTATTTAATTTTTTGGAAAGTGTAACAGTAAAAAAAACTAATAGTATATTAAAAAATCTTACCCAAAATCTTCAAGGGAATCAGTAGTAGGCAAGTAGATGATATTTTAATAAATATTATACACGCTGCAGAAATTTTCCATAAAGAAATTGACCTGATTTTAAATCTGCTGCATAGATATTTCTCATGTGGAAAGAACAAGGATTTGTTGTGGATTTTCCTTATTCAACTTAATGGTAGAAGAAATCCACAATCAAATACAGTTTTGCAGATTTTTCTGCCGATAACCTTTGGATTACTGGGGATGTATAGCTGCTTCCTCAAGTGTGAGTACTCATTTGAAATTAAAGAAAGAAGTATTCTCACCTTAGCGATTCCATGGTGTTTCCTTGGTGACACTTGCCTTGTCTTGTCCCCCACCAGTCTCTATATATGGGCCACTAGTAATGATGTTTTATGTTGACACATGACTTCTGCAGCTAATTACAGGCTGCAATGCAGATATCGCCACAGGATTGCTCAGTCGCACATACTTCTTTTTTTCATGTGAATTTACTCTAATTTTGTTGAATTCAAATGTTTGGTACATCTGCACTATAGAGTTGTAATATTTCTTATCCCACATGTTTGGTAAAGTGTCAAAATTATGAATTTACACGTGAATGGTTTGTGAACAAGGTAACTTATATTTCAATCACACTTGTTTTACCTGCAGTTTTTCAGCAGTGTTAATTTTAATATTTTTTGTAGTCTTACATGGATGACACCATGGAAATGATGCTGGAAATTCTAAAAAATTTTAAATTTAACTCTGCATTAAGAAATGTAGCATTGCAAAATTAAAAAAAAATTAAAATACTCACATTTTAACTTCTAGTATGTTTTTTTCTGTGTTTTACAGTTTCAGTTATTTGTTTACAGTGTATTTTTTTTACAATGTTTACTATGTACGTATTTGCTATATACAGTGTGTTAAAACTTGTATTTATTGGTTAGAAAGAGCATTTCTAGCACATTGAACATTTTTGGACACAAAAATAGTAACATGTTTAGTTCTGGATAATATTTCTAGCAGCTTCACAAAGCATTTGATCTGTCTCTTACTTCAGACAGTTTGGGCAGAAATAAGTTCTGTTCTGAGACTTAATCCTGAGGCTGTCAGTGGTAAACTGCCAACTAATTGACACATCACACAGAGTATGAATCTTGTCAAAGCAAGGATCTTTCAAAAGATGCTGGAGGTGGGGGACGTTTTTGCAATGCTGTTGTATTACATTCAAATTAGTGTCAAAGAGATACTCCCCATTTTCAGCACAGTCAGTTGCCTAGTATTAGATCCACACAGCATGCTTGTACTGTAACCCTATCATTAGGGTGAAATGAACAGATATTTTCATGGTGACTTAATTTAAGACATATGTGATACTTTTTTTTTTTTCAAAATTGAAGAATGATATGGTACTTAGTGTGAGTGGAATACTGAAAGAGTAGAAATTATCCCATATGAGTGGTCTGAGCCCTGGTGATTATTTTGACTTTCACAAAGCAATCTGCTATTATATTATCAGTGATCACTATCTAAATTTGAGAAGGTTAATACATATATTGCAGTAAGCTTGAAATGAAGAGTATGCCCTTGCTGAAACAATTTTGTTTTGTAGATTAAAACACTGTGTCATATACTTCTTTTCAATATTTATGCACTGTATTTCACACTGAATAGCTCTCTAATGTTTCAAAATGATCCAAGCATTTTATTGTATTGCCTACTGCTGTTGTTTGTGTAGAGCAAGACATTCACATATCTACTCTACTTATTGTGCTGTTTCCCTCTGTGTCTTTTCTATAAAATGTTAAGAAATATAAAACTGTATGTAGCATTATCTAAATATTGGTAAACTCAATGCGAAGTTATCTATATAATGCTTGTGGCTAGATAGTGGAAGTTTTATTTAAATAAAATCTACTGGGTTATTTTAGATGAAACAATATATCACAGTAGTACCTAATATAAGACTGGGAGACACTAGGTCTGGAGAAATGTGCTTGGAGGACTTGCTCTCTCTCTCTTTCTTTCTCTAGATATACAGTAATCATCTATGACATTAAAATCACTTACCTAATTTATATTATTACATCCCCTTGTGCAGCCAAAACAGCTCAGACTCATTGAGCCATGTACTTCAAAAGACCTCTAATGGTGTCTGAAATTTGGCACCAAGATGTTAGCAGCGGATCTTTTAAATCCTGTAAGCTTCCAGGTGGGATCTCCGTGAATTTAACTTATTTTTGTAGAGCATCCCAAAGTTCCTCAGTTGGATTTAAATTTGGAGGCCAAGTCAACATCTTAAACTTATCATGTTCCTCAAAATATTCTGAACAATTTTTGCACTGGGGCAGGCCAAATTTTCTTACTGAAAGATGCTGCTAATGAAATATCATGGTCATAAAGCAGTGGATATAGTATGTGCCAAGTCTGTATATCTAACAACATGAATATCAAGATCTAAGAATCTACCAGAACATTGCCAAAGAATCACAGTTGCTTTCTTCCTATAGTACACCCTGATGCCATCCCTTTCTAATGTAAATGATGAGCACATACTGTCCAAAGCAGTCCACATGCTGTAAAAAATATATCATCTATCAGACCAAGTGATCGTCTTTTATTTATCCATGGGCTATTTCTGATAATGGTGTCCATAGCTAGTCATGTTTAGTGGGAGACAAGGGTGAGCATGGGGCTCTCTGACTAGCCTGCAGCTATGCAGCCCCATATTCAGAGAACTGTGACCCACTGTGTATTCTGGTGCTTTTTTTTTTTATCATAGTCAGCATTAACCTTATAATACCAATAATTTGTGCTAAGCAGTTCTTCTGTAGAACTGTACTGTATAACACAGGCTAGCCTTTGCTCTTCACATGCATAATTGAGCCTAGGGCCCCCATGACCCTATTTCAGAAAACTCAGTCGACCCTAAGTGTTATTCCTATGTAGACTCCCTTGAAGTCTATAAGAGTTCAGGAAAGAGCTAACAAAGCAGCGGCTTCAATCATTAATTAGTGGTAGCCTTTATCTTTCATTATAGTCCTAGATGCAGGACATGTACCTATGAGATAGGGCTGGGTGATTAATCAGGAATTTTAACTGAATTATGACTAATGCCAATTATTTAGGCTTTACATCTTAAAACACGCTTTTTCAAGTATGAGTATGTGTTGGGCAAACCTCGCGAAAATTCGTCTCTAGAGGTTCCCCCGCGTTTCGTTCAGACCAAACATGTGGAAACCAGAACTGCTATTCTACTCGGCAGTCTCTTCCATCTATACAATACCATGTGTCTGCTAGGGCCCAATTACAGGTCTCAGCAGTCCCTGACGTTATTTATGAGACCAGAGGAAGACAAAGACCAGTGGCACTTGCACACTGTATTATGCTCCATAGTTGCCCCTGCACACGGTATTATGTCCCATAGTGGCCCCTGCACTCGGTATTATACTCCATAGTGACCCCTGCACACAGTATTATGCTCCATAGTGACCCCTGCACATGTAATTATGCCCCATAGTGGCCCCTGCACACAGTATTCTGCTCCATAGTAACCCACCCATGAACTATTATTATACTCTGGGGTCTAAAAGACCCCAGAGTTTAATGATCGGAGACCCAAGTGGTGACAAACATAAAAATCAGTGTTACTTACTTGGGCTCCGGTGCGCTCCCTGCTTTTGGCCCTCTTCAATGTCGCACAGACCGGCGTTGCAACATAATGACGTCGGGCTGGCTCACGTGACACCTGGGATGTCACCAAAGATGGCCGAAGCCTGCTGGGAGTAACATTGGATCGCCGGAGAGGTGAGTAACAATGGTTTTTATGTTTATCACCCGGAGTATAGTAATAGTAGTATTTGGCCTCACTTAGCGATCCCCACTGCCGCTCACAGCCGCTTCTGATTCCCCCTTCTGCGTCCAATAGGCCGTTACCTGCCGGGGATACTCCAGCAGCCTATTTATATATATATATATATATAAAAAAGTTATTGTCACCTACCTGCAATCCCATGATGGAGCCGCCGCCGCTCCTCTTCTTGTCCGCGACGTCTGCATCTCAGCGTAGGAGTCACGATGACGTCATTGTATCGCCACCTGCGCTGACACACAGAGGTCTTGTAAACCAGCCCAGGACAGGCCCCGCTCAGCTTTGTTTTTTTTTTAAAGCGGCCTGTCCTGGGCTGGTTTACATTAAATAAATGGTAAAAATGCCACCCCTCAGACAGTGACGGATAGTGCTGCCTGAGGCGGCTGCCTTACTTCGCCTCATTAGCAGTGTGCCCCTGTAGATACTGACCCGAGAGCATTATCTGCATGGAGCTTTAGTGTTCTACCAGCAATTATGTGGGTTTTCCCCTATGGTCCAAATTATACAGATGTGCACACCTTTACTTCACTTTGAATTTGGTTAAAGGGAACCAGTTACCAGGATTCTCACCACTAAACCCACAGGACTGTCAGGTAGGGGAGGAAATGTCCTTTTTAGCTTTCCCTCTGTTATGATAAAAAATTACCCATTTACCTACGCTTAGAGACTGGGGAAGGGATAAATTCAAATTCCAATATTTTGGGCTTTATAGCATCTACAACCATGGCCCTTGTGTTTTTTTTATCAGAAAATTTTAGCTTCTATATGTTATAGAAGAGTCAGTTAAAGACACAGGAATGGTAGCTGTATCTGCAGCTCCAATTCACAACCGTGTCCTTAACTGCTGATAACTGTGCTTCAGTAGCATATATAACTGTGGGCCTTGTATAGTTTTAAATCTTAACAGAACAATGGTTTTAAAGACTACAGAGCCCGAATATTGGAATCTGAAGTCATCCCCCTTACAGTATCTCAGGGTGACTCCTCTCAGCTAATGTGCATACAGACTTCTAAGGTGGATTTTTATCTGTAAACAAGTGATTTTTAACATATCATTGGGAAAGCTAAAATGGATATTTCATACCCTTCCTGACAGTGCTGTGGGTTTAGTGGTTAAAATCTTGGTGACAGGTTCTCTTTAAGGATTCTAATTTCTCATTAAACCAATTAAAACAATATTACAACATTCTAGCAAAATGCTTGGAAGGCTGCAATTCAAAGCACAATATTTGAATAGACATATATAGACACATGACACACATAGGCATCTTCTCATACATTATCTTGAAATAGTGTTGTTTTGAAAAGCTTGTCATCTTGTGACACACATATTTGCATATGCACAGCCAATAGTAATGGTAAGGAAGGACACATCTAAACCAATATATCAAATGGTTTTCAATAAAACTGACGCTAGTGTGCTAGGGAAATTAAAGTGTGAGGTTCTTGGCAACAGGGATTTTATTTTGGTGCTATATAACCAATTGAATGTCATAAACTTAAAAGGGCTTTACAGGTTACAACTATTGGTGAGCTAACCTAAAAATAGGTAGTCATTATCAAATTTGTGAGAGACCAATGCCTGGCAACCCCACCAGTAAATGGGAGCTGTCCTGATATAGAGATCTGTACTTTCTAAAGTGGTCTTTGTCACTTACATAATTCAATATCTTATCTATAACATATAATGTATAAGTATACAGTTTTGCAGTATTATTATTTTTCTTTCAATGAACACATAGAAATATGATGTAATCCATTTTAAGTGGTCTTTTACATTTGACATCAGCAGCTCATTTCCAACATTTCCTTAGGATAGATCATCAATATCAGATCAGATCAGTGGGAGTCTGACACCCAGCTCCTTTACCAATTGAGCACAATGAATGAATGCTGAGCTGCAGTAACCCAGCCCAGGCACTACACAGAGAATGGCGCTTCCAGGTCTGATCTCTGTGTTTAGTTCTGGCCCTGGTGGTTGCTAGGAACATCTGATCCAGTCTAAGGGTTGGTCATCAATAACTGTAACCTGGAAACCCCATTTAATAAAGAATAAGACAGTGACACACTTATTTATTTTATAAGTCATGCATTTAAAATTAACTCATGAACCATAATGATCAAATGTGAATCTTAATTCTTCATTACCATGTTAAAAGGTGCATAAGAACTACAATTTAACTCATAAGTGCCTGTGAATACGGGGATCATCTTTTATCAAAAGAGAGAGTTTTATGCCTAGGCTAGTCACTTCTTTATATAATTTGGATGTATGATGCACAGGTTTTTTTCATCTTCCATTGAAACACATGATTGCTAGTTCATTATCAGCATTGTCAGCTTGGTACAGGGCATAGAATGGCAGAGGCACCCAAAAAAAGATTAATGAGCCAATTGAAAAGAGCAGTTACATCAATTAGAACTGACTGTTACAGGGTATGTCACTAAATAAGCCAAATTAGCTCACAACCCATTTGTATCACTTGTATTTAGGCAATATGTCAGAATACAATAGATGTACAAACAAACATTGACAATGGCATTTACATTATACTTGACATTTTTCTAAATGCTATTAAAGTCATCTTTTCTGCTTTGTCATTTTTATCTTTGCTTGCCTGGTAACTTGCATGTCTTGGATCATTTACTTACAGCTGTATAACACATAAGTGTGCTTGTGAAAGTATAATTCCCTGACTTTATTCATTGACAAAAACATTTAAGGTCTGAAATAGATTTCTTTAAGAAAACAAAAATAGGTTCCGAAGAAATGTATTTTAAAATTTACTTATGTAGCTAGTGTGTGTATAGGGAATTATAACGTATGTAGTCAAAATTTTATAACTTGTAAATTTTTTTATTGACGTGGTAAACATAATGTAGCTTTTATAACTTGGCATCCAGGCTTTAGTCATATAACCTCCAACATTTTATCTAGTGCAATTTATTTATATAGTTTTTTATGTATATAAATGTCCTTAATGTTCACCCCTCTTTATCAGGAGACACTGAAATCTTTCTCTGGGATACCCAGTATTATTGCCACTCAACTGTAGCAAATGCTTGACTTTCAATAAAATATAGGATAACTACAATAAGTGTTCTGATATAGAGATCTGTACTTTCTAAAGCAGTCTTATCTCTGCTCACAAGGACCTTATATTCAACATGAAATATAGAACAGTTTTTTTTTTCTCTCAATAAACAATAAATTAAAATATGATATCAGTAATTTTAAGCAGTATTTCATATTTTACATCAGCAGCTGTCAGCATTTATACTGTGCATGTTCATATTAGCATATGACAGCAATATTCAAGAATTATTCCACTACTAAATCTTCATCACCAAGAAAAATCTTTGTATAATATAATTTATATTGCTTCCATCAAGCAACAAAAAGTTCTGAACAAAATATTGAAATCATTTGTAGAGATGTTTCTAGGCAGTGATGTAGTCATCATCATTTAGCACAGATTCAATGAACGGGTATTCCACATGGGTATTCCGTCTTATATATATGTGGTATACTTGTATATTTATTTCATGTATATTTCCAAATGTATCTATTTCCAATGACCCCTGTCCCACCTGCTGAGGGGGGAGCTGGCCAACACAGGGAATTGAATAGAAGGAATTATATAGGCTAACTTCTATGGAAGTTAGCCAAGGAGGAATGCTTGGTTGTTTCCATGACTCCTATGGAAGTGAATGAAAAGAGACACACACAAGCATGGCCATATCTTCATTTATTCCCCACCTTGATGTGGTGGTCAGCGGACTCATCACTAGGTGGGACAGTGGTTAGGGAATTCCAACACCAGAGAGGGAGCCCACATCCCTCCTCAGATTTTGCTCCAGATTCTGGCCCTGTGACTCCTGCGGCAGAAAGCCTAAGCAGAACTTCAGCCAATTGTTACAGCTTTGCTTGCTAATCAGCCTGAACCTCTTGTTTGCCGCAGATACCATGGCTGACACAGATGCAGAATCTGTCACTGCCTCCTTTTGAAAATAATGAGAGGCAAATTCTGGCCAGAATTTTTAGCTGATTTTGAGGCCAGATTACACTGTGTGAATCTATCCTAAATGTTTAAAGGGATTCTATCATTGGGGAAACATGTTTTTAACTGGAGCAATGTTGGAATAGCCTTTATAAAGGCTATTCTACTGCTACCTTTACATTTATTGTCCCCACCACCGTTTGTCCAAAAAACATTTTATTCTCATATGTAAATTATGCTCAGGAAGCACCGGAGAATAAAATGTTTTTTTTGACAAACGGCGGCGAGGAGAAGAAAGGTAAAGGTAGGAGTAGAATAGCCTTTATAAAGGCTATTCCAACATTGCTTCAGTTAAAAACACGTTTCCCCAATTATAGAATCCCTTTAAGATGGTAAAACCCCTTTAAGATACATATACTGTATACTCTAGAACGTCTTTTTCCTTATTTAACCATATGGAAACCTTTGGCTGGATGTCTAGGATTTATGCTGGTATCATGGCTTTAATGTTATTCTTAGTATAATAAAATCATATAAACAAAACAAATTCAAGAGAAAGTTATCAGGCACCGGATGATCAAAAGTACAAAATAGAAATAGCAGTAAGCAGAGACAGTAATAGACAGTATGGAAAGACATATAGTGGGATTGAATTATCATGCTTTCAATCAGGGGCATACTTGCACATTAGTGAATACCCTCTCTTCTTTTGCTTTACTAAATTGCGTTGCAGCTATTATCTGGCCCATAAGTCAAGGGGACCCACAGGTTACCCTCACCCCACTAAGGTTGAATAACCTTCTTTGAGCTCTTTTCTGATTTCCAGGGGCACAACCATTAAGAGGCTGGGGTGGTTAAGACTGGCAATGGTCTTATTAAATCGCCTCCATTGTGCACAATTACATCATTTTAATTTTAATAGTCCCATGGCTTGTTTTTACTCTTGATGTGTAGAACTGAATTAGTCACTTCACCGATTTCTTTTTTTTATTAAAGATTTCTAGGCATCCCTTTGGCTGGTGTATAGTGCCTTTGTGAAGCATTATATTTCCTGATTTAGGCAAGGTTCCTAGAGGAAAATACCTCCATACCATATCATGTGATGAAACATTCCACAGTGTATTTGTGCTGTCCTTTTACACACAATTCAATCCTTTACATATAGTTAAGTTCACAAATGCACATATTGAGAAAGAGACACACATTCATTCATAAAGCTTAGTACATAGTAATATATAATTTCCAGCTCATTAGTGTACAATTACCATATCTATCAGTTGAAAGGCCATTGGAAGTGTTAGATTTGTATAAACATAAAATGTCTGATATGCGCTAAAGGGTTACAAAATGATGCAAGCATTCAATAAACCCTGTTATAGGTATATATGTGATCTAGAACAATGCAGATAAAGAGATGTAAGCATTTTCCCATTTAACAGATTGCTAAAATTTACTGTTGTGCTTGCAAGATGTGTTTTACCGTTATGATGGAATGTGAAATCCTTTTTTTCCTGTTATGCAGTCTTCTTTTGGAGCAATAAAAAACATTTAGCAAAATGTAAAAGTGCTGTAATTAAGGTAATAACAAATAGTAGAAATTATGAGCTTCGTATATCAAAATAGTCCTTCAGCCAAAAGAGTATTAAATGTAAGCAAATTGCATACATGACTTATAATAGGTCGCCTGCGGAGATGTTAGCTCCAGGACTGGCAATTTACTTCCCTTAAGGGACAGTCCATTGCACACATAAAAAACATTAGCCACTTATTTACATGAATGTGTTTTCTCTTGCCACTGGAATACATTTCTTCATCAGAAGAAGGAATTCACATACCTATGAATCTTTGTGGCATAACATGACCTTTTGAATGTGTGTTTGAGGACTGGGGAAAAACCACAGGGAATACATCAAAACTAAGTAATGAGGAAAACCCAGATAAGCTGAATAGAATGCTCTGCATAATTAAGTACATTTGAGAGCTTCTCATGCACAATATATTATACTGCAGGGATAGACAAATACAGATGGAGTATGAAATCAAGGACGCTTTTAAGTGATTAATTAAAAAGATACACAAAATGTAAATTTTCAGTATTAATCACATCATCTTTATCATTATCCCTTGATAAATAAAACTATTTTGTCATGTTATATTTCAATGATAAAGCCTAGTTTTATTAGCCTGGACTTTTGTTGTCTTGTGCATATACACTAGTTTGATCTGCATATAATCTTATAATGTAACACAATGTATGTGTAACAGCATTTATTCAGTCCAATCAGAATTTAATGATTATATTATCACTGTTGGTAATCATTCCTACCAGTATTGGAATAATTGAGGGGAAAAAACTGCTGAGATACCGCAATGTGCATTATTTTATTTTTTTCAGAACTTCTTGTAAACCCATAGCCAGTGGCGTAACTAAAGTCTTGTGGACCCAGGTGCAAACTTTTGTCCGGGGCCCCCTACTCCCTTCTTAGAGCGAATTCTTGTTAGTGGCAGTTATGGGCGCTGAAGCGATATCTCAGATACTTGAAAGGGGTACAGCTTTAATACCCACAACTGCAGTTATCAAGAATACCGTGAGTGAGAAGCGCAGTACCTGGCATGTAAACAATACCGGGGGGGACACCCCCAGGGGCCCAGTATTACATGCTCCACAGTGGCCCCCACACAGTATTATGTGCTCCATAGTGGCCCCCAAACAGTATTATATGCTCCACAGTGGTCCCCACACAGTATTATATGCTCCACAGTGGTCCCCACACAGTATTATGTGCTCAACAGTGGCCCCCACACAGTTTTATATGCTCCACAGTGGCCCCCACACAGAATTATATGCTCACAGTTGCCCCCACACAGTATTATGCGCTCACAGTGCCCACCCACCAAGAGCCTGAACCCCCCATTCCCCCCCTCTTGCTTACACACAGCCTACACCCCCATATAACCCTCTTGCCCACACACAGCCTGCACCCCCATGTCATCCTCTTGCTCACACCCAGCCTGCACCCCTATTTCACCCTCTTGCTCACATACAGCCTGCACCCCCATTCCCCCCTCTTGCTCACACTACAGCCTGCAACCCCATTCCCCCCTCTTGCTCACAAGCAGCCTGCACCCCCTTGTCCCCCTCTTGCTCACACAGTCTCCGCAGAAGCTTCCTGTGTAACACCACACTGTCCTGTACAATCCAGAATAGCTCTGCCCACACAAGGTTCTGATCACATGGTCATGACGTCATCAAAGGTCCTTTAGCCCACTAGAATTTAGCATCTACCACAGGAAGAGCCCCCGAGCAGATGCTCAGCCCAGGACAGGTGAGTAAGTATTTTTTTTATTTTTATACACCTCCCCTGGGCTGGCATTTAATGGAAAGGGGCACGGTCAGGCCCTCCGGGCCCAGTTGCAGTCGCACTCACTAGGACCACGCCACTGCCCTTAGCCGTTGAGCCGGCTTGGGCTGACTATTTTATAATAATACTTACTTGTAGAGTTAAACCGGGTTTGCTACATACATGTATGATACATACTCAACTTTCTGAGGCTCTGCCACAGTGTCCCAGGCAACTCCTTCCTCTTCCAGCCACCACTGTGACATCAGAGGCCTCAGGACATTATTGCAGAGCCCTGTGATTGGGTCTAAACAGTCACATTGAAACTTTGACAAAAATTATTTGAACCCATTAGAGGTGCCGAGGCAGCATTTTAACCAATTGTTTTTTTTTGTTTAGATTACCAAATATCTCCAAAGAAGCCACAGGAAATTGTACTTTATGATTGATGTCATAAGTAACTGTTCAGGGATTTAAAGAGAACCAGTTGCATGGAAGTTCTGTGTAGTCTGCAGGCAGTATGTTATAGAGCTGAGAGAACGGAGAAGATTGATATATAGTTTTGTGGAATAGATTCAGTATAACCTGTGATTGAATGATTTAAATCTCTGCTCTTTCTATGCTGACAAGCAAGGGATTCACAGCCATCTCTGCATTCACAGGCATGCAGGGGAGGCTGGTTATCACTGATAGGACCACCTCCTATTCAGTATAAAAAGAACAGAAGTAGAATAAATTGCAAGTTATAGTTATTCTACCAAACGTATATGTTAATATGCTCAGTTACTTCTGCTCTATGAAATGGTGTCTGGAAATTGCACTTCATATTCCATGTGACAGGTATTCTTTATGAGATCTCTTCGCCATACATGTCCAGATATGTACATCACAAGTTAAAGTGGTTGTCCAGGATAAACTGTTTTTGGCAAGGAGGCTGAGGAAGGTGAAAAAAAAAACATACTCACCTGTCCCCTGTCCCTGTGCTCCTGTTTCTCCCACCAGTCCAATCCAGTGGTGCCCTGGTGCTTCTTCCGGAAGAAGTCCTTGCCGCATGAGGCCTAAGGAAAGGAACGGGAATGTCACTCGCATACGTTACCTGTGACGTCTCTTGTTCTTTGGCCTCAACAGTGACGTGCAGCGAGGACTTTCGCCAGAACAAAACCCCAAGAGCAGCAGAACCGGACTGTGGTGGGAGACAACGGAACATTGGGGACAGGTGAGTATGTTCTTTTTTTCACCTTCCCCAGCCTGCTTGCCAAAAATAGTTTATCGTGGACAACCCCTTTAAGCAGCCTTTCTAAAAACATGATGATTTCATGGTACAATTTCCATGCATTTTGTGCAGCATGCCGCTTCCCATCAAACATTAAGTACACTGTCCTCCAGCAAGTACATATGGTACAGACCTCTAGTAGAAGTAGCTGGATTACAGGGATATGAGTGCAATATATTGTATATATAGATAAAAGAAGACTGAATGCAGGGATAATGAAAAGTTTTTTCATTGGAGTGCTGCTTTAACCTTATAATACTTATTACAGTCCATTTTGTTACAACATTACTAAAATTGGTGGCACCTTTTGGGTAAAATACCCTTTCATAACTCTAGCAAATTTAATATCTACAGTCATATGAAAAAGTTTGGGCACCCCTATTAATCTTAATCATTTTTAGTTCTAAATATTTGGGTGTTTGCAACAGCCATTTCAATTTGATATATCTAATAACTGATGGACACAGTAATATTTCAGGATTGAAATGAGGTTTATTGTACTAACAGAAAATGTGCAATATGAATTAAACCAAAATTTGACTGGTGCAAAAGTTTGGGCACCTCAACAGAAAAGTGACATTAATATTTAGTAGATCCTCCTTTTGCAAAAATAACAGCCTCTAGTCGCTTCCTGTAGCTTTTAATCAGTTCCTGAATCCTGGATGAAGGTATTTTTGACCATTCCTCTTTACAAAACAATTCCAGTTCAGTTAAGTTTGATGGTCGCCGAGCCCGCTTCAAATTATCCCACAGATGTTCAATGATATTCAGGTCTGGGGACTGGGATGGCCATTCCAGAACATTGTAATTGTTCCTCTGCGTGAATGCCTGAGTAGATTTGGAGCTGTGTTTTGGATCATTGTCTTGCTGAAATATCCATCCCCGGCGTAACTTCAAATTCGTCACTGATTCTTGTACATTATTCTCAAGAATCTGCTGATACTGAGTTGAATCCATGCGACCCTCAACTTTAACAAGATTCCCGGTGCCGGCATTGGCCACACAGCCCCAAAGGATGATGGAACCTCCACCAAATTTTACAGTGGGTAGCAAGTGTTTTTCTTGGAATGCTGTGTTTTTTTGACGCCATGCATAACGCCTTTTTGTATGACCAAACAACTCAATCTTTGTTTCATCAGTCCACAGGACCTTCTTCCAAAATGAAGCTGGCTTGTCCAAATGTGCTTTTGCATACCTCAGGCGACTCTGTTTGTGGTGTGCTTTCAGAAACAGCTTCTTTCGCATCACTCTCCCATACAGCTTCTCCTTGTGCAAAGTGTGCTGTATTGTTGACCGATGCACAGTGACACCATCTGCAGCAAGATGATGCTGCAGCTCTTTGGAGGTGGTCTGTGGATTGTCCTTGACTGTTCTCACCATTCTTCTTCTCTGCCTTTCTGATAGTTTTCTTGGCCTGCCACTTCTGGGCTTAACAAGAACTGTCCCTGTGGTCTTCCATTTTCTTACTATGTTCCTCACAGTGGAAACTGACAGGTTAAATCTCTGAGACAACTTTTTGTATCCTTCCCCTGAACAACTATGTTGAACAATCTTTGTTTTCAGATTATTTGAGAGTTGTTTTGAGGAGCCCATGATGCCACTCTTCAGAGGAGATTCAAATAGGAGAACAACTTGCAATTGGCCACCTTAAATACCTTTTCTCATGATTGGATACACCTGGCTATGAAGTTCAAAGCTCAGTGAGGTTACAAAACCAATTTTGTGCTTCAGTAAGTCAGTAAAAAGTAGTTAGGAGTATTCAAATCAATAAAATGATAAGGGTACCCAAATTTTTGCACCGGTCAAATTTTGGTTTAATGCATATTGCACATTTTCTGTTGGTACAATAAACCTCATTTCAATCCTGAAATATTACTGTGTCCATCAGTTATTAGATATATCAAATTGAAATGGCTGTTGCAAACACCCAAATATTTAGAACTAAAAATGATTAAGATTAATAGGGGTGCCCAAACTTTTTCATATGACTGTATATGGTGTATCAATGTCAGCTTCTTAAGTATTTTGGGTGCTTTGTCATACTGTATGATGTGGGCTGCATTTAGAAAATAGTAAACATAGCATAGCAAATGTTAAAACACTGTTATATGCAAGGTCATATTGAGGTTAAAAAAGATATAATAAACCTGACTTGTGAAATATGTCTGCTGTAAGAAGAAACTTGCAAACCGAAGATCTGGAATCTTATTACACATACACACACAGACGTACACACGTTATCTATCTATCTATCTATCTATCTATCTATCTATCTATCTATCTATCTCTTTCTCTCTCTATTCTATATAACTGTGTTCATTAGGTCTCTATGGAAAGGTACAGTTGGAAATATACAAATCCATATGTGGCATTACCAACTTACTTATAATTCAACCACTTAGTGTTAATTGTACCATCAATTTTAGCCCTGGTGCATTTCTTTATTTCTTCTCCTTCCCTAAGGCCTTTTATTCGCCTGCTGAGAAGCTTCAATGCATTTTCATTTCTAAATGAGAACTCTAAACTGTGAAAAGTGCCAGACTGGGCAGTTTTATTCTGTAACAGTGTCCATTGGGGCTGAATTGGAACTGTTATCCTTCTTGTTACAAGGATCTTTTTTATCTGTTGCCACTGAAATTTTCTGTAGGGAATTGCAAGAAACCAAGCACCTACAAAACTGTCTACATCTCATGTTATAACATGTTACATTTAATGGTGGTTTTAGATTCATTATTGTTAATGATAATTAATGATAATAATGCTGAAATAATTAGTATTTCACATTTTTGCCAGATCTTGGCAAGAATTTATCCTACTATGTTTTTATAGTATCCAATCTAGACAAAATCAACTAATTTAATCTTATTTTCAGCAATATACTCATTGGTAAGCCAATAGAAATGGGTAAATCATGAATCTGGCCACTGCAAAAATAAGCTTGACTGGAAATTACAGAAAGAGCTACTCGGGCTCTTATATTGTGTTTTTGGGTTTCACTTATTATCATAGTAACTACAAACACCAGACATTGGAATTTCTGTTTGTTTTTGCATTTGTGAGAAACTGCATGGCCATGTGCATAAGGACTAAAAGTAAGATTATAGCCTTAGATTCATTTATTAATGATTTTTACTTAGATTTATTTAGTTATTACTTTGCACAAAGAAACCAAAAGGAGTTAAATGACAAACAAAGCTCACTTTCAGTTTTTTGCTTTTTTATACATTTTAAAGCTGTAAAATAATTGAAAAATAAATCTTTGAAATCACATAATTGCTATACACATGATTTATGTTGCCCAATGACCGATAAGTAGTGATGTACCATCAAAGTTTGTATAAGCATTATCTCATATCTTATTACATCATTGACCTCTGACATTACATTTATCTGTGTAAGTTTATATATTTTTTTAAGATTTCCTGCAGATCTCATTTTGTTTTCCAATCTCTTCCTTGTTACCAAGTGGATCAACTTAAGTTATGTTCACATCTATGCCCTCCTATCTGTTCTTATTCGTCGCAGGACCAGAAGAACGAAAAAATGGACAGCAACTGATTAGTGAAATGACAAGGGACCCATTGACTGTAATAGGATCTGTTGGGTGTCCATCAGGTGTCCATTTTTCTTTTTACTGAAATCGCAAGGCAATTGATGACAGACCTGCGCCGTCATCTCTGTACTTCTTGAGGAATGTGACAATGTAATAGAAAAATCTTAAATGTTTTGATCACTGTGGTTCAAAGCACCTAGACCCCTAACATGAGCACTGTGCCCTTTTGTCTCCCATAAGGATGTATTCAGCTCTTCTCAGAGAATTGTGTACTGGCTTTATATTTTCCATGTACTACATGTTCTACAGTGTGGAAGGGCATACCACTAAGCAGATCAAGCCTTGGAAATGTTATCATTTTATTGAGATATCAAATAATGGGAAATGTTGATTATGAATATCAAATATAAAGTTTGCAATGCAAAATGTAAGCAACTGTGGCTTTATTTTGTGGACTGGAGTAAATAGTTATATCTGTAGTTTTTTCAATACACTTAACATGTTAGCTACACTGTGGTTAAGGCCGTTAATTCTTTCAATGAATTTCCAGGTTTGTTGTAAACCTTGACAAGATATTGACAAGATATCATGCTGCAGCAATTATTCAGTTAACTGTTGCTACAACTGTAACTTTTCCACACAAAACTTTATTGCTTACTGTACTCTCAACAATATGACTCAATATTACAGAAAAATATTGTAAAAATGTTATCATTTTTAATACATAAGAGAAAAAGTGCTTCTTTCTCCATGTATAAGGCTTCTTTCCTCTGTTTCCATACTTCTTAATTGATAACCTACTCTGATTTCACTGTTAAATATTTTTTTGAGTGAAAAAATGGAATTTCAGTTCAGTGAAGGGTCAGGTAACATGCTGTCCACAGAAGTCTATGGGGAAGGGAGGATGCTGGAGGGATACAGAAGCAAACATACACAGACATGGTGCTGCACCTTGTATTGGGTGTTGTGCCTCCCCATAGTACTGGATTCACAGCTTCACTGGTGAGGACTTGTCTATAATGTCCTCTAGATTTGCCTTAATTATTCCTGTATATTAGCTATTACATAGTTAGAGCAATAGCTGATTTGAGATTATTGGACATTACAAACAATATCTGTCCCTATTAGTCCCTTGATACACCAAAAACTATTCTCCATACAAGATGATGGGTTAACTAACCTAAAGAGAATATTTTGCCAACAAATATCACAACATCAAAAAGTCACTAATGCCATGAGAGTTAATGTGAGCTAGCGAATTACGGAAAAATCAGGCAACTATTAGCTCCTTAGAATATTCAGGCCATGTCATTCAAACAGGTCCATATGGTAGCCAGTGTTCTAAACATGAACATGGTTTGTTTTTAATTGAAGCTTTTTGAAAATTTCTGGAGATTAGATTACATAGTATTAAAAAATTGCATCTTAATCAGATATACAGTAGGATCCAAAAGATAATTTTCACACTTACAGTACAGTAATTGAATAGTCAGAAGCATCATTATACTTAATATTATTCAGGATCGAACACGTAATACAATTGTCGGACTCCTCCATACAGGATATAAAGGCTGTCTTCACAACCAATGCATTCCTTGTCACGTAATTAAAAAGCATTAGCTTTAACTCAAAGGATGTTCATGTAAACTGGATTTTATTTTGAAGCTGGGTTTCAAAACAAATCATTTAATCAAGCGAGATTTTGAATGTTAAAAAGGTGCTAATGAAGACTTTGATATGACTCAAGGCTAATTCTAAAAACTGTACAATTACCTGTAGTATTACAAATGTGCAAATAAACTAAAGCAATTGGAATGTCTAAAGAGTACACTTAAAATATATGGAATATACAAAACAATAATAAACTGTATGCTATTGAAGTCAAAAATTACAAAACTGTAAATTAGGCCTTTAATATGTGCAAATAAATTTAAGTAATTGAAATGTCTAAAGAATACACTTAAAATATTCAAGACAATAATAAACTATATTATTATTATATATTAGGGCTGTGTGATTATGACTTAAATCAAAATCTGGTGTTGTACCTCAATTAAGATAATGATGAGTATTTAGGTCACACCCTTTTAAAACCACACCTCTTTTAAAGTATAAGTATGTATTGGTTTGATCGGTGGTTATGTTCAGACTAAGCACGTCTGAACTGAAACTGCTATTATAAGTATAATAAGTGGAGGCCCAGGGGAGGTGATCAAACATATAAATAGTTTTACTCTCCTCTCCTTGGCAACTCCCCCATTCTCTTCAGGCCTTCTGACTGATGTCAGGGACCACTTAGGTCCAATCACAGGCCTAACACTGTTTTTCATGTTTGTTCCCCTCCCATGGGTCTCTGCTATTTATACCCTGAGGTCTGAAGAGACCCCAGAAAATAATAATAGCAGTTTTGATTTGAACACGTTCGGTCCAAATGAAACTGCAAATCAAACCACTTCACAAATATTGTATTA
Organism: Leptodactylus fallax; assembly: GCA_947044405.1. Taxonomy (NCBI): domain Eukaryota; kingdom Metazoa; phylum Chordata; class Amphibia; order Anura; family Leptodactylidae; genus Leptodactylus; species Leptodactylus fallax. The sequence continues at coordinate 9,356,095 of CAMRHE010000013.1, forward strand.
AAATTACAATAATTTTATAACTTTTAATTAATTTACACTGATGAACTGTTGCTTTCATACCAGCATGTTGTGTGAAATATAGATAGATAGATAGATAGATAGATAGATAGATAGATAGATAATAGAAATGTAATATAAAAAAGTGGAAATAAACTAAAGTAATTGAAATGTCTAAATGTTGCCACAAAATACACAGTATATATAACAAAATATGAAACTGTACTTTATCAAAAATTTATGCGCACTTTTTCCCTGACAAATGTTTAATCGTTGAAATATCATCTGGAACAATATATTTCATTTACTTGGCTACACTGTTCTGCTCCTCGCCATAAAGAATGTTTATCTTAATTTTCCTGTAAAGAAAACAAAATATTTCATCCTTGGGCTACCCTTACTTCCAACTTTTGAACTACTGAAACGCATGTGATACCTCATTAGACAGAATAATTGTGACAGGGGTGTGACCTTGTACCCCTGAGCAGTCTCTCTTTTTCTGGTATGAATGACTAAGTGGGTCAGTCCCAAAAGATTGGAAACCATTCATTCTCATTAAGCAGCTAGTCACAGAACTTTAGAAACATGTCACAGTTCTTGTAATACATATACAGGAAAAGTGTTTGTTTTTTTTTTATAACAGTTTACCCATAGTAAAAAGGCAGTAATACAGATTTCAAGAAAATATGCAAAAAGTGAATCTTTAATCCATTGGCGATGTTTCAGTTCCAACAAGAACCTTTCTCAATCAAAATACATAGTGACCATATTGGGTATATATAGTAGCACAAACTGTCTGTGCATAGTGTAGCAATCATCATCAATTAACAATCAATAAATTATCAAAATTAATATTTCAGATAAATAAAATGCATATATTATTAATAAAGTCAAGTCCTTCCCCCAGTGATGATACAGGAGAAATTATACACCACCCAATGGAATAAAATGGTTATCCATGCAATGTGGTATATAAAATAAATATTATTTTAAGTTGCTTATTTTGCCAAACTCTGATGGCCTTTTTTTAAAGGTCCATTGTTGCTGGTTCTTTACCTCTTTGCTTGTATAGTGTTCAGCATTTTTGCTGATGTGCTAACAAACTCTCCTGAAAGGCATATCAATTTGTATTTATACATAAACTGCAATGTGTGGCATTCTTCTATGTATATTTTGCATTTTATTCATGAACTAGGTCAAAATAAATTGATCTAGGTGCCATTGTAACATAAAAAGAGGAAAAGGAGTACCTTATGCTGCTAAATGTTGTTGATGACAAGCCTGATGATTACTAATTAAATTCTTAGCTAAGACAATGTAGGCAAGTTGCCTTAAGCTATGATAGTACCAATGACAATCAAATGTATAGACATTCCAATAATAGTTTAACATTTTTAATTATTTATTTAATGTATAATGAATGTGTGCTAAAACTTGTTACTTTTAGTTAACACACACACGCCATATATACAGTATATACAGTATATATATATATATATGTTCTGGAAGTAATGATATGGCCCCCAGAGAGCCCTGATCATAACATCATCAGGTCTGTCTGGGATTATATGAAAAGGCAGAAGGATCTGAGTAAGCCAACATACATAGAAAATCTGTGGTTAGATCTCCAAGATGTTTGGAACAACCTCCCTGCTGAGTTCCTTTAAATACTGTGTGCAAGTGTGCCTAGAGGAATTCATACTGTTTTGAAGGAAAAGGATGGTCACACCAAATATTGATTTGGTTTACATTTCTGTTTTGCTCATTTACTTAATTTTGTTAAAGAACAAAAATAAAATATTAACACTTACATTTGTAATTTGCACTTTTTTCCACACCTTCCTAAAAATTTTGTATAAATATTTTTTTTTTTTTTGTAAATAAAGGTTGTCAGGTGGAAAGAGCATCTCAGTATGCAATCCTGCCTTATCAACCTTACTGAATGTTAAATAAGCCCAACTGGTACTGTACAGATGTGACCACACTTAACCGATCCCTAATTTAGTTAACTAAAGCAATTTCTCATGAAACTAATTCAACGTAAAGTCACAGCATGCTAACAAAAGTTTTTAAAGACTTCATTTCACTACATACTGCCCCCCTCCTCCCCCACAGGGTGGCCACACAGAAATACAAACAGGAGAATTAGTGTATGCCTTTGTGTTACAGCTCAAATGACTTTGACTATATGCAGTATGATATCTTAACAGAAAAGTCATTGACACACCGGAGATAACACTCTGTGCCACAGAGTTGTTAATGCGACAAGTGTGAAAGTTAAATCTGATACATCTGTAACTTATCATGAGATCATGTTTTTTTTTTTAGAAAAGGTGCTTAACTCGTGATACACATATCTGCACATGTCCATCCAAGAGGAAAGGTAAGGGAAGCCACATCTGTATATTACAACTGTTGTAAAAAAGTTAAAGTAAATTTAGTCTCTAATAAATTACACTAATGTGGCAATAAATACATTTATAATAATACATATGTAATGTGCTTTATATCTTCAAGGTATAATACATTGCAAGATATAAAACATGCAGCATACAGGACAATAATACAAACAAAAGATTTTTTTATTGAGTTGTCCACTTTAGATAATTCTTTCATCGCAGGGTGTGAAACTGTTATGTGTGGGAAAACCTAGCAGCACCCAATTCCCCTATAGACCCATCAAAGGGTCTGAGCACACAGTTATCAATTATAATATTAATAAGTTATCTGTAGAATGTATACACATACTGGATGCTACAAAGTGGAAGGAGCTCTTTGTAACCACTCTCCATGCTAGATAATAGATAAGAATCCTCAATGAGCATCCGCCTTTATTAACTCAGAATTCCTTAGAAGGGTATTTTAAATTGGACAGCCCTTAAAGTGGTCATAGACAAGACAGTCAACCCTTATATCTATATTCTACTTTCAATCAATATGGCAATTTATTTTTTAAAAAAAACAAGCCAAAGCAAGTCAGCATTTCATTAAACTTATTTATTTAGGCATGAAATGTAAAGAAAAATGATGTTTCTCATTCAGCAAAAACCTTTATTAAGCTTAAAGGGGTATTCCCATGAACACAACCATTTTTAAATTTGTAGATAATTAAAAGTTAAACATTTTTACAAATATAAGTAATTAAACATTTTGCAGAGTTTTAAAGATTTTCTCTAAATATCTTGTGGTCCCAAGTTGTTGTCTTGATCAGTTGCCAATGGATACGACCATGAATGCAGGACCATTCTAAGCTCAGAAAATCAGCCATGACTTCCTTATTGTGGCTGGGATATCTTCTGATACATGTAGTGTCCCTGCCTGATAACCCAGCTACAATAAGAAAATCATGGCTGGATTCCTGACAAGTCCCAGACCATAGAAAGTTTCTGCATTTGTGGTCATATCCATTGGCAACTGATCAGGAAAACAGAATGTCACTACTAAGATAGTTAGAGAAAATCTTTAAAACTCTTAACTACTTATATTTGCAAAAATGTTTATCTTTTACTTATCTACAAATATAGATATGATAATGTTCATGGGAATAACCCCTTTAAAGGGACTGTGACACATACAGTATACAGTATATTTACAAAAAAAACACCACCCGATTGTGAAACACATCCTTTCTTTCAAATTTGTCTTTAATTTCTTGTTGTAGATTTTTTAGTTCTATTTTCTGTTCATAATAATTGGGAAATCCATTGTGTCTAAGCTGCTGTAAATACCAACATAATCAGCAATGCTGGAGTGGGATGTGCCAAAATTATTAAGATGTGCATACGTCCTAATCCTTTTGGTGCTTCTTGGGTGATCCATGCACCAGAAGTTGAAATTTTTGCCTAGACTTAGGCCATTGTTTACACCAGTTTTCTGGCACAAATTATGTTACATTTGTCGGCCTCCAAAACCCCTTTGTAATCAGCCAAAAATAACAAATTTCTGAATGAAAAAGAGCTCAGTTTTCCTTATAGAAAAACACCGAAATTACAGTGGCAAAAAAAAGTATTTAGTCAGACACCAATTGTGCAAGTTCTCCCACTTAAAAAGATGAGAGAGGCCTGTAATTTACATCATAGGTAGACCTCAACTATGAGAGACAAAATGAGAAAACAAATCCAGAAAATCACACTGTCTGATTTTTAAAGAATTTATTCGCAAATTATGGTGGAAAATAAGTATTTGGTCAATAATAAAAGTTCATCTCAATACTTTGTTATATATCCTTTGTTGGCAGTGACAGAGGTCAAACATTTTCTGTAAGTCTTCACAAGGTTGGCACACACTGTTGCTGGTTTGTTGGCCCATTCCTCCATGTAGATCTCCTCTAGAGCAGTGATGTTTTGGGGCTGTCGCTGGGCAACACGGACTTTCAACTCCCTCCAAAGGTTTTCTATGGGGTTGAGATCTAGTGGCTAGGCCACTCCAGGACCTTGAAATGCTTCTTACGAAGTCACTCCTTCGTTGCCCTGGCGGTGTGCTTGGGATCATTGTCATGCTGAAAGAACCAGCCACGTTTCATCTTCAATGCCCTTGCTGATGGAAGGAGGTTTGCACTCAAAATCTCACGATACATGGCCCCATTCATTCTTTCATGTACACGGATCAGTTGTCCTGGTCCCTTTGCAGAGAAACAGCCCCAAAGCATGATGTTGCCACCCCCATGCTTCACAGTAGGTATGGTGCTCCTTGGATAGAACTCAGCATTCACTCTACTCCAAACATGACGAGTTGTGTTTCTACCAAACAGTTCTACTTTGGTTTCCTCTGACCATATAACATTCTCCCAATACTCTTTTGGAACATCCAAATGCTCTCTAGCAAACTTTAGAAGGGCCCGGATGTGTACTGGCTTAAGCAGGGGGACACGTCTGGCCCTGCAGGATCTGAGTCCCTGGTGGCGTAGTGTGTTACTGACGGTAGAATTTGTTACGTTAGTCCCAGCTTTCTGCAAGTCATTCACTAGGTCCCCCCGTGTGGTTCTGGGATTTTTGCTCACTGTTCTTGTGATCATTTTGACCCCACATGGGTGAGATCTTGCGTGGAGCCCCTGATCGAGGGAGATTATCAGTGGTCTTGCAGGTCTTCCATTTTCTAATTATTGCTCCCACAGTTGATTTCTTCACACCAAGCTGCTTGCCTATTGCAGATTTAGTCTTCCCAGCCTGGTGCAGGTCTACAATTTTGTTTCTGGTGTCCTTCCACAGCTCTTTGGTCTTCACCATAGTGGAGTTTGGAGTGTGACTGTTTGAGGTTGTGGACAGGAGTCTTTTATACTGATAACAATGTCAAACAGGAGCCATTACTACAGATAATGAGTGGAGGACAGAGGAGCCTCTTAAAGAAGAAGTTACAGGTCGGTGAGAACCAGAATTCTTGCTTGTTTGTTGGTGACCAAATACTTATTTTCCACCATAATTTGCAAACAAATTCTTAAAAAAATCAGACAATGTGATTTTCTAGATATGTTTTCTCATTTTGTCTCTCATAGTTGAGGTCTACCTATGATGTCAATTACAGGCCGGCCTCATCTTTTTAAGTGGGAAAACTTGCACAATTGGTGGCTGACTAAATACTTTTTTTTCCCCACTGTATATTGACATTATTAGTCAGCCAAATGCAGACCAAATTCATAGAAATTTCATGTCCTATATAGCATCCTACTTTTATCTTATTATGGACTTGTTCAAAGTTGTAACTTGATTAAACTGCATCTCCTCTTATGTTATGACATAAGTTTACATCCAGTGGCAAATGAAACAAGGAAAGCGGGCAATCTTGGGTCAAAGGGAACCTTAAGAAGGTAGAGCTGTTTACTCCAAAGCACCTAATAAGAGATGCTTTGCAGTAGAGAATTGCTTGATGTGTTTGCCCCAAAATACAAGTCAACATATTGCTCATGTTATAAGAAAATTCACACTTTTGTATGAACCTAAAGGCTCATGCACACAGACCTTTTATGGCTCTGATCCCTACAACCTTTTAGTTTTGAACATATAGAAAGATAGATAGATAGATAGATAGATAGATAGATAGATAGATAGTACTTTCCTAATGTTATGTGCATTTAAATTAAATATATACATAATATAATTTTCTATATACTATAGTCACACCAGAATACCTCCAGTTATGCTCCATGTTTCTCTAGGGGAGCATGATGTCCCTGCGTTTGACTTGAGATCATAACTGGTGAGATTCCCTTCCAAGATGCTTCCCTTTCCTAATTCTAAATTGACATTGACACATGAAAAACCAGTGGTGCGAAGATCTGACAAGTCATTTCTCTGTGAATGATTGCTATAGGCAGACATACATTATAAAATCATTTAAGAATGTCCAGTGATGGATTTGATGGCACTCTAAGGGGAAGTGTTTTCATGAGCATTCAAGGTTTATAATATTGGTTTGGACAAAATAACGTTTTCTCCAAGCATCACAGAAATGTTTCTAGCAAGGAACTACATTCTAACACAATTCAAATTCATTTAGCATTGCAACATTGTGACAGTTTTGACAGGTGATAGTTGGTATTGTATTAGTTGCTTTTATGTTGCAATGGTATAGCAGGACATATATAGGAAATACAGATTTTTTACCTGGACTGCTCTGTTAAGATGCATGTTAAGATGCATGTTCATGAGAAAAAGTTTTATATAAATTTGTTGACAAAGTATGTACAAGGCAACAATATTATGGTGATATATTAACTGTAAGTACATTGCTTTGTCTTACTTTATCACCTTTTTAAAAGCTTCTTTTTTAGCTTTTGTTCACACTTATACTTTGCACCATTGAGATCAATTAAACTGCAGTTCCTCTATTTTCTCAAGTTCAGCAGCACCTATATTAAATGTTGTGATGACAGCTTATGATATCCTTTCATGTATCTTATTTTAGAAGTTTGCGTTCTTGTTTTGCCACTTAGATCATGTTTTAATTGGATCTATGTCTTTAAAGCTCAAACAGCTCTGTAAAAAGTAACATATTAATTTTATATTTTCTCAGATACTGGTTATATTTACAAATTATGAACTTGAAAATAAATTTAGTATAATCTTGAATAATGGTTGTGATAATCTGATGCATGCTAAAGATTACAGCCAATGTATGGATCTGGTAATGTCATGACTTATATGCACACAGGTGGACAAAATTGTTGGTACCTCTCGTTTAATGAAAGAAAAAACAATGGTCACAGAAATAACTTGAATCTGACAAAAGTAATTTGCCAAAACTACATGTTGACAAGCCACAAAGCTTCTGGGAGAATGTCCTATGGACAGATGAGACAAAAATCAAAATTTTTGGCAAGGCACATCAGCTCTATGTTCACAGACGGAAAAATGAAGCATATCTTGAAAAGAATCCTGTCCCTACTGCAGGACCGGTTTTAGACAAAGTGGGGCCCTGGGCAAAATGAAAAGCGGGGCCCCAAATGCTGATATGCAAACAACACCATCGTCTTGCAGTGGCAACACCTATAATAACGCCTCCTATCTGCCATCAAAAAAGTAATAACAAGCCCCATTTTACCACACACAATTCAAATGAGCACCTTTGTACCACCTAATAGATTTTTGCACCCCCTCATCAGTTATTATAGCGCCTCCTTATAAATAATAGTCCCTGCTTATAAATAATATTACACCTTTATCAGTAATAGCTCCCTTATAAATGACAAATAGTGTCCTGTATCAGTAATATTCCCCCTTATCAGTAACAGTCACCCCATAAAAATAATACTGCTCCCTTATAAATAATAGCCCACTCATAAATAATAGTTACCCTTATAAATAATAGTCCCCATTATCACTAATAGCCCCCTTTATAAATAAGCCCACTTAACAATTATACCCCCTTATAAATAGTTCCCTTCTTATAAATAATAGCTCCCCCCTTATAATAGATGCCTTATATATAATAGTTTTCCCCTTATAAATAATAGCCCGTCTTATAAATAATAGTTCCCCCTTATAATAGCCCCCTCATATTTAAGTTTCCCAATTATATATAGTAACCCACCCTTACATATAATAGTTCTCCGATATACAGTGTCGGACTGAAGGGCCTTAGGCCCACCAGAGGAACTTGTTCTGCAGCCCCACCCAACAGTTTCCTGCTAATAACCTACACCACGGCTACTTCACTGAAGTCTTATAGTGAGGGAGCTGTGATGCAGACATAGCACACAGGGCTGCCAGCAGGAATTTTGAGCCCCCCCCATAGTATAATGCTCCACATGGTATATAATGCTCCACGATATAAAATGCTCCCCTGAGCCCCCCATAGTGGCCCCACATGGTATATAAGGCTCCACACAGTATACTACCTTTTAGTGGCCCCAGACAGTACAATATTCTCCCCAGCAGCCCCACACAATATAATATGCTCCATACAGTATAATATGCATCCCACAGTGCCCCCCCAGTATAATGCTCCATAGTGGCCTAACAGTATAACATGCTCTACAATGGCCTCCACACAGTATAATATACTGCCCAGAGGGGTTCCCCCAGTATAATGCTCCACAGTGGTCCCCCACAGTATAATATGTTCCCCACAGTCCCCCCCAGTAAAATGCTCTACAATGGCCCCACAGAGTATAATATGCTCCCGAGAAGCCCCACACAATATAATAAACTCCACAGTGACCCCACACAGTATAACAGGCTCCCCACACTGCCCTTCCTCCCCAGTATAAAGCTCCACAGTGGCCCATAGTATAATATCCTCCCCAGAGGGCCCCCGCTAGTATTATGCTCCACAGTGCCCCCCCCCAGTATTTTGCTCCACAATGGCCCCACACAATATATTATGCTCCCCAGAGTGTCTCCACAGTATAATGCTACACAGTAGCCCCCACACAGTAAAATATACTCCCCAGAGGGCCCCCTAGTATAATGCTCCTTAGTCCCCCCCGAATAATGCCACACAGTGGAGCCATGCAATATAATATGCTCTGCAGATGGTCCCCCCAGAATTATGCTCCACAGTGACCCCACATAGTATAACATGCTCCAGAATGGCCTCCACACAGTATAATATACTACTCAGAGAGGTTCCCCCAGTATAATGCTCCACAGTGACCCAAAACAGTATAATATGCTCTCCAAAGCCCCCCCCCCCACAGTATAATGCTCCACGGTGGCCCCACACAGTATAATATGCTCTCCAGTGGGGCCCCCAAGTATAATGCTCTAAAGTGGCCCCAGAGAATATAACATGCTCTCCAGAGCCCCCTGACTTATAATGCTCCACAGAGGCCCCATACAGTATAATATGCTATCCAGAGGGCCCTCTCTCCAGAATAATGCTCCACAGGGGCCCCACACAGTATAATATGCTATCCAGAGGGGGGCCCCCCAGTATAATGCTCCACAGTGGCCCTACAGACTCCCCAGAGTATAATTATAGAAGGCCCGGGGGAGGTAAGGATAAATAGCAGTTATACTCACCTTGCCTTACCTCTCCTGGGCCTCCGCTATCACTGCCGGCACTGTCTTCTCTTCGGCTGATGTCACGCGTTGTGGACGTCAACGCTGAAGCCTGTGATTGCGCCTCAGCGGTTACATGAGGCACGCCCCACGTGACCACTGAGGCCAGGCCTCAGCGCCTCAGCGGTGATGTCCGGAATGCCAGAACATGACGTCGGACGCAAGGACAGGTGAATAAAAATGTTTGTTATTTTTACTCATCTCGGAAAGGGGCCCTGCGGCACATTTATTATTTATTTATTATTCTTACTTATATAGCGCCATCATATTCTGCAGCGCTTTACAGATATTGTCAGTCACTGTCCCATATAGGGCTTACAATCTATATATTCACTATCAGTATGTCTTTGGAGTGTGGGAGGAAACCGGAGTACCTGGAGAAAACCCACGCAAACACGGGGAAAACATACAAACTCCTTGCAGATGTTGTCCTTGACAGGATTTGAACCCAGGACTCCAGCGTTGCAAGGCTGCAGTGCTAACCACTGAGCCACCATGCCGCCCATATGACGCTGGGTCCCTTTCTGTTATCGATATGGCCGGTCCTGACTCCGGAATGCGGAGTCATCAAGCTAAGGATCCCGGGGGGCCCCTTTGGGGACGGGGCCCTGGGCAATTGCCTAGTTTTCCCCCCCCCCCCCAACGCCGGCCCTGCTCTACTGTGAAACATGGAGGAGGCTCTGTTATGTTCTGAGGATGCTTTGCTGCATCTGGTACAGTGTGTCTTGAATCTGTGCAGGGTACAATGAAATCTCAAGACTATCAAGGGATTCTAGAGAGAAATGTGCTGTCCAGTGTCAGAAAGCTTGGTCTCAGTCGCAGGTCATGGGTCTTGCAACAGGATAGTGACCCAAAACACACAGCTAAAAACACCCAAGAATGGCTAAGAGGAAAACATTGGAAAAGGCTTCTCAGCCTTTTGGCTAAGATCAAGTGTAGTATCTGTTCTTATCTGTAGCAGCTAGTAGGTTGGTTCCACCAGTGGGAGTGATTAACCCATTGTAGGGAACCAACTGAAGACTGTGAACGTAGGTAGAGAACCACACCAGGGGTTGCCGTCTACCCTGGGTCCGATGCCAAGAGGCTGGGAATGGTTTCGAAGGTCTCAAAGTACGAGTGCCTCTGGGGTTCGGTGGACCCAGAGGTGCCTGAACTCACTGGGCGTGGGAAACCCACTGAGTCTGGCACATTGCATATGCACTTGTATCACTTTGATTGCACACCACCCTGATGCTTGGTTTATCCTAGCACGGGTAATTTTTATAGATCCCGTGGATAGACCGGGTCAGTACACTGGCACTCTATTCACTTATTTATTTATGATTTTTATATGTCACATTTGTCACCGTTTGTCACTTTGCTGTGGATGAAGGGGTGCGGAAACCCTTTTGGATCCTACCTGAAGTCTAGGGGTTGGAGTGTGCGGCCTTCGGGTTCCCTCCTTCCTTGTTTGCCCGATTTGTCTCTGCTTATGTGGAGACAGACAACAGTTGCAGGCCCAGTAGTACTCTTGAAGTGGCAGGTCTTGAGGAGATTGGGCAAGTGGCTGGCTTGGTAGTACTCCTGGTGGTGGCAGCCCGGGAGGAAACCAAGCAAGATGGCCCTTCTGTTCCGGTAGTTGGGCTAGTCTAGCCCCCTAACTCTTGGGCCTTTTGGCTCTGAGTCTGGGGACAGTTTCGGGAGACCCATTCTCTTTTGAGATGGGTTTTGCGATAGACCGCATCCTTTGCTTGTTTTTTCAGTGGCACCCCCACTTTTTCCGTGCACTGGGTGATTTGTTGGTACAGTTTTGAGACCTTCGATAAAAAAAAAAAAACTGGTTACAGACAAAGTGTCTGCAGTCTACTCTGTAATACCACACAACAGCAGACTCCTGCTGTTTGCTGGAGCATAAATATCCTCGCGTGCTAGGGCAATTCCTGCATTGCAACTCACCTGTTTTTCACTCTTATTTTCAGTTATAATCAGTTAGTTATAACTCTGTAAACTTATTCATGTATTTTAATGTATGTCTCTTTTTCCAAATTGTAAAATTATGAATCCAAACTTAATAAATTGATGCAAAATAATAATGATATTTTCAGACTTTTATATTAGACGCAATGCCCCTGTTTGCACTCTCTAAAGGATTTTAAAAAGGACCTTTCACCACCTCCAACAAGTCCAGCTCTTTACAATATTTAATAGGTGCTTCTCCACTGGTTCTAGTACAGTTGGAATTATTTCTCTAGCCCCCATCATTAAAAAGCAATCAATGCTGTAAGTTTCGTTGCCTAATATGCAATTTAGGCTCTGTACTGTCAGAAGGACATTGTCAGGTAGGAGCAGGCAAGGAGGTGTGACTGAGGTCTGACACTGGCTGCCTCTGATTGGAGCTCTGAATCACACCCCCTGTTTGACACTATCGGACACGAAAACTAACAGCATTGATTGCTCGGGAATGGTGGAGGCTAGAGAGAAAATTACAATTGTGCTGGAATCAATGGAACAGCAACTATTAAGAGATGCTAAGAACTAGAATTGGTGGAGGTGGTGAAAGGTCCTCTTTAAATTAATATTTTATATGTTAATATTAATTATATTAATAATTATAATTAATTAATTATAATTATATGCCTTATACGCTAAAGCAACATGTCCACTCTGAACTATCCTCCTATCTCTCGTCCAATGTGCTCTTTGACAGACTACAGTCAAGCTTCAGACACCATCACTCCACAGAAACTGCCCTAACCAAGGTCACGAACGACCTTCTAACTGCCAAAGCCAAGCGTCACTACTCTATCCTCCTCCTCCACAGTTGACTGTTCCCTCCTGTTAGAAACACTCTCATCCCTTGGCATCTCAGACCTGGCCCTTTCCTGGATCTCCTCATACCTCACCAACCGCACATTCAGTATCTGCCACTCACATACCACCTCCCCGCCACGCCCTCTTTCTGTAGGTGTACCACAAGACTCCGTCCTAGGACCCCTCCTGTTCTCCATCTACACCCTCGGCCTTGGCCAACTCATAGAATCTCATGGTTTTCATTACCACTGCTATGCTGTGGTCTCTGGACCAGATATTACCTCTCTGTTGTCCAGGGACCCAGAATGTCTAGCAGCCGTAGCCTCCTTTCTCTCCTCCCACTTTCTCAAACTCAACATGGAGAAAACGGAGTTCATAATTTTCACCCCTCCTCGCACAGCCCCTCTACCTGACCTATCTATCAAAGTTAATGGAACCACACTCATCCCAGCCCCAGCTGTATATTCAAACCCTCAACACCTCCTGCCATCTCCAACTCAAGAACATCCATCGAATGCGCTCCTTGCTCACCCCAGAAACTACAAAGATGCTAGTCCATACCCTCATAATCTCCCGCCTTAACACCCTTCTCCATGGCCTCCCATCAAATACTCTCGCCCCCCTCCAGTCAACCTTAAACTGTGCTGCTCGCTTAATACACCTCTCCCCTCGTTCTTCATCAGCAGCTCCCATCTGCCAATCCCTTCACTGGCTACCCGTTGCCCAGCGAATAGATTTCAAATTACTAACGCTGACATACAAAGCCATCCACAACCTGTCCCCTCCATATACAGTATCTCCGAGCTAATCTCCCACTACCTACCCGCACATAACCTCTGATCCTCCAAAGACCTCCTACTCCGCTATGCTCTTATCCGCTCTTCACACAACCATCTCCAAGACTTCTCCTGTGCATCCCCCATACTCTGGAACTCATTACCAAGACACATAAGACTGTCCCCCACAGTCACAAGCTTCAAAAGGCCCTGAAGACTCACCTATTCAGGAAGGCCTACAACCTCCAATAACGCTACTGTCACCACACCAACACCTGAACAGCCTCTACCCTCACTTTCTGTCTCTATCCCTCTTCCCTCATAGATTGTAAGCCCTTGCGGGTTAGTGTTATATTTGTTTTGTATATTTTGGTGTACCGTGTGTAAACCCTCAAATGTAAAGCACCATGGAATTAATGGTGCTATATAGATAAATAAATAAATAATAATAATAACAATATGACAAATAGCAAAGTCCATTACTACTAAAGAAAAGTGAAGAAATAATGGACATCTGGAGATATCACATTGTATGTCATAGGGATCAAATTTTTTTTAAAATAATTATTGGGCTCATTAACATTTGTCTATAAATCTGAATGATCTGATCATTTGGCATGTGTCTAATCTTGAGAGGGGCAAATTATTGGATTGTTCATTTTTGCTAATGAAGTCTTGATGGTGTAAACGTTCTCAATTATTAATGTCGCAAATTGACTGTGGACAGTTACAGATATACAGTAGGTGAGTTACCAGGTTTCCCATTATTCAGACCTAAATACATCTTATATTGATTACTTATCTGTTCAGTATTACATTGCTGTCTCCTAGCCATTCAAACTGTTGTAAGAAACATATTGAACAGCTCCGTGGCTGAGAGCATTCCCTCCTATCGTCACTGGTGTAGTGTTCATTGTGTAAGAGAAAGTGTTGAAGAGGGCAGTCACCTCATTAGTAGATGTCATAGCAACCACAAAGGATCTTTGTAATAAGAGGCCTATACTTTACCTCCTTTATAGCCTTAAAGGCATCAAGCAGATTCAAATAATTCTTACTGAACATCTAAAAAGACAGAAACTCTGTGTAAAAGCATTCGATTTCAAGATAAAACTCTTTAGTCCTACAGCTCTGCAAAAGACCTCACTTTGATATCTTCTTGAAGACAGACACTTTTATAACTCCTTAATACATTGGAAAATGCATCCATTTTTAGACAAGCTGTGTTCCACAGCTATATACTGTATACATCCATTTCTTCTCCTTTTAGCTAGACTAACAGTACTTGACAATGTTAAGTTGCTGTTATTAAATAAACAATAAGCACTGTAGTATTGCTTTTTATATCAGTGATTCTATAACCTATAAGAAAATATGCAGATATATAGTGAAATATACTAATAGAAATTAAAAATTTCTCCTTGTCCTTTTCAACATTAAAGAAATGTAACATTCACTGTAAGATCTCAATGAGAACCTGTGTCATTTGTAAATGACTTCACCACAATGCATTCTATGATCCATAGACTGATGCTTTGAAAAATAAATAAATAAAAACATGCTGCGCCTTTTCATCCTTTGTATTCAAAAAAGAAAAATAGGAAAAATGTTTGATGTTTTTTACACATCAGCAATCACCAGAAGCTGTGTATGTTGGACTCAGAAACACCTGGTCCTCTTCTTAACTTAGTGCACACAAGCAGCTGGCTATGTACAAAGTAAGACATTTGCACATATGTTAGAATAGATGAGAAACAAAATGTGATATAAACCACTGATATTCATAGCACATCCTCTGATCGAGGAGATATGCATAAAGGATTTTTTTTCCTCTTTTTTTTTCCACAGCTTACAAAAATTAAAAAGCCAAAGTATAGCTTATCAGCCTTGTAATAAAATCAGTCAACACATGCTGGCCAGTGACATCTACAGTATATATTGTTTGTATTTTATGCTTATTATCTGCTTTATAATAATATTCAAATTCTTTTTTTTCAAGAGTCAATGCTAATGCGTGTATGTTTTAAGTGGGTATTTTACTATCAATGACATAAAACTCTTATCATGATAGTTTTTGGCCGGGCCACACATGCACTATGTTGTGTTCTACTTTAGTTGCACTGTGGATGAAATTGAAACAAATCTCATCTACATGCTATGACTAAAATCCAAAGTGCAAAGTAACTTGAGCTTCAGGTTTTAAACCCGCAGCATGTCAGTTAGTGCTGCAGGTTTCACCCATGTATTTGCAGTAACCCACATAGAAAACTGCAGGTGCATAGCTATAGGGGGTGCATTGGTTGTCACAATTATGTGGCACATACAAAGTGGTTCATGCTAAGCATGGGGCCTCATTACAGATTTTGAATTGGGGCTCTGGAGCTTCAAGTCATGCCTCTGAGTGAGTCACACTAAAAAGACCAAGTTTGGGTGTTCAGTTTTGTTCCAATGGCCCAGTGTAGCCCTGGTCTTTAACCCCTTAATGACCGGGCCATTTTTTGTTTTTGCATTTTCGTTTTTCCCTCCCCACATTCCAAGAGCCATAACTTTTTCATTTTTCAGTTCACAAAGTCACATGATGGCTTATTGTTTGCGAAACAAATTGTACTTTGTAATGTCACTATTAAATATGCTGTGCAATGTACTGGGAAGCTGGAAAAAAATTCAGAATGAGGTGCAATTGGAGAAAAACTGCATTTGCGCCAAATTTATATGGATTTAATTTTTACACCATTCACTGTGTGGTAAAAATGACATGTTACCTGTATTCTGCGGGTCAGTACGAACACGGCGATACCAAATTTATATAGTATTTGTAATGTTTTGATACCTTTTAAAAAATTAAAAACTTTGCTAAATAGAAAAAAAAATTTTGCGTCGCCATATTGTGTCACCTGTAACTTTTTCAGATTTACATGTATGGAGCTGGGTAAGGCGTCTTTTTATGCGGGACAACATGACATTTTTATTGATACCACTTGGGGAAAGATCTGATGGTTTGATCACTTTTTATTCAATTTTTTATAGGAGACAAAGTGTTGAAAAAAACGCTATTTGGCCATTTTGATTTTTTTTCCCCGCTACGCCATTCACCGTATGGGATAAATATTTTAATATTTTAAAAGTTCGGGCATTTTGGAGCGTGGGGATAACTAATGTGTTTATGTTTACTTTTGTTTATTTACTTTTATATCTGATCTAGGGAAAGGGGGGTGATTTGAACTTTTGTGTTTTTTTTAATTTTTACATACTTTTAAAAACTTATTTTTTATACTTTTAGGACCTTGAAACCTAGGGAGCCTGATCGATCATACTATTCACTGCGATACTACTGTATCGCAGTGAATAGCAAAATGCCTTCACTGCTATTAGACGATGCCTCTGTCAGGGACTCCATGCAAGATATCATCCCGTGGGGTCAAAATGATCACAAGAACGATGAGCAAAAATCCCAGAACCACACGGGGGGACCTACTGAATGACCTGCAGAAAGCTGGGACTAACGTAACAAAGGCTACCGTCAGTAACACACTATGCCGCCAGGGACTCAGATCTTGCAGTGCCAGACATGTCCCCCTGCTTAAGCCAGTACATATCCGGGCCCGTCTGAAGTTTGCTAGAGAGCATTTGGATGTTCCAGAAGAGTATTGGGAGAATGTCATATGGTCAGATTAAACCAAAGTAGAACTGTTTGGTAAAAACACAACTTGTCCTGTTTGGAGGAGAGTGATTACTGAGTTGCATTCCAAGAACACCATACCTACTGTGAAGCATGGGGGTGGCAACATCATGCTTTGGGGCTGTTTCTCTGCAAAGGGACAGGACGACTGATCTGTGTACATGAAAGAATGAATGGGGCCATGTATCGTGAGATTTTGAGTGCAATCCTTCCATCAGCAAGGGCATTGAAGATGAAACGTGGCTGGGTCTTTCAGCATGACAATGATCCCAAGCACACCACCAGGGCAATGAAGGAGTGGCTTCATAAGAAGTATTTCAAGGTCCTGGAGTGGCCTAGACAGTCTCCAGATCTCAACCCATAGAAAATCTTTGGAGGGAGTTGAAAGTCCATGTTGCCCAGCGACAGCCCCAAAACATCACTCCTCTAGAGGAGATCTGCATGGAGGAATGGGCCAACATACCAGCAACAGTGTTTGCCAACCTTGTGAAGACTTACAGAAAACGTTTGACCTTTGTCATTGCCAACAAAGGATGTATAACAAAGTATTGAGATGAACTTTTGTTATTGACCAAATACTTATTTTCCACCATAATTTGCAAATAAATTCTTTAAAAATCAGACAATGTGATTTTCTAGATATGTTTTCTCATTTTGTCTGTCATAGTTGAGGTCTACCTATGATGTCAATTACAGGCCTCTCTCATCTTTTTAAGTGGAAGAACTTGCACAATTGGTGGCTGACTAAATACTTTTTTTCCCCACTGTATATACATAGTTGTGTTGACCATGCCATATGGAGGCTTTGACTTTTAACCTTTGCATTTGTCATTTAATGATAAGGCAGGAGGTGATCATATTTTAGATAAGCACCCCACTATTTCATGCTTGTGTAGAATAGAGATAGAGAGAAAGATAATCAATGTGACTTTCACAGTGTGTCTACAATAAGTTCTGAAACACATACAAATTTCCTAATAAAATTATTTTTTAATTAATATTGCAAATATTTGCACAATAATCTAAACTAATAAGAAAGGCCATATCTCGAGACAAATTTTATTGTATAAATGGGTCAATAAATTAAGCTTTGACTAGAACAGCTGCTATTATCCAAAGGTGTCAATCTTATGTCTAACATTAGAAAGACATTAACAAGTAAGCAAAACAATTGACACTGAATCACAGTCATGCATGTGATAATTACAACCTAGAACAGTCACCACGAGATACCAAAGTCTTGATATCATTAAAGTGTACCTTCCTCATAGATGAAAAGCAATTACTTGATGTATTTAGATATATAAGAAAGAGTGATCCACCTTTGACATATGAATTAGCCAGGAAACTAGAGGTTACTATCTATGTTACAGTATTTGTCTATCTAGTTAAGTACCATATCTTATATCTATTGTTTCTGTTTTCTGTTTGCTGGATTGTGTCCTCTAATATATCCCTGCTCATCCGTGCTTGGAAGCAATTAAAAAAAAAAAAAAAATATATATATATATATATATATATATATATGTATATATACATGTATATATACAGTGGGGAAAAAAAAGTATTTAGTCAGCCACCAATTGTGCAAGTTCTCCCACTTAAAAAGATATGAGAGGCCTGTAATTGACATCATAGGTAGACCTCAACTATGAGAGACAAAATGAGAAAACATATCATTATGTGACAAATAAGTATTTGGTCAATAACAAAAGTTCATCTCAATACTTTGTTATATATCCTTTGTTGGCAATGACAGAGGTCAAACGTTTTCTGTAAGTCTTCACAAGGTTGACACACACTGTTGCTGGTATGTTGGCCCATTCCTCCATGCAGATCTCCTCTAGAGAAGTGATGTTTTGGGGCTGTCGCTGGGCAACACGGACTTTCAACTCCCTCCAAAGATTTTCTATGGGTTGAGATCTGTTGCCATCCCCATGCTTCACATTAGGTATGGTGCTCTTTGGATGCAACTCAGCATTCACTCACCTCCAAACAAGACGAGTTGTGTTTTTACCAAACAGTTCTACTTTGGTTTCATCTGACCATATGACATTCTCCCAATACTCTTCTGGAACATCCAAATGCTCTCTAGCGAACTTCAGACGGGCCTGGATATGTACTGGCTTAAGCAGGGGGACATGTCTGGCACTGCATGATCTGAGTCCCTGGCGGCGTAGTGTGTTACTGACGGTAGCCTTTGTTACGTTAGTCCCAGCTTTCTGCAGGTCATTCACTAGGTCCCCCTGTGTGGTTTTGGGATTTTTGCTCACCGTTCTTGTGATCATTTTGACTGCACGGGGTGAGATCTTGCGTGGAGTCCCTGATCGAGGGTGGTCTTGTATGTCTTCCATTTCCTAATTATTGCTCCCACAGTTGATTTCTTCACACCAAGCTGCTTGCCTATTGCAGATTCAGTCTTCCCAGCCTGGTGCAGGTCTACAATTTTGTTTCTGGTGTCCTTCCACAGCTCCTTGGTCTTCACCATAGTGGAGTTTGGAGTGTGACTGCTTGAGCTTGTGGACAGGTGTTTTTTATACTGATAACAATTTCAAACAAGTGCCATTACTACAGGTAATGAGTGGAGGACAGAGGAGCCTCTTAAAGCAGAAGTTACAGGTCTGTGAGAGCCAGAAATCTTGCTTGTTTGTAGGTGACCAAATACTTATTTTCCACCATAATTTGCAAATAAATTCTTAAAAAATCAGACAATGTGATTTTCTGGATTTGTTTTCTCATTTTGTCTCTCATAGTTGAGGTCTACCTATGATGTCAATTACAGGCCTCTCTCATCTTTTTAAGTGAGAATATTTGCACAATTGGTGGTTGACTGTTAAATATTCTTAAAGTTAGAGTAAAAATGGAAAAGGTCATGGAATAACATTTGTATGTGGCATGGCATTCTTGACAGACTATGTTTGTGCTGAGTAGATGTAAAAGAAGGTCTCAGTATAATACACAACAAGTCATACGAGACTAAGTTAGGGCCATGTTCTTAAAAAGGGGAATGATCCATAATCTATTGATCATCATACCAAAAACTTATCCATATGAGGAATTATGATGGACAGGGGTAAGGCTTCCTCAGCCTTTATAAGCAGGCTTTAGGAGTATGGGGGGAGAGCACTAACACCTTTTCACAACTGCTCTCATTCTATTTGTTCTAACACTTGATCTTCTGTTTAACTTTAACCTATGTTTTAGGAATAGATTTTTCTGTAACCTAACTAGTTGCTTTGATTAAACCTTTTTTGCTTTGATCTACTCAACGGACTCCTGCTGTTCTCTGGTGTCACCCAAGTGCACTCTGTGTCATAAATCAAGGAGTGTGGGAATATTCTACATTGACTAAATACTTTTTTCCCCACTGTATGTAAGTATTCTTTTCTTTTGGGTCACACAGAAGCTATACAGAGGATGTATGCCTTACAGATTGGCCACCTCATCTACATGGGAGAGTGTTGTAACTCTTCTCTGAAAAAAGATGTGAAGGGAAAAGCAGTATCAAGCATGTAGAATTTCAACTTGATCAATCCAGTCACCTCAAAGAAAATAACCCACCATCAGAGGTGTCGAACAGTGAATGTCCTGTCTCTGCAATTGAGAAAAAATGCATGTTTGGTGGCGCTGAGACATTGTGGAGACTGTTATAGACACTAGACGCATTTGATGTAAAACACAAGGGTGCAGAAAATGCATTGTTAAAAGGCAAATACTTATTTTCCACCATAATTTGCAAATAAATTCTTAAAAAATCAGACAATGTGATTTTCTGGATTTGTTTTCACATTTTGTCTCTCATAGTTGAGGTCTACCTATTATGTCAATTACAGGCCTCTCTCATCTTTTTAAGTGGGAGAACTTGCACAGTTGGTAGCTGACTAAATACTTTTTATCCCCAATGTATATATATAGTCTTGGTTCTTAGAAGGTGTTAGAACATAAATTCAACCTCAGATGAACAACAGATTCCACTTTTATTATTTATTTCACAAAATTGAAGTCAAAATGGAAAAGCCATGTGTGAAAAACTGAGTACACCTCATAGCTTGTAGAACCACCTTTAGTAGCAATAACCTGAAGTAGATGTTTTTTGTATGACTTTATCAGTCTTTTACATTATATAAATTTCTTTAAATCTATGGGGTAGTCAATGATCGATATGGCATACTGCAGCTTTCAGAACAAATAAAGAAATTTAGAGCATTCCTCAGATGGTAGACAGCTGGCACATTGTGAAAATTATACTTTAAACTCACAAGCATTATATGGATGATGGTAGGGAATGCGGAAAGCTAAATGCACTTCTATTACTTAGCTAGTTCATCAAAGCAGGTAACGGGCCTGATTCACTTACCGATCCCTGCTCACCTGAACAACCTCAAGACATCGCTGACAGCGACGTTATATGGGATGCAATGGGCCCCCTGAAGGGCTGAAGGGGAAGTGGAAGTGGGCCCGTGGACTGTTGGGTGCACTGCGAGGTTTGCCTGGCAGTTTCATTCTGACCAAATACGTCAAACATAAACTGTTATCTCTATACTCAGGGATCTCTTCAGATCCCTTATTATAAAGTTTGGAGGCCTGGGGGAGGTCATCGAACATAAAAAAAAGAGTATTACTCTCCTATCCTGGGCTCCAGAGCAACTCCCTGCTATGTTCGGGCCTCTTCAATGACGTCACAGACATCACATGGGTCAGGCAGACGTCACAACGCATAGTGATGCTGGTGTAACCCACGTCTGTGACGTCACTGAAGGGGGCCCAAAGACCTATGCCGGGGCCCAGGAGGGGTATATAACACTTTTTTTTATATGTTTGATCACTTAGCCTAGGACTCCGCTCATTACGAGTATAAAAACACTTCATGGTAAACCCCAAAAATTTTGGGAAACTTTTGCAATATTTGGTACGAACACCATAAGTGCCATTATGGGACATTATACTGTATGCAGGGGTCGCTTTGGGACAGTATACTGTATCCAGGGGCCTGTGTGGGACATTATTTTGTGTGGAGGGGCCACTATGGGATATTATATTGTGTTGAGGGGCTGTTATGGGACATTATATTGTGTGAAGAGGCCGCTATGGGACATTGTACTGTGTGAAGGGGCCGCTATGGGACATTATACTGTGTGGAAGGGCCGCTATGGAACATTATACTGTGTGAAGGAGCCGCTATGGGACATTATACTGTGTGGAGGGGATGCAATAGGGCATTACATTGTTTGCAGGCATCTTTTGGACATTATAGTGTGTGTAAATGGGGCATTATGCCATGTGACTGCCAGAAAAGGTGGCACTATGCAGTGTGGGGGTGGGGGGAGGCAAGTCAAAAGTTTGCTATGGGGCCCAGTCTTTGCTAGTTACACCCCTGCCCTGTATTGTGACATAACTTTGTCCATTATCTCTGTACTGTGACATTGCTATGTGCATTATTCTTGTACTTGTGACATCACTGCATTATGTTTTGTACTGTGATATTACTGTGTTTATTATCCCTGTGCTATGAAGTTAGTGAGTTTATAATTATGGTACTGTGACATTGTGTTCTGTATATTATCCCTAGACTGTGACATCACTGTGTGCATTATCCCTGTACTTCGGTATCACTGGGTGCATTATCCTCATATATAAATGTATGCAATTGGAGTCACACTCAGGACCGTATAGTTGGGGGGTGCCTCTAGTTAGAATATAGATCCAATAATGCTGTAGAAAGGATACCCCAGCACTAGCCTGCTTTGAAAATGATCATTACATTTCAGCGCATCTTTATCAACGCAGGCTCCCATGCAGTGAGATCGTGGGAACTGTCTTGTTACTATGACAGCTGAGGGATCTCAGGCCTGTCATACAGTTATAGCATTGAGGCTTGTCTGTGGTAGGCCTCAATAGCCATGTAGTAAATCTCCCATAGACTGCAATATACTTGTATTGCAATCTATGGGACAAGTGATCTCAGGTTCAAGTTATCGAGCGGGGCTTATAAAACAACTAAAAGTTATTTTAAAGAATAAAAAACCTAAAGGGTCAAATCAACCCCTTTCCCTAGATTTCAAAAAAATAAATAAAAATAAACAAGCATAAAAAATTATGTATCCCAGCATCCAAAAATTGCCAAGCTACAAATATCTATAAATAATTTTTTACACTTAGCGCTGTAATGGGAAAAAAAATAATCAAAAGAGCTGAACTACTGTGTTTTTGCTGCTTCACTTCCCATAAAAATGTAAATAAAAAGCTATTAAAACATCAGACATTCCCCTAAAATAGTGTAACTAAAAAGTACACCTGTCAACGCCAAAAATGGCGCCTTATGCAGCCCCATATATGGAAATATAACAAAGTTGCAGGTATCAAAATATGGCGACTGATACGGTGAATATGGCAAATTTTTTTTTTATTGTGTTAAGAATTGTAAGAACTATATAAATTTGATATTACTATAATCGTACAAACGCACAGATTACAGGAAACATGTCATTTTGCTGCACAGTGAACGCTGTAAAAATGAAGCCCGTAAGAAAGTCACACAAACACAGTTTTTCTCTAATTCAACCAAATTCTGAATTTGTTTCCTGCTTTTGAGTGCTTTGTATGGGATAGAAGATTGTACCACTACAAAGTACAATTTGTCCTGCCAAATTTATGCCCTAATATGCCTCTGTCAGTGAAAAAATATAAAAGTTATGGCTTTTGGAAAGTGAGGAGTAAAAATTGAAAGAGGATAATATATGAAAATAAACAGAAGGAAAACTAATATTATTATAATAAACTACAGTGCCAAAAGTAGGTGGACTCCTAAAGATCACATCTATACAATTCCCACTGTGCTTCTACACAGCCTCCAGCCCTCTGCGTGTGCTTTTCACTTGTTATAAAATGTCAATCTTATTTCTAATGTTAGAATGGAATTAACAAGTAAAGCTAAACATTTACACTAAATCAGAGTCATGCGCTGCATGTGATAATTACAAC
Organism: Leptodactylus fallax; assembly: GCA_947044405.1. Taxonomy (NCBI): domain Eukaryota; kingdom Metazoa; phylum Chordata; class Amphibia; order Anura; family Leptodactylidae; genus Leptodactylus; species Leptodactylus fallax. Next base: position 9,379,812 of record CAMRHE010000013.1, read on the forward strand.
CTGGAAGAGTTATCAGGAGATGCTGAAAATTGTGACTACACATACAGATATAGCATATGATATTTCATGAATACTAAATATCTAGCTCTCTATCTATCTATCTATCTATCTATCTATCTATCTATCTATCTATCTATCTTCTTTATCTATCTATCTGTCTATCTTTCTATCCATCTGACTATCTATCTATAAAAAAAAAAAAAACAAAAAAAAAAAAACAGCTGCACAGTTCAGCATCACTTCAACAGGCATAATTAATTTATTAGTGATGTCTAATTCTATCTATCTATCTATCTATCTATCTATCTATCTATCTATCTATCTATCTACTGTACCTAACTTGATACTGAATTGACTTGCTGCAGCATGATATCTTATCACAGGACACAACAAAAGACCCTGAAAAGCCATTGAAAGAATCAAGTTAAAGTTCTGTACCATATGATTGTTAACACATTAAATGAGTTGTCCACGCAAAATGTTATATTTTAAATAGACCATGGGAGGTGAAAAATAAAAAAAAAAATCATACTCACTTTTCCCTGGTGCTCCAATACCTCCCAGCCCTGTCTGGTCCTGCCAGTCCATTGTTGTCTTCTGGCCAAAATCCCTGCTGCACGTGACCGCTGAGGCCTCAGCCTCAGCAAAGGACACGTGACGTCACTGTGTGTGACGTCCCAGGGTCACTTCCTGACGGGTCACGTCAGTGGCTTCAGCGGAAGAGATCCGGGACATCACAGCCGGTGAGGAGTTTCACTTCTAGAAGACTCCGGAGCAGCAGGACTGGACCGCGCTGGGAGGACATCGGAGCAGTGGGAAAAGGTTAGTATTATTTTTTTTTTATTTTTTTCTCTTCCCCCAGCCTATTTAAAAAATAATTTAAGGCTAAAGCCCCAAGTTGTGAAAATGCTGTGGAGAAAAACGCTGTGTTTTACAGTACCTGCAAAGTGAATGAGATTCTGGCTAATCCCATACACACATTGCAGAAATAAATTAGCTGCAGAAAAGCTGTGTTGTCCTATAGGTTTAATAAATTAAAAATGTGATGCGTTTATGCTGCGTTTTTTTCCGCAGCATTTTTTAGCTGTGTTTCGCTACTCTTAAAGGTGTTTTCCAGGCTAATTAATTGATGATCTATCCTTAAGATAGGTCAATAATTAAAGATCAGCAGGGGCCAGATACCCAGGCCCATGCCCTATCTGCTGTTTAAAGAGGCTGCATACCATACCTGAATCCTGCAGCCTCTTCAAACTGCAGATAGGCTTAAGTACTTACCTAGCATGGCGCTATTCATTTGTACATAGCTGATCCCTGGGTCACTGGTGTCAGACCTTTAAGTGTGAAGTTAAACTTTGCTACATCTGTATCAATCTCTCAATCTTCCTGCACACAAAATATTAATGTTTATGTGAATATTTTGCTATGTTTTATATTGACTTTTTTTTCTCCATACTACTGAATTCCAGTCATTTCAATCAGTTTTAGCTTTTACCTGTTTTAAACATTTCTTATAAGAGTACATTGAAGCAGCGCAAGCAGGATGTAGACAGATAAATCGCACTGAATATTTAAAAGACCTGATGTCACAAATTATACCTGCAATTATACCGCGCTCAGAATCTATAAAGCATATGGAGGTTCAAATGTTTGGCCTTGGCAGATTTGGCAGCAGTTGTAAATTGTGTGTGATCATCAAAATACATTTACTTGAAGACATATGACTGCTGTGATTTAAGCACTAAATTAAATTGTAGAAAGCCAGCTAATTTTCTTCCTACGGTGTCAAACTGCATTGCCTAAAACATTCTTTTTTTTCGCAGCAATGTAGGACATTGCAATGTGATGTAACTGCAATAATTAGGATCCAATGTCACTGTCTATTGAGTGATAAATGGGATGCAAATCTGAAGCAATTGCACTTTACCAGCGTTTCCCCATTTGCTACAGCACTGACTCATGTCCTTGTCGGTCTAAATTGTTTGTCAGTTAATATGTTTAACAATCACATAGCCTGTTTTTGTCTGGGAAGTGTGTCTTCATGGCTCAGTGTTTTATATGAGAGTATGGTATAATGCTAGATCCAATTTACAGGACCAAGTCTTTACTCTGAGGTCAATAAACATCCCCTATAGATTCAAAAACACAAAAGAAACAAAAATGTCTTTGGAGCGTGGGAGAAAACCCATACAAACTCCATGCAGACATTGTCCTACGCTAGATTTGAACCCAGGACCCCATAACCAAACTGTAGGGTTGATTCATTGAATTTTCATTACATTTATAGTAGGGGGTTTCTTTATTTTAATAATAATAATAATAATAATAATAAATTTTATTTATATAGCTCCAACATATTCCGCAGCAATGAACAATTTGTAGGGTTCAAGTACTGACAAAAAAGATACATTACAAAGAAATAGTCAATTCACACACTGGGTCTGAGGGCCCTGCTTGCAAGAGCTTACAATTCATGAGGTAGAGGGGATGACACAAGAGGTAGCAGGGGCGGCAACAGATGTAGCATTGCTTATACAATGGTCAGACAATTTTGTAATAGAGGTTACTGTCATTACACATATATAAAGCTGTATGAGCCGTCACCAGTTGTGTTCTTTAACATGCAGATGGTGCCTGGACATATAAAGTTAGTCTGATACGGCATCATATCCTGTGAGGTAATGTTGAAGCATAAACAGATGAGGGTACGTTTGAGGAATTCTAAATATGGAAGGGTTTACATTAGGAGTTGTGATAGGCCTGTCTGAAAAAAATGTGTCTTTAGTTTTCGCTTGAAGCTGTGGAAATTGGGGGTTAATCTGATAGTCTGGGATAGAGCATTCCAGAAAAGTGGTGCAACTCGGGAGAAGTCTTGTATACAAGTGTGGGAGGTTCTGAAAATAGAGGATGTTAGTCTTAGGTCATTGAGTGAACGGAGAGTACGGGTTGGGCGATAGACAGAGATGAGTGAGGAAATGTAGGGAGGTGCAGCATTATGGAGAGCCTTGTGAATGAGGGTGATAAGTTTATATTGTATTCTCTATTGAATAGGCAGCCAATGTAGTGACCAGCACAGACCGGAGGCATCGCTGTAGCATCTAGACTGATAGATAAGCCTAGCTGCCGCATTCAGAATAGATTGTAGAGGGGAGAGTTTAGTAAGGGGAAGACCGATTAGTTTTAATGCAAACAAACTCTCTTTGAAAGGTAGAGGGAATTTCCTGTCCTACAGTAATTGATATGAGACGCCATAATTTTTTTTTTTTTTCTAAAGCCCAGCAGAATGTGATGTTTATAGATATACTATATTATTTGCAGCCATGACAGTTGTTAAATGTACAATACATACAAAATTCTTAAAGTATTTATTGAGATTTAGACATTTCTCTTAATTGGCGCAATAAGAAACTATAACATACAGTACATACATTTTGGATTTTACATCATCCATTGCGAGATCACTGTGTATTCCCTAAGCCTCAATGCAACTTTGTCCATGATACAATGCAACAATGCCATATCCTCATGGGCATAAATTCCAGAGTAGCAGACATAACATCTGCTATTGGATCTAATATCTATGGAGGTGGGGGGCATTTCCACTGAGACATAAGATGCAGTTAGGGATTGTGGACAATGGAAAGGGGTATAAAAAACTAAATGTTATCCCTTCCTATAAAAGTCCATAGTTACCCCTCCTGTGCTTCTCTGCAGAGTAACCTTCCACATCATACCTATGCTATGACTAAGGAGGGACAAACCTCTGCAGATTGCAGAACTGGATGTGAAATCATTACACTTTGTGGTCTCTTTAGACTCTAGAGTAGAATAGGTGTAAGCCCAAGGGAGGTGTAAAAAATAAAAAACATTTATACTCACCTTCCCCCACCTCTTTTGGTCCTCCTCCTGGTGCCCGGTGACCTGTTTCTTCCTCCTCCTGTGACATCACAGAAGAGTGCCAGAGTCGGCAGATGATGTCATACTGCTCGGCGTGCCCATGTCAGCACTGATGCCCATTCACAGGCCTAAGCAGTTATCCTGGGCACATGACATCACAGATGAGTGCCAGAGAGCCTGGTGGAGGAAGACATAGAATGCCGGACACTGTGAGGAGGTCCAAAAGAGGTAAGGGAAGATGAGTATAAATGATTTTTATTTTTTACACCTCCCTTGGGCTTACACCTATTATGCTCTGGGGTCTGAAGAGACCCCAGAGTATAATAATTTCACGTCCTGTTCAAGACAAACAATAATAATAATTTATCGCAAATCATGTTGCTGCGGCCATTTAATAATAATAATAATAATAAAAAATTTTATTTATATAGCGCCAACATATTCCGCAGCACTGTACAATTTGTAGGTTCAAGTACTGACAAAAAAGATACATTACAAAGAAATAGTCAATTAACACACTGGGACTGAGAGCCCTGCTCGCAAGAGCTTACAATCTATGAGGTAGAGGGGGGTGACACAAGAGGTAGCAGGGGCGGCAAGAGACGTAGCATTGCTTTTACAATGGTCAGACAATTTTGTAATAGAGGTTACTGTCATTACACATATATAAAGCTGTATGAGCCATCATCAGTCGTGTCCTTTAATGTGCAGATGGTGTCTGGACATATAAAGTTAGTCTGATACGGCATCATATCCTGTGAAGTGGTGCAACTCGGGAGAAGTCTTATATACGAGTGTGGGAGGTTCTGATAATAGAGGATGTTAGTCTTAAGTCATTGAGTCAACGGAGAGTACGGGTTGGGCGATAGGCAGAGATGAGGGAGGAAATGTAGGGAGGTACAGCATTATGGAGAGCCTTGTGGATGAGGGTGATAAGTTTATATTGTATTCTGTATTGAATAGGCAGCCAATGTAGTGACCGGCACAGACCGGAGGCATCGCTGTAGCGTCTAGACTGATAGATGAGCCTGGCTGCCGCATTCAGAATAGATTGTATAGGGGAGGGTTTAGTAAGGGGAAGACCGATTAGTAAGGAGTTACAGTAGTCAAGGCGAGAGTGAATCAGGGCAACAATAAGTGTCTTTAGCGTATCTGTGGAAAGGAAAGGGCGGATTCTGGAGATGTTTTTGAGGTGGAGATGACATGAGCGTGCGAGTGAATGGATATGGGGGTTAAGGAAAGGTCTGAGTCAAACAAAACCCCGAGGCAGCGGGCATACTGCCTAGGAGTTATGGTAAGGCTGGAGACTGCAATGGAGATATCAGGGACAGATCTATTAGATGGTGGAAACAGCAGTAGTTCAGTCTTTGAGAGATTCAGTTTCAGCTACAGCGAAGATATGATATTTGAGACAGCAGAGAGGCAGTCACTGGTTCTGTATTAGTGCAGGTGTGATGTCATGGGATGACATCCGAGACTTGTAAAGTGCTACAGAATATGTTGGTGCTATATAAATAAAGTTATTATTATTATTATTATTAGTAGTAGTAGTAATAATAATAATAATCCCAAATTGTTCAGTTTTGTAAAAAACCTAACAATTTGGAATATTCCGGTAGAATCTGGTTAGTTGAGAACCAATTCACCCAACACTAGCTATGACATTATGCTTGTCTGTACTTGGACATCATAATAACTCCATGTGACATCATTATATGTTTGTTTCTTTTCTATGCTGAAGTGTCACAGTGATGATGGCATTAGTGTTTGCATTCTTCCTGTGTTATGATGTAATGTGCATTATTTCTTTTTTGTTACACCACTGTAGAATTCCTGTTCTGTAATAGCTCTGAGTAAAATAGTCCTGTACTGTGGCATCACTATGCACGTTATCCTATTGTGTGCATCATTCCTTTTTATAAGGGAGACAAATATAATCACTTTTTTATGTTTTAGGTTTTTGGTTAAGCTTTTTATGTTCTGTATTTGCTGCTAGAGTTTTTACAGTTTTACAGTTTTTACAATTTTTTTTTTTGTGGGGCTTAATTTTGACTTATTACGCTGCTGCTTATTTTTCATGTGATGTAATTTTAGGCTAAACTAATTTTTCTGTGCATGTTTTTCTGTGGCAGTGATTGGATGACACTGTAACATTTTGCAAGGTAAAACTTTGTATACATGTCTATTACACTACATACACTGGACTCCATTACAGCTCCAAGAGCCTTCATTGTCCCTTTTTGTTACATTAATATATGTTTACATTAACACAATATTTTAAAATGTACAGTATATGCTATATATCTTAGCATATGATATAGAACAACAGCAACTGGTAGACATACATCTTCCCCTTAAATATGTATAACAGCCTTAAATACAAATGGGTGCCAAATCCACATTTGTATCATTTCTTTGTGCCATACACTTCATAGAAAACCCCCTTCTCATTAACTTAATGACTCTGTAATAAGCTACAGACAAGATTCATTTTTTTCCTCCTGGTTTCTGAACTTTGTGGCCACCCAGTCATTAGATGAAAGAGCTCAGATCTGCAGCAGCCAAGTGTATTTACATTCATTCCTCATATGAGAATGTAAAAGTAGTGACATCTAAATCACAGTCAACTAGGAAGATCTTTGTAATACTGATAACAGGAGGAAGCCCTGAATCATCTGCAGTTATCTTTGCTAAGTCATTTACATCCTTTTTTCTTAACACTAAAAATTCTTATGAGATATCATTAGACTGTTACAACCTATAATGGAAAAATCAATGCTGTAAGAAAATTAAATTTTACTGAGAGCCTTTAGGCAAAATGTGATTCAAAAAATACATTTCATCTTCCCCTGTGGTTCAGTGCAATAGGGAAGAATGGAAACTGGGTTAGCTGTCAATGTTCAACACATTTTAAGTCAAGGCAGACAGGCCCTGAACCGAACTATCGACTAATGTGTTCTCTCCTTAATTACTTAATAATATGAAAACAAGCACCTTAATCTGATTAGAAGAAAGGCCCATGGTCTCTTATACCCTTTTTGAAGCAAGGCTGTGGTCAGAATCAATGCATGCAGTCTTCATCTTTCCCGGAAGACAATCTAGCAAAGGGAAAACTGATTCATCTGTTAAGGCATACAGGAACGACATCTGAACCCCCAGAGAGAACTAAAGAAAGGAGCTAAAATGGAACGAGGTGATTGTGATATAATCAAAAAGAAGACGATCAAAGTTGGTGGCTTGTAAGGATATGACATATATAGTATGTTTAGTGCATTTTGCAATCACTGTAAGTGGTCACTGTCATTTGCTGGTTGACAGATAAGGCAAGCACAGTCTGACATACCTGCTGTTAGAAAAGCAGTATTTTTAAACTGCTTCCTATATCTTTTTATCTTTTATAGGTGATAAAAAGGATGTAATAAAATACATTGCAAATATATATATATATCTATATATATATATATATAGATATATATATATATATATATATTCTTCCAAAATACTAATTACAGCATGACCACTTGCTATTCAGAATGGATGCTCAGTAGAGAATGCTGGGGATTATGATACACTTCTTCATCTTTTATAACTGAAAAAAGCAAATGTAAGTGATACAGAGTTCTTTTGTCTACTGAGGGATTTTAAGGGAGATAATGGTAATGTATTTGCCAGTAATTTAAGCTTGTAAAAGCTGTTCTATTTCAATATAGGAATCTCTATATCTCCTAACATTTTGTGCAGCCCATTATATTTCTATTGTTTGGAATTTCTCACAGAAATTTTAAAATATAAAATATTACAAGGCTGGTACACAACATACAGCAAGCTAAGGTTTTAGGCTATGTTCACATCTGCGTCAGAGGATGTGCTCAGCAAAGAGTTCATCTAGAATCGTGAGCGAAAAAGTTCTGCAAGTCTGACTTTTTCATCAGACAATGTCAGGGAGAAAATAGTATATAGTCGATGGATCCCATTATAGTCGGGATTTGTTGTCCATAGAACACATTTCTCGTTATTGTTCGATTCATTCATCTGTTCCTATGACAATGCATATGTAACCTAACATAGCTCAAAACCATCAAGAAACATCTAGGCTTCTTGATATATTGTGCAAAAAGTTCAGAAAGACTTTTGTTAAAAAAGATCCAGGAAAAAAACTTAGGCTGGAGACATGCACTGTGTTTTTGTTGATTTTTTAGGCGCAGATTCTTAATAGTCCATATGCCATAAATGTCTCAGATGGAAACAACTCTTCAAGTTTTATTGTGCCACTTCAGATTGGTATAATCTGACAAAGTAGCCCTTGAAACAGAAATGGTTGTGTGTCTTTCACCTTCTGCTTGGTAACTTTTTAGTGATGAGTTTGGTAGCTGGTCAGATGAGACAGCTTGGGGTTTGTGTACCCAGTAAAGCTCAGTTCAATGGGCCTGGACAATACCTCTGCACATACAGAGTATGAAACCATTCTGTTTCCTTTGGGTTTATACAGAGGCCAATTAAAAGTAACCTCTGTGTACTTATTAGAAGTAAATGGGTTTACAATAGAGGCCTATTTGACCTCTGCTATGTTACCGCGCCATGTAATACAGAGACTTAATATGACCATGTCCATGTGCCCTTGGCTAAAGATTCACTGATCAATTAACAGCTGTCATTTAGCAGATGGGCTAATGGCCTTGTTTTTCATATATATTTTCCATTTTTTTGCACTTGCACTGTATATTTGTACTTGTTCTTATTGTGCAACTCAATAAAGCTGTTTTTTACACAGAAATGTAATATTAACTCAATGTCATTTGACTGTTATTTCATAAGGGAGAAAGAGAGGATCATTTGGTAAGGAAAAAAGAACAATTCCTTTATTATTTTTTACATCTGCTATTGAAAATAAACTATTGTGGATGGGCCATTGGAACATGTATTTTGTTTGACAATAGGATAACATGAACAATCCAAATAATTTAATGGATTCATTGGGGTATACATGATCATTTCTAATAGCCAAATAACACTATAGTTTTAGTGTTCTTTGGGCTAATAGGAGAGTGAACCTGTTTCTGTAATATCCTGCCCTTATATAGGTGAAACATCCACCAAATGGTTGAGTGATATGGCTTTTACCCTAGGTATTACTGGCAAAGATTTCATTTCCCCTCTGGTACCAATTTCTAATAATGCTATGATTTCCTTGATGACACTTGTGAATATTTGTATCTGCAGCTGCATGTATGCATGAGGTCCCATGTGAATACTTAGCCATAGGATGGGGTTGTTGGCATTTTATAATTCTCCTCTAACTTCATCCAAAAATCTTGTTATTCTAACATTTACATTTTTTTTATATAATATGGTTATTTACATAGCACTTTCATATACTGCAGCACTTTACAGATATTGTCAACACTGTCCCAAGTAGGACTTACAATCTAAATTCTCTATCAGTATGTCCTTGTAGTGTGGGAGGAAACCCACACAAACACATAAAACATAAAAACTCCATGCTGATGTTGTTCTTGGCTAAATTCAAGCCTAAGACTCCAAAACTGCAAGGTAACAGTGCTATCCACTGAACTATTGTCTCTACTATGAGTATGTAGTAGTCATTGTCATGTCAGCTCTTCAAAAATTGTGTCAATGCTTTAACATGGTGCCAATTGTGACAGCTATAGGAAATTTGTAAAAATGGAATGTACTATATCTAATTGTTTTATTGTAAACTCCTGAAAAGGTTTACATGTAATATATGAAGCACTTAACCTCTGTGCCACATTGAAAACCACTCAGAGTAGTTTCTAATCTGTTGCTTTGATACCTTGGATAGTGTCAATTTAACCTTCAATTATGTATTTTAGGTTTGCATTATATTGTCTGTTCAGTTTCCAGTCCTTTTGTGAAAATCAACCCTGTTGTTTTAAATATATATGAAGTAAAAGGAGAGCATGATGCTATGAAAGAGGCATGTGGAACAGATTACGGAAAATTTATACTTTAACCTTGTAGGGATCTCCTTTTGTATTAATCGCATCAATATTAATGTATTCTTTATCTGGCCACAGTCTGACCTTCACACGGGCCCAGGTGAGGAAGGAGATGAAAAAGATCAAGGCGAGGAAAGCCGGAGGGCCAGATGACATCAGTGCAAGGCTAATTAAGACTTGTGGGGACCAGCTGTGTGGTATAATTACATATATGTATAATATGAGCCTGAGGCAGGAAATAGTCCCTGAATTATGGAAATCTTCTTGTGTGGTACCAGTTCCAAAGAAACCCCACCCTATGGACCTCAACGACTACAGACCTGTAGCACTGACATCCCACCTGATGAAGATCTTGGAGAGATTGGTTCTCACACATCTCCGCCCTCTAGTGAGCCCCGCTATGGACCCACTCCAGTTTGCTTATCGGCCGGGCATTGGGGTAGATGATGCCATCATCCATCTTCTGCACAGGGCTCTGTCTCACCTGGAGAAACCAGGGAACACAGTGAGAATAATGTTCTTTGACTTCTCCAGTGCTTTTAACACCATACAGCCCAGGTTATTGAGGGACAAGCTGGGCCTTGCTGGAGTGGACCACCACCTCTCCAACTGGATCCTAGACTACCTCACAAATCGACCTCAATACGTGAGAGCCCGAGACTGTGTGTCAGGTACAGTGATCTGTAATACGGGGGCACCTCAGGGTACGGTTCTCGCCCCTTTCCTCTTCACACTGTACACTGCAGATTTTAGGTGCAACTCATCCAGCTGCTACCTACAGAAGTATTCTGACGACTCTGCAATAGTGGGTCTCATCACAGATGATGATGACAGGGAGTACAGAGAACTGAACCGGGATTTTGTGGACTGGTGCCACCGGAACCACCTGAAGATTAACGCGGGGAAGACCAAGGAGATGGTGGTGGACTTCCGCAAAGGCAGAAGCCCTCCTAAACCAGTGGACATCCTGGGGACGGGCATCGAGATTGTGAACACCTATAAGTACCTGGGTTTGCTCCTTAATAATAAGCTGGACTGGGCAGATCATATGGAGGCCCTGTACAGGAAGGGCCACAGCAGGCTCTACCTGCTTAGGAAGCTGAGAGCCTTTGGAATCCGGGGGGCACTTCTTAGAACTTTCTTCAACTCGGTAGTGGCATCAGCCATCTTCTTTGGAGTGGCCTGCTGGGGGAGCAGTATATCAACCAGGGACAGAAATAAACTTGACAAGCTGATTAGAAGGGCCAGCTCTGTCCTGGGGAGCCCACTGGACCCAGTGCAGGTGGTGGGTGACAGAAGGATACTGTCCGTGGTGAGCTCCATGCAGAAGAAGAAGTCCCATCCCATGCATGAGACTGTGATCGCGCTGAGCAGTACTGTCAGTGACCGACTGCTCCACCCTAGGTGTGAGAAGGAGCGCTATCGGAAGTCTTTCCTCCCCACCGCGGTTAGGCTGTACAACCAACACCGACCTAAGCGGAGATCATTACACACAGAGAACTGAAAATATCTCTCTGCCTGTTAAATCCCCCCCCCCCCCTGCTACGCCCTATCTGTCTGTCTGCTATCAATGTAATGCCTCTCACCTTGGAATATTCCTGTACATGTTGTATTTGTATTTGTATCTGCTTATCTTTGCTGCTGTAACACACTGAATTTCCCCATTGTGGGACTATTAAAGGACTATTATTATTATTTTCATTTACTAGTGACCTTCTGAGTTTCACTATTGCAAATGAGGAGCAAGCATAGCTTAACTGTATAAGCCTCTAAATAAAAAAAAACAACCATCTTTTCTTCCAATAGATGTGTTAAATTGCTCTATAATAGTTTTCTGTGTTGTTTCGCTTTCTATTAATAAGGCAGGTTAGAAGCTAAGGTCAACTAATAAAATGATAACACACTGACTTGTTAGTGGAGAAAGCTATTTCAGCTTCTACACATTAAAAATTTAAATCAGGAAGAATCAAAGCGTCATTTACATGTAAAATATGGGCGCGTTTCCATTCCAGACATTTTACACTCTCTGCTGTGTTTTTGTAAACAGCAGGTACATTTTCATGTAGAGAAAACAAAAGAGAGAATAATTATTCATATCCGTTTAAGGCAAGTAAAAGACAAAATGAAGCCACTTTACTAATGCTAGAAAACTGTAAATGAGTAGAAACTGTCATCTCCCTGGCATTGGCCTTGTGTTTAATCAGAAAATCCTAAATTGCACAATCTTCATGAAAATCGTTGGTGTTGTTGGGGCTCATAGAGTCGGATTGTGGCTTATCGAGCTCACAGCAGAAAATGGTTCTGAGATCCAACCCTATATCGATCCACTTTTAATTACAAAAAAAAAAATATTATCTTTGCACACAGAAATCATGAATAAGGTCTCTTGGGCTTTAAGAAATAAACACTAGCGGCAAGTGATAGACTCCAACGTCAGCTCTAAATGAGGTGGTTTTATTCTTAGTCATTATTGTGTCAGAGTCTGCACCTCATGGAGGATACTCTGGTACTTGGACATCATGGTACTGTATCACATAACGTAAATCAGAAATACAGGCATATTGCTTTACAATGTGAGTATTTCTAATTATATATATTGTTATATGGAGTTTACATTCACAAAAAAGTTCCACCACACTGTCTTCAGTCTTGAATGGGGTAAAACTGTGTATCAACATTTTCTCAGCATAGTATCAGGGTCACTATGTGTTCCATGTACAAGGGGCGCCTGAAAAGTTCGTGGCCCGACCCATAAGTAGTGACTGTGGGTCGAAATTTTGCAGTTAGTTCTCAACATAGTCTCCTTTGAGGGTCACATATGTATGCCATCGCTCTTGGAGTTTCATTATTTCACTGTGGTAGAATGTTCTGTGCTGCTCCTCTAAAAAGTCTTTTACGGCGTCCATGACGGCTTCATCAGAAGGAAAACGACTTCCACCAAGGTGCCTTTTCATCTGTGGGAATAGGTGGTAGTCCGACGGAGCCAAATCAGGGGAATAGGGTGGGTGCTGAAGCATTTGGAAATCACAGGAGTAAATTGCAGCCATTGCAACAGCCAATGTGTAAACTGGCACGTTGTCCTGGTGAAACAACACCCCTTTCCGGAGCATCCCTCGCCATTTTTCCTTAATTGCTGACCTCAGCCGATGAATCTGAGCTGCATAATATTCCCCTTTGATGGTTTGACTTTTCTGGAGGAATTCCAGAAGAATGACACCCTTGAAATCCCAGAACACTGATGCCATCACCTTGCCAGCGGATGGAACCAGCTTTGCCTTTTTGGGGCATGGGGAGGTGGGATGTTTCCACTGTTTCGAGGCTTCTTTTGACTCAGGACAAAAGTGGTGTACCCAAGTTTCATCCATTGTAACAAATCTCTGCAGGAAAAGTTGAATATCAGCTATAAACAGTTGCGCATTTTCCGCAGAGCGAAGTTCTCTCAGATGTTTGTTCTCTAAAGTCAAAAGTCTTGGCAACCATCAGGCTGAAACTTTGTGCATGTTCAGCAGCTGTGTTAGGATATGGCCAACCCTTTCCACTCATATGCCCACACATTCTGCATTGTGTGACACGTTGATCTGCCATTACAATGTCTTGCACTTTTTGGACATTTTCATCTGTGCATGCTGTTAAGGGACAACCACTGTGCGCAGCATCTTTAATTGATGTCTGGCCCCACTTGAAATCTGCAACCCACTTTTTCACCATTGCATAAGACGGAGCATTGTCCCCTAATGTCTCCAGCATGTCCTTGTGAATTTCCTGTGATGTCAGTCCGTTTTTTCAGAAGGTATTGAATGACTGCTCACTTTGCCAACTTCTCCATTTCCATATTTCAGCTTCACTACCTAACTTTAAAATGCTGTACCTGAAACAAAAAAAAAATCTAAATAAATCAAGTTTGCTCATGAGACCTTTCAAATAACTAAATAACATATTGCATTGCAAAACAAGACCATGTGAAAAAGATTTCACTTAGTGGGCTACGAAGTTTTCAGGCGCCCCTCGTATATATACACGTATAGTACTGTATTCCTGTATGTAAGTCTAAGGTCATACTACTGTAAATACTTCTGAATCCCACTACAGATGAGTAGGAAGATTAGCTGGAGTATAATTTTCCCTTTCAATGACCTGTCTTACAACACCTTTCCCCACATCTGTGTTATGATAATACAGTTGTAATTTAATGCAATGTCCTGATGCCAATGAATGCTAGAAAGACTCATTTGAAAACTTGTTTTTTTATACATTGATTAAAACATGAAATTCCAAGTGTGAATGGACCCAGAGGGAATCATAATTTGTAAGCCAGTTAGTAAGATTATTATAACTGGAGTGATTTGCTTTTGTACACCAAATAAATAGTTACTATTTAATAGATAGATTTTAAAAATCTATAATTCTGCTGCTACTTTGGATAAAACAGCTATGCTTTTTATATACTGATTTTAATAATGTAGTACTACTCTGCTTTAGTGATATTATTATACCTCCAACTTATTTATCCAATATATAGAAAATTCAAGAACGATATTCTTCAATATAGTAAAACATCACTTTTATTCACATATTAAAAAACTTCGCCATCACAGAGATATAAAGCTGCTAGCATCTGATTTTGTATACACTGGATTCTGTGGAGTCGCTCCAACTTTTCTATACATACATCAACTCACGGGATGCCAAGTGGTGATCCTGCTTTTCTTGTTGTATACGCCAATTTGTTTAAGTCCAAATTAGAGAATTGTGAATTTGTGAAAATTTGTGTTGTGGGCATTTTGTCATATCATGGAGTCATATATAACACACATAAGACAGTAGAGGCTGAAGTGTTATATTACAAATATTAGTTTCTGTTGTATTTTACAGTGAAAATTCAGCTCCAATGGGATACTTTGCCATTCTGAGACTAGGTTCACACTTGCGCTGGGCTCTCTGTTATTCGTGTCCGCCGGGAAACCTGAATGTCGGACAGCCTGCCCACTAAAACAGTGGTTACCCGTGTACCCCATATACTATAATGGGGTGTGCTGGGTGTCATTTAGAAAAAAGAATGGGGCCAATTTATCATGCCTGTATGTCAGCTTGAAAAAGTCACATTTTTTGTTGCACATGCCTCTTTTTTTTTATCTTTTTACACACTGCTTGCCACTTTTAAAAAAAGTAGGTAGAGTAGAGCAGGGATGAAGGTGGGCTGGATTTTTGCCATTAACTTATGCCATAAAACTGGTACAAGTTACAGCTCAAACCTATGCCACTTTCAAACTGGTTAGAGCCTCTTAATAATTCTAGTGTATCTCACACCAACGCACAAAGTTGTTAAGACAACATTGCAGGGCTTAATATGTTTCATTATGTGGTTTTAATTAATAAGAAAATATAGGTGATACATTCCTGGTATGAGCAGGTGTCGATTTAAAATCAAAAGTTTGTGCCAGTTTTTGGTGTAAGTGATGGCAAATCTGTCACCTCATGGAGGTTCCACCCCTCTGCCAAAGCCTTGCTACTTTTATAAATGGGTTATGAAAAGAAACATATTATTATGACAAATTAATAACTTTTCTGTGGCGTATGAGTAACATAAAACCTTTTATAAATACCACACAAAATGTATTGTTTAATTGTCTTTTTTCTATTATCTCTGTTTAGCTTTCTTTGTGTAATATGCATGACAACTTTGCTATTGTGATTCTTTATAGTAGATATAGGGATATAAAATGTTTGCCTTATTTTCATTCATATTCAATGTAATTTTGTTTTTACAGTAAAATGTAAATGAAAGGTATTTCTGGAATGTCATTCACCATTGGTATATGGACAAGCATTTACAAACATTTTATATATATATATATATATATATATATATATATATATATATATATAACCTTTGTGGTCTGAATTCATTTTTATTCTATTTTGTCTTGGCAGATACATTGCTCCAAGCGGCTATGTATGAAATTATGAAGTGCGACTAAATTAGTGATAAAATGACATTTATAAGTAAAAGGGCTAAGGGACAATGCATATATTTTCAATTTAATATTCAATTTTATCATTTCATACTATTAGATTTTAGTAACTGAGGAGTAATGAGAACCGGTCACATAACAACCCAGAGGCTTTGAACTTTCCATTAGCAAGGCTACATGGATGTAACTAATATCCACACAGTTTCTACCTACTGAACTGACTGATTGCGGCACATTATTTCTTGCAGAGTTTCAGTAGTATAATAATCCCCCCAGAAAGGGCACATAAGCTCTGCTGCTCAGAACGTGTGACAAGGATCACCAGATTTGCAGACGCTTTTGAGTTCATTGAGCATGGTAATTGAAATATGGTCGTTAGTGGCACTGTATGTAGAACAGAGCTTGTGCTCAAGAGCATTGTTATAATACTTTATGGTCTGGAATATCCTAATGAAAGTGATTCACTGAGGTTTTTGAAATACAGTATAAACATTAATGTCTGAAATAATGGGAAAATTAAACTGCACACTAAAAATTCACTTTGTCTGCATGTTGTATGTGTTCAAGTCTCTGTAGTTATATCACTAAATACTGCAATGCTTAGCAGTTACAGTCCAGCTGTAGTGTTTAAGGTCATTGTGGTCTCTAGGTGTATAGTATGCTCATTCTATCTAGTTGCGATGCTTTTCATCATGGAATGCTTTCACATTCCCTTTTCTATTCTTGAAATGGGACATCTGTCTCTAGTACAAACACTATATGTGATTTCCAATGCATAATTATGCCTTTTTACTGTAAAGACTTTATTAAACAATTAAAATAAATGAAATTACTCTTTTTATTGTATTTATTCTGCCACATGGAAACTATAGGTTTTAAAGCTATGTACATAAAGCTCATTTGGCAGCATGTCCCCACAGTTCTGTATTACAGTTATATAGAACTATTGTCACAATATTTTACCATGCTATATCAGATTCACCCCTAGAAGCAATGCTTTCAGGATAAATTTCACTTGCAATATAGCATGCAATGGAACTTTCACTATTTTTTTTTCCTCATGAATTCTGTATACATCCATGAGGAACAACTGTACCTCCAAATTTGCATTGTAAATAGGCCTATAGATCTCTGATATATAGGCCTATATATCAGAGATATAAAAAAAGATGTTGGGTTTGGGAACGACTGTAGCTGTATATGGATATGCCAATCCCCACAGAAATTATAAAGATAGAACTGCGACCTTGGTGTCATATCAAAGATGAGAACAGTGCTTGAGATATAAGTGCTTGACGTGCCACCCCCAGCCTCAACTTTTCTGTATTACATCTGTATTTCCCTGTGCTCACAGTTAGAAGCAGTGAGGACTTCTGCTGCCAATAACAGGGGGAAGAATTCAGCGGTGAAGTGGATTTCAGTGCAGGATTTCATGTAAAGGAGCCAAAATCTGTTTATAAAGTGTATTCAAAAATGTATTAATAATACAAACGCTGCCAGAAAATACAAATTTGTCTAAAAGTTTGGGTACACTTTAAAATGAAAGGCCCCTTTCTTACATTTTCTCCTAAAAAAAAAAAAGCACTGCATGCTGTGCTTTTTTTTCCTTTAAAAAATGTCTGACAGACACAAAAGGAAAGTGTCACGATTGTATCTATCAATTTGCCAGTCTTAATGTCTGTTCTGATCCTCTGATAAGGTCAAAGCACAGGACATCACAACGACAATGTCAAAGTAGCGTAATACATACACTACTTAAATAACAATGCTACATAGTACCCAAAAATGTAGTCCTATAGTGCTCAAACAGCAGTGATATCATTATATCCATATAATGCTTTCATGGAATGCTCAAATAGTATACAACAAACTGGACTTTATTCATGGATTATTAGAGAAATTAAAGACAAACTAAATTTCCAATATATAGCTGGAAAGCTGGAAAGTAGAAAAATGCTATCTGCATACACAACTAAAACAGTAATAAAAATCACATCAAGAAACATAAATGCTATAAAGTCAACCCACAACACCTGTAATTAGCAAAACATTTTGTTGCCTTGATAACTTTGAATTTTGCTTTATGTACCCTGTTTTTTTTATAGGAACCATAATTGGTACTTTTTATATTATCAATAGATGTCCTGAATGGTGTCTGTGGCTTTTTTTTTTTTTTTTTTTTTTAGAAATGAGCATTGCTTTTCTGCTGCTAATAAATTAAAGAATAGTTGCTGAGATATGCTAACATATATGTTAGTAGACAATGATAATTACAGTAGATGTTTCAAGGTCAGATTTTTTTGTCCATTGATAATAATCTGAAACATTTTTTAAGTGTATAGTTAGTCAAACTATATATATTTTTTTACTTTAATTACTACTACTCCTACTTGAAGAAATGCATTATTTATGACATCAGTTGTAAAACATTTCGAAGGATAGGGTGGCCTGAATAAGCCTGGATCTTTAAAACTGTACTATCGATAGCTGTATACACACATGTAGTCCTATGTTTAGGTACACAGCAAAGACACTCTATAATTACACTAGATTATGGATTACGGAGGGCTTATCATTGTATTTTAATTTTGTATTTTTGACAACTGTTTAGTTATTCATTGCTCATTTACTGTATGCTAGAAATTTGACATGCATGGCCACATGATGTATGCAAAACTAAACTTTGAATTTCTAATATCTGGAGAGCATTGTCCAAATTTGGTTAGATTAAGCTTTGCTACTGTATATGATTTGTCTTCGTGTGATGAAAATTAGAATTAATAACTGTAACGCTTCATAATTGGAAGCTATTATTTCATGATGTTTGCTAAGGAAAATGGGACTCTGAGATAAGCTTGCAGAATTCATTTTCAACATAGTCTATGTACTATATTTCACCCAAAGACACAAAACCTTTCAAATAAATAGTTGCAATGCTTGTCAAAAATCGCCTAACATTTTATTTAACTTTGAGTTGTTGCCATAACAACTGCTACACGGTGTCATAGCAGATTCATGGCCTGGACAATGCCAAGTAGAGCTCTGAATATACTTTCATAAAAAGATGAAACCTTTACTGCACTATATATTTCCTTCCTTACGTCTTGGTTCATAGTTAACTCTAAACACAATATAACATGATCCCTCAATATTGTGGCTATTATTGTTCACACTGCTGGATATCCAATAAATCTTCTGTTTTATATGGAAAATATTTGATTTACCAAGGTCAAGAATAAGTTTGATCCAAAATTACAGCCTACCTTTGGATTTGGATTTACTCACTAAACTGATATTGCCAGTATGGCCCAAAAAAAAAAGAAGTCATATGAATTCACTTCTTTAAAAAAATGAAAGGATTATTTGATTATTTTTGTTTCTCCACTTTGAAGTCAGTTAGGCATTCAATGAAATTCAACAGTGAAGATTAAGGCAGCAATCTGCAGTAGAGTGGATGAATTTCTGATAAATTGTCCCTTAGGGTTTATAAAACATATTCTCCCATAAAACAAGCCACAATATGTTTCCCTACATTAGTCAGCTTTGACATTCAGGCTGCTGAATTTTCCGGGCCGCTATTGGTACCTGCCATCCCAAAGCAGTAAACAACCCAGTGTTTATAGCAGGAAAGCTCATACATCCATTTCAAGGTTTACAACGATAAAAGGCTGACTGCCTACATAAACTAGAGTGGGCTCCAATGTTGTTGTTGTTCTTTATCTTTCCTTTACTGCAGTGGTCAAATAGTTCCTCTGAGACACAACGCTGGTGCTCTGCCATCTGTACAGTCAGTGTTAGATAACCTGTGTTAATGTCGCCCCTGTGACAAATAGGAATAATGAGAATGCTAATTAAATAAATCATTCTTCTGCATTTTTAAGATAGACATCTAGGAAAACAGGATGATCATATAAGATCAGATTGCAATAGTTAAGGGTATGTTTTTTGGGTTTTTTTGTTTTTTGTTTTTTTTTTTTAATCCATTGTGATCTTAAAATTTCATTATGAAATTCATTATGACATCAAATTTCATTATTACATTAATAATCATTTTGCTGCATTGTGCCAACCGTAAAATCTTACACACGTCCTCAGTTTACAAAATCTCAGTTAAGAAATTATGGAAAGTAAAAGCAATAATTGAAAATACAAGTATGTTGTACCGTAATGTGTCAGCGTTGGACAAAGTAATAAGGAAAATATTTTTTCATGATTATAAACTGAATTTCTGATATTATATTGTTACAAATGTAGCAGAGCTGAGTTTTTCATTTACCAAAAACATTGTCATATTATTCAGTGTTTTAAATAGGGCTGTAGGTAAACCAGCTACAGTATAGTAACTTGATGACAGACAACATATGTTATTTCCAGAAAACACCTTTTTCTGCACTTGTTTTCCCCTTTTTCTAAGCAGACCCTTTGCATTGCTCTGCAGCATAAACCTTTTATTCCCTAAATAACCAGGTAGGGAATAAAGAAAGATCAGTCATTAAAAAAGAAACTGCATGAATTAAAAGATAAGGTTTTTGGTTTACCAAGCTCAGGATACTCTACATGTGATGGGGTCACTAAGTATAAAGAAAATGTTCAATTATGCATGTTAAATCTTAAAAGGATCAAATATGGATGACTTAAACATAGGATCAATCATTAATGTATGACTGTGGAGGTCTGACCACAGTTCTCTGTAGGCATTGGTGCTTTCAGTAATTCGCATCCATATGTGCAGCTCTTTCTTATGCAGCAGCTCAGTCCCAGTCACTTTAATATGGAAAACCATCAATCCTAATGTTAAGGAATTCAAGTGTTTTTTTTTCCGGAAAAGCCACAAAGTATTCATAAGGGAATTGTGTTGACAAGTACTCTTTATTTCAAGGCTAAGGTAAATTCTCTAGTATGCTTTTGTTGTACAACCTGACTTCTAATGGACAATCACAATACAGTAATAAATTTCAGGTATCATTTTACTGTTTCATCAAATGCCTTCCAGTGAAAGCCATAAACTGCCAGTGGGTATGTCAAATAATAGATATACACTGACAAGCAAAAGGGTAACAATGTTTTGAACTTTTGATTTTTATGCTCCATATCACACCATCCACTACAGCTTTGAATGCAAGACTACCATCATTTTATAGACAATCATCTTGGCTATCTCATACATAAATTTGACTTGTAACTATTTAGCATATGATTAATTATGCAGATTCTTGTCATGTAACTGCATTGTTACAGTTTTGCTCCTGGTGGTGGAAATTTTTTTCTTCTTGTACACTACAAATTACAACCTGTTCGAACATTCCCTAATAGTGTGTTATTAGGTTGATTCCAAAGCAAAAGGTCACTGGTTCATATCTAGGATCAGCCATGAAGAAGCTGTTTCTCTTTTCTTGAGAAATCATCATCCAGCTCATCAATAGCAGTCTCTCGGCCAAGAAAATTGGCAAACTGCATCATATGAGTGCCATATGAGTGACAGTTGGAAAAATATGAAATGAAGCCCATCCATCCATTCAAAAGCCAAGAGGTGGTCATCCAGGCAACATTTTGAAGTCGGCTCATCACAAGTTCGATCAGTTCTGATGCGACAAACAAGGCAGTGGAGATGGCTCGTATGCATCGTAATAGTGAGAACACAGACATCCATGCAAGCAATGTGTGACGTGCATTACACAAGTCTGGATTGGTGGCCTGAAAAATGGTGAAAAAACCTTGATTTCAATATCGTCATAAGAAGCATCGACTTCAGTTTGCAAAAAAGTGTGAAAAGTGTACCGTAGAAGATTGGAAAAGGGTACTTTGGAGCAATGAGACAAAAGTCAATAGACTGGGCTCTGATGGGTGCAAATGGATCTAGAAAGAAAATGGGGATAACTGATCAAGAAATTGAAAGAAATGTCAAATTTGGTGGAGGAAGCCTGATGATATGGGGTTATTTCACAGCTAAAGACATTGGATACTTGACCAGGATCGATGGTCATCTCAGTGCTGAGCTATATGTGAGTATTCTACAAGACAAGTTACGTTGTACACATTTGAATAGTATGGGTATAAAAAGGCCAACATAGTGTTCAAGCAGGACAACAGTCGGAAGAAACGTCGAGCTTAGTGAAGAAATGGTTCAATGACAATGGAGTAGAGGAGCTGGATTGGCCCCCAGAACTAATCACAATCGAATACTTGTGGCTAGAGTTGAAGAAAAAGCTGTATTCATACGTAAATAGATTGTCCAGGCATCGGGGACATCATGCGATATGGAGCCTGAAAGTCAAAAGTTCAAAACATTGTTACCCTTTTACTTGTCAGTATACAGGGTGGGCCATAAGTATGGATACACCCAAATACCATTGAATCCAAAATGGTGGCTTTGCAGATGGCCGCCATGGGCGTCACCCAGCCTCAAATGTTTCCCCCCTCCCATGTACTAATATGCCACAAACGGTAAGGTGATATCAGCAACCACTTCCATTTTATCTGGGTGTATCCATACTTATGGCCCACCCGGGTGTATCCATACTTATGACCCACCCTGTATTTTGCACACAAGCAGAAGAGTGGCACTCAACGGACCAAAATTTTCTGTAACCTTATTTGCAGTTAAAAAACATGCAGCAAAGTGGTCATGACAGAAGGCAGGAAATGTTTTATACAGAGCATCCTGTGCCTTGCAGTAAGTTTTTAAGCAGCAAATAAAATGATGGTAAATTCGTACAGTGAATCTTGCTTTTTTTCTTGTGTGCATTGGGTGTTCTTTTCCTGAAGTTGTGTGCCACAAATTACCTATTCACAAATATCTCTATGACTTAGCACACTCCAGGAACATGAAGTTATAATGCCAATATTTTCTCCCTTTTTTATGTTTTTCTATAATGGATATATTTTTTTTATATAAATGATGTTCCTAAGGTCAATTTCGCAGAAGCATAATAGGGGAACATTTTTTGCACTTATGTATATAAATTCCACTTTATCAAAAATCCATTCAGGAATAATAACTAGTGAACTAGCAACATGCTAGAGATCTTTGATGCTGCTGCTTTAGGTCATCAGACCAGTGGTCAGGTCAAGATTTGCCACTGAATTATGAGCACAAAAATGAGCCTGTATAGGGCTCATGTGAAAGTGACCTACATATTTATTAAATGTTCACTACTCTAAGCTCAGTCCACTATTAGAGCAGTATAGGGACATGAACGAATAAAACAGTCCTTGATAAAACTTTCCTTAACTTCTAAAAGTTTGTTCACGTCGAATAGCCATAGATTAGTATATGGGAATGACATTAGGATATTTTAAATGTTATGACATTTTCAAACCTCTTAAAACTAGATGAGATTATGGCATCTAATTAAATCTACCAACATATAATCCAATAGGATCTGTTTTTATGATCTCTGCAGATAAAAAAATTACTTAAGGTAATAAAGTCTAGTCACATGAATGTGTTTTACAGATGAAACCCTAACAAAGGGTTAAAGAGATTTCCTAGAATTTTATTTATTCCTTCATTTCCTTTCAGATATACACAGTAGCTCCTTGCGACTTGATAGCATTAAATATACCCCATATCATCAATCTTAGCCCTAATTAGAATTAGATTATGCACGCTGGGCAGACAAGCACACACAAGCGTGCTTACACAAGGTACTAGCACACATCAATGATAAATTTACTCTTAATATAAAATTTGACAGGTCCAGTGATTTGTTTCCGCATTCTGTTTTCTTTGCTTACTCGTACAATATGTAGAAAGTATATAGCAGTATGAGTCGTGTATAATTATTTCTTAGTGTACACACAATAGACAGGTGATTTATGATCATCAGTGTTGTTGTTCAGAAAAAAAGTGTTTTTGATTTGTCTGTTAACTAAGAGTCAAAAGTTTCATACAGAAAAAGGATTAATAAGAAGACTATTAGCTAGACCTAGAATATAAAATTCTTATATTGTATAAAATCTGAAATAACAACATAAAAACATTGCCATTTCACACATGTTTTTGTTTGGGCTTGACTCCAAGCACAGGTGTTGTGTACTAATCCGTGAAAATATGTTACAAATTGGAGCTATAAATAATCGCCATTTCAAATTTAACATTATCCGTGATTGAAAATGATCATATGTTTTTTTTTGCTCTGCTTTACATGTTGCATACGTTTAGAAAACAGTATGTTCACCCATGTTATCCTGTCAGTCAAGGGTATGAAGCTACAGTTCAGCTTCTTTTAGAAAATACTTACCTATTGGTTATTGTGGATGACAGTTTTAAAAGGGTTGTACAAGCCTCAAACTGAATAACCTATCCTTAGCGCAGGTGAGCAATTTAAGATCATGGGAAATGTAGTTTCTCTTGTCTATCTCATACATAAATTTGACTTGCAACTATTTAGCATATGATTAGTTATGCAGATTCTTGTCATGTAACTGCATTGTTACTGTTTTGCTCCTGGTGGTGGAAAAATCTTTTTCTTCTTGTATATTACAAATTACAACCTGTTCTCACATTCCCTAACAGCTCAGTGTGTTATTAGGGTGATTCCCAAGTGAAATGTCACTGGTTCATATCGAGGAACAGCCATGAAGAATATTTCCCAAGAAAACAGAAACAGAATCATCCAGCTCATCGATAATGGTCTTTAGGCAAAGAAAATTGCCAAACTGCATCATGTGAGTGTCATGACAGTTGGAAGAATACGAAATGAAGTCCGTCCATCCATTCAAAAGCCAAGAGGTGGACATCCAGGCAAAATATCAGAGTCAACAAATGGGCTCATCACAAAGTCTATCAGTTCTGCTGCTTCAAACATGGTGGTGGAGGTGGCTCATATGCTTTATAATAGTGAGATCACAGACATCCATGAAAACTTTGCGACATGCGTTTTACAAATCTGGAATGGTGGCCCGAAAAAAGGTGAAGAAGCCTCGACTTCCATATTGTCATAAGAAGCGTTGGCTTGAGTTTGCAAAAAAAAAGTATGAATAGTGGACAGTAGAAGATTGATAACAGGTGATTTGGAGCAATGAGACGAAAGTCAATAGACTGGGCTCTGATGGGTGCAAATAGGTCTGGAAGGGAAACCGGGGTTAACAAATTGAGAAATTGAAGGAACTGTCAAGATTGGTGAAGGATGGATACTTGACCAGGATCGATGGTGGTCTCAATGCTGAGCTATATCTGAATATTCTACAAGACTAATAGTATAGTTGAATTGCAAAGAGTTGCAAGGCAAATTTATGTATGAGATACAGTGGGGGAAAAAAGTATTTAGTCAGCCACCAATTGTGCTCCCAAAAGTTCTCTCACTTAAAAAGATGAGAGAGGCCTGTAATTGACGTCATAGGTAGACCTCAACTATGAGAGACAAAATGAGAAAACATATCCAGAAAATCACATTGTCTGATTTTTAAAGAATTTCTTTGCAAATTATGGTGGAAAATAAGTATTCGGTCAATAACAAAAGTTCATCTCAATACTTTGTTATATATCCTTTGTTGACAATGACAGTGGTCAAACGTTTTCTGTAAGTCTTCACATGGTTGGCAAACACTGTTGCTGGTATGTTGGCCCATTACTGAGGGTAGCCTTTGTTACGTTAGTCCCAGCTTTCTGCAGGTCATTCAATAGGTCTCCCCGTGTGGTTCTGGGATTTTTGCTCACCGTTCTTGTGATCATTTTGACTCCACGGGGCGATCTTGCATGGAGCCCCTGTTCGTGGGAGATTATCAGTGGTCTTGTATGTCTTCCATTTTCTAATTATTGCTCCCACAGTTGATTTCTTCACACCAAGCTGCTTGCCTATTGCAGATTCAGTCTTCCCAGCCTGGTGCATGTCTACAATTTTGTTTCTGGTGTCCTTCCACAGCTCCTTGGTCTTCACCATAGTGGAGTTTGGAGTGTGACTGTTTGAGGTTGTGGACCGGTGTCTTTTATACTAATAACAGTTTCAAACAGGTGCCATTACTACAGGTAATGAGTAGAGGACAGAGGAGCCTCTTAAAGAAGAAGTTACAGGTCTGTGAGAGCCAGAAAACTTGCTTGTTTGTAGGTGACCAAATACTTATTTTCCACCATAATTTGCAAATAATTTTAAAAAAAAATCAGACAATGTGATTTTCTAGATATGTTTTCTCATTTTGTCTCTCATAGTTGAGGTCTACCTATGATGTCAATTACAGGCCTCTCTCATCTTTTTAAGTGGGAGAACTTGAACAATTGGTGGCTGACTAATTACTTTTTTCCCCTCACTGTAGCTAAGATGATTGTCTATAAAATGATGGTAGTCTCATGTTCTAAGCTGTAGTGGATGGTGAGATATGGAGCCTGAAAGTCAAAATTTCAAAACATTGTTAACCTTTTGCCGATCAGTGTATCTCCTTCAAAAGAGGAATGACCATTTGTTGCCAGCTGAGTTGCCTCTCATCAGTGTGAAGCACAGTAAACACTGATACTAAACTTTTACCTATAACAGTGATTTGCAATTTATTTAAAGTGGAATTTATTATTTTTTTTGTGTAATAATCACAATAACAATAAGAGTTAGGGATGAGAATATATCTTCTCTATAGGTTTTCCAGTTTGTGACTCAGTGATTTTCTGTGAATCTTTACTTTAGATTCTACCTTTTTTTAAATAGTAATGATGGTAATAAGTTAATGAACACAAATGAATATTTGCACTGTAACTACGCACGACTTGTTCTCACAAAACAACAAAGTACAGCATAACTGTTAAAATCTGTCTTGTTGTCAGGAGGATAAATAGCTTCATTACACCTGCACTACATGAATGAAAGTAGAAAGGACTTATGTGAGGAACAGTTGGAACATTTGCTGACTTGCTGAGCAAGGAAGATAAGTGCTTCTTTGGACAACTGATTTGCCATTGATTCATAATGCATCATGGCCACAGTAATGTGCACCTATGCTGAGGAACGCAAGCAGTGAGAGCAGGTGTTTGTGTAGTCAGCTCTTGCGCAATCCTCCTATAGCAAATGGATGCAATTACTGCATTGTCCCTAAAGGTGTTCTCTTAGGTTATCAGCACATTCACAATGTCGGAGAAATATAAAAAGAGTCAAATATTGATCAACTTTTCTAGGACCTTATTAAAAATAGATCCTAGCAATAGCCAGGGGAGAAGATTTTTTTTTTTCTTTTCGTAAGGAAGGATTTAACATTTAAAACATAAAACAGCTCAAAAGCAGCAATCGTTATTGTTCTATTATAGCCATTGATTTAACAAGATTTTTATACCATCGTAATCCGTTGTTTTACATTGATGGCTTCTTTTAAACAGAGCTACTAGTGTCTCATTAAATGTTATTGTACCAGTTTTTAATCCTCTCTTTCCTAAGGGTAACTTCTTTTGTAAAATTAAAACAATTGAAACCTTGCTTTTATGTATAAACAATTTTCATGTATACTAGTTTGTCTAATTGGCAAAAAAAAACAAAAAAAGCGGAAGAGATATAAAACTGTATCTACATTGAACATTAGGGAGAACATTACTTGTAAATTTTCCTAGTCAATACTCCTACAACTGAAGTGAGTGATTCTAGTTATGTTTTATGGAATCACTATCTAGTTCGCTGATGTAGTAAATAGATTCACTAAATGGGCATCAGTATTAAAGAGGACCTTTTGCTACATCTGCCAATTTTAGCTATTTGTATGATTTAATATGCGCTGCTCCACAGATTTCAGGCACAGAATTTTTTCTCTAGCTCCCACTGTTCCTGAACAATAGGTACTATTAGTTTTGGTGGTGCCTCATTTGTTATTTAAGCTTCCCAAGGTCTGGTGGGAGGTATCAGGCATGAGCAGGCAATGGGTGTGATTCTGGGCTCTGAGAGTTCAGAGCCTAAGTAGGAAACACCAAAGCTAACTGCACTGATTGGTAGGGGCTAGAGAAAAAAATCCACCTGCACTGGAATCAGTGGAGCAGCGTATAATGTTGCTGAGAAGTGTAATTGCTGGAGGTGGTGGGAAAAGGTTCTCTTTAAATATACCCATACACCTGCAATAGCTGTCAGGAAATGATCTTTTGACCAACAGCTATTTTCTCCTGACCTTATCCCCCCCCCCCCATGCACATCCATGTTCATTTTGGTAGTCTTTCTTCATGGGGAAAAGAATAGGGTATGATAAAATTCATTGTGCCTGATCTTTTTTCCTCTGGCATAATTTGTTGGGCAGTGTTGAGAGGCCCCATACACATAAGATTGTTGGCTGATTCCATCAAAATCAGTGGTCCAGCTGAGAGCCCTAACGTTTAATCTCATCTCTGCAAATATCTGCCATAATGGGAATAACTGCCAAGTCCTGACCCTAGAGGAATGAGTCACAGGAACAGTCAAGCAGTACCGCTCTACACTATTTCCATAACACCCATAGAGGGGAATGGGAAATACAGAACCAGCGTAGCACAGCTGAGCTACACTGTTTATGTACCTTTACAGTTATGGAAACAGCATAACTAATTGTGATATGCTGTTTTCATAGCTCTCATTCACCTCTATAGGAACTATGGGAACAGCATAGAGCTGCACTGCTCAGCTCTTCCTGTAAGTCCCAGATATAGTTCCTTCTGTTCCATGGTATGGAAGTTGGTGTGCCATCATAAGCTAACTTTATAAGACCCTATAGTACTGAGATATTATCTTTTAGAAGCAGTACTTCTAGAGGAAAGCCTCTAAATATGGGTTATGATGGAGCACATCACATTAGTTTCTTTGGGATATAAAGTATATGAAGTATAGTATTTGAAAAAAAAAAATTGATACAATGTGCCTTTTTGTAAAATCAGAGGTACTGTAGGTTCTGTTTAGGTTTTTATGGGTACCAAATTACAGCTCTGTACAACTGAGAAGTTGCATGTCATTCTAATGTGGTGCAGAAGCCCTAATGCTAATAACAGTGCTATGAGAAGACTGAATTTTTTGTTTATTAGCAAGGACATTTTGATAATGTTAGGTGGTGACATCTCTAACAAGGAATTGCTCACTGTGAACCACTTTGCTTTTTAGGAATTTCTACTTAAAGGGAAAATGGCCTATTGTTTGAATTATGTTTTTATGTTAAACATTATTTTAAGAATTTTTTGGTGAAGTTGTTTTTAATTTTCCATGTTATAATATATGTTTTAAAAAATTCTAAAAAAAAAAAATCTTGCAACTAAACCTAAAATAGTCTGTGACTTTCTGTCTCTTGGAGATGGACCATGAGCCAGAGACACAATCATCACATAGACAGAATCATCACAAAAATCCACCAGGTGATTCCACTCCACTCTCTACACAACAACCTCTGCACAGGCCAACAGACCCTATTGACTTCTATAGAAGAATTTTCTAGGCATGCTCTGTGGCTTGTGCAGAGGTCATTGTGTAGAGAGTGGAGTCTTATTTACATATACATGATAGCTCCACCTCACTTATCAGTGTGCTGATAAGTGAGGTAGATGCTGCAAAGAAATCTCCTACACAAAACAAGAAGTCTCAGTGTATTATTTGGCTTAGTGGCAGGACTTTTAGGATTTTTTTATATAGATAATAACATGATTTTTTAAAATGCATTCATAAAAAATATGTTTAACATAATACTAGATTAAAAAATAGGTCATTTTGTGATGACACATTCACTTTAAAGAAGGCCTGTCAACTATCTGGCCATGCTAGTTTTAGTAAATACTTGTATTCTAATGCAGTTCTTCTCTGTTCTATGATACCTTATTGGAAATGAGTAAATGAATTACTAGATGGTATCTTCTCCCATTGTATCCATACAGTCTCACACTGATTGCATTATATAGATAGTGTGAGAACATATTTCAATGACAAATGGTGTGGTAACAACTATTTGTAACTCTATTTATACATTTCCAGGAAGCATAACAGAGGAATGGCATAATACAAGGTCCTAAACAAAAGAGGTTCCAACATTGTTATTTAATAGAAAGAAGAAGTTTTTACTTTCACTAGAAAGTTATTTAAGACAGTTTGTGTTTTTTTGTGATTATTCATTACGAAACTCTTTCTGTTAAGCCGGTTGCACACGACTGTGTGCTAACCGGCGGCCATGAATGAATGGAAAGGGGCAGCGCATGGGGGAAATGCGGAGGTCACCCATGTGCTGCCCGTGCACTGGCCGCGCTTCTGTGGCCCCTTTCATTCAGACAGGAATGGGACCTGTTCCATATTTTGTGGCCAGACTGTCGTCCCACACACATGACCGTATCATTCATGGTCATGTGAACGGGCCCATATAAATGAATGGGTCAGTATGGTATCCAGGAAAAACCCGGATAGCACACTGACCAGTCATACGGTCATCTGCAAGGGGGCTTAGACTGTTCAGTCTTGTAAGAGTTAACAAAGGAAGATATCATTGGGATTTCCTGATGAGTATCAATGGTAGTGCCACCTATGAAGTCATGTATGAAGATGCATATAGATCCATCTTTTATCTTTAGTTGGTTATATTGCTGAAAAGATGGAAACCATTCCTACACTTATAAATTAAAAAGTAGAATTTATATCTATAGTAACACAAAATCTTTCTTGCTGTATGTAAATTAACTTTTTTTTTTTTTTTTTAAACCAAGCATTTCTGGTTCATGTTGTGTTATACAGTGTTACAGTTTCAACTGTCCTTGAAATAAAATCTTAAAAACACTGAGCAATCACTTTCTGTCCATTTTTTTTTTTGCAAAGTTTGCAAAAATAAAGAAAAAAGTAAAACATTAAAGTATAATAAATTATATGGAGAGATTGTTTGCTCTCTGAAGTGTCACTGCAGTGTGACTATTTAGTGTTTTGTTTGAGAAAAAGAGCAGTAGGTGTTGGAGAGCTTTGATGTACGGTAATATTATTATTTAAACTCCTATAGAAGAGTTATAACACTACATATACACTTGAAATGAAATCTGTTTGTTCTGCCCTAGGCTATGATAAATGAATGTTCCTTGTATGATTCTCCACTACTATCCTCCAAAGTTCTGACTCGATTAATGGACAAACACCACAGACAAATAATATACAGGCAGGAAATATAACTTTCAGTGCAATGCTCATATATAGAATGTTACAGTGTATTGAGTTTAATTGAACTTTTGAACTTCATATCAAAAACTTGATTTTTATGGCACTGCTACCATACATAGATGTGAAAACCTGAACCATGTACCATAGTGCCATAAATAGTACATGTGTACAGTGTTATACCAGAGACACTTTGATATTAGTTTCTACAGGTCTAGTCTATTACATTGTAAATATTGGACCCATCACTTTGGACCTATTATGTAACATTCATTGTTCTATGGAGTATCATTGTTAAAGGACAGAAATTTCTTGATTAAAATATCCACATGAAAAGGGCAATTTTCCTATGAAGCATACATCTAAAATGAGCCTAAATAAATGTCCAGGTGAAGAGCATGTGTGCATTCATTGCACCTCATTTATTATGCATTTAGACATTTTCTATGGCTCACTCAGGCATCTTTTAACAGGAATCGTAATGGCCAGAATTGCACATATCTGCAAACTAAGCTAGGTTCGCATCTGCATTGGAGACTCTACTGCAGATTACGCCTAAAATTGGCAGAGAGAAAAGTCCTGCATGGAGTCTATAGTCTATGGGGTCCACGGGTAACCAATTTTTTAGCCCGTGTGGACCCAACAAATGGAGAGACCAACACTAATGTGAACCTAGTCTAAGCCAATAGAAAAAGTGAAAAGAGCATTTAAAGTGCATCTGTCACCACTTCGAAAGCCCAATGACATACATCATCTGATGTTGTCACCATGACCATTTTGGTGTTTTGTTTATCCAGATTCATTCAGCTATTCCATAACATAAGCATAACAGTCTTAGTCACCTCTCCTGGGGTTATGTTTGGTCACTTCCCCTGGGCCTCTGCTTATTATACTTGGGTCTAAAAAGAGAATAGTTTGTGAGTGGAGAAGCCAGAAAATGTTGGGTTCAGCCATAAGTTATTGGAAAATTTGTAACAAACCCTGCTTGTTACCACCCAGTTCTCTCATCCCTGTCTGATTTTTTTGCGCTATGCACCTCACCACTCAGCAACCTCACTCTGTCATTTTAAGTGGTCTGTCACTTCGTGTCTGAGATGCTGTAGTTCCTCATCGCTTCCACTTTTCAATAATACCATGAACTGACCTGTTGAAATGGTGGCATTCTATTACAGTACCACACTCAAATTCTAATGCAGTATATTAGGTTCATGTGAGCTTTATTTTTTATCAAGTGTGTAAATGCTACAGATATCTTAATGTAGACAGGGGTGAACCTAGCCTCTCTGCTGCCTGAGCCTCTCTGCCCCCACCACAGTATATGATCCCCTTTTTCTGGGGCCCCACACAGTGATATGTTAGGCCTCTATCTATTGTATTAGTCCAATAGATATCGGTCAATAATTTTCTGGCGTTTTTCAACGTCGCAATATAAGTGCAGCACTGTCTAGAGGCAGCAGTATGGGACGGCCTGGATAGGAGCGTGGATGGATGAGTAAATTATTGTCTGATGGGTGAGTAAATTATATCCAGGGGAGCACCGCTAATGAGGCGAGGTGAGGCGGCCGCCTCGGGCGGCACTGTCCGGGGGGCGGCATTTTACTATTTAATGTAAACCAGCCCAGGACAGGCCGCTTAAAAAAAAAAAAAACAGAGCTGAGCGCGGCCTGCCCTGGGCTGGTTTACAAGACGTCGCATCTCAGCGCAGGCGGCGACACAATGACGTCATCACGCCGCCTACGCTGAGACACAGACGTCGCGGACAAGAGGAGGAGGCGGCAGCGGCTGCATCAAGGCATCGCAGGTGAGTATAGCTTTTTTTTTATATATATAAATAGGCCGTTACCTGTTGGAGTATCCCTGGCAGGTAACGGCCTATTTATTTACCTACCCCGCGTCTGCTCGTGGCCGCCCCCGCTTCCCCTTCTGCTATGGGCCGCAGAAAGGGAAGCGGATGCCGCTGTGAGCGGCCGCGGGCATCGGTAAGTTAGGCCGCGGGCCGCAAATACTACTATTATTATACTCCGGGGTCTATTCAGACCCCGGAGTATAATAATCGGAGGCCTAGGGTTGGTGAGGGAACATAAAAAACAGTGTTACTCACCTCCTGCGATCCGATGTAACTCCGAGCAGGCTTGAGGCCTGTGGTGACGTCATCAGGTCGCGTCGCCGGCCTGATCACGTGACGTGTGTGCGCAATTAAACAGGGCTGAAAGCTGCAAGGAGTGCACCGGTGTCCAGGATAGGTAAGTAACTCTGATTTTTATGTTTGTATTCTCCCCTGGGTCTCCAATCATTATACTCTGGGGGCTGAAAAGACCTCAGAGTATAATAATAGTTCATGGGTCGGCCACTATGGGGCATAATACCCTGTGCAGGGACCACTGTAGAGCATAATACCCTGTGCAGGGGCCACTCTGGAGCATAATACAAGAGCAGGGGCCACTATAGAGCATAATACCGAGTGCAGGGGCCACTATAGAGCATAATACAAGTGCAGGGGCCACTATGGAGCATAATAGCAGTGCAAGGGCCACTATAGAGCATAATACAAGTGCAGGGGCCACTATGGAGCATAATAGCAGTGCAAGGGCCACTATGGAGGATAATAACCTGTGCAGGGGCCACTATGGAGCATAATACCCTGTGCAGGGGCCACTCTGGAGCATAATACCAGTGCAGGGGCCACTATGGAGCATAATACCGTGTGCTGGGGCCACTATAGAGCATAATACAAGTGCAGGGGCCACTATGGAGCATAATACCAGTGCAGGGGCCAATATGGGGCATAAAACTGTGTGCAGGAGTTGCTGTGGAACATAATACCGTGTGCAGTGGCCAATGTGGGGCATAATACCCTGTGCAGGGGCCACTATGGAGCATAATACCGTGTGCAGGGGCCGCTGAGAGGCATAATACAGTGTGCAGGGGCCGCTGCGGGCCATAACACTGTGTAATACTGTGTGCAGGGGCTGCTGTGGAACATTATAGTGTGTGTAAATGGGGTGCTATAAACATGGGCTACGGCACATGTTTATATTATACGCTGTCTGTTTATAGTGACCGTGTGATGTAATTGTAGCCTTGTCACATACTGTAGACATGTACAGGATGAGGCTGTAGTTACATGACATGGCCACTATGAGATGAATTACACTATGTAAACAGAGAAGCGGTCACGGCGCTTACACAGGTACCATTCAAACAGCTGATCGGTGGGGGTCCTGGGTTTTTGAGCCCCACTGATTAGTTTATTAATGACCTGGAAAACCTTTTAATTAGTTAACACCTGGGGTATTATTAATAAGGGGCACTATTTATACAGGGTACACACGGACATTATTAATATAAAGATGCACTTGGGAGTATTATTCATTATGCGGGGTTATATCATATATTATATAATTGGGGTAGCAGCAGGATGGGTGTGTACGTGAGGACAATGTGGGTTGGATGCCTGGAAAAGTGAGGAGCCAAAGATGTCTGTGTTGCAACCTTTACAGAGACAAGTCACAGCTGGAAGAAGTGGTCATGGCGGTCCAGAGGGAAGAGAAGGGAAATGTGAAGGATTAGTCAGAGACGTCACCTGTAAGTCACAAAGTGTTACTGCCCTGTATACACCTAAATGATAGAGGATAAATACCTGATTGATGGGGGTCTGTCTGCTGAGACCCCCACTGAGCCTGAGAATTGGGTTTTTCCCCCCACTAGGTGGGAATTCAGCCTGACCGCAGCCATATATAAAGGTGTGTCACTTGGTGGATGGAGGAACCCGCGTGGCTCTCATTCACTTCGATGGGAGCGCCAAAGATACCCGGAGTCCAGTACTCAGCTATCTGCGGGGCTCCTATTATAGAGAATGGGGGCCACGTGGGCTCGTCCATCCACCAAGCAGAAGATGTGTGAAGTTACTTTCATTGTTAATGCCGTGTTGTTGATCTGATACTGAAGTAATACAGGAAGAAGAATTCTTAAAAACTGTTTTATAACTTTGTGTATTGTGTATATTGTGCGACGATAACAGTGTGTTAAACTAGTAGCATGGAAACTCAGTTTTTTGGGTTTTTTTTGGGGGGGGGGGGCGTCTTTCTATAGTCTGTCTCAGGCAGCAAAGAGGCTAGGTTCACCACTGATTATATCACTACCTATTGGAATAATACAAAAATGAATATCACCTCCCCCATAATTTATGCCATGGGGTGCTGTCTGATTCCATCTCCTCATGCAGCCTCATGGAAGATGCAACCCTGACTATAGAGATTAGTTAGTGAACTACCTCATAGATGATGTAAAATGAATATATATATTTTTTTTTTACAATTTAAATTTTTATTAGAAATTTTTCAAGTAACAATACATGTGTGGGACATTCAATACAGCAGAAAAGTAATACAAGTAACAGTGCTACAATATCCAGTCGGCAAGCATACAGAAGGATAAAGTGGCATGTCCAGTAAGAAATAATAACCTATGAACATTAAATATAATAAAATAACCAATACAAATAAATTCCTACTACGGTATCATAAATTATGTATTAGAGGGATAAGAAAAGATTAGCCATCGAGTGCATACTTAGTAATTAGGGGCGATGAGCCCTAGAAGTAAAGTTGATCCAAATCCCAGTGTGGAGGTAAGCGTTTCAGAGGATGTATACAGTGTCCATATTAGGACATCCTCAGATATCAGAGTCAAACATCAGATTAATGGCAGTTTACAACTGTGATACCTGACTTCTGACACCTGATTTGTGTGACACCTAACCACTGATACCTGACTACTGACACCTGACTCTGACATCTCACTTCTGACAACTGACTGACACCTGACTTCTGACACCTGACTCTGACACCTCACTCTGACAACAGACTCTGACACCTGACTCTGACAACCGACTCTGACATCTGACTTCTGATACCTGAATCTGACACCTGACTCTGACACCTGACTCCTGATACCTGACTCTGACATCTGACTACTGACACCTGACTCCTGATACCTGACTCTAACACCTGACTCTGACACCTGACTTCTGATACTTGATTCTTATTATTTTCCCCTTTCTTTATTATTTGCAACATTTAACATATGTAGTTTCTGATTGGCCAACAGATGAGGTCCGCCCCCTATATAACTCTACTTTACAGGGGCTTCAGATTCCATTCCTCACAATAGTGGCAGAAAAATCATTTCAATGCATCAATAGGCACAGACATTTCTGACTTTTACTTATCCTAAATAATACTTTGTTTTTATTGCGTTCACAGTATTGTTGGATGTCTGTTCTTATAGGGTCCGTAAAAAAAAAAAAAAGGGCATATATGATGACAGACAGTAACTGATGTTAATGTGTCTGTTTTGTTAGACTGTCCTTTTTTTTGCTTATTTTTTTGTTCTTCTTTCTGAGCATACGCAGAAAAAAAAGCAAACAGTATAACGGACAACCACGCCCCTTTACTGCGAGTCCACACCATTTTTTACACAAGTCATAAAAGTATTTAAAACACTTGATGAATGTGGTGCACAAAAAGTTAGAGAGTTTATTTGGTGAAAATGATACCAGAATTATGGAGCATTTTACTTGATAAATCTCCACTATTGTATGTACTGGCTGGGCTTGTATGTATATGAAAAACTCAGATGATGTGTGACTCTCATCTCTGACTGAGTCAGGTATCAGGTATCAGACAACTTTGTATCAGACCACATGGAGCTTCTCAGCCTGCAGCTCTTATACAATGTATCTTCTACTCCTGAGTGTGAGCAGTGAGTTCAGTCAGAGGTCAGTCATCAAGGCCAATCATTAGGAGGCACACAGTGTAACATTGTATGTGCTTCATAGCTGACTGCTGATTTATGACTCAGTAAGAGATGAAAGTCAGAAATCATCTGAGTTTTTCAACCAGCCCACAGACTGCACAGTGTGAATGGGACCTGTTTAGATGCCATTCACTATCAGAAACTGCATATGTTAAATGTTGCAAATAGTAAAGAAAGGGGAAAATAATAAGAATCAAGTATCAGGAGTCAGGTGTCAGAGTCAGGTATCAGTAGTCAGTTATCAGTAGTCAGGTGTAAGAGTCAGGTGTCAGAGTCAGGTATCAGAAGTCAGGAGTCAGAGTTAGATGTCAGAAGTTAGGTGTCAGAGTCAGGTATCAGAGTCAGTTATCAGGAGTCAGGTGTCAGTCAGGTGTCAGAGTCAGGTGTCAGAGTCAGGTATCAGGAGTCAGGTGTCAGAGTCAGGTATTAGAGTCAGGTATCACATGTCAGGTGTCAGAGTCAGTTGTCAGTGTCAGGTGTCAAAGTCAGGTGCCAGAGTCAGGTGTCAGAGTCAGGTATCAGAAGTCAGGTGTCAGAGTCAGGTATCAGAGTCAGGTGTTAGAGGTCAGGTGTCAGACAAATCAGGTGTCAGAAGTCAGGTATCACAGTTGTAAACTGCCATTAATCTGATGTTTGACTCTGATATCTGAGGATGTTCTAACATGGACACTGTAGATGTAATCTTTTATGGGTCATAGCTCCATAGTGTTATCAAATTGGAGCAGGGAGTACAATCCCCTCATTGTTAGAGGGATGTTAACTCTCCAGGACCTACCAATCAATAAGTGAGCAGCCAGGATAAGATTGCCCACCAATTTCCAAGCCAATAAAACATAAAGCTAGGGGAGCTGTTATTAGAAATGTAGTTTGAATAACTTCAGAAATAAAGTGGGAGACCGCCATCCAAAAATTGTCCACAGAAGGACATTTTCACCACATATGAAAATAGGAGCTGGGTTTGTCACATTCCCACAAGCATAGGGGGGGATAATCAAGAATAAACTTAGACAGTTGTAAAGGGGTCCTATACCATCGAAGTAAAGTTTCTGTGCCACTTCCCAATATGTAGCGCTTTTTGAATATCTTAGACACTTAGAGAAGTCCCACGTACCAATCAGATAGCGAAAATTGGGCCTGTAAATCTGATTCCCACCTAAAGACTTAGCCCGGTTTAGCACCAGAGGCCCGCATATCAGTGCCGAATAAAAGGTTGGAGTAGGCCGAGTGAGGGAAAAAGCGATCTGAGAGGATTTAAGGTCTTAGAATGTCTCTCAATGTCTCTCCTGAAAGGTCCGCACCCCACAGTCTTGCAGTAAATATTTGATATGTGTGAGCCCTTGAGTACTCCCGTTATGTAATGGAAGAGATGGCTGGAAGGCAAATAGATACTGTAGATACTGTAGAAGGCAAATAGATACTTCCTATTACTCTTAATAACGAAGAGACATTATCGTCAATAAGGGTCACCCAGTCTGAGGGGCGACTGTGAGAGCGGGGACTGGAGCGCAATCAACAGCACATCAACTGCCTCCAGTTTAATAGCAAACCATCGGAGGGGTGAGGTTTCTTGCCACAATTGCGTAAGGTGGGTCAAGAGATTGGAAAATTAATAGTTTTTAATATCAGGAACATCCATACCATCATCTTTATGTAATCTAGTCATATTGGAGAAGCGGTTTCTGGGTTTACACCCATTTCATAAAACGTTGGTAAGGAGGCCTTGCAAGCAAACAAAGTAGAAGGCAGTCAGGGGAACAGCAACTGTTCTAAAAACATACAATATGACCGACAACACTAACATCTTGACCACAGCTATGCGGCCCACCCAGGAGAGGGTTGAATTATAGAATTTGTCCAAAAAGGTGGAGACTTTCGTAAGAAGTGGGACATAGTTAAATGAAAACAGTGATGAGCTAGGGTTACTTGAGGAGACCCCAAAATAAATATTTAATAATATAAAAGTGATTTAACTAGGCTCACATAAAACGTACTAAAGAGCAATTGCTCTACAACACAGATATTTGAATACATAAAGGTTATTGAGTAGTATACATTCTGTAAATATTTTTATAGCAGGTTATTGAACTCAATAACATGTTGTACGTTTATGAGCCATGAATTTGTTTCCAATTAGTATCATGCTCTGGTTATTATTTATATTTGGATGCAATACAATGTCACTGGTGTGCTCTACATAAACACTTCTCATTTATAGTAATATACTGGCCAAGATATATTGCATATTGTCTCCTTCTCATTTGGGAAACCATCTTAGGGCGTATAATTATCTCATCAGTCTCTATTAAAATTCATGTTTAATAAACCATGCTCCTGATGCAGCAAATTTTGCTCCATTTAGAATTCTTGAGCCTTAGACAAGAATACAGTAAAAAGAAATCCTTTGAGGAGGATTTAGAATAATCAGTTTAACTGTTTTTAGTTGCCTAAACTCCTCATAGAAGCATTGTTTAATAAATCTTTTCATTTTATCAGACTGGGATGCTTTCTATTCTTCAGATAATTATTTAAGGAAATAATGAGATAATGCAAATTGCTGACTTTCTTTAGTGATGGTATCTCTTCCTAAATATTGTGATTATTGCCTTTTGTTTTGTGTTTATAAAACAATAACCACTTGCATAAAGAAACAAATATTATCTTGCATATTTTAATTTATGAAAGTTCATAAAGAAGTGAACTTGGGCTCAAATAAAATAATCTTCATCAAGTTTTCCCACTTAACATGTTAATTTTGTAATACTAACTTATTCTTACTGCCTTTTGTAATACTGGTGTATTCTTATTGTACGTGGGTCTGACTACCAATATCTACAGCCTTACTGAAAATATTCTAGGAATAATGGAAGGAACTTATTAAGACTGGCATTCTGTACACCAGTCTTAATAAAGTCCCTAGCTGGCACGAGATGCGCCTGAATTATTACGAGGCTCTGGGCTGTGTGCCAAAGATGCACCATATTTACATCCATCTACATCAGAAAACTTGTAACAGACAGCAGACTGTGAACATACAGTACTACCAAACCAGCTTAGCGTAGGGTCACCTCTAAGGGACCACCACTCTCATACAGACATCTGGACTTTGTTGCAGGGCATCCTCTAGGTCACTACTTCCTAAGATGGTCCCAGTTTGGTAGCAGTTGACCAGGCAGGTCAGGACTATGGTGCAGTGCACCAGAGATACAACACATAGTATGAATATAAAATCAGGAAAGACGGAATACTAAATTGGAAACAGGCTAGAACATCCAGTGAACAGAAGCCTTTTCAAAGACAGGAATCATGGCAAGATATCAGGACATGTAGCAAAGATACAAACATAACACAAGCCCAAAGGTCATAGGTGGAGGTATCACAGAAGTTGAAGGACACAGGCAGTAGAGATATAACACAAGCCTGAAGACCACAGGTCACACAATTATAAAAATCCCAATAGGCCACTGGTAGCAGAGGTACAGCAGGAGTCCAAAGTCCACATGTGACAAAGATGCAAACATAGTGTAAAGGTGATGCATCTACAAAGGAATAAGCAACAGAAATGTCTCCAAATGGTAACAGATACATACAGAGCAGATGTCTGAAGGCCAGTCATACAGAACGGGCAAATAAACTTGCCAAAAAGGCAAGTAGAGACTAGCACATGGTTCAGACAAGATGAAAGGACAAACATTCATGAACTTACAGATATGACTGCAGCACCAGACAGAAACATGAGTCTGATACACAGACAAGAAGATAGCATGCATGCATCCAAACCACAGGTAACAGATAGATGCAAAGATAGGGTATGTTTAGAGAAGCAGATTTTTGTACACACAAGCAAACAGGGATTGGCAGAAGGAAGGTTAGCAGGTGAAAACACCAATTCTTAAGAAAACAGGAACACTCTTAGGCTGAGGACCCATGTTGAAGAAACACAACTTTTTTTTGTTTCAGATTTTGCTGCGTTTTTTAGAGACAAAGTCAGGTGTAGATTGAGCAAAAGGCAGAAGTTTAAGAGCTTCCTCTATATTTTCCATTCCTTTTGTAGCCATTCTTGGCTTTGACTTGAGAAAGGCAACAAAATCTGCAACAAAAAAAGCTTTGTTTCTGCAATGTGGGGCCTTAGCCTTACAGAGATAGCCAAGTTGCTAGGTCTGCCAAGAAATGTAGTACAGCGGCAAGCACAAAGAGCAATCATTACAAAACTGGTGTAGATGCGTTAGTAAATCCTCCAACCCATTATTTCAAGGAAAGATAGTTAATGGAAAAAAATATCTTTTATATGAACAAAATATCTTTCATCTGACTATAGCTAAAAATTCAAAAACAGCAGAATTCTTTCCAAATGAGGATGTCTCAAAGGACTTAAAAAATTGTTCTTTGCTAAATTTCACCTGATTGTTCATTATGTCTAAATTTGTCTATTTTCAAAGAGTAGTTGAAGCATGGAACAAACTTCCATCAGATGTAAATTTAAGTATGTCTGGAAAAAACACGTGTCTATCCTTAGAGTAAACATTAATAATATAAGGGCAAACTAAATGGACCATGTGGTTTTTTTTCTGCCATCAACCTTCTATATTTCTATTATATGTACTCAATACGGCAAGTGCCATCATTTATAAATATAGTAGGGGTCACAAATGTTGTACTTTTGGCATCCTTGAAACTGTTGTGGTTAAATCCAATGCACAATAGCCAAATGCATTCTTAGGTAAATTGTTAGAAATACAAAAGAAAGACTTACATCATTTGGTTTTTGCTGTACTTCTGAACAATTTTGTTTTCATTTTTAAAATCCATCCAGCTGTTTAAAAAAAGTATGACCTCTGAAAGGTTAATAGTAAATTAGCTTTTATTTTCCAAATGGGCAGAAACCTTATTTTTTTGGGGGGGGGTTTCTGCCCCCTTTGAGGATAAGAGCAAATTTACATATAACTTATCAGGGGCCATATCTTTCAAACGGGTAAATGGATTTAAAGAAAAAACTACACATGCAGGAGAGGCTACATCTCAAGGATCATATTCAGACTTGTAGGTTACAGGGCCAGGATAACTTTTATTGCACTGAGGCCAGGAAAGGTGAAAATAAAATAAAAAAAACAACCCATACTCACCTGTTCCCAGTGTTCTGATGCAACGGAACAGGTAAGTATGGATTGATTTTTTTTTGTTGTTGTTTTTTCACCTTCCCTGGCCTCCTTACAAAAAAAATGAATACAGTGCTCTATCTATCTTGCTCCATTTGCCAGATACAACTTAATCTCTCTTCTCAGTGTTAACAGGTGGTTGCCTAAGTTACAGACCCGTTCACTTGTTGGAATGATGACTCCTGCTCCCTTTCAGTTTTTGAGCCTTAAACTAGGAAGTGGAGACAGGAGGTCAACTGGAATGCTGGGATGAGGAAACCCCTTTAGGCTGGGACCCCACATTGCGGAAACACTGCGCTTGACATTACCTGCAAAGTGGATGAGATTCTGGCTAATCCCATCCAAAAAAATCTGCAGCGGAAATACTGCGATTTCAAAAATGCTTGTGTTTTTGTAAATTACAGCATGTCAATTATACCTATGGAAATGCTGGCATTTTCCATATAGGTATAACAGAGGCAGAAAGTCAGTGGAGGAAAACTCTGCATGCAGACTTTTTGTGAAAACGCTGCAGAAAAGACCATGGTGGAAACGCATCATGTTTTTTTCTGCATTGTTTTTTACAGAATGTCCACAGAGTTTTCCTCCACTGACTTTTTGTCTCTATTATACCTATATGGAAAACACCAGCATTTTCGTAGGTATAATTCACATGCTTCGATTTACGGAAATGCTAGCGTTTTTGAAATCGCAACATTTCCTCTGCAGATTTTTGTGGCAGAGATTCACTGGGCCTTAGTCTTAAACACTTATCACTTTTACCAAGTGACTGGGTCTGAACTGCAATAACAGACACAGCCTATGTCTTTTTATTTGGGGGGGGGGGCATGAAGAGAGAATGTTCATCTTTAAATTGCAGGATAAAGAGTTGCTTGTTGTGACAGAGCTTGATCTACTGGTAATTTTTCCATTATTTTAAAAGTTTCTAATTATGTCTGTTCATTTTTGATATTATTTTCCAATATTTTCTCATATCAATACACTTTCAGTATTGTGTTTAGCTTGGTAACTTAGAAAAAAATGAATAAAAATAAGAGAAGTTGCACGAATTGTCTCTTGGCTGATTATATGAAAAATACACATTTCACTGTGTGTTGTATAATTATTGTTTTCAGAAAATGACTTCATCTCTCTAAAGTAGTAAGAGATAGGTAGAAAACATTGTTTCTATTCATGCCATTCTAATTTCAAAATTGCAGAAGCAGGTTAAGAATGAAATGACTTGTGTTTTGTTTCAGAGATGATTCATCAGTCTCAGTAATTCATTTTAATAGTATTGAACCCTTTCAATGAGCTGTCTCTTTTCACTAGAAACAATACATTGTTTTATTCACCTGAGATATGAGTTTACAGATATTTACATAGAGAATTGGAGATTATCTTGATACATAATTTCAACATTGTTTTAGCTTTTTGTGTCAAAGCAAACTTTTACTTAAAAGCAATGTATAATTTACTTGTTTCCGGAATTATTCCTTTTTAAGCCAAATATTGAGAGATGAGCTTTGACTAGTTTGCCTTTTTATTCAAATTTTTATGACAGGCAAATCAGCAGCTGCCATATTTAAATACCCGACATCCACCATAATAGTACAGCAGTTGTAGGGAAGGGGTTAATAAATGGTGTAATGTTAGACTATACAGTGTAAAAATACACCAGATTTATCCTCAGACACTTTGATAAATCAAGTGTGGTTTTGAACTGTGTAGACTTTATTTGCACTGTGAAAAACTTAGAGATTATTAGTAAATCTACCCCAAACTCTCCCTATAAATGAAAGTAAAATCAATGAATATAAGAACTTTGTTTACCCTTGTTAAACTTTAAGAAGGTAAAAAAAATATAAATAAAAAACATGAACCAATCTCACTCAAATCTTTGTTCCCCCCTTCCCAAGTGGCAATAAGACTGGATCAACATTTAACATTAAAAGTGTATTCCCATCTCTAAGGTTATGTTAACTGAAGTGTTTTACCCAACAAAATTCTTTATCTGTGTAGCTCTATGTGTCAGATA
Source organism: Leptodactylus fallax (assembly GCA_947044405.1). Classification (NCBI taxonomy): domain Eukaryota; kingdom Metazoa; phylum Chordata; class Amphibia; order Anura; family Leptodactylidae; genus Leptodactylus; species Leptodactylus fallax. The sequence goes on from CAMRHE010000013.1 coordinate 9,423,684, forward strand.
CAGCTGGATACATGTCCTCAGTGTTTACATCTCATTGCCTAGCTTTCAGAGCACCTCTCTTATCTAGCGCTAGTGGTCAGGTTGATGACGTCAGTCTTATTTCTTGCCCACTTAAATTCTCTTCCCTTTCTCTGCAATGTGTTTGATCAGTGCCTCTGTTATCTATTAAGAAATTTCTGCAATTTACAATAAGCACACTGTTCATCTCAGGAGTACACTACTGGCCTAAACTGAAAACCAGAAAATAGAGGGGAAAGAGGAGAGGAGAGTAGGAGAGACCCTGAGATGGGAAAACTCCTTGAGTAGACTATTCCACAATTATCCAGTTTTTATGGTAGAAAAGACTTATTGCCTCTGAAGAGTGAATCATTTTTTCCCCAGATGTGCCCACACGTATGCCTTGCAAAATGGTAATATTAAATCCATGATCATCAAGTTCTTATCTCATTTAATATACAACAATATCCTGCGCAGGAATGTTTTGTTGCCCCTTACATTTTACATGAGTATATATAAGGCTCCTCTTAGGAGCCTCTATCACAGATCCTGGCAAAAATTGGACAAAGTAGTCTAGCATGTTGCACTATTTAGTTTGATAAAACTCCAGACTACTGAATTAAAATCCATTAGACCCTGGCTCGTACTGTTCTACAGGTGAACAGCTGAATTCCCTGTTGCACTCCTGAGTCAGGATGGACTTGCGTGAGTGGTGTAAAGCACAGTACACTCACTTCTTTACATATAGATATTTAGAGTGCAGCAACTCAGTCAACCTATGTGTACTTATAAAAAGCTGGATTGCGTATTTAACTATTTGAACTACCTAGTTTATTATTATTGTAGATTAATTAGATGGCTGGCATTACATCGAGGCTCAGAGCCATAACAATGGATCTCTTTCATCCCATATCATCAACTCACAGAGCTAAGAGGACCCTATTTCAAGACAAGAGCCCGGCAGAAGGTTACTGATAGACCCCCCCCAGGTAAGAAACAATGAGAGGCAAAGACTAGGCAGCAAGTGACTTCCGAAAAAGTAGTGTGTTGGCAATGGTTTAGAAATTGGTCAGAAATTCTGTTGTTCCTAAAATGGAGCAGAACAATGAAAATGACCTATGGAAATGTGAGCCTTATCTTACAATATATTTTATACACATATAATACTACATTCATATCACGTTTATGGCCTCTGTTTAATGTATATGACACACAAATGTTAAACAGATGCTTTTTGTGAGGGATGTCATTCACCCATTGTAAAAAATGTATAGGTTTAAAATACAGTCACTATTTTTAGTTAACCATGGAGTGGATTAGCATAATCTAGCGTGCTATTCCTCAACTATTTTTTGTGGTATACTGACATATATCCACTAGATGGAGGCCAGCAGAATACTCTTTTGTCCTTTGCTGGCCTAATGAAACTCTGTGGACATGTTTAGTGTGTATGCTGGGAATCCACAGTTCTAAGGAATATTGCTGGCTTGAGGACTTTTAGTCCCACTACTGTACTCAGGCCACAAAGATCTACAGGAGTTTTCAAAGCTGGTGACCATACTGTGTCCATGAAGAAAAGGCGACCCTGGAGAAACCACTGAAAGGATTTTTAGCAACTATATAATTCTCTTTGGAAACATTTTGATAGGTTTGGTCTTTGTGTACGTTCCTTGAGCAAAAGAATACTCCAGAGTTTACACAATTTCAAAATTATTCTATGTCACTGTAATATATGGCTGGGGTGCACAACAGCACTGGCAGACCAGTTCACCATCTCTGTTAAAGAATAAGTTTCAATTTTCTAAAGTTTGTTGCATAACATGTGAATTCCTGACAGTTGGAGCTCAGCACCTGACAACAAAAAGTCAGTTTCTCACCATGTGTTGTTATTGACAAAGTGACAGTATGTTGTCAGATATAGAAATCCAAATGTCAGAAATATCAATGTTCTGCAGTAAATTGCAGCTAATCTGGACTTGGACTTTAAAATCTGATAGGGATTGTCAACTCTAATGCCTCATATTTGTTGTTATTAATTAGTGCCAGTTTTTCTACCAAGAAAATTGTATCTTGAGAAAAACACCTTCAATGTCATGAAAAATTTTAAGATCTGTTCATGACCCTATGTTTTTCCCAGGGATGGTAGCTTGAACTCCTGTTATGGCTTTCATTATCACTTCTATGTAGGAGTTCAGAGAACAGATCTCTCTCCCTCTGGTTGAGCTATTCAAGACTACACAAATATATATTTTGTTGCAAACCCTTATACTGAGTTCCACACTACACCTGCAAACTCAACCTAAGCAGACTAGCAGGGATATCATCTCTTTAAGGTCTGTTATGTCTCTAGCTATCTTCATAGAATATGAATATATAGAAATATTATATATATATATATATATACATATATATTCAACCTCAACAAACTGTATTCAGAATTGGGATGCAAAGGGGTATTGTCTGGTCTGCTTGAGAAACTCTTTCATATAAGTTTTTCATTAAATCATTTGGCTTTGCTTCATGATGATATTTTTTCTGGTGTTAAACATGCAACACATAAGTTTTGTGCAGTGGGTACCAGAATTCATATTTTCACAGAATAGCAGTTTTCATTACTCTCATTTTGATCACTTGTGGATCATATCCATGAAATAATGCTTTTTGAAAAGATTGAGGCCACTAGGATAAACATCTGGGGCTGTTTTGATAATATATGGGGACCCTGGATTGCCCATTCATTCTCTGTCATCTAGTCACAAAAGAGCCCTTAGGTACTGTCCACATTTCATGAGCACCATATGCACATCCCCATAGTCAAGCTTGTTATTATTGCAGTAAGGTTTGTTTCTTTTTGTGTTTCATTTTGTTAATTTTGTTCATAGCTAATTTGTGCTCCTTATTGGAATACTTATATTTACTGTTATTTATTAAAACTTTTAATGTTTAAGTTATTATACAATTTTCATTACTTTCCTCTTAAAGCCCCATGCAACTGGACTTCTACTTGTGTGCAATATGTTATATTCTGTTTCACCAATATAACTTGCTTGAGACAAAAAAATTAAAAAGTGTTTCTGAATAGAGGATTCTAGTTTGTCTGCAACCAAAGCTGCAAAGAACAGCTAAGGCTGCATATAATGCTGCAGAACTTCAGCATTTTTGGCCATTGCAGAAATGCAGCAGAGAAGAAATGCAGCAAAGTGAATGAGATTTTGTGTAATCTCATCCAAACATTGCTAGAAAAAATGCTCCAGAAACAGTGTTTCATGTTAATTTTACATGTGGAAACACTGTATTTTTCACATAGACTTATACTGGGTTGGGAAGGTAAAAAAGAAAAACACAGTGGAAAAGCAGTCAAAAATACAAGCATTTTGCAGCATTTTTTCAGTGTATTTCTGCCCTGTTTTTTTTCTCAGCATTTTTCAGCTGCATTTCTGCAGCGTGTGGCCTTAGCCTAACTTGAATTTTATACTAAAATTAAAGTTTGTAAACGTAAAAAATGTAAAAAATGTATATATTCAGCCCAAAATGTATCCTATACTAGTGCTTCTAATATATGTGCATTTACAGTATTATTTCGCATAGTCATACTACTCCAGTAAATGCCACAACACATCACAGACGTTGTCCCATATTGGGATCACAATATAAATTGCTTATACTTGCATCTTTGGAGTGTGAGAGGAAACCCACACAAACGGCATCCCTGACCAGATTTGAACCAAGGTCTCCAGCACTGCAAGGTAATAGTTCTAACCACGGAGCCAACATGCTTCCTGTGTGGTGCGTTTAGTAAATTGAACCCCTTGGGGAAGATTTAAAGATTTGCTAAAACAAATTGTTGCATTGTGCATGCCTTGTATCACATTTCTTATGTTCATATTGCAGACAGTTTTTGCTTTTCACTTGACAGGGTGGGAAGGTTTAATAGGAAAAGAGCATAGTTTAGCGGTAAACAGTGAATAACTACAAATGTGACCATGTGGCCAAAATTGTACCAATATTTTAGAGCAAAGCAAACCAACCAATAGGTTGTGTAAAGTAAAACAAGAGTTTCTAAGCATGCACCAAATTTATCATACAGGGGAACCACTAAGATAAATTTGTTGCATCCTGGTCTTATTTTAGATTGTCTAAATATTAGACAGGATTAGTAAATATATTTCAATGTTTCCTTACCCAGTCAGTGACAAAGTGCAGAAGGATGTCATCCTACCACTTTGTTTTTCTAGTAGAGCACACCAGAGCCTCCCGAACCAGTAATTGTATTAAGCACTGGAGTGCCCCCTTTTTGGCAAAAGTGACATTTAGTTGATCTGTGCAGTACAAAAATACTAGCTAACAGAGAAGGATCATGGAAGTGTTTACTTCCATGTATGGGAGTAAGCAATAGGCAGATTTTATTGGTAAGCACCTTTGCCCTCCATATGTGACATGCTTCTACTTAAACATGTATTAGGCCTACAGTAGGAAAAGCCTTTTAATTATATTGATATTATGCCTACATTGGTTCATGATCCCATTTCAACTGGTTAACATCACAGATATCCTCACACCAGAAAATATGTGATTCAATAGAATCTCAGTTTAATGTATATATCCTTTGTGGAAACAGGTTTTTCAACTTGATGGATGAAATATCAGGTGAAACCAATTCTAGCTGTGGCACTACTTAACCTGGGAATAGATGATATACCTATGTCTTTTCTATGGTCTATAAGTCATATCTTTATTGCAGTCAGGCAATAGCCAATAAATGTAAATTTGCACTTGCAGTGAACTTTTCAGATGTAATTCAGTGTATGCACACAATTCCATTTCAGATGACTTTTTATGCTTTCTTCTAGAAAAGGTACCATTGCTTACAGAAATGCGTGGGTAAATATTTGTCTTTTCATGATTGTAAAAATTCTATAGGACATTTACTATAAAACTGCATATTACACAAAACTATCCATTCTTTATTTGCATACAAAAGTGACATGTGAGAAGGTTTGTTTTTGCCTGGCAGCTTCAATTTGGCAAATATATTATATTAGAATATCACATCATAAGGAATCAGAAATGACAACTTTACTTAAATTATATGATGAATCCTTCACTGTTAATGCTAGGGATGCATGGGGACTTTAGCCACAAGAAACATTTTCGAGCCAAAAGATTGCAGTGTAGTACTGTTTTCCTTGCAGCTAAAGAAAGAGATAGTCAGAAAAAATGATAGTTTTTTTTAGAGTGAACAAAAATCACAGCACTTTCTTTTATACTCATCAGTTAAAGGGGTTGTCCACTTTCAGACTAACATTGAGTGAGAAATGTTATTGTTTGTATAATAAAAAAGTTATATAATTTTCCAATATACTTTCTGCACCAATTCCTCTTAGTTTTTTTTGATCTCTGCTTGCTGTCATTTATTGTGCTTCCTTCCAATGTATAAAAATCAGTCCATGGTCATGTGATATACAGTCCATGGTCATGTGATGAACACACAGGTTCACAGCTTGTTACCAGGCAGATGTCTGATTATTGTGTTGAGAATATAATGAGCTGTGCACCTGTGTGTCCATCACATGACCATGCACGATATATCACATGACCATGGACTGACTTTTATCCACTGAGGGTAAGCAGAATGAATGATTAAGATTAATGAAATCTCAATCACTTTGCTAGTACTGTAAACCCCAGAATTTCCACAATGTGGGATCTTAGCCTCTGGAATTTTTTACATGTTTATTTATTTTATTTTATTACTATGCTTACTTATATAGCGCCATCATATTCTGCAGCGCTTTATAGACATTGACAGTCACTGTCCCATATAGGACTCACAATCTACATTTCCTATCAGTATGTCTTTGGAGTGTGGGAGGAAACCGGAGTACCCGGAGGAAACCCACGCAAACACAGGGAGAACATACAAACTCCTTGCAGATGTTGTCCTTGGCAAGATGCGAACCCAGGACTCCAGTGCTGCAAGTGTACAAAAGCAGTCCTTGACATGATGGCTAAGGAGTTTAGTGTACAGTTTCAAGAAACCTTTTCATGGTTTTCTCAATGCTTTTCAATATCACAGCTAGTTATCAAATGCAAGTTAAAGACATCTGTAGCTGTACTTGATATAATTTAGGCCTTTTGCAGCCACCACTAGGCGGACCTAAGGAGTTTATTGCATATTATTTAAGTTTTTAATTTATAAACATATGCAGTTAGCTGCTACATTACCCTTAATGGGGCAATAGGCAGATACAGTTTCATCAACTAAAAGGAGCCTGTCACCGTGCTCAGAATCTTTGCATGTCCCATTGCACTTGAGTCTCATTTGCATATTTCTAAAAATGACTTTTTCACCTAATGAACTATCTGAAGCTATGGTGCTCAGCATTATTTCACTTACAATAATACACTGTGACTGGTTTGATATTAAGTTTCCTAGATTCCCTTTAACTCTATTCTTATACAGAATATTTGGTGTTGTCTTTCACAAAACTGAGACACTATAAAATATGTTACAGTAAACAGGTACCAGGCAGTTAGACAGTACATGATAGAGACACCGCAGATGGGTACACATTGCCAGAGGGAAGTGGCCAAACTCCCAGTAATAGACTAATATGAAAGAAAAGGGATCGCACGCCACAGGATTATCTGCTCGTAGGTTGCTTTTTATTTTGCACGAATATTAGTGAGTCACCTCAGAATTAACACCATAATTCAATGGAAGAATGAAGAAATCAGACCATACCTTTTAGAAGCTAACTGAGTATATTTGATGGTGAGCTTTCGAGAGTACTAGCTCACCATCAAATATACTCAGTTAGCCTCTAAAAGGTATTGCCTGATTTCTTCACTCTTCCACTACTTTCTATGGCTAACACAGTATAACATTATACTACTATCACCATAATTCAAGTATATTCAATAGTAATGTTTCGGGTTACAACCCTTCATCAGGCATGAGGTATTAAGTATGGAGGCAAAACAAAGACAGATGTGACACACACAGTGTCTTCCCATTCAGGGGGGTAACTAAAGGCCAATAGGGCTCCAGGTCATTACCCTACGAGCAGATAATTCTGTCGAGTGCTGTCCCATTGTTTCCATATTGGACTATAAAATGTGATAAGAAATTAATCAAAGCTATTTATAAAAAGTAAAAACTAAATGCAAAGAACTGCTATCTGTTGGGTAGTCGTGCACTTTAGGCTTCACTGTGTACTAGCATTTTGTGGTCAGATAAAACTGTAGAATACCAAATACTTTAAGCACTGTAAATATTTTTGTGAAATTCAGGATAAACAGAAGAAGAGCATATTTCACATGTACCTCAAATTCTAATGATGTCTAGTAAACATGGACAATCCTTTATTGTCTTTCTGGGTAAATATAGACACAATCTGTAATCTAACAGCAGAAGCCTATGATGTATAGCCTAACAGGAATAAAATGCTCTGTGATAAACTTTGACCTCAGAATCTCATGGGATCTGAAAGTCACAGCAGAGTGAGCAAGAAAAAAAGTAAAAGTCAGACAGTAATAGGTTTGTCCACTTTTAAATGCAGACACAACAGCAGATTGATTACTTTGAGCTGTCTATAAAGAATGACCTGTTAGAAAATGAGTATGGAGGCCAGTTCACCATGTAACTCATTGTTTCAGATTTCCCAGTGGAAGGAACTTAACAAACATCCTTGAAGTTGGATGAAGAAGATGAATTGCATACAGTGTCACTTAACCATTGACATCTTCCCATTAAATTATAAAATGTACTCTTCAACATTTCCTGATCATAAAAGTCTATTATATATTGAAGCAACAAGGAACTATTTATGAATAAAGCATGAAAGAACTAGGAAAATCACCTATGAAACTAACTTGGTATTTAAGAACTTATAATGAATTAAAATCTTTCATATACTGTATCAAATGAAAGCAAAACCTGCTCCATTTTGTTACTTCATAGACTCTCCCACTAAAAACAGAGATAACCGCAACAATCCTGCCTTAATAATACATTAAAATAAGTCTTTCAGCAGTTCTGACCAATCAAAACTACTGACAGCACTATATACAGGATAAGAAGAGAAGTAATGGTTGTGCAGATTGCTTGTCTGAGAAATCCACATTTTAAAGGGACTTTCTGAGATTTACATATTGATGGCCTATCCTTAGGATAGTTCATCAATATGTGATCAGTGGAGTCTGACACACACAAATTGCCTGTTTAAAGAGGCTGCAGCACTCACAAGAACTTCTGTGTCTTCCTTGTGCTGAGTCATCAATATTTAAATCCCAGAAAATCCCTTTAATGCTCACAATATTGCGACTGCAAATGCCCAGGGTAAGGCCCACTCCTGGGCACTTGCAATCATGGTACTGGTAGGATTACAATTTGCAGTGTTTTCTAATAGAAGGGCCTCTCACTAGGATCTTCTTATGTAAAGAAGTACAGTCATGCCCGTAAGTGTTGGCACCCTTAAAATTTTCCAGAAAATTATTGCAACTACAGATGTTTTGTTATATACATGTTTATTTCCTTTGTGTGTATTGGAACAACACAAAAAACTGTGAAAAAAAGGCAAATTTGACATAATCTCCATTGACGTGGACAGAAGAGAAAAATTGATGAAAGGCTGCAATGCAAGATAGTCCGGATGATGGATAAGCAGCCACAATCAAGTTCCAAAGAAATTCAAGCTGTCCTGCAGACCCATGGTGCATCAGTGTCAGCACAAACTATCTGTCGACATTTGAATGAAAAGAAACGCTATGGCAGGAGACCCAAGAGGACCCCACTGCTGACACGGAGACATAAAAAAGCTAGACTACACTTTGCCAAAATGTACTTGAGTAAGCCAAAATCCTTCTGGGAAAATGTTTTGTGGATAGATGAGACCAAGATAGAGCTTTTTGGTAAAGCACATAATTCTACTGTTTACTGAAAATGGAATGAGGCCTACAAAGAAAAGATCACAGTACCAACATTCAAATATGATGGAGGTTCAAAGATGTTTTGGGGTTGTGTTGCTGTCTCTGGCACTGGGTGCCTTGCCTGTGTGCAAGGGATCATGAAATCTGAAGATTACCAAAGGATTTTGGGTTGCAATGTAGGGCCCAGTGTCAGAAAGCTGGGTTTGCATCTTAGGTCATGGGTCTTCCAGCAGGACAATGACCCCAAACATACTTCGAAAAGCATCCAAAAATGGGTGGAAACAAAGTGCTGGAGAGTTCTGAAGGGGCCAGCAATGAGTCATGATCTAAATTCCATTGAACACTTGTGGAGAGATCTTAAAATTTCTGTTGGGAGAAGGCACCCTTCAGATATGAGAGACCTGGAGCAGTTTGCAAAATAAGAGTGGTCAAACATTCCAATTGATTTCAGTTATTTTTTTCCAAAGGGAGTGCAAGCAAATATTAAGTTAAGGGTGCCAATAATTTTCTGGGAGAAATACTTCATTTTCTGGAAAAATTTCATGACTATAAAGGGGTTAGGCCTGGAAAAACACATATCCCCTTCCCCTTATCCATAGGATAAGGGACAAGATGGCTTGGGCTCTGATCCTGTGGATAGGGGATAGTCATCTTTGGAGTCAAATCCTCCTTTAAGATGCCCATACCCTATCAGTAGCTGTTTAACAGCTATTCCTTGTGACTCTCCCATACATACAGTTATGGGTAGGGAGAGAAAGCTACTTTGATATTCCTCTGACACCAGGATAAAAATAGGAGGATCAGTTGTTGAAATTCAACTTGCCCAAAATTAGTAGTTTTGGAAGACTTTTATATGAGTGAGAGGCATTGATTTCTCCAGCAGAGGCTACCAGTAACAACACACATTAGCATCTTGGCAGGGATATGTTGTAAACCAAACAAGCAATTATATGTGATACACATGTAGCAGTACTTAGTTTGTTACTGTAAGTGGCACTTGGAACAACCCATAGCAATATCTCAATGTTTTATTTGTTTATTTTTTTGCATAAAATTTTTGAGTAACCTTTATGATATAAACTTATTTTCACACATGTGGTATAACTTTGGCTACAATGACAAACCTGTTTTCAAATGGATTCTAATGAATAATGACATATTCCATGGACTACTAGTTGAGTCTATCAAGTTTCTGTTAGGGTTCAGAACTTTAGACAGAAATCTACTACTCTTGTCTTCAAAAAGCAAGGGAACCTCAATGGAAAGGTAAAAAGACTAGTGTGTTCAGTTTCATGGATACTACTGATCAGTTTGACAAGTTTGACAGATCATAAAACTAATTGATGGGGATTTGTCCATTCTCATTTGGAAGTACTACTAAAGGGAGTCTGTTACCAGCATATCATTCCAGCCCCACAGATAGAAAGGTTTACATCACTTTAATCAATCTGTGTTTTCTTTTTGTAAATTAATGTCTTTGTTGCCAAGAAATTGATATTTATGTCAATGTGCAAATGGGGTCTTTGGAGCAATGAAACCATTGCCATTGCTCCGAAGAGTTAAGCGGAAATATTCTTGCTGCTCCAAAGAGCTGATTTACATATTGACAAGAAAGGCAAGGGAGGCAATGATGCGCAAGAGGAAAACAATCTGCGGGGTTGGGTTGATATGCTGGGTTCTGGTGATAGACTCACTTTAACTTTTAAGGCAATATTTCATAACTATTTTATTGGGTCAGTTATCAAGAACAAGTGTGCCTAGGAGAAATGGTCCATTTAAATATCAAGAAAACACTCAATGGTCTGATTTATTAACACAATTTTCTCCTTTCTGTGAAATACTGCATCTCTTTATTCTTTCCTTTGCTTCTATATTGAAAGCTGTCCATACTTCTTACCCAGCAACTATTATGTATGGAGTACGGGCTTGGAGTACGGGATATGTAAGAAGAAGAGAAAATGAGGGTAGGGGAGGGTCTCTTCAAACTGTTATATTGTGGGTGTTATAAAATGTAGGAACTTTTATATGCAGCTGCATAATGTATATGATATAAATATCCTAATCCTGACTGTTTTCAATCAGTGATAATCTGAAAATAATATAGCACTGCAACCTTAGCACCATATTACAACAAAAGCAAGTTCCTGTGTTTTAAAACACCCAAGATATTACTGTTTGAAGTGACCCTCCCCTACCCCATTTTTCTCTGCATTTTACACAGCCCCATACTCCAAGCCCAAACTTCATACACAGTTACTCAGTGAGAGGCAGGGATAGCTCTCAATACAGAAGCAAGGGAAAGAATAAAGAGATGCAGGATTTCACAGAAAGGAGACACAATAACACAAAAACTGTCAGAAAATCAAAAGTTGTCTGAAAGTTTAGTTACGCTTTAAGAAGATGGAGATGCCATGTTATCTAGGTTGGTGAATTTCTATAATAGTGAATATTTTGCAATCACAATGATTTGCATTTGGCTGCAATGGAATACATAACATAGAGACAAGCCATGTGGCTGCTACATGGCCCTTAGCTGATAGGTGAAGATAACCTGTGCAACTCTCTCTGCTATAGAGGAAATTAAGTATTATCAAGGAAGGGAATGAGGAAGACGAATTTTCAAAATTAGTATAATCATTATTATTCATTTATATATCATGATGTCTAGTATTTTACTTTTCCCCACTGGTTTTAGTACAACCATCATCACAAATATTTTACATATTTACCAATTTCTGCATCCTGAAAATCACTTTTTTAGCAGAAAATATGCATAGTGGTGCCAGAGAATCTTTTAGACACTTTAATTGATTTGATCCACTTTGCAGACAATCATGACATACAAAACAGGGATACAATAGTCAGCACAGTCAGTACATTGACATTTATAAATTGTCAAGACAACATGCACACTAATATAAGGAGTAAATCTGAAATGCTTCTAATTGGGGTAATGCAGGGTACATTACTAATTGTGTTATATGCAATAACAGTAGATGCCTAGCATTCTGTGAAAAGAAATAGTGTTCATATGTAAGAACTCATACCTTCAAAATGCTTGTAATTGTGTCTTTGGCTGAATGCATGCAGTATATACAGTACCATCATACTGCATTGTGTTATGTCACTGTGTATCCAGTCATTCCGTAAGCAGAGGCTTTTATGTCTTCAGACAGCTTATTTCTTTTATCACTCCAACTGCATTGTAGTCTCAATTTTTTTCATGCATCGCTGTCAAGTATCTGTGCACAAATACTTAGCCATCATGGTTTTGGATAATAAATTCAAGGATGAGTGAAATATTTATTCAAACAAAAAAAATCTTTTTTCTGCTATCATAACAAAACCTATACAGTGTTTATGATCCACAGTATTGATAAAAATGGATTTATGTGACAATTAGTGTGCCATTGTTACTTATACATGTTTGTTAACTGATATGATATTCATCATATGACCCTAATTTATTTTATTAAAAAAGTGAGGATAGATTTTAATAACACTGAACACTATTCTCGTTTGTGTTCCATTTGTTACATATTTAGTTGGTGTTATTTTAAAAATAGAAATAGAAGCTTCATATTTGTTATGATTTGTTGTCCTTTCCTTATGTAATGCATGTTCTATTCACAGACATAAGAAAAAAAGCAAGTACATGTTAGGGTGGGTTCACACCTTCGCTTCAGTCCGTCCGTTGCCGATCCGAGTGAAAATCTCGGGGAACAGGATCAGCATCGGATACCGACAGGTTAGCGACGCATTGGTTAAAAACCCATTCATTTGAATGGGTTTTTAAAGCAATGCGCAGATGTCCGATTATACCCTCTGCGCTGCGAATCCTTTTATTTTGTCGGAAACAAAGTCTGACATGCAGGACTTCGTGTCCGACGAAAAAAACCGACTTTGCAGCACAGAGGGTGCAATCGGACACCCGCACATTGCTTTAAAAACCCATTCAAATGAATGGGTTTTTAACCAATGCGTCACTAACCTGTCGGTATCCGATGCCAATCCCGTTCACCGAGATTTTCACTCGGATTGGCAACAGACGGACTGAAGCGCAGGTGTGAACCCACCCTAAAAAAACATTCCTATAGCCGGATGGTACTTTAAATCATATATAAGGATACATTTTTTTTATAAATAAAATATTATTATGAAAATACTTTATTCATTGACCATAATATTTACTGCTGGGTAAAGAGTAGAGGCTGTCACGTGACCTACATGTCTACCACTTTCATGCATGTGCAGTCTCGTCAGCATTATACTACAAATATAGAAACATTCAGTTGCATCCATATATAAAGACTGATACATAATAAAATGATATTTTCTGTAAATATTTTTTATAATTGCCTGTTTATATCAGTATAGAAAAATCAAGTAATATGAGTAAATGAAGTCACCAGTAATATACGGTTTCTGTTGCAGCTCCTGGAGACACAAATTGCTTAATTGATTTTTATTTCTATGGACTCTAAACTTTAGTACTGGAAAATATAAACACTGACTTGTAACATAATAAATAGGAATGCAAGGAAATAACTTATTTACTAATGAAATACTTGCAATGAACTAGATATTCAACCTATCTAATTTAGCACCTCTAATGTTTGTGTGTTGACCTTAGTGTAACAGCCAGGGAAAGCAGTTTGAAGGCTGAATTTTGTAGTTCAAGGTTGATGGGCTACATCAGCGGATTATAGCTTGCAATCTCTCTTACTTTTAACCTCTATAGTAGTCATCTTTAAATCATAGAGCTGTGAGAAGTCCTTCTAAAGAAGAAATAATACTGATTGCAGCCCAGGATGGTGAGTGCGTCACTAGAAAAAAGTTAAAGAGCAATCACACATTTGTACAACATGTTCTTATCCATCGAGTGAGTGTCTGATGTGTAGAGCTCTAATAAATGCTTCATCAATTAGGTTGAGTGAGAACTCAGGGCCAGAAACTCTTTGAGAGGCAGAAAGCATATCATAGTGCTGTAGCCTTTTCATTTGATGTCGTGATTGGACTGCAAGGGTGTGACAACACCTCATATCAACTTTTTTAGTAATCTCTTTTTATTGAGTTTTGCAATAACAAATATAATAGAAATAACAGAACATTTTTTCAGGTGAGAATGTATTTAGAAGCATAAATCTTGCAGTGGTATACATTTCAGATGAATCCTTAGGAAGTTCATGGCCTGTCATAGGGGAGCTGGGAGGAAAAGGGGAGGTTCCACTCCATCTAGCAATGCTGTCCAAGTTTTGGGTTGCTTAAAGAGGACCTTTCATGTCCTCATATATATGCGGTTTTACATACCGCTAGAAAGCTGACAGCCGGCTTTCCCGTTATGTGCCCTGGGGCTGGAGCTATCGGTGGTCTTAGTTTCACCATCCACCGTCAGAAGGGCATTCCTGACAGTCTAGCTGGGCTGTGAGATATGCCCCCCCTGACTGTACTTGTCCATACTGTAGACTTGTACTGGGGGGGGTGGTCCTCACAGCTCAGTGTCATCGCTGGGCTGTAAGGAACGCCCCCTCTGACAGTACAGGGCTATGGACAAGTACAGTCAAGGAGGGTGTTCCTTACTGCCCAGTGATGACGCTGAGCTGTGAGGACCACCCCGCCCTGTACAGGGCTGTGGACGAGTACTGTCAGGGAGGACGTTCCTCACAGCCCAGCTAGACTGTCAGGAATGCCCTTCTGACAGTGGGCTGAGATCGGTAACGGCACCAATATCTCCAGCCCCGGGGCATATAACGGGAAAGCCGACCGGACGTCACCAGGAGAGCACCTGATGCGAAAATAAATGTTTTTTTATTTACACTTACACATATTATACTCTGGGGTCTGAAGAGATCCCAGAATATAATAACATCACTTTAACTTTAACATAACTTTGGCTGTGTTTACCTTAAAGAACCAGAAATTGGGTAGATAGGTTCCTAGGAAGCTAAGAATATTCTGCACTATGTTTTAAGCCAAATTAAAGTGTGGTTCGTACCGAACTTGTTCAATCTGAAACAAATCAGGGACCATGTTGCCGAAAACTAATCTTGAGTGGTTCACCCATCTCTCCTAATGAGTTGTATGCTGCCAGTACCTCGGAAAGCTGGGTAGTACATATGTATGTTATGTTACTCAAAAGAGTTGAGTCTTCAGGTTGTGTTAGACGTTTTGGTGGTTGTGGGGGACGCATGGGAGAAGCAGCTGTGTGAAGATTAAATCAGATAAGCGTAGAAGAAGGTCCTGTTAGAATTGGAGATTCCAGGTGGAGAGGTAGTGCGATTAGATCAGAGATTTATGGAGGGTAACAGAAACAAATGTAGTCCACAGCTCACCTGGATGTAGTTCATTAACAGGTGGAAACGTCTGGTGTCCGGAAAATTTGTCTCAGACTCTAAGATACCAAACAACAGTAAATCTTCAACAAATAAAATTCTAGCTCCAAACCAAAGTCATAAAAATTTACTTTTAATCATCTTAAAATGCCATCATGCATGTAAATCAGTACAGCTTACGCGTTTCAACATACAAAAACCCTCTTAATCATAGCAAGATACACATAGAAATGACAAACAATTTAAAACCATTAACCCCCTCCTTCACATCACATGATGACAGTGAAAAACATGGAGTTGAATCATCATTACAATATACCAGATAAAAGGAGAAAAAAGAAAGGAAAAAACATACATGTAATAAACAGACAAACATTGGATAAGAAAGATATTGCATACATAATAGTGCCAGAAACAATTCATAACATGATCTCATAAAAAGAAAAAATGTAAAAAAAAAATGAATAAAAAAAATGAATTAATTAAATAAGGATTGATACTGTAGTGCCCCGGTATATCATTGTTTGATGTGTTGTGTCATTCTTCGATATGTCAGGACAGATATGTTTAGTTTGTAGATAAATTGGTCGTGATATAGGAATGATTCACATATTTATGTGGAACTATTAAGGGGTTACATGGAAAGTGAGGAAATTCTACGGAAGGGTCTTGATTAGACCCTTGGTTGCCATAGCAGCATATATGCTCTCCTGATTATGGCAGGAGAGCCACAATAGTAAATAGCCCCTTAGATGCTGAGAATTAATTACTTCCTGCTGTGCCATACATGTACGGCGAAGAGACGGAGGACATTGCAAAAAGTGATGAAGGCATAAGGACAGTGCAGGGTGCTCTATTTAACACATTGCCAAGAATTTATATAGTAACCTCCAGTTTTCTTACAACCAGGCACAGGACAGTCAAGAGGAGCAAGGGAAACATGGGAGACAGAGCTATTTCTCTCTCTTGTGTGTAACATATATACAATATATATACTGTATATATATGTGTGTGTGTATTTCAGTTTTAATTGTAATATGATTATAATAGAATCAAAGAAGACCAGCAGATTAAGACAGGAATCACTGGGTTATATTTTTATCACTGGGTTTTACTTTTTTTTTTTTTATAATTCTTTTTTTTATTGAATTATTCAGTTTTACAATTCCAAATACATACAAATACATAACCGTTCTTCAAAGAAAGGAGTACATAAGGTCTTACAATTATACATATCCAGTATACGGTTTGGAAATAACATGAGGGATCTCATGATCTCAGTTTTTGTGATGTTCAGTCCTAGTTGGGTAAAGGTTCAGGGCTTAGACCAATGTGTTGGATAATGAAGTTTTCTTAGTTATCAGGTAAAAGGGGATTTTGCATACTGCGTTGTGTTGAGAGAAAATGTTGGTATATCTTGAGTTTTTTGATATTTGGAATGAGGTTTGGATAAGGGGCGGAGGGAGGGGGGGAGGGGGGGATTATTTGGTAAAGTCCCACCAGGGGGACCACACTCTCTGATACCGGTCGTGTCTCCTTTTCTTCCAACTGATGAGTTCCTCAAATCTCGCTATCTGGTGGACTTTTTCTATCCATAGTTGTAGTGAGGGATGTGTCTTCTGGAGCCAGAATAAGGAGATCAAGGACTTTGCCGCCTCTATAATATGTGCTGTTAGGGTCGAGTCTCGGGGGCGAGGGCCGGTTTGCTCTTGTCTGGCGAGAAGTACCCTGTCAGGGGTGAGAGAGAGAGGTGTCTTGGTTATCTGTGCAATAGATTTTTCGACCTCTTTCCAGTAACTTTGAATGTTCTCGCAAGTCCAGCATATGTGGAGCATGGTTCCTGGAAGTTTTTGGCATCTCCAGCACAGGTTTGAGTCCATAAGATTGTGTCTGTAGAGCCAATCTGGTGTCCTATACCACCTGGTTAATATTTTGTAGTGTGACTCCTGTAGTTGGACACAGGTGGAGATGCCATGGGAGTGTCTAAGAATTGCTGGAACATCTTCCTCTGGTATCACCAGATCCATTTCTTTTTCCCAGGCTAATAAGAAAGGTGGCTTCGAGGTAAGCTTCGAGGTCTCTGGGGTGGTAGAGAGAGCAGTTTTGCACAATGAGATCTTTCTGGGTAATGTCAGATTTGACATCAAGCTTTTTTCAAAGTGAGTGAGCAGCCTATCTATGGGGGATATCTTGTTTATATCCATTATTGTTGAGCACAATTGTGCATGATGGAGAAAATTGAAATGGGTCTAAGGAGCCAGGTGTTGTAGGTTTTGTGGACTAATTGGGAGCTTCTGCGCTATCAAGTCTTTGAGCTGTAGATGGCTAAGTTTGTGCCAGAGGTCTTCTTGTGGCACTCTCAGGGGGTCTCTTGTGTCCTTGGAGTGGTTTTTGGTGGAGTGGAGTAAGATCGGGGCTAGATTTGCCGGTAAAATAGGGGAGTGGAATGGAGAGAGCTTTGCTTTGTGGTGGTGCCACGTCTCGCATGGGCCACGGACCAACGGGTCCAGGTCTTGTCTCTTTCTAGGTCTTATGTCCGGGAGCCAAAGTTGTTGGAGGAAAGATGGGCCAATATGGGCTTCTGCTAGGACATTAATAATAGGGCATTTGATCGGTGCCACATATGCCATCCACCTGCAGAGTTGTATAGATTCGTAGTAGCGATGCATGTCTGGCAGGGCAATGCCTCCCTCTGCCTTACTCTTTATCATAAACTGATATGCCAGGCAGGGGGTCTTGTGTTTCCAGAGGAAGGCTGTGAATATCTTACGGAGGGAGTGGAAGAAGATCTTCGGTAGGGATATGGGAAGCATTTGGAAAATGTACGTTATTTTTGGGACAATGTATGTTTGGATGAGATTTCTTCTCCCTAACCAGGATAAATACGGCAGGTCATATGTTTGGAGTAAAGTTTTCACTTCCTGTAAAAGGGGGGCATAGTTTCTTGAATAGACCTCTTGGAGAGTGGCCAGTAATTGGACTCCTAGATATTTTATAGAAGTGGTCTTCCACTTATAGGGCGAATTGGCGTTTATTCTCTGCGCTTGTAGGGCCGGTAGCGAGATGTTTAGGACCTCAGACTTCGAGCTATTTACTTTATAATTGGAGAGTTTGCCATACTGGTCCATTAGGTTTGTGAGGTGTGGTAGGCCTTCTGCCGGGTTAGTGACTAGGAACAATACGTCGGCTGCGAAGGCCACCGCTTGTAGAGTTTGATTAGAGATGGAGAAACCATGAATGTGGGGATTTTTCCGGACTGCCAGGAGGAGGGTTTCTATGGTGAGGATGAAGAGGGTGGGGGAGAGGGGGCATCCTTGTCTAGTTCCATTTGTGATGTTGAAGTAATCTGACAGTGTTCCGTTCACTTTTAATCTGGCGTGGGGCTGAGAGTAGAGGGAGAATATTGCTTTTATGAAGTCTGGGGGGAAACCGAAGGTTTCTAACGTGACTTCCATGAAGGCCCAGTCCACCCTTTTGAATGCCTTTTTGGTGTTGACACCTAGCAAGATCAGAGGGTGCTTGGTCTTTTTGGCAATGGCTATGGTATGCAACAGATGAATGGTATTTTCTTTCCCTTCTCTTCCTTCACAAAACTGGATTGTTCGTCCTTGAGTAGGTTTGGGATTAGGTGTCTAATTCTGAGTGCCAGGAGTTTGACCCAAATTTTTAAGTCTACATTTAGAAGGGATATGGGTCTGTAACTACTACATTGGGCCAAGTCCTTTCCCTCTTTGGGAATAAGCATGATGTGGGCTTCTTGGGCCTGTTGCTCCATGGGGGTACCCCGAAGAAGCGCGTTGCAGAAATTAGTGAGATGCGGTAGCAGTTGGGTTTGGAATGAGGAATAATATAGTAGCGGGAATCCGTCCGGGCCTGGGCTTTTACCAGCTGGGAAACTGGGTAGAGTCTGGCGGACTTCTTCCAAAGTTATTGGCTGGAGGAGTTGGGTTCCTTCGGTTTCTGTTATTGAGGGCAAGGAAAGGTCCTTAAAAAATTCTCTGATGTTGTCTCTAGTTATTGGGGGGGAAGATGGGGGAGAGGTCTCTTCTTAAGTTATAGATGGTAGAGTAGTAAGAGTGAAAAGCCTTAGCTATATCTGGTGTGTTGTGGACCACTCGACCTGTAGGAGATCTTATTTCTGGAATAAACACTTTAGCTTTTTCCTTTATCATTGCTGACATTAGTTTGCCTAATTTGTTTCCGTGTGCATAAAGGTGCATTCTTGAGTACATGAGTTGTTGTGTAATTGAGTACTTTTTTCAGTTTTTCTCGAAGGGTGACTAGGTCAGCATGGACAGAGTTAAGGGTTTGCAATTTATGAACTCTCTCTAGGGACGAAATTTGGGCCAGGATGGAATTTATTTCATTCTATCTTTCTCGCTTAAGTGCCGTGGCTTTCGAAATAAGGATCCCTCTGATGAAGGGTTTATGGGACTCCCACAGTACGGTGGGGGTGATTTCTGGTGTGTCATTTCGTGTAAAGAAGAGATCCAGCTCCTCCGCTAGGTGGGTTTTAGTGGCTTGCCTATCTAGAATTGATTAGTTTAGGCGCCACGTCCAGTGTGTGAGTGTAAGGTCTGGGAGAGATAATGTGGTAGAAATCGGGGAGTGGTCTGATACACTAATACATCCTATTCTCGAATGTAAAGTATATTGAGCAATAGACTTGGAGCATAAAATGTAATCAAGCCTCTGATGTGTCTGATGTGGGTTTGAGAAGAATTTTACTTTTTTTGTGCCTTTTCAATGTTTAATGTTCCTTTAAAAATAGCAAATTAATATTTTGGACATGGTTTTCTTGACTGCTAATAATAATTTAATACAGTTATCAGTTACAACCCATGCTGTGCTGCTTATGATTTAATACCGTTATCAGTACAGCCCATGCTGTTACAAGTATCAATGACAGTTCTTTGAGTTCTCATACACAATTTTTGTGTGATAATAGCTTATATTGTGGTTTTATATTAGATCCATCACTGTTCAGTATTGAAATTACAATTTATATTTTGCCAAAAGCAAAATTTCATCTCAAACAATGAATATGTTTATAAGAGAATTATACCTGCATAGTACAAAAGAAATAAGATGCAGCAATGCAAGAAAAAAGACATCTTGGCTTAAGACTTTAGGCCACAATTGGTGTTGTTATCAATTGAGCTACTTCCTCTCTCATAAGTCCTTGTTAGACATCCCTTTAATAGGTTCACTTGGTCTTGTGCTCAGCAATTATACTCATCATTTGAAACAGAGCGTAAATAATTGATAAGAATTGACATGTACTAAACAGGCTGTCTCCATTCTACACTATTGTAAAATGTAGTCAATGTGGTTTTTATTGGATATGTGCTAGGTAACACTTAGGCATGTTGGCTCTTGACACCTATTATTTCCAAATATTTCCAAAATTATTTTTTAAATATTAAGGCCTGTTTGACAGATTAAAATGTACTATTAATTTACATGCAATAACATTGTGAATATTGTAGCTATCAAGATGTTATCACTTGAGTGTCTAATATACTGGTGTTCTTTAAAATTGCACACTATAGATATTGTTACTCTACCTTGTGAGAACAATGTTTTTTATTATTATTATTATTATTATTATTATTATTATTGTTGTTGTTGTTGTTGTTGTTGTTGTTGTTGTTGTTGTTATTATTATTATTATTATTATTATTACTATTATTTATTGAGTTTTAAAAAAGGGACAGTACCAGTGAATAAATTAAAATAATCTGACAACCTGGGAATACAGAATAAAGTAGACTACTGTACTTTCTAATCTGGTTTTTCAACATTATACAAGTACTATTTATATTTTTATTCTGTATGATTATATACACTTTATTTTTTGTTTATAGTTAAAATAAATCTTTGACACGTCCTCCCACAAGTGGCTGCTCACCTAAGTACATGAGTTTACATATCACATTCTTCTTTTTGTTATTATTCCTCTTTATGTTTTTATTGATCTATTTTTTTTTATAGCATTTGACCTTTATGTGGATCATTGGCATATACTTATTACGACATCCAGTTAGACCTGAACCTTACCAGAAGAAACAAATCAGACTGCACACCATCACACATCATTTTTCTGTAAAGTCTATCATCTAGTAATCAACTAGCAATCATCTAATCTGATAGGGTGTTATTCTGCTGGCCTTATAGAAAATCTATCACTATCTCATTGACCTGTGTATGCCCTCAATATATTATATAATACAATATAATATAATATACAGTTATCAATGTTGAAATCGCAACACCAAGAAGGACAAGCCATAAGGTTATGCAAATCGAGGAAATAGCAGGTGTCACTAACATCTGAAAATGATCAAGTTTTCGAACACCTAGCTCCAAGCTTTCACTTGTGGCAGTGGCAAAAAATCCAGATTGAAAACAAGAATTATAGCCATATGAAACCTCAAAAATCAGATCAAGTGGTGTGTGATGATTGTTATTGTCACTTGTCACAAACTGAAAGGGACTGAGAGACTTTGATTTATCTCTAGAGCAGATTGCAGTAGTTTAGGCCATGTTGTTAATACTGTTAGCCCCTTAAGCCACATTGATTTTCTGATTCTGCTTTTAATTTTTTCCCTCTCCACATTCCAAAAGCTAGCACTTTTTTTTATTTTTCTGTTCAGAGTCATTTGAGGGCTTATTTTTTGTGGGACAAACTGTATTTCATAGTGGTACCATTTAATTTTCAATACGCTGTGCTGGGAAGCTGCAAAAAAAAAATCTGAATGGAATTGGAAAAAAAACGCAATAGCAGAAATTTTATTACAGATTTAATTTTTACATTGTTCACCATGTGGTAAAAATGACAAGCTGCCTATATTCTGTGGGTTGATGTAATAACAGCGATAACAAATTTATATAGTTTTTGTTATGTCTTAACACCTTTACAAAAATTCATAACATTGAAAAATTCAAAAGTTTCTTTCCGTTGCCATTTTGTGACACCCGTAACTTTTCATATTTCCATGTATGTTGCTGTGTAAGGGATCTTTTTTAGCAGGGCAATTTGTAGTCTTTATTAGTAACATTTTATAAATTGTATGATGCTTTAAATGCTATTTATTATATTTTTTGTGGGAGGAGAAATGACAACATAATGGCAGTTTGCATGTTTTTTTTTTGTTTTCTTTTTTCCTGCTACCCTGTTCACCGTATGGTATAAATATCATTATATTTTTATAGTTTAGACATTTTAAGACATGGGAATACCTAATTTGTTTATGTTAATTGTTGTTTGTTTATTTTTTTTTTTTAAATGTAATCTAGGGAAAGTCATTTAAACTTTTAACTTTTTAGTTTCAAAACACTTATTTACATTTTTTATCTTTTATTTTTAGACTAATCGCCCATACAATATACTACAATACAACTGTATTGCAGTGTATTGTGAAATTCATTAATTTACACGATGCCTATGATGTTCTGTTGGGTGGTGATCAGGTCTAATATGGCGGCATCAATGCGCTGCTGTTATTTTGGTGCCCTGTCGCAATTGACTGAGGTGTCTAAAGGGTTAACAGCAATAAGCAACCTGCAGTACCAATCAGTACCTGCCAGGTATGGAGAGGGCTGAGCTGCTGAGATAATTCTTATTTAGTGACCCCATAATGTACATGTGTTGCTAAGGGGTTAAACATTGCATGTCCCAGTGGCTGGGAGGAAAACAATAGATTGGAATGACAGCAAGAGGTGGTTGGAGGCAAACCTCTGAATGGACGGACTGGCTGATGAAAGAATGGTGAGTAGTGATCCATTCTGTAATCCAAGTGAAACAGGCTATAATAGTGCAAAACAGGAAGGCAGTGGAGCCTGGATTAGAGGTCTGTCGACACAATGATAGCTAGAGATTGGTCTGGAGACCATATCAATAAACTGTATATCAATCATGTGATTTCCATAATTCATAGACTTTTCCTTCTATGTGCAGATTCAATGTTGAGGAGTGTAGTATGATTTTAAAAAGTGCAACAATGATAAAAATATAATTTATAGATTATATGTCAATTATATATTTAGTATTTTTGTTAATATTTTCCTACCCTCTATAGCTTTTCTAATATTGATATTTGTTTATTAAATGGTAATCCTAAATCCTGTGACAGCTTTGAGCATGATAAAAATTTTAATTTAAACACTGTATAATTTTACAAATTATGCATCTAGTGTAAACCTCAATTATTTTGATCTTTACTTTGTTTCCTCATAAATTCCAGTAGACATATTTTATGTCACATGCATTAAATATTGATAAATAGCCACCACAAGGGAAGCATGCAGACATTAAAAGAAAATCATAATTCAGATTTATTCCACAAATAAGTGAGAACATTTATTTTTAAATGTAATTTTTTTTTTCTCCAGCACCAATAGGTTTTTAAAAATGAGATACAGTGTAAATAAATGTGTAGATTATTTTCTTAAAATTATTTATAGTTATACCAACATAGGTCTTGGTATTCTGTATACCTGTAAACCAAATCTATAAACTTTATAGGATAAACATGTGTATATGTACATAAACTGTGTATATGATTCAACTACTGTGTGGTTCTGTTCACACGCATCAAAGAGCTCACAGAATGCAAATTTAAAGCTCCCAAGTATGACATTTTATGTCGTACAGTGACATATATCATACAGTGCAACCCATTTGATGGTCCACTGTATAGGACAGTGTAGCAGACTGCACTTACTTTTATAGTGAACAACAGGTATACCAACATATATCTGCCCACCAGATACCAAAAGAACATTCTTTTGAACTCTGTTGGTTCTGTGTATGCATCAAGATTATTGCATGGTGCCTACTATCTAAAACTAGGTTTAGGAAAGTCACTACCTAACAGAGGGACTCTAAAACCAAAATCTTTATTAAACAACCATTAAAAAGTACGAAAAACACACATATACTCTAAAAATTAGATTCAGCCACTACAGGTATTTATGTTTCAGATGGGGTTAGGCATGTTATTACCAACTGACCAGTCTAGTCATTATGTAATGTTGTTTTGTATATGTCCTTTCAATTGACTGACTTCAAAGGTCCATCATGTCTTGATTTAGCATTGCTATATGCATGCAGTGGCTTTTCATGGTTTATGTAAAATCTTTATTATTTTCACCTTATCACTATAGCCATGTTGAAGCATTATTTCATTTCCCCTAGTTGTCATTTTATAACATACCTTATTTATAGGTTCCCTTGGAGACGCTCTGTGTATGACCATATGTTCATTGAGCTCATGGTGTGATGTGATTGGTCGAGTCCTGCTGACCCATTTATTATGGCCTGAGGCAAATCCTTGTCATCACCAGCATTACGAATGATGTGGCACACGTTGATTGGCTGTTCTGCTCTGTGATGGATGTGTTTAGCCTGTAAAGAGCTGATGTCCACACTCGCTTGTGCGGCCGTGCACTAGTACCGATGGGGGAGTGAGGGATTCTGTGCACTGGAACATTGATAGTTCAATCATTGTGCATCTAATAACTGCATTTATGAGATATCTGTTCATAACACCTCTGGTGAAACTCTAATTGTCCTTATTAGTGTAGAGACTTGGTATATTACTTGACTACAGGTGACCTAGATAGTAATGGGCTAGTCGGCTAGGCCAGTTTTGATTTTGATTACTGATATCTGTACTTGATTACCCCCCCTTCCTTATTTACCTAGCTAAGATATACCATAGCTGGGTTTCAATACCAACATGGCTATAGCCCTGTGATAGATGAACTTTTCATAGATTGAGTAGTGAGCCTTATAACAAATATAAGACTGCCTGACAGTTGTCTAATATTAATAATGTCAGTGTGAGGCTCTTTTTAGGGGTTCTGGCTATGGCATTTGGTTGCCGGAACCTTAATTATATTTATAAGCAACAATGTTAATAGATGAATCTCTGCAAACAGAGTGTGATATCAGCGCCTGTTTTGCATTAATTGGGGCTATAGATTGACCATGTAATTATTGGTGAGATAACAAATTAACAGATTGTAAATACCTCTAGTGACTGAATCTATTTTTTAGAGATTATGTGTGTTTTTGGTACTTTTTAATGGTTAGTTTATTAAGATTTTGATTTTAGCGTCCCTCTGTTAGGTAGTGACTCACAAAATCCTAGTTTCGGTATTCCTTTTGCCTACTTTCATATAGCCACTGTGCCTACTATCTACATGCACACTGAATACGGTGTCAACAGAACAGCATGATAAGAGTGTAAGAGTGAAGAAATCAGGCGATACCTTTTAGAGGCTAACTGAGTATATTTATAAGTAAGCTTTCAGGAGTGCTCGCTCCCTTCATCAGACATGGTGTGATACAAGAACTGAAAATTAACAGATTTTTATACACATGGTTTTCAAAGCATGATAAGAGACAGTGTAGCATAAGCAAATTATATGAAGAGTTTACTACAATGGAAATAGCTTTATATCACTGTATCATATAGAAAAATATCCTAACAAAGGAAATGGCCCATACAGCTTATAAAGATACAGATGTGAAAATATACATATTATATCATGTTAAGGTCAATAGCAGATGCCCTGTGATTAGAGCAGCTACCAGCTTGGCAGTCCATGGATGGACAGAGATGTCCCATTTAAATAGGGTCACCATTTTCACTTGATGACAATTGTATTGATAAAATATATACTTTTGCCATATTTTTCCAGATGATGAAATTGACTTTGGATTTATTAGTTTTGTTGGAAACATTTTTTAGAAAGTAATTATTTTTAAACATAGGTTCCAAAAATATTGTCACCCCATTAATATTGGATCATGAAACCTCTCCCTTTGAGAATAACAGCACTTAACCACTTTCTGTAATGCTTAACATGGTTGAAGGATCTTGGGTGACTCTTCAATGTGAAACATTATTATGTGTTTTTCATTGTTACTTGTGAATTATTCAATTTACACCACAGAGAGGTACACCACAAAAAGTTGTTATTGTGCCCAAAACTAATTTTGAAACCTTGCTAAAAGGTTCAATAATTTCCAAGTTTCATTCTTTTGGCAGAGTTAGGTAGTCTAAAGTTTAGTAGTTTTTAGATTCTCCACACTGTTGATGAGCATCAATCCATCAAATATCCTCAACAATAAGGATCAACAAGTACTACAACGAATAATGGGTGAATGACCAGAAAGAGCATGACCAAAAAGTGGCATTTCTGTCTTATCAGGCAATAACAGTATGTAAAGTTCAAATGCCACATTGTGTTTTTTTTTTTTTTTTTTGGGAAAGACTTCTATCAAGAAATGGTGTTTGATGGTGGATTTTGATAATTGAATATACTCAAATAAACTGTGCATTCCAAATCTATGCTACCTGCTTATTTTCTGTCACACAGAATGAGTAGTGTGTTCATTTTGCAAGTACTCAACTCAGTTTATTTCTTAGCACCTAATTTTGCTTAAAGCTTTCCTCCAGTTCTAAACAACTTTGCACAAATGAATAGTACAGGTTTATATAAGAAACTTTATAATATATCTTAAGGAAATATGTTTTCTTCTCCAATTTTCAGGCTGAGTTACTTCCTACATATTAGTCTATGAAGAGAGGAGGGGTAGGATGAGACTGCTAGAAAACACACTAAATTAATTGCTGCTGCTGCACTCTGCTACTATGTGCTCTTTTAACACTGCTATGTTTATAGAGAAGAGGCTACCAGTGCACAGAATGGGGCAATAAATCAATTAACTAGCCAGCAGCACCTTTTTACTCCACCCCTCCTTTCTCTACAGAGTTGTGTGTGTGTGTGTGAGGTTGGATGCAGAGACAGTATCTTATGTAATCAGTCAGAATGAAGATAAGGAGCAGGAGATTGGCTTAATATGGGGTGAAAGAAACAGATCTCCTTAATATAATACAAAGTTTCTTATTTCCATGTGCACTGTTCATTTCATGATGCTTTCAACTGCTCACTAATTTCTTATAACCATGTCCTAGTGTGTGAGGCTTACACATATCTGTCTTGTTTCAGTTTATAGCTCTTTGGCTCTTTCACCCATATTAGTGGTTGAATTTGTGTAACTTCATATTTATATTTCTGGTAAACAGGAAATAGTCATAGCCAACAATGAAATTCCATTTTTTTTTTCTTTCTTAAAATAATTACTTAATTAAATAATATAGATGGTGTTCAAAGTATATTTGAAAATGTTTATATACATTATGTATATTTAATAAATCACAGTGATTCTCTTATGGATATTGTGGATACATGTTCATGCATTGCCATAAGTTAGATTTGAAATAAATGCAGCTTTTTCTCAGAGTATTCATTACCAAGGTTCTATGAAAAACAAATATATTTAAGAATACCCTGTTATACCTCACTTATACTTTCCCTAGCATAAATTTGTGCACCAGATGCTTTCCTGTAATTAACACACTGAGATTTGGGAGTTGTAGATTTTTTTGCTATCAAACTTTCCATCAAGAAGACATCTGTGATTTATACTTCTATCTATCTTTTTAATACATTTACATAATCATTTCTATTTAAGAAAATCATATGTTCAAATCAGTAGTTCTGTGCACAGCATCACCAATATAATGTACACCTGCTCCATTATTTTGTCCATAGTATTCAGATCAGTGGTACCGTATATTTATTGTGTAAATGTTGATTTCTAGAATATTTTATATGACGAATATGATTAAAATTTTATTGACCATTAAAATTATATATTAACCAAATTTCTGAATATTAACACATAGTAAAACTGTTATTCACATGTATCTGTTATTTCCTACAAATTTAGCACACGCTACAAAAATCTATTTCATATAAGCGTACTTTGAAAAATATCATTATCACTGTCATCCATTGAAGGTAATTAGCTAAATTCTGTATGAAAAGAAAAAGAAAAAGCCCAATGAAAGCCACCCTTCGTCACATACGGCAAAGTAAGGAATAAATTATTTTGACCATGGTAGGCTGAAAATGTAATGGAACTATAGGGGTACAGCTCTTGGGAGGGCACATACGAGGTGGGTGAAATCACAGTTACTGTGCACATGGTTGCTCAAATGAAAAAAAAAAATACTGTATGTTAATCATGAAATCGTGCAGCTACTGAAACAGGGAGCCGGCTGTAACTTCAGCCGGAGCTCCCAGAGAGAAGGCATCGAAGGTTTATTACCTTCCCTGCCATCCTGATCGCTGTGTATACAGTGCTGAATGAGCGCTGTATACACCGCTATGGGTGCTGCCATCTTGCGGCTGCCCTCTGACCCGGCGGTCACGTGATGTTAGAGCTGCTGGGTCCTACAAGACCCAGATCATCTCTATAGTAACGTGCAAGAGGCTGCATTCCTCCTGCAACTGGGGCTAAATGTACCAGCCCCAGTTACAGGGGAAATCAGCCTCCCCAACAAAAAAAAAAGTCATCAGATGTCCCCAAAGGTCTATTATGACCTTATGGGGACACAATGTAAAAATTTTTTTAAAAAAGTGGAAAGAAAAGTAAAAAAAATAAAATAAAATAATTACAAAAATAAGTAAAATAATATGCCAATAACACACCCTTATTAAAGGTTATAGCCCCTCCCCTGACGACACCATACAAAATAAAAATTACCATAGTGCAGAGTAAAAACTATTTTAAAAAGTTTTTTAGTAGCACTTTGTGTTATTAAATTTAAAAAAAAATGAAAAGTGAAAAACGGACACGTTTTCCCTCCTCTTTTGTTTAGATTTTCCCGGATATAAAAAAAATTAAAACACATGCAAAAATAAAAACAACATAAAAATAAAGCCCTATGTGTCAGCGAAAAAAGACGCAGAAATTAGTTGAATAACACATATGATAAAAATGTTACAGCCCTCAAAACCGCACATACAAAAAAACCCAAAAATGTGTCTGGTCTGGAAGGTGTTAAGAAAACTATTTCAAATAAGGAATGATAGATAAGTTTGTTTTTATGAGACCCCTATATAAATAAAATAAAAGTCAGTCGCAATTCAGTTGGACCTGCTGACTGCGTTATAGGGGTTATCCAGCTTCCAAAAACTATCTGCAAATACACCGACAGCAGTAC
This sequence comes from Leptodactylus fallax, assembly GCA_947044405.1. NCBI lineage: Eukaryota > Metazoa > Chordata > Amphibia > Anura > Leptodactylidae > Leptodactylus > Leptodactylus fallax. The sequence goes on from CAMRHE010000013.1 coordinate 9,453,031, forward strand.
TAAATACTTACTGTTCCCTTGTGCACTCTTTGTTTGGCTTTATTTTATTTGCTGCTCTTGTATCACTTTTATTTACATGCAGTGAATCCGTGGACAAACTATATTTCCTACAATTCATCCTACAAATCACAGGTAATTAATCACTTCCACATCCGAGGTCACATGCTGCTGTGATGTTTCATTTGCTGACTTGAATTGCTCATGGGGAGGGGTAGTGAGATTGCAAATGGAACTTCACTCTGAGGTCATTGACCTGAAAATAAATCAGATAAACAGTGCAGATTTATTTATTTATTTATTTTTTTTAAAATCTGGATAACCCCTTTAAGTAAGGAGACCTCACAACTTTAAGAATTGACTATATTTAATTTTACTGTCCAATTCTTTTGTTTTCAGGGGGAATGCAGGTGCATCTCAATAAATTAGAATATCTTTGAAACGTTCATTCATTTCAGTAATTCAGTAATACAATTCATAATCAGCAGTCTTCCATTATTGTGTGTCCTACTGAACTTTTTTACAATATTCTATTTTTCTTAGATTTGCGTTTTCATTATCCATAATCAACATTTACAGAATTAAAACACTTGAAATAGAACACTCTTTGTGTAAAGAATCTAGAAAATATAGGAGGTCACTTTTTTTAAATTAATTACTGAAATAAATAAACGTTTCAAAGATATTCTAATTTATTGAGATGCACCTGTAAGTTGCCTAAGGAGCCTAATGGTGGCGTACTCACTTCTCATTCAGAAAGCAGGAATAGTGTGCTTATGTATGGGGAATGTTAGATGACCAAATGTTTGACTGACAGCTGTTGAAGGCATATGGACACGTTTGCAACTGTTTGAGGTGTACTGACACAGCTGTCTGACATAGAAAGGAACAGATTTAAGGGGAAAAACAAAAGGACAAGCAGTATGATGATATAGAAAATGACTGTCTAATTGAGGGGCGACAACTCAATAGGTAGCTGCCATAGAGCTTCCTGTTATAATAACCATGAAGACAATATTATAGTAATAAAAAGAGTTGTTGATGCTACAGAAGTATACATACTCATCTCCTACCACTTTCTCTGCTACTATGACATCATCTAAATTTGTACTGGAAAATCAACAAACGCATTCAATATTAGATCTCTTCTATCAGACGTAATGTGTGGCATTGTGTGACAGTGCCTGAAATCCAGTTCTATCTAACAAAACCTTAAATGTTTTTTATGGGAAACCACACGAAAGACATTTGTAAGCCTAATGTGTCCTACTGTGGCCAAACTGTGTATATAGGATCACAAGGATTGTTATATGTGTCCATCCTTACCTTTCTTCATGGCTCAACAAACAGTATCCCTAGGTGAGTGCCACAAGATGAGCAGCTTTGAAGAAACATGATTTTGCAATAGTCTGTTGGAATTTATGTTTTGTGTGCCTATATGTGTCCACCCAGTTTTTTTGATGTACCTGTTTTGATAGCATGTTTGCAATAACATATTTAATTTGTATAATGAGAATTTGAATTCCCTGAAAAAAGTTTGTAGAAAGGTAAGGATGGACACAGCTGTAGTATGTATTTTAATAAAAAATGTGCATGCTACAGTGACAATGGTATTGCATTTACTATTCTTTTTGTATTTCAGAATGTTTTATGTCAGTGAATTATTCACTTTTTAATTGGTTATCACATTATACATGTCACACTCACTGAAGACTAGGGAAGGGAACGATATTGAGTGAGTATATCACTGTAATTCATATGAAAGAGACTAATCGTCTCTCTGTTCTGCCTATCATACTAAGTTCTAGCATATATCACTTTTTCTTGTGCATGCTGTCTGAAATCAAAGGTCAGCATTTATTTGAAGATTTCATTAATTAGCGGCTATTGTAAAGTAATAAAGACATTTAATGGCTTTAAAATAGATTCTGTAGTCATATTAATTTAATATTGAAAAGACCACTCAAAATTCGTGCCAAGTAGATTTCCCTAAAGAGGCTCCTGAGCCTAATACACGAGAAGAATGATTGCATGCATGAATATGAACAGATTCACTGACCTAATACTTGAGAAAGAAACCACTTGAATTCAAATAATGCAGTGAAAGCGTAGATTAGTTAACCATGTAATCCATACTAAGTGTTATGGGCCATTTATTGTGAGCTTATAGCAATGTGTGAGAATATTACCTTCATATGATATACCTTAAATTAGAACTGAAACATTGATTCAGAACTGGAAGACTATTTGAAATGGAGCTGATCATTTGAAGAATTTCATTATCCTCTTCTTTCAGTATTTACTTGCAGTCTAAAAGAGGTACTTAAAAGTACTTCTGTTCACAGTTGATCAGTCACATTAATGGATGCTTGGTGTAAGATTGTTTCAGATTTCCTTAGCTAATGGTACATATTAAGACACTTTGACCTACCAGCTTAGTTAACATATTATCTAAAATAAATGAATCTGACTCTCTTTAAGTGAAACTAAAAATTTGTGCGATTCGACAGCCATTTAACAATGATTGCAGTATTTAGAATAACAGTGTTTTAAGGGAATGATTAGGAAATTGTTCAGACACAGTCGTCTATTCTCAGTCATTTACAACCACCTAATGGAATAAAAATGAACACTAATACTATGTTTTGTCAGTCAGTTCTACTTATCAACCACATGTAAAGTTATAACAAAGCAATAAAATATTTTTATGTAGGGGGCGTGCCAAGCGGTGCACAGACAGCTGTATATCTCTCCTGTCACCTGCAATGCTGAAAGTCTTTACACCAGCATTAGTCATGAGTTGGGTTGTGCTGCAGTAAAAAATATTTTTTTATTACAAGATTATAGCTCAGTTAGGTGCAATTTTGTTCTTACTTTCCTCAGATTTGTGTTGACCAGTAACTACTTCATGTTTGACGGACGCTTGTTCCTTCAGACCGAGGGAATGGCGATGGCGTAGCTTGTGTGTCCACTTTCGCCAATTTGTACTTTGAGTTATAGCGCCACTCAGGTGCCATTTCTAGATATTCTTATCAAACATAGCTACAGACATTTATGGAAAGGATACAATGACTAATAGTTTTCTAGGCGCGAGAAGCACAATTTACAGTATCCAGGACAATTCAGGGAATCTCTGGTTTAGGAGAAATTGCTCTTCTTTTGGGGATTCCAAAAAATGAGTGCAGGACTTAAAAAATAAAAGAGAGGCACTACTCTCAGCGAGTCATTAAAAGGGCATATAATTCCCCCTCTGCAGTAAAGCTCCCACACACTGACTCTTCATCGCTCCCCATTCTCAATGTAACCTGACAGGGATGCCCTCTATCCCCTCTTATTTTTGCCCTCTGTATCGAACCCCTGGTATCTAAAATTAGTTCCAATCCTGATATTACGGGAAATTCGGTGCGTGACCGGGACTTCAAAATCAGCCTATTTGATGATGATGTCCTGTTGACCCTCACCAATCCCCACACCTCGCCCCCGAAACTCATGTTAACATTGCGAGATTATGGTCACTTCTCTGGATATAAGGTTAACGCCTTGAAAACAGAGGCCCTCCCTTTAAATTTTCCGGATTTTGCCCTTCAACTCCTCCATCATAATTATGATTTCCAGTGGAGAGACCATTCCCTCCGTTAGCTAGGCATTCAATTTTCCTCGTCCTATACCACCCTATACTTGGTTAACTACCCTGGATGTTTCGTGTCCTCCGATCTCTCTTAGATAAATTACGTCCCCTGCACATTTCCCTGATAGGGGCGGATTACTGCAGTTAAAATGACGCTCCTTCCTAAACTACTGTACTTTTTTAAACCCTGCCAGTGGCTGTCCCCCAATCCGAACTGCGCTCTCTCCAAAAGGCTATCATCCAATTTATTTGGACAGGGAAGCGACATTGCATCCCATGCACGGTTATGTTGGCTGGTAAGGCAGAGGGGGGTTTAGCGGTCCCACATTTGCTCCACTATTATAGGGTGGCCCATTTATTCCATTTTAGGTGTCAGCCAGGGCCTATACTAAGTGGGTGGAGATAGAAAAGCTCTGACTGACTTCTATCCATCCGAATGCTTTCTTGTGTTCCCGTACATCCCCTCTGCCTCCCACCCCTCTTTTAGGAGTCATTCGCTTTACCAGGGTAATTTGGATTACCTGCAATAATCTCTTCCCACTCTCCTCCCACCACTACTCTATGGTTTCTTTCCTCTTTAACCCTCTCCTCCCGGGGTGGCTGGGGCCTGATATGGTGTGTCCCTGGTGCAGACTAGGTTTGTTTCATGTTGCTGACCCGATTCACCTGTCGACCTTGGAGTCAGGCCCTTTTACTATTTTACCTCCAGTTTGAACTTGCCATCTACTGAGTGGCTTCACTATAGGCAGATAGCCCACTTTATGACTACTCTGTTTGGGGCCCTGCGGGTATCCATCCCTACTCTTTTCAAGAAGATTTGCCTCTGATACCTCTACAAAGAAGGGCCTGATATCGGATATTTACTGTATTCTTCCTTCTCTGGAGGGACTTACTCCCCCTCGTCCTCAAATACATGGTCAGGTGGACAGAGGCTCTGAGTAGGGAGATCTCGCTAGTCCAATGGCAGATCATATGGTCCCATGCAGCCAAATCATCAACATGTATTACCTTCCGTGAAACTCAGTATAAGTTGCTGATGTTTTGGTATCATACCCCCAATCCTACTACACACTCTCAACCCCAGTATTCCCATGGCCTGTTGGAGATGCCTCTCTGAGGAGGGCATGTTGTAGCACATCTTTTGGAGATGCCCGATGATTTGCACTTTTTGGACAGAGGTTAAGGTGTTAACTGACAAGCTCTTTCTCCAGGGTGTCCCGCTGGATTCTCTTACTTATTTACTTAACTTGCCTACCTGACCCCTTGGTAAAAAGACCTCTAAGCTCTTTCTATATCTCTACACTGCTACTAAAACGCTTGTGGCCATCCACTGGAGAAGTGTACATCCTCCTACCAGCCCTGCCCTTGTAGCTTGTATCAAGGATATGCGTAGCCTGGAATATCTTACTGCTAGACTCAACAACACACCGGATGCCTTCCAATCAATCTGGTCCTCATGGGATACGTACTGTATTCTTCATGGTTTCTGATCCCCCTCTTCCCTTCCTACCCTTCGTCATTTCCCCACCCTGTGTATGTAGTGTTCTTTGTTCTGTTTGCCTTTGTTCAGACTGTTTTTTAGTTATTATACAATGTTTTTTACTGTGATTTTTTTGCCCCACTCTTCCTTTTTCCTCCCTAACTCTCTTTGTATTTTGTTCACATTGCCTCACTGTTTGTATTCTAAAATTTCTGTAAAAATGTAATAAAAATTACAGTTTAAAAAAAGGTCATATAATTATTCCCAGAGAACAAATAGAACAACACTTCTGATGCCAAAAAACAAAACAAAAAACAGAAATGGATAAGATTCGGCTTATTGCTTCACTTCATTTCAAATGCGACTTTCCAACGCTTTAGGAATATTGTGCTGGAGAACCCTGATCTGAAAAGGTATCTCGATCTTCACGTTTCAGTAAGTTATAGAAAGTCAAATATGATTGGTAACCATTTAGTTCATAGCCATTTTACTTGTTCTCATTGTGCAAAGGGTGTTGTTCAATTTTCAGTTTTTTTTTTCCTTGTGGCATCTGCACAGTCTGTCAAATTTTTTTGCAATATGTGGACACCCACGGACAACATCATACAATTGTGAACATATCCCATGCACAATAGTGGGTGCCATTTACAATTTACGTTGCTCTTGCAAGCTATATTATGTGGGCAAATCCCAATGACAACTTAGAGTGAGGATCCGTAAGCATATCTCCAGCATCAAAAATTGCATAAAACTATAAGCTGAAGCCAAGGGGTTACTCAAGCCTTTTCAAAGTATTTCTATCATTTACCTGCTTATTTGGGTCTGACAACAATGTGTCCATATAATCTTTATGGAGCTTGCTTTTGTGTTTCTTTATTGGGCACTTTTAATGTCAATCACTCTTCGGTCTATTTAAGATTTTCTATTCTGAGAAGAAGCCTAGCTGCTATGTGGGAGAAACATACGTAGGGTTATCAATGAAAGAATACCCCCAGGACAGCTTTGTTTAGATTAGAATTGTCGCATATATGCTTTAATACATCTAACCTTGGAGTGACTTATTTAACCAGACAGAGCTACTATTTAGGCCAGGGCTGATACTGCATGCCAGCTTCATTTAGTATTGCTGGCATACTATAGGATTTTTCACTCCAGTGCTGGTTGCCGACACTGCTGGTGCACTTCGGGCTAAATGTCCAGCAAAGTATTGACTCTGTGCCAATTTTTTCATATTGCTGAGACCTGTAGGGCTAATATTTTTAGGGTACACTCACTTCTGTGTACAACTCCAATTAATACCAAACACATAATATAGAGGAGCTCTGCCTGATATTTCTGGCCATGACTGTCTGCATATAACCACTGAAACAGTTGAAGGTGTGTCTGTGTGGGTTTTGACACTGTGTAAACAATGGGGTGAATGATCTAACATAACAGGGAACAAATCAGCATTTCTAAAGCAATATATATTTAGGAAATCTCTTAAATTTGCATAAGCTATCAGTTTAGATAGGGTACTTGAGATGGGAATACTCCTTTTAGTACCTCCGGTTACAACAATTTTTTCTAGCCTAAATATGCACTCTGACCTCCTATATCAGTGTAAGAGAAATACATTGATGACCCCAAATTAACCACTAAGCTGATACTCAAGGCCTATGGATCTATACTTCTAAATCTTGCACATCCATCTTTCAGTTTCTGAGCAAAGTGGTAACAAGAATGGAAAGGAGTATTTGATAACAAGCAATATAAGGTGGCTTATCTAATTGCAGCATCCCAGAGGATGCTGCTTTAAATTGTTCGTCTCTGTGCCTCTGGGTTGTGTGTACGTTCCGTGTTCTATGTTAAATGTTATATGTTCTGTGTTATGCAGCTTCTTCCCTCGGCATTTCCCCCCTGCAGTGTTCAGACCCAGACTTGGTTCAGCCCTGGCCTATCACAGGCCACTGGGCGGGTTGTATGGAGATATTATCTCCCCGGCGACGGTTGGTCAGGCAGTTCAGTGCATGCTGACCTGCCACCAGCCTCTGAACTGAAGGCCAACCGCCGCTCTCACAGCCTCAGGAGGGATATCATCAGCCCCAGGCTCACCTAAAGACAGCCCAGAGCAAGGGAGTAAAGATTTCCAAGTGGCTGCATTCGTTCGTTGCCGTGCCAGGAGGATCAGGAGAGGATCCTGACAGGAGAGTCGTACTCGGGCCTAGCAAACAGGTAACCAGATCCCTGTCAGGGCTCCCTGTAACTCCATCCCCAGTGTATCTGGCAGGGAGAGGCAGAGAGGAAGAGTAGAGAAAGCCGTCCTGTGGAGCCTATAACATCACTGGGCACCCTCCTAGAACCAAGGCTGGGGGTTGGACACTGTAAGACTACTACCCCCATCTGAAAGCTGCTGTTGACCTACTGTTCCAGTTGCCTTAATAAACAGCTGTGGAGCATATACTACTGTGTGGGGGCCCACTGTGAAGCATATACTACTGTGTGGGGGCTCACTGTGGAGCATATATTACTGTGTGGGGGCTCACTGTGGAGCATATATTACTGTGTGGGGGCTCACTGTGGAGCATATACTACTGTGTGGGGGGCCCACTGTGAAGCATATACTACTGTGTGGGGGCTCACTGTGGAGCATATACTACTGTGTGGGGGCCTACTGTGAAGCATATACTACTGTATGGGGCCCCACTGCCGTGTTGGCACTTTGTGATAAATTAGTGGGTTTTGGGTTGCAGTTTGGGCACTCGGTCTCTAAAAGGTTTGCCATCACTGCACTAGGATATGTAGACCACAAAAGATTATGTCCTTCTAACGTAACATGTCTGGGGCTCTACTGTCATATACATGCACGCAGTGTCGGACTGGGATGTATAGGGCCCACCAGTGGAATTGTTTCTAGGGGCCCATCGCCAGGACCCTTGCAGATCAGCTGTACCAAGACAGGGAGGCTAAGAGTATTAACATGTTGGGAGTCATGCTGCTCACAGCCATACGATGTTCACCACTGCACTACCTAAACCCACTGCTACACCCTGTATTGCAAGTGAGCAGCGTGGCTCCTAGAATTGTTACCATTACCTGTAGCCACACTGTCCTGGTAAAGCTAATCTGCAGAAGTCCTGGCTGTCAGACCCCTGCAGATGTAATATTGATGGCCTATCCCAAGGACAGGCCATCAATATTAGAAAGATGGATAAATCCTTTAAAGAGGTTGTCCAGGAATTGGCGAGCAGGAGGTGTAAAACAAAATAAATAAAAAAAAAAAATGCTTACTCATACTCGCCAGTGTTCATTCAGTCTCATGGTGGCGCCTTCTTGCTAGGAGTCCTGCACCTCATGTGACTGGTAAGACCAATTAGGTACAGGATTTCCAGAAATGAGGCACTGCCATGAAACCGAACATACACAGGGAGGGGTCAACGGGGTGCTGGGGACAGTATACTTTTTTTTTAAATTTTCACACCTCCCTGGTGGCTGCCACAGTGGTTGCTCCAATTTATGGACAGCCTCTTTAAAGGGGTTGTTTGGACCAAATTTTTTATGGCCACTTCGCTGGTCCCCCATACAGTGGCCTCTTCACTGGTCCCCCATACTGTAAGGGGAACATGATGGGGCCATTATATCATGTGGGGCAATGATGGGGGCTAACATCCTCTGAGAGGAACATTAAACTGTGTGGGGCATATTAAAGGGGTTGTCCAGGGTTATTTTTTTATGGCCTATCCTTTTTTATGGCCATAAATACTTGATTGTTAGGGGTCTGACACCCAGCCCCATCAGCTGCATGGAACCACTTCTGGAACCTGTTCTGTACACAACACAGGGCCAGAAGCAGAAAGCTCCATCCGCTGTACAGTAGCCCGGTGCCTTCACTGCAGCTCAGCTACTACTGACTTCAATATGTGCTTTATAGAAGTTGTCCAGCAAATATATATTTTTTTGTAATTAGTCTGAAGGAGGTGAAAAAAAAAAAACATACTTACCTGTCCCCGGTGCTCACTTGCTGTGACATCCCAGGTCCCTTCCCTTAGGCCACTGATCGGCCTCAGGGGTCACGTGCTGAAGAAAACAACAGAGCTGCAGGACCGAACTGCACTGGGAGACACTGGGGACAGGAGAGTAAGTTTTGAGGAGGAGGGGGGTTTCACCTGCCTTGGCCTAATTAAAAAAAAAAAAAAAAAAAATGTTATCCTGGACAACCCATGTAATGTCCCCAGAATATTGGCCTCCATCACTGCCCCCCCCTCACACAATATAATGGCCCAATCAATGGCCCCATACAGTATAGGGGAGCAGTGAAGTGGCTAATGTATGGGGTGGGGAATAGTGAAAGGGACGCTGTATGAGCCATACAGTAGCCCCTTCACTAGTCCCCCCTATAGCAGCATTAGATCATTACTTACCTGTCTGTCCCTGTCGCCTCCCACTCCATCTTGCTCTGGGTGCACTGATGTGACATCATGTGCGCCCAGAGCAGGAAGAAGCAGGAGGCGACAGGAGTAGACATGTAAGGATTGGTGCTTAGCTTGTAGGCTACAGGCTCAATGGGGCCTGTGGCCTACAAGTCTGTGAGCTGTAGCCTGTGGCTTTCTGCTCTACTAGTAGCAGAATCAGGTCAGCAGTGCCACTTCTTCCCGATTTTGTGATCCGGTTGTTAAAACCGGATCGCAAAACCAGGGAGAATCTGGCTGCATCACTTACCACTCCTCGCTCCTCCTTACGGCCTCTCCTCTTCCCGTTTCAGTCTGGGCCCTGCGCACCTTACATCACGTCGCGATGACGTAATGCGCGGTGTATGTGGGGGCCCCTTTACCAGGAGCCGGGAAAGGTAAGTGAATAGGGGCCATTACCGCACCTCCACTGCCTATTAAAAAAAAGCAGTGGGGGTCCAGTAGTGCCCCCTAAAGGCACGGGGCCCAGCATGGGACCGGTGAATACGACCCTAATCCTATCCTGCATGCACGGCAAATTAGTGAGATTGTAGTTGCTGGTGTACTAAGAAATATGAAGGCCCTAGTGTGGCAAGTTTGAAATTGTTAAGACTTACGTATCATTGAATGTCTCCCAAAGATTCCATATATTTGAATTTTTTTACTGGTAAGTTTGTCAGATCTTTTTTTTTCACTTTATGTTGGTATGTTCCACAGGCATAACGTGAAGCTCTGGGACCCCAGTAAAAAATCTGGGACAGGTTCTAAAATTAATACTGGCATCTATGTGGCAGAGGAGCATTTGGGTCTACTGAGGCATCAGTTGCACTGCTGCTTTAAGGCTGGGGCTCCCTGTTGTGAGAACACATGATTTGGTCGAGGTGGAAACGAAAAAAAAAGGCTGCTTTTTACAGTACCTGCAAAGTGAATGTGATTCTGGCTAATCACATCCACGCATTGCAGAAAAAAATCTACAGCAAAAAAGCTTGCATTTTTTTGAAAATTGTTACATGTCAATGATACCTAAGTAAATGCTGCCATTTTCCGTATAGGTATAATAGGGGCAGAAAGTCCGCAGAGGAAAACTCTGTTAACTTTTTGTGAAAAAAGCTGCGGAAAAAAAACATGATGCGTTTCTGCCATATTTTTTTCTGCACAATTTTTTTTGCTGCATCTTACTATATGGGGCCTTAGCATAAAGTCTTTGTTTTGTTTTTTGTTCTCCCTTCTATATCATAACTGACCAAAAAGTCACATTTTGGACATTTTTTATATTACTGAAAAAGCTTCTCAAACCATAATATTCATATTGTGTATTACCTTATCATTGATAATAGAATCTCTTAAAATGTTATTTCCATTTTGGTATTCAGTTTTCTTTTTAGATGAATCCATTAAGGATGATTGTATCTTCAGCAGAACACTAAGATATGCATTTGGTTCATCCGAAGTTTAAAGAGATTTCGGCTGAATGTACACAATAGCAAAATGTATAAAACATAGTTTATTTTTGTGAAATGCTTCATAATGCAGAATAAATCCCTTTCTGAATTCCTAGAATCTAGGAAAACATTTTATGTAGTTTAAGCAACCTATGGGACAAGGAAATTTTTTTTGTTATTTTATGATCATAAAAGTGTAAATATTTTTGCCCTGTCTAAAGTAGGAGGAATGCCTTTCAAAAGCCCGTACACTTAAATGAACCATAACTGCCCCCCATTTTTTGAGGTTGTGAGGTCTAATGGAACCTAAACCACCCACCATCTTCAATTATTGAGGCATAGTGGCTGCCAAGCAGAGTCAAAGAAGACTTTGGTTCAGGGTTAAGGGAGCAGGTCTCCTCTACAGCAACGGGTAGTATGTGCTAAACAGACATAATCTGATCTATTAATAAGATATTCTATTGAAAAGAGAAAAGCAATGTTTCCTGAACAGGTGTTCACACTGACATGCAACTCTCTTAGAGCCTTAGTCTAACTTCCATAGACCTGCACTGTGATTTTGACCAGCTGCAGTACAGGAAGCATTGTGTGCAACAGAGAAGGGAAGAGGAGGTTAGTGCTTTGGAGGGGAGCACCTTAATGTATAACCAAGTAGTAAGTTATTCAATAGCAATACACTACACACAGGAACATTTTGAAACAGTGGAGTGGTTCTTTAAATTGAGCTAAGTTTTTAGATGCCTTATTTGTCGCATTAAAGTCATGTAAATTACTAATCCCCTTAATGGGGACTTGTGAGGATCCCACCTGGCCTGTCACCATGGGACCCATGACCATGAATGCATCAATGAGACACCTTTATATGTAACTATCCTATTGACAGTGACATCTAAGTGGTTAAATGGACGAAAACAGTGTTTCAACCGATCTTAGCTATTACAGGAGGATGGTAGCTGTGTGTCATAGCTGACAGCCTATCCCAATGGCATGGATTAGGCTCCTCAGGAATTTGGGAACAGGAAGAATAGTCATTCGGATAGTTCCCTGCAAAATTCTCCTTGCCTGGCTGGCTAGATTTACTGGACTCTCCCTATACACAAATAGTGGTTCAAAGTTAAACATGGCTAGTTCTTGGTATAGTATTTCATACTTCTATCAGTATCTCCTGACAGAGTCCCTTTAAACATAGTAACTAAATAGGTTTAATGTTCACCTTCTTTTGTAAAAGAATATATTTTATTTTTTTTTAAATATAAACTAGTGATACATTGACTAGTTTGCTTTCTTGAACTTTAATTCAAACTCTGCTTACATGTTTGCTACAACTGAGTTAGTATTCAGGGGTGCCTATGCTGGAAATGTTTTTATTTAATCTAGTGCTATTGTGTATCATAAAGAACTCACCTCATGCCAAAGCTTCAGTCAATATCTAAGGATGGTTTTCTTCATATGCCGCCTGCTTTGAAAATGTAAAATCAGGTCACAGGACAGTGGGTGGCTGGCTCTTAGCACCATCTTTATTCAAGTAATTTTTATAATACTAATAGATAAATCACTGTAAAGTACCTACAGATGAACAAATGTCATGTTAGGAAAATGGAATTCTTTAAATGTTTGAAAAGATAGAGTGAATTTTATTGGGTGCATGTGTTGCCAATGGGGAGAGGGGGGTAAGTTGCTGCCTGATATGTCTGGCGTTGACTTTTCTCCTTAGAGAACATTAAATAAGACATTAAAATTCAACATGTCCAATCCTTTCCTCCCCTAAAATTCATCAGAGCTGAAATACTGATGGCTATTCTCTTATGTGTATGGAGGCTTTAACAATAGTTTTCCCCTATTGTTGCTTTTAAAATGTTTAAGGTGCAACACTTAAAGTACCTTCTAGAACTTGTAGCAGGTCTACAGAGATAGCACCAATTATATCCATAGGACATATAGGATATTGTAGTTATGTCCCATAATGGAGTTGGAATGGAGTTGAACAAGAATATCAAACACAACCTATGAACAAAAGTGGAGCTACTGTAGTTAAGTAAGACCCTTTAAAAATATTATGTAGGCATAATCAATTGAGAAAATGGAACATGAATAAGTAAATGTAAGCCAAATGTACATATATGAAATGGAATCTTTCATTTCATTGTTTTTATTAGTGCCTGTCATCCATAAAATATGCTAGACTAAGAGTCAGACAAACAAATGTTCTGTCAGTTCCCATTTCCCCCTAAATCTGTATTTAATTCAGTATATGTAAACATGTTTTAAAAGAGAATCATTTTATGTCTTGTGAATGCACCTTGTTATGTATTATTTTATAATCCTTTTGTGTAGCTTAAATTCGATTTTTGTATTCTTTTCACTCCAGAACCTCTTCTGATGCATATCTAATCTTCCTCTTTATTGAGATGTATTTAAAAAGCAATTACTGTCTATTTAAATTTACATTGGTTTTCTTTTTTATAGCAATAATCATTTATAGACTTTTGTGCTCTGCAAGTGAAGAAATTATTTTTGACTTGACTGCTTAGATACTTGCATTCATTCAGCACTTCCTTCCTCATTACAGATTTCTCAGCTCAGAGTACGGAAGGTGTCATTAAATTATGTAGCTGTCTAATCAAGAAGGTGCAAAAATTTTAATTAAGGTAATGTCAGGCAGGATTAATTATTCATACGTATAAAAACACGTCTTATATGGAGTGTGATATAGCTTTAACAGTTCTAGGGCTAAAAATGAATGTGTTGAAGACAATTTTACAACTGCATAACATATAGATTTGCCTTTAAGCAAGCAGCAGGAATGTATGTGAAGGATATTATTAAACCATAAAATGAGTACAGGTTCTGTACGTTCTACTGTTCCATATTCAAAACTCAAATTGCAATGGATTTTTATAGTGAAATGTTCCCTTCTACTGGGACATAGGAAACTGCTAACTAATCAAATATTTTGTGATCTAATGATGCCTTTAGGGATTGATGTAATACATGGCAAATTGCTCCAGGATGTGAAATTCATATAGTCACTTAGTCATTGTGTTGACAAAAGATTTGGGGGGTCATTTGCTCATAGAGTAATGTAAAAATGGCTTTTATTACTTTATGTATCAATATTTATTGAATGTCCCATTAGATACACACAGGTCTATACATTTGTCTATTGTTCATTTGTCTGTGTCCTAATGGATCACATAAAGAAGTGCCATAACAGAGAAAGACAAGGAAAAATCCGGATAGCACACTGACCATTCATACGGTCGTCTGCAAGGGGGCTTACACAGTACCCTTTAAAATTAGTGTGTTGTCTGTTTAATACATGGATGGGTTGGACCCTCAAGAAATAACTGGCTAATTGAGGTCCTGAACAATTGCCTCCCTTTTATTAGCTCAGTATGCCTTGATATGGAATTTTAAGGAAATGCGTCGAAAATGCCGTGGAAAAAAAACAGCATGTTATAGTACCGGCAAAGTGAATGATTATGGCTAATCCCATCCACACATTGCAGAAAAAAAAACTGCTGTGGAAAAGCTGTGTTTTCAAAAATGCCCACGTTTTTGAAAATTGCAGCATATCAATTATACCTGCGAAAATGCTGGCATTTTCACCATAGGTTTAATAAGAGAAGGAAATCCATAGAGAAAAACTCAGAAAAAACGCAATGAAAAATGCTGTGGAGGACGGGGCCCCATGTGGCAAAGACGCCGAGTTTACACAGTCACATTAGTTTTACATGCTATAGAAGAGAAAAGGAGACAGCACCGAGCAATGCCCTGTGAGGTATTGTTTGATATAAAATATATAGCAGAAAAGACAATTGGCTGCTCACCTTATGGAGTTGTGAATAGGGTCACAACTCCCATGTAGGCATATAAATATAAGTAGGTCAGGAAGCGACGGTCGCTGGATCCTTTGTCCCAGAAGAACATTCAAAAATGATGTATAGTGGACCAAAGGTCTAGGTGGAATGCAATATGCATTGGTGGATCCGCGCTCCTCAGACCAGTCGTATCTTAAAGGAGTTCACTTTAATAGCAACTAAAATCAATATACACGACGCCAAAGCATTTCGGAGTCACAGCTCCTTTCTGAAGTGCAAAGAAATTGGCTATATACAACCTGTCATGCAGGGCAATAATAAATAGCCCAGTGTTACAAAATAAACACGCCCACTATACAATGAATAAAATAGATTAAAATACATACATAGCTGTACATACAAAATGAATAAACAATGTGATACCACTATAAATACATACAAAATAAATAAACAATGTAATACCACTATAAAACCTCCTAAAACGAGTACTGTGTTTCATATAACATTAATTACTGGACCTTTAGTGTTCTAGACTATGTACTGTACATATTAGATAAAAGAACCGGGTTAACAAGTCGTTTCCCACCGTAGAAAAAATAAAAAATAAAATTTTTTTACAGTCACTGCAAAGTGAATCCCTTCCACACGTTGCAGAAGAATTGTGGTTTTGGAAATCGCAATATATCAATTATACCTATGGAAATGCTGGCGATTTCCCTATAGGTATGGTATGGAAGCAGAAAGTCTGCAGAGGAAACCTTCTGTGAAAAGCACTGCGGGAAAAACCGCAATGCAATTATGCCGCACTTTTTCCCACATCGCTTTTTCGCTGTGGCCTGGTACCTACGTAGCAGAAGCGATAACATGCCTATATGACACTTAATCACAGCTGCTTTGTAAATATAGACTGGCAGAGACCACGGGCATCCAAACATGGTTGCATTCTGACATAACGATAACCGCATGTATAGTCGTGTCATACACAAATTTCATACACTTTAACTACAGTAGACATTTTATTTACTTACATAGCACCATCATATTCTGCAGCGCTTTACAGACATTGTCAACTCCTATCACTATGGCTTTGGAGTGTGGGAGGAAACCCACACAAACTCCTTGAAGATGTTGTCCTTGGCAGGACTCAAACTCAGGACTCCAGCCCTGCAAGAGTGCAGTGCTAACCACTGAGCCATCATGCTGCCCATACGTTTCAAACATTTCATTTTTCACCTTTCTAACCCTGTTCTTTATAAACCAAGCTTTCTGTTTGCATGTACAGTCAGGCTGTTGGAGGTGGTAGAGTACAAAAGTGGAAAACACAGATGCCTGTATGGCTTGTGCTCTCTGTTATGAGGGTTATTCAACTTCACCTTCATTGTCTGAATTCTTATAAGAAATCCATTATGGACTAAAGCAGTAAATAGTTCTGCAGACTGCTTCCTCTAAAAACCATTGTCTGACTTTGTTGCTTTTCATAGTAAGCTTGGTACACTGTGCATTGGGTTAGTAATGATTAGAATAAAGGTTGCATAGAATTTATATGCATTGTGGGGTATAAAATGCAATGCAAATAAAACTTTTGTGCTAATTTTTATACATGCCCATAGGCTTTTGCCATTTTAGCATAAATTATGGAAACTGACTACAGTATCTATGTAAATATAATTCTCAACATGCTTATTAACCAACAGCAGAGATAATTAACAATCAAGCCTTGGGTTTTACATCCAGAAATTATTTTATTTTAGCCATAACGCACAAGTATTGTGCTTATGAATAGGATTGACATATTGCAGTCATATGACTGGAAACTAGAAAAACATGTTTAGAATTATTGCAGTATATACAGAGGCATCAATTTGTACAGATCAAAATAAAGATGATGTATATCAGGGTTTGCAGAAGAGCAGCGGATAGCGGTTATGCTTACTGTTTTCATATTTTTCGTTATTTTTTTTATTTTTTTTTCTAATCAAAGGGTAATTTTTTAATAAATGGATTAACCCTTGCCATGTACAAATAAATCAATACAATTATGTACAGTGCTAACAGTCATTATACAGCTTAGGCCCTCATCATATCATGTTAGCAATGTACTGTATATGCTAAGCTATTCCATACAATCATATACTGTACAGTAGAGAATGTATATACCACACATTATCATTCTTTTTATTCACAGTGGAAGCCTGTGAACGATACACAATAAAGGTGGCAGTTTATAGCTTGATAGGCAAAGTTTGGGATATGTGTGTGATTGGTTTGTTTGACTGGTATAAAAGAGTAGATACAGATAGCCAGAAAGGTGCTGCTCACTACTCTCTTACTTCCTACTCCTTCTGGGTATTCTTATGCAAAGGATAATTGCAGGAATTGGATTTATAAGGCCCAGTTCATACAGCAGAATCTGATTTTGCAATGGAATCCGCCCCCAAATCATCAGTATGTTTTCAATGGGAGGCAGAGATTGCAACAGGATGCTAAAAAAATAAAAGCTGCAATGGAAATCCAGGGGATCTGGGGGCCAGAAAATGAAGAGGAATCCATGGCGGATATCTGCCTCAAATTTCTCTTCATTTTCCCACATTTGAATGGGACCTAAACAATCATATGTAGAGGCTCTATAGAAAACTTGAAAATGAACCAGTTTAGATGGAAACTCCTCTACTTTTAATTTGTGTTAACTTTTGTAAAAATCACCAATATCTATTCCAAAGACTAGATTTACTTATTTTTGATTTAATAGATTTTTGACATCTTTGTTTTTTTTAGCTTTTTTTTTTTTAAACTGGACACAAGATTGTACACAGAATAAATGATGACTAGCGTAAATAATTTCGGTACAGGCGCATGGCAATACCAAAGGATGTGACTCATTTATGAGGAGGCATGCACCTCATTTTAAATGAGGCACTTTCTTCCCGAGCACCAGTAGACCTGCGTTCAATACACCAGTCTTCATAAATCACGCCAGTGTACCCATGGGTCTAGTGCCTGATAGGAAAAGGCCCTTCTGATGTAAATAGGATAGCTAGCATATCATTTTGCGATAACTTTTCACAAAACCATATTGTATTTAGAAAAGCAAGTTTACTTGTGAAACACATCAGAACACGTCCAGCCAGTCATAATTACACATCTTTTTTTATATTTAAATTGCTGTCCCAGTATTTATTTTATTGTCTATACTTAAACTAAACTATAAAAATATGCCATATTTATCAAACAGTTTCAGGCAATTTGATGAATCTGGCACAGCTTAAGACTATCTAGTCTAAGTTTGCACTGTCTAAAATTTAGCCAACGGGATCTGAGCTGCAATAATGCTGTCTGGCCACTAAACAGGGAAAAGAGGTTTCTTCTTCTGTGGACTGTATATTACTTGTGTCAGAAGCAACCCTGAACAGCTGATCCATGCAGGTAGTAGCTGTCGGCCCCCCACAGATCTGATAGATATAAAAAATCTTGAGCAAGCCCCTTTAATGTACAGTCATGGCCAAAAGTTTTGAGAATGATACAAATATTAATTTTTACAAAGTCTACTGCTTCAGTTTTTCTAATGGCAATTTGCATATACTCCAGAATGTTATAAAGAGTGATCAGCTTAACAGCAATTACTTGCAAAGTCAATATTTGCCTAGAAAATGAACTTTATCCCCCAAAACACATTTCAACATCATTGCAGCCCTGCCTTAAAAGGACCACCTAACATCATTTCAGTGATTGCTCTATTAACACAGGTGTGGGTGTTGATGAGGACAGGGCTGGAGATCAATCTGTCATGATTAAGTAAGAATGACACCACTGGACACTTTAAAAGGAGGCTGGTGCTTGCCATCATTGTTTCTCTTCTGTTAACCATGGTTATCTCTAAAGAAACACGTGCACTCATCATTGCACTGCACAAAAATGGCCTAACTGGGAAGAGTATTGCAGCTAGAAAGATTGTACCTCAGTCAACAATCTATCGCATCATCAAGAACTTCAAGGAGAGAGGTTCCATTGGTGCCAAAAAGGCTCCAGGGCGCCCAAGAAAGACCAGCAAGCGGCAGGACCATCTCTTAAAAGTGTTTCAGCTGCGGGATCGGGCTACCAGCAGTGCAGAGCTTGCTGAGGAATGGCAGCAGGCAGGTGTGAGTGCATCTGCACGCACTGTGAGGCGGAGACTCTTGGAGCAAGGCCTGGTCTCAAGCAGGGCAGCAAAGAAGCCACTTCTCTCCAGAAAAAACATCAGGGACAGACTGATATTCTGCAAAAGGTACAGAGAGTGGACTGCTGAGGACTGGGGTAAAGTCATTTTCTCTGATGAATCCCCTTTTTGATTGTTTGGAACATCTGGAAAACAGCTTATTCGGAGAAGAAGAGGTGAGCGCTACCACCAGTCTTGTCTCATGCCAACTGTAAAGCATCCTGAAACCATTCATGTGTGGGGTTGCTTCTCAGCCAAGGGAATCGGCTCTCTCACAGTCTTGCCTAAAAACACAGCCATGAATAAAGAATGGTACCAGAATGTCCTCCAAGAGCAACTTCTCCCAACCGTCCAAGAGCAGTTTGGCGCTCAACAATGCCTTTTCCAGCATGATGGAGCACCTTGCCATAAAGCAAAGGTGATAACTAAATGGCTCAGGGAACAAAACATAGAGATTTTGGGTCCATGGCCTGGAAACTCCCCAGATCTTAATCCCATTGAGAACTTGTGGTCAATCATCAAGAGACGGGTGGACAAACAAAAACCAACAAATTCAGACAAAATTAAAGCATTGATTCTGCAAGAATGGACTGCTATCAGTCAGGATTTGGTCCAGAAGTTGATTGAGAGCATGCCAGGGAGAATTGTAGAGGTCCTGAAGAAGAAGGGTCAACACTGCAAATATTGACTTGCTGCATTAACTCATTCTAACTGTCAATATAAGCTTCTGTTACTCATAATATGAATGCAATTATATTTCTGTATGTGATAAAAACATCTGACAAACACACATAAAAACCAGAGGGCAGCAGATCATGTGAAAATATAATATTTGTCTCATTCTCAAAACTTTTGGCCATGACTGTACTGCACTCATGCATGTGCAATATACTATACTTAAAGGGGTTGTCCAGGGAGTTGAAATTTACTTACCTGGTCTGTGGATAGCTGATAATGGACCTGAGGGTTCTGACAACCTCATGACACACAGGTTATGTGATCCAAATCAGTGTTAAACTCCTCCCTCCTTCCCCGGTCTCACAGGTAATTAATTACCTGTTCTATGGGGGCTGGTTGACTACAGTAAAGCCATATAGTCTATACTATATCTGTGGCCCATGCAAGTATAACTGTCAGGACCCACATAGCTCTAAAATTGGTGACCAATCTTAAGGATAGGCGATTACTTTTAAGACAGTGGACAACCCCTGTAAGAATATGGAAGGTAGCACAACAGTATCTGGAAAAAGCACAAAATTATGCTTCCCACATGCACATTAGGCTCTGCTCACATTATATTTAAGCCCTCATTTAGAGGTACTGAATACAACAGGAGAATTTCAGAACATGTAGTAGGTTCTTTTTGCATACCCATGCGGCAAACATTTTCTGTTGGAAGCCTCTGTATAGAATAGTATAGCCTACTATTCTATTTTATACAATAAAACAAAATGAAATACTAAGATTTACCATCCCAAATGGGCGTGGAAAACATTCTGAACAAAAGAATCTGTCATTTAAAATTCAATTGAGTAATCTTTATCTCCCCTCAAATCTGCCTTCATGGGAGACTAAGAAGGACTCCATATGCATTATTTAGTTGGCCAGTCACACCAAAAATTGGCAGGTTTAGATGACATATCTCTAATAGAAAAATTCTATAGCACAGAGAGCAAAAATGGGTGGCACTGCTCCAAAACCCGACCTATAAGACTTGTATTTGTCATTAAAGGCTGGCACTAGGAGGACAGAAACAATGAAAACTCTTGTAAGGTGGTGCTTACATCCCAGTATATAGGATGATGAAATTTCAAATAAATAAAGAACAAAAAAGCAAGGGGACTTACCAGAGTATATCTTAAAAGACAGTTTTTTATTCCAAAAACATCCGTAAAAACATCCACAGTGGTATGGGAGAGAGTAAGATGCATATAATGCTTTGGCAATGAGTCATATCACGCTACATGCGCTTTTTCAAGCCATTTTACATGTGCTTTTTACGCCTCTTAATCATTTTAGCGCATCTGATGTCATGTCAAAATCTAAAGTCGATGCTAGCTAGGAGCTGGCATAGATTTCAGCTGATATCTTCACAAGTTTTCTGGTGTAAATAATTACACGGACCGTGAACAGTGTCTGACTGGAGGCCCAGTATACAGCTAAGTTTAAATACTACCTAACATGCATTCACAAAATTTGGCATCATAAAGTTATTTTTCCATACCAACTTACTGTACTAGGGTTCTCCTAGTCCTGCTGCCTGGCTCTTCCCTTTCAACTTGAGTCGTCTTAGATTATTGGTGACTGGGGTGAGTGAGAATATGGGGCCTAGGATGGAAGGATACTGTTTGGCCTGACTCTGTACCTAAATATCATCTTAGCCACCCAAAATGTACACAATATATAAGAATAAACTGTCTACTTTCTTAAATAATCTATCTGACACATAGCCTGGATGAAATGCTGTACGATGAGTATCTGTATGAAGTACAGTGAGTACTGTACTATGCCATGTTCTGGTGAGCTGGAGACCCATCTGGTTGAGGGTCCCATCAGGGGATTCACCTGTTCATCTGAGGGCCTCTCCAAACTTGGCTTTGAAAGTATGTTCTCTCCGCACTCTGCATACTTGTAAGAAAAATGGCAAGTGTGGCTCAAAAAAGTGAATTTTGTATGCCATAAAACTGGCATAAATTCAGTGATACATTCTTACCAATGTGTATGACTACCCTTAGATTGTTGTTTGGTTCTATTAATATCAGCGGCTGACAGTTATCTGGTGTTTGTGCCCATCTTAGAGGTATAGCACATTCACATTTACAGTTTTTACGTTACATTTGTAGCAGCAGAATAGTCAAATGAGCAGTTGCGTAAATTTTGTATATCATTATGCCTTTAAAAGCAACTACAACGTATGCTAAAGACATAATAAATGTAATGTATACACATAGAAATAGCTGAAAAAAATATATAGCGATAGTATTTTCAAAACATCATCCCTTAAACTGCTGAGGTCTTCCACCTTACTTCAGTAAAGAATCTCATGTTTCAGCATTGCTCTTTACAATAGCCATATTACCCAACTACAAATTTAATGGAACAGAAAAGCTCATGAGGTTTTTTTCCCAGATCGTTCCAGTGCAGTAACTCTAAGTGGCAGATTTATCAATATTTAACCATGTCAAGCTGAGCTGTTCTTTATCAGAATGTGTAGCGTTAAGCCAACTCAAAGAATATATGTCTACTTCTTAGAGGGCAGATGACATTAAAAGCTTAATACAGTGTGTTATAGCAGTATTGAAACCTCACTATCTTTATTGAAAAATCCTAAGTGAATGTGGAGATAAACTCCAGCAGGAATTCTATCCTTGCTTACAGGGATGACCCTTATTGGCATGATGATTATGAAATATATCGGGGAATTAAAGAGACCCCTTTGAAACAATCAATAAACCAGAAAGGTCAACAGGCCATGTTATAGGACATGGATTGCTGTGTGACCTGTGGTGCCTCACAAGGAAGTATATTTGGCCATTACCAGTCTCAACCTTTCTATATCATATCTACTGTAGGTGATACACAGCTTGTGTAAATTGGGAAATTCCTAAAGAAATGTACATGTAAATAAGTGTCAGAAATATTGTCAACTAACTACAAAATATTCTGTATGTAGACTTTTAATTTCTAAATAGACTGCCGATGTAAACGGGTCCTTTCCATTTGACCTTGAAGGGCATACGAACGTCCAAAAATGGAGTCCTCTATTCACGATCTCTACCAATGGCTAAAGGGGAGAGCATCTACAAAAAGTGACTTTTGCTTTATAGACATCACTTATTGCTACATTTCCTATATACCACAATGAAGCAACCTGCAGCACGTCAACATTGTTGTGAGCCTACAATATCCAGTGTGCTCCATTCACTTCTGTGAAAGTTTCATGAAAAATTGAACAGTTGTGCATGCTGAAAGTTGTAGTTTCAAGAAAAAAGTGCCGAAGATTGCTGACCACTGAGTTTTATAGCAGCAACACATGAAATAGTCAGCTGTTTGATGAGGTAGCTGTATTTAGAAATGCACTTATTTAGCAATAGATTTGGTATATCTATAGATAACATCCATGGAAAACACTGACCAAAAAGTTTGGGTGCATTGTGGTGCATCTTAAATCACACCTATTTACCAAAAGCCTACAGTGTCTAAAACAGTTAATAGATGAGCTGTTAAGCATGAGTAATAGTTTTTTGGAGCAAATTTTGCAATCATTATGGTGCTTTTTCAATGGTAAATTTGCTTCAATGTATACATTGGTTCTTCACGTTACACTGACTTCATTTTCCAATGGTTTCATCATACAATGGTCTTTTCATAGCAACTGTACCTTGACTGCATATGCAACATCAATGCCATAGCAAATCTGGATCATGTGATTGGAGGGTAACATGTCTTTCTTATTTCCATTTCCTGTGTTCTCTCAATGTACAGCTTATTTCTTCTCAGTGACATGTAGAAATCAGTTGCCGTCAAAATAGTCGCCACAAACAAGCTAATTTTCACAATTATTGGATGACCATTAGCAACTGTATTCTTTAATTAATTCTTGTAATATCTATAGATATGTCCAGATTCCAATTTATCATGAGACAAATTTAACACAATATCACAACATGCTAACAAAAATCTTGAATTCTGCAATTCACCCTCCCGACTGAGTGGTCATGCACAGACACACATAGGAAAGTTAGCATATCATTTTGGGATAATTTGTCATGAAACCGTGTTGTGTTTAGAAAATCTGTATAACTTGTGAAACACATATTTGAGAATGTCCAGCCAAGAGGACAGGTAAGGAGGACACAGATGTACATAAAAGTGACTTTCAGGCAAAAGATGGAAAATTGGTTTCCAACACCAAGATTTCACCTACCTAGTTCCCCAGAGAGTTATCATTTTGTGATCTCCTTCCTGCATGATGCTATGCCATGTTCTGGTCGTGGGCAGCAGTTGCTAAAACCTACACTGGAGGGCTCTTGAGTTAATTCGACAACTTGCGGTTGTGTTAGAATTATAGTGAGCCAATAAGATGCCAACCCTTTCAGACATGGGCACATGAAAGCACTAAAAAGAGGCACATACTGTAGAACAGATTCACAAACCACAGTTTTCCAGATAGTAACGAATATTGCATATTGTAAACATATTTCTTAAATAAGTAAAAAGAATGAGAAGACTTCACATTGGGTGACCATCTAATGAACACCAATGAAATATGCATTTTCATTTGTTAGCAAAATACCCATTGTGTCTCACTTTTTATTTGTGCTTCTACTGCTGTGTTAAGATTATGATGGCACAGAAATAAAGACTTTACTCAACAAACATGAAGTATGGAAGGTAAATAGACAACTGAGGAAAAATATCCTTATTTAAAACAGTAATCCATCTCAAGCCTAAATGCAGAACTATTCCCTTTGAAGTGTTGCAGTGCATGGTATAAATAGCATAAAGCTAAGCTACTGTATATCTAAGCGCAGTATATATGTCCACTGTGATGAAATATCAGATATTTAGCTGGTATTTTAAATGATCTTAGATCACTACGTGCAGGCAGCGAGTGATTGTTCATCACATGGGTTTCCAGGCAGAGAGATTTTATCCAAACTTTCACTTTGTCTACGCTTACAATGAAAGATTTGCTTCACTGACTTGACCAATTGCCATTTGCCTTCATCATTATTTCAGTTTCTTTAGGGTCTAAGAAGACTGTCTAGTTTTAAGATGATTGTAATACTTTCCAAAATATCCTACTAGTTCACCTTATTGAGAAGCCATTACTTGAAATTGTTCCTTTGGGCCCTTTTATGCTGCCCAGTGTTTGGTCCGATTATCAGACGCATGCATTTACAGTATAGGAATGCTCGTTTCCAATAATTGGCCTATGTAAAGGTGCTTCTGATCAAATGACAGAGAAACACTTGTTTACTAGCTGACTGTATCTTTTATGCATTATAAAAGATGTACGGAATTATATGGTAAAGAAAGCATCGTGATGCTATACATTTCAGACAGAACTTGTCCTTTGCCAAGAATGTTTTTCAAATATAAAAGATGCTCAGTTTGTTATAGTAATACCTTTGGTTTGATATTTCTTTCATAAAGGTCAAAAAGGTGTTACTACATAAATACATTACTAGTGTAACCATAAATGTGTATTCAATCTCTTTAAATTTTCATTCTATGTTATGCTTTTTTAGTAACAATTTATCAAAATAAATAAATAAACAAAAAGTAGTATATGAACTAAGATGTCCAGTTTTTGGTGGCACATTGCCTTATGTAAATAGGGATGTGCTGCTGACAATCAAACTGTATGAAGGAGGAACAATCTCGGAATTGTGATTACTCCACGTAGTTACAATCGTTAATGTAAAAGGCTGATGCAAACCAGTGCTATGTAAATGGACCCTTATTCTTTATAGAAAAATGATCAAATCTACTTGAAATGGTGCTCTACCAGCTCTTTCCAACTTGCCGGTTTGTATTGTGCTGCTTGCCATAATACTTGGCCAGGGATTATATATGAATACTTCAAAGTGAACAATTGCTAAATAATTCCCAGGTAGACTCAAGGATAGAGAGATAATAATAGGTAGTTGCTTGAAATGATGGCCAACTGGAGAAATAGATTCACTCCCGTAGGTCACTAACATATTTGAGTTTGATATACTAAGATATTTGAGTGAAGTCTTAAAGAGATATTTATTTTCCCAAAGGGAACCCCCCAATTTGATATCCGTGAAGTAGCCTCTGTTAGCAACACATGACACATGTACAGCCATTTCCAATATGCAGGCTGGAATAATGGTTGAGCAGAACAAGGGTCGAGGTTGGCAGCATACATATTATAAGTAGAGGCCAAAAACAAGTCAAGACAGGCAACATACAGAAAAAATGGGTCAGAAAAGAAAGATGAGTCATAACTGTCATAACAGCAAGAACAAAAAGATACCAAAGCAGAGGGAACAGTGGAAAGACCCTTATAAAGCTGGGGACACAATGACATTGGATAGAGTCAGAGGCATTTTGTGTAGATTTGCCATCTAAAAGTCCAGGATGTGCACAACTCATGAGCTGGAACTGAACATCAGGCAACGAGGGAGATGAGCCAATGAGTCATTACACTGCTCTTCATTCATTATTGTTGTTTTTTTCTAATCTGTATTGCAGGAAATTCTAGATTTAATTGGTAATGGTAGATCTAGTTGAAAAACACATTTCTTTGTATTTCATTTTTGCTCTAATTAAAAACTAAAGGTGACAGCTACAGATTGAGAAAAAGCAATATTTGTTGTAAAATATCAGGTTGGAAAGTGAAAATCTGTCATGTTTTTGAATTTTTGAATATTTATGAAATATTTGATAACAGTTAGTTTACATTAATTAAACTAACTGGATGGTTGTAGTTGTACTGCGGATTATGCATGATGCTGCAAACTGGAAATCAGTAACTAATTGCAGGACTATTTGCGTATTGTCACAATCTGTCATACAATTATAACATGGATATATCATATTGCCCTTTTCATTAGCGGCAATTAGAGATTAACTAGTGATTGCATGGAAAATAAATTACCATTTAATTTGACCTCTTACCCAGGTCAGCTTTGGCATTTCTTTAAAAATGGAAGAAAATATGGATTTTATAGAAATAAAATGCTTTAAACTGCCCAAAAAGCTAAGATAATAAAATTCCCAGTGAACTTAACCTTAAGAATTTTTATAAATGTCTTGATGCTGCTGTTCATTCCCCAACCTTCCCAACCACACTCCTGTGTGATGATGGCATATCACGTAAGCAGGTCAGACAGTCATACCCTGCTGTAATGATGTCACTATGGTTAACACATCAGTGCATTGGCCTACTCACTGTTTATCATCACAGGAGTGCAAAAGATGTGCCAACCCTAACAGCGATAAAAAGAGAATAGTGGAGACTTAAGCACATTGAGAATTTTATTACCTTATAATTTTGGCCCCTTTTAAATGTTTATGTTTAGGTAAGTATATTGAAAAGATTAAAGATTAATATGTTAAAATTCTAGGCAGTTGTTTTGTATATCCCTAGAGAACCTTTTGTGGTCTATTCCATGTTCTTATAATTAAATCAACTCTATTACAGCTTTATATTTAAAGGTCCACTTATTTACAATTATTCTTATAATTTCTTATTATTTCCAATTCTAAATGCATAAAGTATTAAACAAAACAACTATTGTGCATACATGATATCTTTAAAAGTAACCCCTCACCACCTCCATCAATGCCAACACTTTGCATTGCCCTAAATAGGCATTGCTCCACTGATTTCAGTGTGGGTGGAATTTGTTTCTCTAGCTTCTACTGTTCCTGAGCAATCAGCGCAGTTACTTTTGGTGCCTGATGTGCTAATAAGGCTCTCTACGGCTAGGTGGGTGGTCAAAGCAGACAAGGGGCAATAATTAAACACTCTGACACTGTCCATCTCCATCACTGAGCTTTGAATGTCACTTTTTAAATATTTACAATACACACAACATGGTGTTACGATCAAAATTGCATTTGAAAATACCGGAACACAGTTGAACGACTCTACCACCGAAATAGCCTATCATATATTCATCACATTGTTCACTTGTGGTTTGGAAACTTGTTACATGTTGTATCAATGTTACATATGTAGGAAATTGGGTTGTCAACATATCCGGTGTAAATGGGTTAATAATCTTTTATCTTTTATAAAACATAAAGTAGCATGTTTATTTGGTCTTTTATAATAGGCTGACATCTTATTTATGTTTTACTTAAAAAGCAATAGAATGATGACTGAATGTGGATTTAACATTTTGTGATGAACTGGAACCTTTGAAGATTAGACTTAATTCCTGATCAGTTCAGTGGATTCACAGTTGGCTGATAAACAGATTTCAAAGTGTTGATGTTAAAGGTGTGTATTCTGAGAACAGACGAGTCACAAGTGGTGTACCTCAGGTGTCTTTTCTGGGTCCTATTCTTTTTAATATTTTTGTAGGTAGCCTACGAGAAGTTTTGCTAGACAAGGACTGCCTTTTTGCCAGTGGCACAAAAGTGTGTATTAGGGTTGATACTCTTGAAGGGGTTTGCATCATGAAAAAAGATCTAGTTTTACTGATGAATGGTCCAAACAATGGAAACTGCAGTTCAATGTTTCCAAACATAAAATAATGCACTTAGGTAGAAAAAACTCTCCATCTGAGTAACAGATCGGCAATTCTGTGTTATTCGAAGACTTCAGAAGTGACAGATCTAGGGATTCTGAAAACCTAAAAATGAGTGCATAGTGAACCCAGTCAGCAGGGAAAGCAAGTAGGATGCTGGGCTGTATAGCTAGAGGAATAACACGTAGGAAGAAAGAGATTGTAAATGCCCTGTAGAGAGCCGATGAGACCACATCTGGTATACTGTGTCCAGCTCTGGATACCCCATCTACATAAACATAGATAAAATAAAAATGGTACAAAGGCGGGCTACAAAAATGGTGTCGGATCTGAAGCATGAAACATATCAGGAAAGGCATAAAAAAATTAATCTGTATTGCCTTGAGGTAAAAAGTGAAAACGGGGACATGACTGAAATGTATAATAAATAAGGGTCAGAAAGGAAGTATTTTTAATAAAAAAAAAACATAAACAAGGGGGCACAAACTGAAACTAGTTAGAGGGAGGTTACAAGTAATGTCAGGGGATATTATTTCACTAAAAGAGTAGTTGAGGCTTGGAACAAACTTCCATTAGCTATAGTTGGGAAATCTACAGTAAGTGAATTTAATCATGTCTGAGATAAACATGTGTCTATACTAAGATAACATGGAATTAATGTAAGGGCAGACTGGATGGACCACATGGTCTTTTTCTGCCCTCAATGGTCTATGTTTCTAGAATGAAGATTGTGGGCAGGTCCACTGTCCAACATCAGTGTGTGACCTCACAAATGCCCTTCTGGGTGGATGGCAAAAGTTCCCACAGACACACTCAAAAATCTTATAGAAAGCCTTCCTAGAGAAATGGAAGGAGATCAACTCCATTTTAATACTTATGGACTTAGAATTATGTCATAAAAGCTTGTGTAGGTGTAACGTGTAGGTAATATTTGTGTCCATATAGTGTATAATACTAAACAAACACTTTAAAGATACATTTGAACACTTCATCTATGAGCCTTGAGCCTAGATTCTAAGAGACCCATTTACCAGTTACCTGATTAATATTTCTCTCATAATCATCATTACATGACCTTTAAATGTGTGCATTTCACATATTTCTCACTATTTTCTATTTATCAATAAGTTAACCCCAGTGTTAGTACATTCATTGACTTGCAAGAACGTGTGAAACAGTGTGCTAGGCACTAATCTCTTCTACAAGAAACTAATGCATTGCTAATGGACCCTAGCCTCACTGGTGCATTAAGAATATTGAATTAACAGGTGCAATAATGCCTTCTATACCTAGCATGCAGAGAACTGAAAATAAACAATATTAAAATAAATTAATATACTTATTGGTTGTGTCTCATACAAAGCACTTCATAAGTTCTTCAATATGTTTAAAACTGAGGTTGTTCAGTGGACAGTTTATTTTCCATTCTTAATAATTGTTGTCCTGTTGTAGTTTTTAGCTTTATATGTGCTTAAAGAGGATATATTGGACAACCCATATATTTAAATAAGTTGCTAAGTAACTAACTGAAGGTAGTCATTTTGCTTGAACCCCCATTATCACCTATCGTCCAAAGGAAAACTTTCCCTTTGAGGTGACTACAAATATTATATAAAGGTTGATGGTTAAACAACTGATCAATTAATCACCTTGAGAACAAGTGCTACACTGACACAGCCATGCATATATTAGTGTATATTGACCATTACAGTCATTTGAACTGGTCATATATGTACAATGATCAGTCATGCAACAGATGACCATATACAATCAAATAGAGGATATCAAATTAAAATTACAAGGTATGTCAAGATTCTTCTGCCCAACTTGAGTTTTGCTTATTCCGGGTTCTTTTGAGGCTTTTTACCTGACAACTAAATATAAGATCATGCAAGGTTCATCAATCCTAACAATAACTAGCTTCAAGGCATATCTTTATATCAGACCTGTCAGCTTAACATAAAACTACTTTGTTGTCTTACTAGTCCTGTCTACTTGTGTGTTGATTCCTTTGTTTTTAAGATTACTGATTATTTACAAGAATCAAGAATAGATTACATTTTCTTAAAGCCATAGCACCTACTGGCTATGCTACTTTATTGTAGATGTTTTTTTATATATTTACATCCATACAGCACAGACTGTATATACATATATATTCTACTGTTATGTCCTGGATGAGTAGAACATGTCACATTACTGTTAAAGCAATGTGTGTGAAACAAATTTGACTACCAACTACTAAAGAGCCAAAAAACATGGTAGGGCTGCTGTTTGGTGTCCGTGCATGAATGAGAGATTTTGTCTAATGTCCTGCAACTCTACATCTAGAAGGAGAAAGGTTTCACTATCATCATAAAAGGGGCTGCTTTACTAAAAAAGCAGTGAGAATATAGAATCTCTGCCACTTGATGCATTGAAAAAGTTTAAGGCTAAAGCCCCTCGCAGCGAATCTCTGTAAAAAAAAAAGCTGCAGAAAAGACCGTGGTGGAAACACATTTATTTTTTTTCTGCAGTGTTTTTCACAGAAAGTCTGCAGAATTTTCCTCTGCAGACTTTCTGTCCCTCTTATACCTATACGGAAAATGGCAGCATTTCCGTAAGTATAATTTTTGAATACGCAGCATTTCGGCTGTGGATTTTTTTCTGCAATGTGTTGATGGGATTATCCACTTTGCAGGTACCGTCCCGACCAAAACTCTGCATTTTCACAATGTGGGGCCCTAGCCTTAAAAAGTGTGATTCTGCTTCCTAACTATGTCTGTAACCTATTCAGAAGCAGCATGGAAGGCATTATACAGCAATGCTAAACAGTATAATAAATACATAAAGTGACATACAAAACCGACTCTTAGCTGCAGCAGCATTGATCCCTTTGTAACCAAATAATTTGTTTTATAGCCTTATTTTCTCTAAGTATCATAGATTTTCATTATGCAATAATAAAGCTTTATTTACATAAAAATCAGATAACCTCTTACACTGAGGCCCCACGTTGCGGAAACGCAGCTTTTTTGTTGCAGATTTTGCTGCATTTTTTTGAGCCAAAGCCAAGAATGGCTACAAAAGGAATGGGAAATATATAGGAAATACTTTTTCCCTTCTGCTCAATCCACTCCTGGATTTGGCTCAAAAAATGCAGCAAAATCTGTAACAAAATAAGCTGTGCTTCCACAACGTGGGGCCTCAGCCTTAAATGGGTCCTGTCATCAAGTACAAAATGCTAAATGATATACACCCTGATTGTTCCGATATTCCAATGAGGTATGTCAATTAGCATTTTGTACTTGGTGACTGTTCCTCTTAAAAGCTTCTGTTAAGAACTATTTGTTAAATTAAATTCACTTTTGGTTAGTTTAATGGGGTTGACTTATATGCAGTAACTTCTGAGTAAGTAGAGGTGAGAGTCTCCGTTTCGCAGCATAGACCAGGGCTTACCCTGTAGAACCAAGCTTGTCCTTGCATTAATGGATATCACATCAATTTTAATGAAGACTGTGTAATCCTTTATTTCATCGGTGGTGGTGTTAAAGCGAGATTGAGCACTTGCTGGCAATTCTTCTACAGATAACAGATTCTTGGAGGTTCCAACGTGGGATCTCTAGCTTATTGTATTTTAGCAGGGAGCTAGAAAAAGGTATTACAATACAGACAGCCACAATCACAACTTATGTCTTTAAAATATTTTATGCATGTCCAGGAAATGGTTTGCTTGGCTGTGTTGTATTCTATAAGAATGACTTTATTCTGTATTCTGAAAACAAGGCAGGTGCTGTGAAGACTCGCTCAATGGCTTAATACACAGGTCAACAATGTTTAAATTTAATTAATGTTTCCAGTTTCCACATTTCTATACTTTATAAAGTACAAGTTACTCGGAATCCATGTACCTCCAGTTGACATCTTTGTCGATTTTTATCTTTGTTGTTCTAGCTCTGCCTACAACTTCCCTCAGACATTTCTTAATGCTGTCAAATCAGAAACTTTGATCTTGTAACAGCACTACTAGGATCATTAAATGTTACCTGAGTGAAATTCTTTACTGCTGCTCTCAGGGTGGGTGTATTGAACCAGTGAGGCTTTAAATGCATTTAAAATGGTTCCATGTGGAATTGTTTTAAAGCTAGGGGGATCTAATCATCCAGCCTTACCAAAAAGAGACAGGAAATGGCTTAATTTAATTTATTATTTGTAAATGTATAGCACTCTTGTAATGGATGTTGAACAGATAGAAAAAGTTATTGAGCGCAGAGCTACAGTAAATGTGAATTTTACCCGAAATACACCATAAAGTTATATCCAAAAATCCGCTAAAGCAATTTTTATGAAGCATAAAATAATTATAGTGTGTTCCTTGTAGTAAGTACAGACTCTAAATGCCTCAAGATAAGCAACTCTGTCTATTTATATGGTACTGAATGAGAGGGTGCAGTGAAAAGTAAATCAGCTTCAGAAGCCTGCATACTGAAAGTACATATAGAAAAAATACAAAGGATAAAATAATTGATATGGGATATTATGGACTTTCTTTTTTCATAAAGCCTTTTAACAGTCATAAGGTCACAGCTAAACTGTTTATTCAAGGGAAACATCAATGTATACTATTGGTAAATGCAGAAAATGTAATTTGTCAATCTTATTAACTGAAAAAGAAATCTTTAGTCTGTGTTTGTATGACTATGCTATAATCGTATAAAAAATTAAGCTGGTTCACAATATGTGCAGATTAACCCAAGCTAAAAGTACTCAAAGTTTTATATCCATTCCAAAACCGTTATGACAATTGAGTTAAACATTTGTTTAAGAGTTTGTGTTAAGAAGTTTAAGGTTATGTTGACATGTAGCGTGTATGCCAATTTTCTTTTTGCATAGTTGCAATTTGAATATCCAAAGAGTACTACAGTACCAGTACCAGTATAATCTCATACTAAAAATGGACCTTTAAGCTAAGGCCCACGATGCTGAGCCAAAACCAGGAGTGGATTGAGCAGAAGGGTAGAAGTACAAGCTTCCTATATTTGCCATTCCTTTTGTAGCACTCTTGAGTTTGGCTCAAAAAACTCAGTAAAATCTGCAACATAAAAAACTGTGTTTCCACAACATGGGCCTCAGCCTTGGTCCCACATTGTGGAAATGCATGTTTTTTGGCTGCTACGGAAACACAATGGAAAGAACGCTGCATTTTACAGTACCAGCAAAGTGAATGAGATGTTGGTCAATCTTATCCACGCATTGTGGAATAAAACATCCACATATTGTGAGAAAAAAGCTGCGGAAAAAATTATTTTAATTTTAGTTGGGGAATTGCAAGCATTTTCCCTGTAGATTTAGTAGGAGAAAGAAAAAAAAGCAGAGATAAACACAGCAAATTGTTACCTGGTGCCCTAGCCTTAGAGTAAGTTTACATGGAGGAATCTGAGGCAGATTCCTCCCGGATTCTGCCTTCCATTGTATTCAATGGAGGCAGAGATCGTAGCAGAACACATTCATCTGGGCGTAATCAGAAGCAGAAGCCCGTAGGCAGAAAACAACAGCAGAAAATGAAGAGGAAAAACCACAATGCATTTCCGTCACGGTTTTTCCTGCAGCGCTTTTTCACTGCAGCCCGCTACCTGGAGCCTTAGCTTAAGTGTGGTTTTGACTCTGAATTTTACCCTTTACACTGCAAAGGCATGTCAAAAATATCTGACAGGTGAGGATCCTAATAGAAGAAACAGAGTCCCTTAGAACTCATTTAGAAACCCAAGTCTACAGGAGCTTATTGGCCAAGCCCAAATGGAGAGAGAGCCAAGCACATGAAGGTTATTCAGGTGTTCAATCTTTCCTTTTTCATCTGTTTAGAAATGCTCCAGACTATAATCTAAAAAAAACTGTTTTTAAAACTGCCTTGTATGAAGCCAATATTTTATTGTTATACATACAAGGCACCACAGACTGGCAGCGGTGCTCAGTTGCTCAGGATAGTGCTGCTTCCACCCCACAGACCAGTGACATAACATTTATTGGTCATATTGCCTGTTTGCAGCTCAGATACATTTAAGTGAATTGAGTGTCAATGCCAAGCACAGCTGCTGTATAATGTATGGTGGTGCACCTAGGAAGTACTAAAATGGCTGCATCACTTGCCAAAATGTTGTGGTACTTTCAAACAGCTTGTTGGTTGGGGTTGCGGTTGTTGGACCCACACCAATCTGACACTAAGGATATATTGGTTGAAGGCACACTGAGTTTCTGTTGCTTTTTTTTGCGTATATTTAGCTTTTCTTTTTTTTTTTTTTGAGCCAATATCAAGAGAAGATTCAAAAGAAATGGGAAATATAAAGGAAGGACTTAAAACTCCTCCCTTCTGAATCCACTTCTGGTTTTTGCTAAGAAAATGCAGTAAAATGGAAACAAAAAAAAATCAGACAACATGTTTAAGAAAAGCTGTATTTTTTCTTGCAGCTTTAGTAGTTTTTTTAGCCAAATTGAGGAGTGGATTTAACTGAAGGGAAAAGTATGTGATTCCTTAATATATCCTATTCCTTTTGAAGCCACTATTGGGTTGGCTCAAAAAAACAACAGCAAAATCTGCAACCAAAAAACGCTGCTCTTTTGAGTCATGTGACCAGAACATGTCCCCTTTTATGGGACTATGATACTGCAGATAGCTACTTTCAATCTTCTTACAATCTGTTAATATGACTAATCCAGCCATGCTAGTAGAAAAGATGCTAGATTGATCCTGCTCACAACAACCGGAGAAGCCCCAGATATAATATATAACAGTTATGTTTTTTAAAGCATTAACTATTTTTCATTTCATTTTTATGGACTGGTGTGATCTAAACTTAACATTGTATAACTCAATTTCAAGCCAATAAAATTTACCAAGTGGAACCGAATTATGGTAGTACATTTTGTCACAGCAATAAATCGGTAAACGGCTTCATTTAAGCGTTCCTATCTGTAAATTTTCTTATTAAAAATTTAAGGTTTTCTGTATAGACAAGTGTAAAATCTCAAATGTTATTTTAGCAGTACATCCCAAAAACTGTCCTGAAATGCTTTCCTCTGTATACTAAAATTATTGGCATATGTTCTTGCAAACTGTAGATAATAAAGTCAGACCAGTGTAAAATGTCCCTGTTCAAGCCATATATCCTTAGAATCCAGTCGCATATGCCAGAGAATTAATGAAACCCACAGCATAATTTTTCTATCCAGTAGAACTATCTGATAAGGTAATGTCTGATGATAAATTGAGTTTATAGTCAACTGCTAGATTCAATCTATGGCTTTAAATCTCTCAAGCTAACTTCTTTTACACCCAAGACAAAGTCAGAACAGAATACAATAAATGTCAGTGGAATCAAATCTATCGTGACAATGTTTGATCTCCGGTGAGACCTGCTTTTAAATGGAGGTTAGATCAGTTCCTAATAAAAGCTATACAGATATACAATGTATGCTTTTTCTAGCTGATAAATATCACTTTTACTTATTCCTCTGCACATTTGCAGTTTATTTTAAAATTGCATAGTAAGCACACCTTAATATTTTATTATGCTATATAGTTATAGACATGGTTTAATATCTTAAAATCAAATATTCCCTGAAGTGCAATGTGTGTGTTATTGCTTGATGTGAATTACTCTGCTGTGAAACAAGAAAAGCCATGTGATCTTTATAGATCCAATGAAAGAAGATTATTACCAAAATTTTATATAATCATAACCTCCCTGGGTATTAGAAATAACACAGACTGAGAGAGTGAGCGTAGGTTTATTTAATCCATTTGAATAACACTGAAAGATGCAAAATTTATTTTCAGATGTATAAATGAAATCATGCTTGCTGAACTGTATTGAGATTTAGATTAACATAGGTTCTATTATATATATGGTACCTGAGGAATTGATAATGGGATTCTAGTATGAAACAATGTTAAATAGATTGAAAGTATTTATGATATTGTGATCTAATAAGTTTAAACACTTTATACATGGAACTGGTATTTAATCATTGTATGTTAGCATTTGTGAGTACTGCATGGTCATAGTTGGTTTGCACTTGTGTCCTACTGTTAGGCTAAGCCCCATGTTGCAGAAACGCAGTCTTTTTGCCATCTGCAGAAATGCAGCAGACAAAAATGCTGCATTTTACAGTACCAGCAAAGTGAATAAGATTCTGCTTAATCTCATCCGCACATTGTGGATTAAAACAGCTGCGGAGAAGCAGCGTTTTTTTAATGCATGTGTTTATAAAAAAAAAGCAGCATGTCAATTTTAGCTGTGGAATTATAAACACTTTCCTATGGATTTAATATGGTAAGAAAAAATACAGAGAAAAATCCAGCAAAAATTGAATGAAAAATACTGTGGCTAAAACGCAACACATTTTTGCTGCATTTTTTATGCAGCCTTTTTTAGCTGCATTTCGCTACGTGGGGCCTTAGCCTTACATAGGACTGTGCAGTGTATGTTACTGGCAGAACTATTTAGCAGTATTGCTTAAGCAATTGTAAGAAAGTAATATTTGGAAAATATTGGTTGGATTAAACATCTAAGTTATCTCTTCTTGAGAGTTTGTTATTGTACTTGCTTTCCCTATTGAACCTATACTATACAGTGGAGACAAAAAGTATTTAGTCAGCCAGCAATTGTGCAAGTTCTCCCACTTAAAAAGATGAGAGAGGCCTGTAATTGTCATCATAGGTAGACCTCAACTATGAGAGACAAAATGAGAAAACAAATCCAGAAAATCACATTGTCTGATTTATAAAGAATTTATTTGCAAATTATGGTGGAAAATAAGTATTTGGTCAATAACAAAAGTTCATATGAATACTTTGTTATGTATCCTTTATTGGCAATTGACTTTCAACTCCCTCCAAAGGTTTTCTATGGGGTTGAGATCTGGAGACTGGCTAGGCCACTCCAGGACCTTGAAATGCTTCTTACGAAGTCACTCCTTCGTTGCCCTGGCGGTATGCTTGGGATCATTGTCATGCTGAAAGACCCAGCCACATTTCATCTTCAATGCCCTTGCTGATGGGAGGAGGTTTGCACTCAAAAATTCATGATACATGGCCCCATTCATTCTTTCAGTCGTCCTGGTCCCTTTGCAGAGAAACAGCCCCAAAGCATGATGTTGCTACCCCCATGCTTCACAGTAGGTATGGTGTTCTTTGGATGCAACTCAGCATTCACTCTCCTCCAAACACGACGAGTTGTGTTTCTACCAAACAGTTCTACTTTGGTTTCATCTGACCAAATGACATTCTCCCAATACTCTTTTGGAACATCCAAATGCTCTCTAGCAAACTTCAGACGGGTCCGGATATGTACTGGTTTAAGCAGAGGGACACGTCTGGCACTGCAGGATCTGAATCCCTGGCGGCTTAGTGTGTTACTGATGGTAGCCTTTGTTATGTTAGTCCCAGCTTTCTGCAGGTCATTTACTAGGTCCCCCCATGTGGTTCTGGGATTTTTGCTCACCGTTCTTGTGATCATTTTGACCCTACGAGGTGAGATCTTGCATGGAGCCCCTGATCAAGGGAGATTATCAGTGGTCTTGTATGTCTTCCATTTTCTAATTATTGCTCCCTTGCTCCTACTTCTTCTGATAAACTGATTTCCACATTAAAGATTAGTTAAAACTTCTGCTCTATCCATCTTGAGATGGACTGCAGGTCGCCTGACATGTGACTACAAGTCTATGGACTAGGTGAGGAGGGGGAATCAGGAGAGGGAGAGAAAGATAGCAGTTAAAATAAAGGCTTAGTTTGATACTGGAACTAAATAGAAGCATTCTATCAGAACCAAATTATTTATATTGGTACAGGTGGGTACTAATCTATTTATGCCCTACATAGTCTTGGGGATGTTCCTGAGTGAGAGAGACAGCTATGGTGCAGATTCTTCTCTACTGCTACTGTACGCAGTGTATGTCTCCACCCACCAGCTCAGGAAAAACCTGAAACTACAGATAGAGTCTGCAGATGGGTAAACTGCTAAATAAAGTGGATTACAAGTCATATAATGGCCAGAAATAATGTTATTCCTCATGTACATAGACTGTGCTATTATTTAAAGGTTAGGTGATCCCAAATCACATGTGAAGGCAAATGCTGCACGGAAGAATGGTGGGGTATGTTGAATTTTTAACAAGCCAATTTCTTCGTTCTCAATAGAGATAAGCTAAAATTGTAGCATGACTCAAAACCATATCAAAATCAATACTACTAATATTAAAAACATATGTAACATAAGGAAAAGCTAAATAAAATTTAGATATTGAACAGTTAAAAGAGGTTATTGTTAATACTAAAAGGGGGAAAAAAATTACATATTTTCCTTTGCCCTCTAACCATAGAAGATATCATTAAGAAATATTTATGCAGCATGAATAAATAACATTATCTGAGCAGTGTAAATAATGTACAGAGTTTATTTTATTATATACTGTACATCAATATACTTTAGTTATGACCCTGAGGTAGAATATATGCAAAATGAACTCTTAGTATAGTAGGGCTTTTTTGTAAGGGATTTTAATACAGTGGGAGAAATAAAATTGAACCTTTTATAAAGCTTCAAATATAATTTAGATACTTTTTTTATTTGTTTAAAAAAATGTTTCTTAGGGATTTAAAAAGGCGTTTCTAAAGGAGTGGACCGTTCCTATTTTATGTTCAGCATAAAAATTAACTAATATCTACAGTGCTGTGCAAAAGTTTTATGCAGGTATAGAAAAAATGCTGCAAAGTAAGAATGGTTTAAAAAATAGAAGCATTTATAGTCTATGTTTGTCAATTAACAAAATGCAAAGTGAATGAACAAAAGAGAAATCTAAATCATATCAATATTTGGTGTAACTACACTTTGGAGGAGGAGTCCTGGAAGTGATGATATGGGCCCCCCAGAACCCTGATCTCAACATTATTTAGTCTGTCTGGGATTACGTAGACAGAAGGATTTGAGGAAGCCTACATCCATAGAAGATCGGTGGTTAGTTCTCCAAGATGTTCGAAACAACCTTCCTGCCAAGTTACTTCAAAATCTGCACGCAATTGTGCCTAAAAGAATTGATGCTGTCTTAAAGACAAAGGCTGTCACACCAACACTTGCCTAAAACGTTTTTACAGTACTATATAAATCTTTGTTTTGGTAGAAAGTAGACAAAAACAATTCTGAAGTTTTTTCAAAATACACACATCATCATAAATTATGCTATACAGTTAATATACAGGATGATACAAAAAATCTATATATAGTTTAATGTATTTGGACTAAGAATAAGGACTAATAAAGGTTATGCATTGTAAAAAAAAAATGCATTCTTGTGGTTTATTTTATAGATTTGTTAAATTATTCTTTTTTTAAATTGATTTTCCCATTTTAATCCTATAGGGAATTTTTTTATTATTTTTTCTTTTTTAACTATGGTGTATTTGCATATAGTATGCCTACGCAATATTTAAATGAAAAAATATGAAATATGAAAAAATCCCACACATTTATAAAAATGAACCATGTTTATTGATACATAAAAATACAAAAATTAAATAGACACAACTACATATAATGGGGGACAGTAACATAAGAATTGTATATGACAGCAATGCCCACAAATCATGGCGCGGTAAACCACCCCAGGAATGGTAATAAAATATATCAAATGGATTTTTTCATATATTTAAACATTGGTTTTCACTCCCATTCTGTTGTTGGTTAATAGCATCACTACATGGTTTATGCCTATGCAATTTGCCAATGCATTCACCTGTCTATTAATTGTACTCAAGCAATTTACTGCCCTTTATTGTACCATGGGTTGTCTGCAAATACCAAGTATGGGCCTGAATCTCATGGCATTCATGGGATTCCCAGTGACAATATCAAGCAGGGGTTCTCCCTCAGCATCTTACTTTGAGAGCCATGATCACTGCTGATCGCAGGAATTTAATGGGATTGATAGCAGAGATCAGGTTCTAGTAATCTATGCTGTAAATGCAGGGCTGATTACATGGGAACAGTTGCTTTGCCTAGATGAACATCATAAAGTTGTTCAGAAGAAACATTTTTATCATTCCGCAATTAACTGTCACTGGTATTATCACTGTCATTTTGTTAAAGGGTTTTTTAAGACTTTGACATTAATGGCTTATCCTTAAAGTATAGCATCAATATTATATTGGTAATTGTCCAAAATGACCACATAATTAAGTTCCCAACAACTGACTGAAGAGGCTGCAGAGCTCCAACAAGAACCATATCCCCTTCATTGTTTACCAGGTTCATTGTTGTACATTTAGTAGTGATTGTGCCTGGAATTATAACTCAATTTGTTCACATGAATCAAACTGAACTACAGAACACTGCAGTGCCTTGCACAGCTGCTACAGTACAGTCATGGCCAAAAGTTTTGAGAATGATACAAATATTAATTTTTACAAAGTCTACTGCTTCAGTTTTTCTAATGGCAATTTGCATATACTCCAGAATGTTATAAAGAGTGATCAGCTTAACAGCAATTACTTGCAAAGTCAATATTTGCCTAGAAAATGAACTTTATCCCCCAAAACACATTTCAACATCATTGCAGCCCTGCCTTAAAAGGACCACCTAACATCGTTTCAGTGATTGCTCCATTAACACAGGTGTGGGTGTTGATGAGGACAGGGCTGGAGATCAATCTGTCATGATTAAGTAAGAATGACACCACTGGACACTTTAAAAGGAGGCTGGTGCTTGCCATCATTGTTTCTCTTCTGTTAACCATGGTTATCTCTAAAGAAACACGTGCAGTCATCATTGCACTGCACAAAAATGGCCTAACTGGGAAGAGTATTGCAGCTAGAAAGATTGCACCTCAGTCAACAATCTATCGCATCATCAAGAACTTCAAG
Organism: Leptodactylus fallax; assembly: GCA_947044405.1. NCBI lineage: Eukaryota > Metazoa > Chordata > Amphibia > Anura > Leptodactylidae > Leptodactylus > Leptodactylus fallax. The sequence continues at coordinate 9,494,143 of CAMRHE010000013.1, forward strand.
GAGAGAGGTTCCATTGGTGCCAAAAAGGCTCCAGGGCGCCCAAGAAAGACCAGCAAGCGGCAGGACCGTCTCTTAAAAGTGTTTCAGCTGCGGGATCGGGCTACCAGCAGTGCAGAGCTTGCTGAGGAATGGCAGCAGGCAGGTGTGAGAGCATCTGCACGCACTGTGAGGCGGAGACTCTTGGAGCAAGGCCTGGTCTCAAGGAGGGCAGCAAAGAAGCCACTTCTCTCCAGAAAAAACATCAGGGACAGACTGATATTCTGCAAAAGGTACAGGGAGTGGACTGCTGAGGACTGGGGTAAAGTCATTTTCTCTGATGAATCCCCTTTTCGATTGTTTGGAACATCTGGAAAACAGCTTATTCGGAGAAGAAGAGGTGAGCGCTACCACCAGTCTTGTCTCATGCCAACTGTAAAGCATCCTGAAACCATTCATGTGTGGGGTTGCTTCTCAGCCAAGGGAATCGGCTCTCTCACAGTCTTGCCTAAAAACACAGCCATGAATAAAGAATGGTACCAGAATGTCCTCCAAGAGCAACTTCTCCCAACCGTCCAAGAGCAGTTTGGCGCTCAACAATGCCTTTTCCAGCATGATGGAGCACCTTGCCATAAAGCAAAGGTGATAACTAAATGGCTCAGGGAACAAAACATAGAGATTTTGGGTCCATGGCCTGGAAACTCCCCAGATCTTAATCCCATTGAGAACTTGTGGTCAATCATCAAGAGACGGGTGGACAAACAAAAACCAACAAATTCAGACAAAATTAAAGCATTGATTCTGCAAGAATGGACTGCTATCAGTCAGGATTTGGTCCAGAAGTTGATTGAGAGCATGCCAGGGAGAATTGCAGAGGTCCTGAAGAAGAAGGGTCAACACTGCAAATATTGACTTGCTGCATTAACTCATTCTAACTGTCAATATAAGCTTCTGTTACTCATAATATGAATGCAATTATATTTATGTATGTGATAAAAACATCTGACAAACACACATAAAAACCAGAGGGCAGCAGATCATGTGAAAATATAATATTTGTGTCATTCTCAAAACTTTTGGCCATGACTGTATGTACAGCTCTGTGCCTGATAAACAGCTGATTTTGGTGGTGCTATGAGGTGGATCCCTACAAATCTGATACTGGTAACCTATCCTAGAATAAGAAATCAATAGTAAAGTCCTGGAAAACCATTCTAAACTTTTTTTTTTTCAAAATTTTAATGTCACGATCGAATATTGAATCGAGTATCGAATATATATTGAATAAAACCTGAAAAATTTAAAGTCTTGCACTCTAGCTGCTCATCCTCACAACTTGCTTAAATTATGCTAAATGTAGAGCCACTCCAATGCAACTTTCGCTTCCATGAAAGTGGCATGGCAGGCGAAGAAATGCCAGTTGCATCAATGTTTGTCACAACTGGCTTTTAAAAAGTCTTTGCGATTTTTTTCCATAAAAAAATCTGGCATAAACTCATTAGTAAATATGCTCCATTGAGTCATCTATGGGGCAGAGCTGATACACTGACCAGCAAAATATATTGGGACACCTACACATTACATCCTACTCTAAAGTTTCCCCTTTGAAGCTAAAATAACTTCCACTCTTCTGTGAAGGTTTTCTACTAGATTTTGCTTGAATTTTTTCCCAAATACTTGATAAGAGAATTTGTGAGGTCAGAAACTAATGTTGGACGAGAAAATCTGGCTTGCAATATCTGTTCTAGTTCATCCCAAAGGAGTTCAATAGGGTTAATGTCAGAGCTCTTTGTGAACCAGTCAACTTCTTCCAAACCAATCACATTTAATGTCTTTATTGACCTTGCTTTCTGCACTGGGGCTCAGTCATCCTGGAAAATTTTCCAAACTTTTTCCACTTTATATACAGTTCTCCAGAATGTCTTGGTGTGCTGAAGCATTAAGATTTCCCTACACTGGAACTAAAGGGAAATCACTGGAACCAATCCCTAAAAAACAACCCATAGCATTATCCCTCATTCACCAATCTTTACATTTGGCTAAATGCGCTCAGCCAGGTTACACTTTTCTGACACTTGACAAATCAAGACTCATCCATGAGATTTCCAAATAGAGAAGCGTGACTCAATTCCGCAGAACACAATTCCACTGCTCCAGAGCCCAGTGGTGGCATGCTTTACACCACTGCATCTGACAAGGTTGAATTTAACTGCTTGACCATAGAAAACTATGCTATGAAGCTCCTGGTGCAGTTTTTGTGCTAATGTTAATGCCAGAAGAGGTTTGTAACTTTGCAGTTATTCAATAGTCAGAACATTGGTAAGTTTTATGCACTTTGTGACTCTGCTCTCTGCAATCCATTCTGTAACTTTATATGGTCTAACACTTTGTGGCTGAGTAGTGGTGGTTCCTAAATACATCTACATTTCAATAATACCTCTGACAGTTAATTGTGGAATATCTGAGGGTATCTGTGACTTTCATGATCTCACTTGTGATGTTAACATCCTATAACAGTGCAACGCTCAATTTCAGTGAGCATTTTAGAACTAGACATTCTTTCACAATTTGCTTAAAGGGAGGTTGCATAGTTAGGTGTTTGATTTTATACATCTGTTGCAATGGGACTGCGTGAAATATCTGAATCCAATGCTTACAAGGTGTCCCAATACTTTTGTCCATTTAGTATGTGTCTATATGCCTGATGTTTAGCAGATCTCAAAACATCTATTACCAGAGCAGCAGCTCAAATAAGTTGCCAACTACCATTATCAGAAAATAGAATCAAATATGTAGAATTGGGGGATGAATACATGGAAAAAAAAATCGCTGTTTTGTCAATATCCAAATGAGCGCTTTGTAAATGAGGATGTTGTCACTTAACTCTTTACAGCAACAATAACTCCCACATTTCTACAAAGAGCTTGTTTGCTTATCAATAAACACAGTGATATCTCACCAATGGAGGCACTGATTCACAAGGAGAAAAATGGTTCAGGCGACCCACACCTATCTACCTGGGAGGTCAGGTTGATATGTGAAGTTCTGGTGAAAGAGTCCCTCTAAGATTATTATGCTTAGTTGTATAGTGCCATCATATTCTGCAGCACTTTACAGACTTGGTGGAGACTGTCTCACAATCTATATGCCCTACCAATATGTTTTTGGAATGTGGGAAGAAACCCATGAAAATGCGGGGAGAACAAACTCATTGTAGCTGTTGTCCCTGGAAGGATTTGAACCCAGGACTCCAGTGCGGCAAGGTTGCAGTGCTAACCACTGAGTCACTGTGCCACCTTAAATCGTGTGTCGAAACAAATACAAGTGTTTTCCATAAATCTACAATACTAAGCAAAAGTTTTAGGCAAACGTGAAAAGATTGTAAGAATGATTTCAAAAATAGACTTAATAGTAGTTTATAGTTTAATAGTTAATGTTTTTTTTTTTTTGAACTAGCAAAAATTAAGTGACTAAATGAAAGAGATTGCTAAATTCTATCAATATTTAGTGTGATTACTCTTTTGCATTCTAAACAGTATCAATTCTTCTGGAAAACAGTTTTTTGAAGGAACTGTTGTTCCAAACGTCTTGTAGAGCTAACCACCGATCATCTGTGGATTTATGCTTCTGTCTATTTATGTATTCCCAGAACCACTCAATGATGCTGAGATATGGACCCTGTGGGGGACATATCATCAATTTCAGGACTCTTCCCCCAAAATCATATTTGGTCACCAAATATGTATATGCATTCAGTTTCTCATCTGATCATTCACTTAGTTTATTTTTATCAATTAACAAAATTATTAACATTGAAACACCTGTGGAGACCACGATCTATGTAGGTTCTCATTATCCATTAAACTGAGGTTAAGACCAAGCTGAATGGAATTTCTTGTGTCTTTATGGTACATATGCCCTTGGTACAAATAATTGTAGACAGACTTTCTTGGAGCACAAAGTCAAATATATACAATAGTTAGTGTTAAGTAGCAACTCCTCAAAATGATTAAAGTTAAATGAGCTATTATATTGTATTTATATGGAAGGCTTGTGGAATGTTGTGAAATTAAGTTATTAAAACAGCTATTAGTACTGTAAAAAACTGCTTTGCAATTATAAAACTATCTCAGCCATTCTCGCTTTCAATCCTATCTACAATTATAGTTTAATTTTAATTAACTTGTTCTATTTCTAATTAGCAAAGAGATAATCAGTAATTACATTTAGAATAAGAAGCTAATATTGTTATTTAACTATTGGGCTTTGTAGAGATATATTTATTACATGGTCTCTAATATATGTATTAAAATTCCAGACAAATGCATCAAACCATTAATAGATTTTTTAATACATGTTTTATACCTGCTAACCTAAAATTTACTGGAATGCATGCTGTCTGCCGATGTAGCAAAAAAAAAAAAATCTTTAAAACATGAGGTTCCTCAAAACATTTTTTATCTACGGACCATAGAAACATCCAATTGTTCACTGACCCCTCTTATCTGTAGATAATAGTATCTAGATTGTGTGGTATAAAAGATGATAGAATGAATGATGTATCATGTTCGGGAATTCAAAAGAGAGCACAAAGCCAGCATATTGTACATTTGTCTGCTTTTATTGGACATGTGGTGTATGGATATCTATTAATTATAACATTTTTTACTGCTGAAAAATTCTTGCTGAGTACTGCACCTGCAGTTCCAGAATGTTGTAATGAGATCTAGGAATATTTGATTCCAGTCAATAAAGAACTATTTTTCACCAGAAAAAAAATTCAGCAGAAATGAACTAAATGGGATTGTAATTAAATAGCCTGTTGAGATCTTAACAATCCCATCTCTGTATTACACATTTCCTAAGAGAAATGTGATAACATAGAAAGCTGAAATAGAATCATTGCTATTAAGATGGAAGTTTTTAATATTGGCAAAAATTTTATCAGTTTTACTTTACCCATTTATTCTCCTATTAGGTTCTTTGGTGAATGATTTATCCATTTGTTTTAATCAAGCCATCCACAATAAGTGGCTTAAAGGCTAAGGCCCCAAGTAGTGGGCCGCAGCAAAAAAGTGCTACGGAAAAACCATGATGGCAATGCATTGCAGTTTTTCCTGCAGAGACTTTCACAGAAAGTCCTTGGAGGTTTCCTATATGGACTTTCTGCTTCCATTATACCTATAGGAAAACCACTGGAGTTTCCATAGGTATAATTAAAAGCTGCAATTTCCAAAACCACGACGGTGTATGTATTTTTCCGCAATGTGTGGATGGGATTCACTAGATGGGATTCACCCCATGTGGTGGAGATATTTCTCCCCCTCCACTAGCTCCAACTTTTTGCATCCTTCAATAGGCACTGCTTCCTTGATTCTGGCACAGTTGGAATTTTTTCTCTAGAACCTACCATTCCTGAGTAATCAGTGCTGTTAGTTTCAGAACCAAACTGTCTGTCTGACAGTATACAGTCATGGCCAAAAGTTTTGAGAATGACAGAAATATTAATTTTTACAAAGTCTACTGCTTCAGTTTTTCTAATGGCAATTTGCATATACTCCAGAATGTTATAAAGAGTGATCAACATCATTGCAGCCCTGCCTTAAAAGGACCACCTAACATCGTTTCAGTGATTGCTCCATTAACACAGGTGTGGGTGTTGATGAGGACAGGGCTGGAGATCAATCTGTCATGATTAAGTAAGAATGACACCACTGGACACTTTAAAAGGAGGCTGGTGCTTGCCATCATTGTTTCTCTTCTGTTAACCATGGTTATCTCTAAAGAAACACGTGCAGTCATCATTGCACTGCACAAAAATGGCCTAACTGGGAAGAGTATTGCAGCTAGAAAGATTGCACCTCAGTCAACAATCTATCGCATCATCAAGAACTTCAAGGAGAGAGGTTCCATTGGTGCCAAAAAGGCTCCAGGGTGCCCAAGAAAGACCAGCAAGCGGCAGGACCGTCTCTTAAAAGTGTTTCAGCTGCGGGATCGGGCTACCAGCAGTGCAGAGCTTGCTGAGGAATGGCAGCAGGCAGGTGTGAGTGCATCTGCACGCACTGTGAGGCGGAGACTCTTGGAGCAAGGCCTGGTCTCAAGGAGGGCAGCAAAGAAGCCACTTTTCTCCAGAAAAAACATCAGGGACAGACTGATATTCTGCAAAAGGTACAGGGAGTGGACTGCTGAGGACTGGGGTAAAGTCATTTTCTCTGATGAATCCCCTTTTTGATCGTTTGGAACATCTGGAAAACAGCTTATTCAGAGAAGAAGAGGTGAGCGCTACCACCAGTCTTGTCTCATGCCAACTGTAAAGCATCCTGAAACCATTCATGTGTGGGGTTGCTTCTCAGCCAAGGGAATCGGCTCTCTCACAGTCTTGCCTAAAAACACAGCCATGAATAAAGAATGGTACCAGAATGTCCTCCAAGAGCAACTTCTCCCAACCGTCCAAGAGCAGTTTGGCGCTCAACAATGCCTTTTCCAGCATGATGGAGCACCTTGCCATAAAGCAAAGGTGATAACTAAATGGCTCAGGGAACAAAACATAGAGATTTTGGGTCCATGGCCTGGAAACTCCTCAGATCTTAATCCCATTGAGAACTTGTGGTCAATCATCAAGAGACGGGTGGACAAACAAAAACCAACAAATTCAGACAAAATTAAAGCATTGATTCTGCAAGAATGGACTGCTATCAGTCAGGATTTGGTCCAGAAGTTGATTGAGAGCATGCCAGGGAGAATTGCAGAGGTCCTGAAGAAGAAGGGTCAACACTGCAAATATTGACTTGCTGCATTAACTCATTCTAACTGTCAATATAAGCTTCTGTTACTCATAATATGAATGCAATTATATTTCTGTATGTGATATAAACATCTGACAAACACACTTAAAAACCAGAGGGCAGCAGATCATGTGAAAATATAATATTTGTGTCATTCTCAAAACTTTTGGCCATGACTGTACATTCTAATTAGCAAATTGGGTGCTGAAACAAACAGTACTGGTTGCTCAAGAATAGTGTGGGCTACAGAAAAAATTCCAACTCCATTGGAATCAGTGTAGCGGCACCTACTCCTGGAGGACTTAGTGAAAGGTCCTCTTTAACCCCTTCACGCCTCATTCTCATGTACATGTACGTGGGAGAATGTGGTTAGTTACCGCATCCCCACGTACAGGTACGTGACGGTGATCGAGCGGGCTCAGAAGCAGAGCCTGTGCGATCACCGCGGGAGCCCAGCTGTATTTGACAGCCAGGCTCCCACTGCAACAGCGGGGACCAGTGATAACACCGATCCCAGCTGTTTAACCCTTAAGATGCCGCGGTCTGAAGCCCCCACTACCTGGTTGATCCTGCCGGGACCTCTGGAAATCAGCCTATGTCTACATAGGCTGGATTTCCTGTATAGACTGCAATACACGTGTATTGCAGTCTATATTGCTGAATCAGCGATTCAGGTGTCCTAGTGGGACATATAAAAAAAGATATTTATTAACTTATTTGGGTGGTATGACCATCTGTTTGAAAAGCAGAGCATTTCACATTTTGAAAATTGCGATTTTTTTTTTTTTTCCAATTTTCCATCAAATTTCCTATTTTTTTTATAAATAAATACAAAAATATTGATCAATGTTTACCACTAACATGAAGTACAATGTCTCACAAAAAACTGTCTCAAAATCACTTGTGCAAGTTAAAGCGTCTTAAAGTTATTGCCATATAAAGTGACACATGTCAGTTTTGAAAAATGAGGCCTGGTCTTTAACGCACTTTTGGGCTCAGACCTGAAGGGGTTAAGCAGACAGATGGCAATCCAACTAGTCAATGAAGGTGAATATTTTGGGAAACACATCTTTGGATAATATGTGGCTGCCACTAACAAAACCAACTTATTTAAAGTGAAGAAAAGTGTCCAAAGCAGTTTTGAGCAGACTACAAATTCCCTTGAATGCAAAGGACATGGGTTTCACATGGCCATGGACATCATTCGTGTGAAAAGATCTTAAGAATTTATTTGACATGCTATAACACTGATGACCAATCCTGAATAAAAACAATAAATCTGGGAATGCGTGTCCCCACTAATCAGTAAAACAAAGAAGCACGAGGCATAGTTGAAAACACTGTATGAAAAAGCTTTTGTTTCATGTTAAAAATGTAACCTCTCTCTGACATCTGCTGTACATGCATGGCGGATGTTGGCGTTTTAAACATGGTGCCCACAGGTGCCAGTGGGAATTCCTATAATCAAAAACCATCAGATTGCGGTCATATAACTCGTCAGATGCCTGAGTCAAACGCGAATTAGGAAAATGAATAGTGGTAACAGTCAGACGCCACCATGTTGAATAGGATTGATGTCCTCTGTGACCAGATCTGGGGGCACTGATCAATTACCAAGACAGCCAGGAGCCTATTGAAGTCTCCTAGACCTGTTTTCTATTGCAATTAGAAGACAATGGATTTTACAGTCCACTGCAGTATACATTAGTATTGTAGTATCTTGTATGGGTTATCAGACCATCTATGGTCTAAAAATAATAGTAAAAAAAAAAAAAAAATTAAAACATAAAAACAAATTTACAAAATATAACATTTCAAATCACCCCTGAGAATCAGTAGCAGAAAAAAAAATCAGCTAGAGATAAAAACAAACAAACAAACAAACAAAAAAAGCGACATGGCCTATCTTCAGGAATGATTGTTCTTGCTGCCAGTAACATATGACTGATTAGAGTGCATATTATAGTGAATATTTTTTGGCCCCTGAGGAAGCCCTGGTTTTGGGGCATGCACGTTGGGCATTCCAGTGTCTTGTCGATCCTGGCTTTGGGGTCATTTGACATTTCTCTTTGTGATCAGAGCGTGGTGATGCTCAAACTTACTTGCTCATAAATATCTCTTGTGATCAATGTGCACCTAATGCCTTTTTTGCGGATTTCTTTACCTTTACTTTTTTTTTTTTTTTAGATTTATGCTGGAATACTATTTTGTATTTTCTACACTTATACACATATAGGGACAGGGTTAGGGACAGTTTTTGCATTTGCACTTATATTATTTTATGTATCACTTCAAATATAAACCATAGGGAACATAGGGAACATAGAGAGTGTCATTGAAGAGCTGGACATCTGTGACCTTGTATATTACATCCACCACCTTTGTCCAGAAAAGGTGTAGGGGTGCATATTTCCATAATATGTGAGTTGTGGTGCCCGATGCCTGGCCAACATAGCTCAGAGAAGTTTGGAAAGGCCACATTCAAGATCACCGACACCCTGTTCCATCTAGTCATTATTTTATAGTTGTTCTCCTGAGCCTTGTAGGTTATTAAAAATTTGTGACATAATGTGAATGCTTTGATCCATTGCTTCAGAGTGCATGTGGTTGCAAGTTCCCTTCCCCAACTCTTCACAAAGGCCAATGATGAATCTAGTTTATGTTGCTCTAGAAACTGATAGAGGACAAAGATGGGCTGAAACAGGACAACATCAGATACCTATAGGTGCTCGAATGGGGAGAAGGGATGATGTACTGTAATAATGGTACGGTAATAATATTGCAATTGTAAATAGTCTCATTGGGCTTTGTGAGATCCATGGTGTTCTGGGATCAAGGACTCAAAGGATTTCAGTCCTTCAGAGGTTATTACCTGTTGAAACAGGAGCACTGAGGTGGAGACATCTCAATCTAGAAAAGGTGAAACTAAGGCCAGTGGGAATGCAGAATTGTGAGAGATTGGAGTCAAGGACCCTTCTTTAAAAGGGTGATTTAAGATGGGGGGAGTATTGGTTGCAGGATCTAAGCACCTATGAGGCCATATATGACGCGTCAGGGTGTGTGACACCTTGTAGGGTCTGCCATAACAAGGAAGCCAGAGGGGGGTCCAGAATTTCACACTCCATGCATACCCACAGCTTGGTGCTCCTGTTATGTTTTCAGTATAGAATCTTAGCCAGGTTCTCCACCATTTAATATGACAAGTAGTAGGGGCAAACAAGGTCCCCATCTTGCTTCATCCATATCCGTGCAGCTCTGGTAGTCCAAGGGTGTTTGGAGGCCCATATAAATCTGGAGAAGATTCTGTTCAGAATAGTAAAGAAAAATCTAGGAGGAGGCGAGGAAATGGTCTGAAAGAGATATAGCAAGCGGGGAAGAACATTCATTTTCAGGATGTTGATTCTTCCTAACCATGATAAATTTTTAGGCTTCCAATTGTTAAGGTATCTTTCTATCATCTCAGTGTTTGGAATTAATGTTGCTAAGAGTACCGCCTTGTAGTTGCTATGGTAGCTGTGTGTATTGACCACAATGAGCATGGATGGCAGAGAGATCCTAGGTTGGGTAATGTAAAGTAGGACATCATCCGTGAAGGCTGCGACTTCAAGTGAAGCCTGCCTAAACGTACTCCATGTATATAGGGTTTTTTCCATATGGAGACCAGGAAATGTTCCATCACTATGGCATACAACATGGGGGAGAGGGGGCACCCCTTGCTTGTTTCATTGTATATCGTGAGGGGAGGAGAAAGTGTACCATTTACCGTAATTTGTGTTTATGGTGAGTTTTAGATAGTGTCCGTATACAAGCCAGCATTGAGTGGCCTAGGCCAATCTAACCCAGTGCAGCATCTAAGAACCCCCAATCCACCCGGCTAAATGCCTTTTTGGCATCTAAGTATAAGAGCATGCACGGTATTTTATGGTGTTTTACATGATGTAAGATACAGAAGGTTTTCACTGTATTATGTCGGACTTCTCTGGTTAGCATAAAACCCACCAGTTCCAGGTGGATAAGGGAACCCAGATGACTGCAAAGTCTGTTAGAACTTTCCAAACAACTTGGTGTTCGTGTCTATGAGAGAGTTTGGTCGATAACTAGAGCATAGTTGGGGATCTTTGCCTTTGGGAATGATGGTCATGTGTGCGTGTAGGATAAAGGGGGGAATGAATAGTCCTGAGCTACCGCTTGAAAGGTTCACAGCAAAAGGGGGGAGATATTTTCTTTCATTGTTTTGCAAAACAATGCATTTTCTGATGCATTTTTTTGCAAAAACCCCATCAAAAAATGCTATTATTTTGTTTAAGCAGATTTTTCAGGTACATCCTGTGTGCTGGAGTAAAAAAAGGCGTTTAAAAAAAAGCATCAATAATCGCATCAAGAATCGTTTTCTAATTCCTGAAGCAAATTTTTTCAACCTGCAATGTGAATATACCCTAAAAATTCTTGAACTCTACACATGTAAAAATATTTAATATTTCTTTTATATAAATATAATATATATAATACAGTAATAGGGGGAGAAAAAAAAATAGCAATCCACTGTTTCAGTCCCACAACTCCCCAAAAAAATTGAATAAAAACCCATCAGAGCATCAGACAATACCCCAAATTATGTAAATAGAAACAACGACTTCCTGCCAAACAAAAAGCCTTACAGAGCTCCGTACACGGAGGTATAAACAAGTTATGGGTGTCATAATATGGCGACTTATTTTCATTTTTTAGTTTCATATTTTTTCAAGGTATTAAACGTATCTAACTTTGGTTTCACCCTGATTGTACAAACCACAGAATATAGGTAACGTCATTTTTGCTGATCAGTGAATCCCATAAAAACAAAACACATAAGAAATGGTGCAAATGCAGTTTTTTTCAAATTCCATCACATTCTGCAAAATTCTTCTTGCTTTCCAGTACATTGTACGGAAAATTTAATGGTACCATTACAAAGTACAATGTGTGCAAAAAATAAGCATATGACCCTGTGAATAGAAAAATAAAATATTACGTCTTTTGGAAGTGTGAGAGTAAAAAAACAAAAATGCAAAAAAGCAAAACTGAAAAATGGCTATGACAGGAAGGAGTTAAAAGGTTGCATGGACATTTTTTTGTGTTGATATATAAGGGACAGTTGGTTAGACCAACTGATCACATATTCATGGTCTATGCTAAAGAAACAACTTCTTAAAGCATATCTAACCTCTAAATAAGCTTTGCCTAAATCAGTAGTACAATGTGCGGACATGGGGAATAACACTGTTGCTTGCAAATACAATGACTTGTACTCTGCAGTTTTTTTTCCCTCTGCAAACTCTTTGCAGGCTCTGTAGTTTGCGGTTTTCCAAGAGCTGGTGGGTGTAGACTAGCTGCTAAACATTGTACACAGTGAGTATAGGAGTATCTGCTTGATAACTTTCTCACTTAGAAACATCCTCAGGACCATGCAGGACATATATAAAGAAGTACTGAAAATGATGTAAATAAAAACACTAGAAAGCTACAATTCATCTCTAGCATTACATTAAACTTGTGTTTCTTTTTCCTTAAATAATGTTCACAACCTTATTCTATTTTGATGAAAAGTGCAAACATAATACATGCTACCATTTAAAAAAATAGATGTAGTTAGTTTTATTCACTTTATATCACAATGGGTATTTCTTAACATGCCATAGCATGATAATGTGTTTTGAATATTCATTTAAACAGGCTCATTTGGAAACACCACATGGTCATTTCAGCTTCTTCTATAGTGCACTCTGAGTCTTTAAAAACAGACAGAGAACACAATGGGGAAAATTTTGTACTCCATCTATGTCATAAAACTTGCATTGATGGGAGTAAATGTGGAACATCTTAGACTCACAGCCAATATTTGTGCTAATGATGCACCATTTGCTTTTTCTCCTCCCTGCTTGCCATTTTTAAAGAAAGTGGGGGGAATGGGGCTGGGGTCATGACGGCCAGGACAGGGACAACTCAGCCTGTCAAATGCACTATAACTCCTGCCAGAAAAGTAGCCTAAGTTATACTTGAAATCTATGCCAGTTCCTGAATGATTCCAGGCTGCTTAAGTCTGTTGAGTCTGCCCCCATGTCTTGTCTCCAGGCTCTGTCTGTAGAGCATGAAAACGTACACTGGTCATCTCTTAAAGGGTTTACCCATGCACCCACTAATCTAACAATGGCCAATCCCCTCCTGCCCACTCCTCTGCTTCTTAAATGTATTTGAATATGTTCTGCCTGCCCTTACATTTGCTAACTGTACTGTTAGAAAATAACTCCACCTGCTTTGATCTTGGATTGTCCACTGACAATGTATCTGCCTGTCCCTTCAGTGGCAAGTACCAATGACTCTTGACCTGTTCTGGTTGACTATAACTTAACTGGGACTACTAGTTTCCTGCTGCAAAAACTGGATCACTGAATACTTGTGACGGGTGATAACCAGGTGATCACTTAGACAATGTACTGGGATGCAGCCCCAAGCAAAACCAATTTAGTGGTACAGTGGGTGTACACCTGCTGTGTTACACATATCGCCCATATACATTTTAGCAGGGACAACTGGGGCCCATCAACTCAATGGTGGGCCCAGTACAAATGTTTCGTAAGTGTGCTTCCCTATCACTTCCACTTAGACATACTTGACCCGCACAAATTATAATGACCCCTCAGTGGCCCTCACACAGTATAATGCACCTTTTTCATGGTCCCATACAATATAAAGCCACTGTGTCCAGAACAGCAGGACAGTGCTTCTAAATGTTTTAATGTCCTGCAGTCCCAAGAGGGGCCCACTACCATAGGCCCTGGTGCAAGTGCACCATTTGCTCTGTGGTTAAATTGGCCCAGGGGCCAAACAGCTATCTCATGTGCATTGGCGTTCCCAAGCTCTGTACTGACAGATAATGATGAGGAAAGAAATTTTAAACATTAAATATATTTGTTCTCAGGTGAGATAACCCACTACCACATTAGTCTGGCAAATCCTTACTCTCCTTTTCCATTCAGAACTTATGCACTTTCAACCCCGAGGAACATGCATGTGTATGTGGATGAGGGGTTAGGAGGAATATTTGTCAGCCAATAAAGCATTTGTCTGACAGCTATTGAAGGTGTATGGCCACCTTAAATGACCATTATTATACATAGGTCATTTATTAAATATTGTGTCTTACTTTTTTATTAAAAATACATTTAAACAATCTTTTCAGCTCCATTGACCTCTGAACTATTGAAGGCATGTTTTTAGCAGTTTTCTCATTCTAGTCTCTTGCTGTGCATGTTGAATACATGTACTATAATATTCTACTAAAAAGCATGTTGGGGAGATCCCAGAATGTTTTCAACACAAATAAAAGTCTTAATTTGCAGTATTGCAATCTGGGCTGGGCTGCTTGTATCATGAAATGTTTTTATGGACAAGTCTTTTACCTTTGCTGGTGCCTTAGGGAAGGAAGGGAGGAGGGTGAAATACTCTAATGTACCTCCAGATGCAATTTAAAGGACATTGATACATGACTGCCTTAATTTGCTGAGTCAAATACAGTCATTGCAACTCTTGTACACATTCAATTCATCTGTCCTGTCCTGTTATCCAGAGCATATTTACTTTTAAAAACACTTCTTCAAAGCTGCTATTTCAAGGTTGTTTTCTCCAGAAATCTATTCCTTGGTTTTAAATTGGCCTCTGAGAAGAATTATAGAATTGCACATGTTTTTATTTAAATGTCTGTTTACTCGATTTCATCCAAATGCAATTTCCTTTGGAAGAAGAAAGGTTTGAAACTTAGGTCAAGTCATCATTGCTGAAAATTGTATTGTCACCTTTTAGACCTAAACAGAGGAATAGCAGGGATTTAGGGCTTGATAAAATGTCTCAGGATCTGTCAATATTTGCTTCACATAAAACTATTTCTAGATTTTCAAAACGACTTCTTGTCATGCTTGACATGAACATAACGGGTCAACATTTTTTTTGTTCATGCTTTTCAGTCCACTGTAAAATAAAGACTATTTTCATCACATCATTGACAGGAAGAGACTCTCAGCAAATGACATCATTCTTTGTATATATGAAAAGCAATTTTCATTTCAGACTGCGAAAAACAAACATACATACAGAAGTATTACAATTAGGGGATGTTTTCTAAAGGCAGCAGCACATGGGGAAGTAGTGAAAAATGATATGCTTACATGTGTCTATTAGAAATGGGTGATAATTTCAAAATGCACTTTTGTGAATTTAACATCTATTTATAGTCACCGTGAACCAGCAAAACACAAGTTAATTTGTAGAATTTGTTCAGCACCCTTACTTAATATGTCCCAAATCCCTGAAAAATTGCTGATTGGAATAGTTTTGTTTCTTTACATGTGAATACATGTATTTCATCATTAGACTTTCATAGATCATGTGAAAGTAGTTTAGGCATTTTCCATCTTACTACAGTGTGATAATGTTTTCTTTGGCATATTCGCTATATATCATATATTGTTCCTATTACTTTGTTAATAGATTGAGTCTGGCTATTAATGATAGCTTAAACATGACATGCAGCCAAATGGGAAGGAGGTCTACAGCATTTCCTTTTTACGAAGGCATAGCCAATGTATATTATAATAATAGATTTATAAAGTATACTTTTTCCTGTAGGTCGAATAGATTTCCCTTGCGTTATAAAAATCTGACTGTCAAATCTTTCCAGTTAGTGATAAATGCTGTATATATGCTAATTATTGCTTCCGTTGTAATTAATTATTATTTTCATTTAAATTGTAATAACTTGGGGAGATTTTAATTGAATGTTCTATGTATATTGATCTCCAAATTTAAAGAAATTATTTTAGTCGCATGTTATGGATGGTGTCTAATAGAACACCTGTTTCTGCACGCAAAATTCAAATAGATAGACATTAGGCCGTGAATAACATCTCTTGGTAATTAGCAGTAGAAATGTTTACGAGACATAAATTACTGTTTTATTTTCCAAAAATGTTTTCCTATGACTCATGTGCATAGTTGTGTGCCAGAAATGTGCTCATGATTAAAATTAGATGATACTTTTTTTTTTTTGTTAAATGAGAGTTATTTCAGAAGAGTAAAAGGCATCTATAGATATCTAATTGCACTAGAGAATAAAGTCTAATCCATTGTAAATACATTAACCATAAGAAATAGTAAGGCAATATACAGTGGGGAAAAAAGTATTTAGTCAGCCACCAATTGTGCAAGTTCTCCCACTTAAAAAGATGAGAGAGGCCTGTAATTGACATCATAGGTAGACATCAACTATGAGAGACAAAATGAGAAAACATATCTAGAAAATCACATTGTCTGATTTTTAAAGAATTTATTTGCAAATTATGGTGAAAAATAAGTATTTGGTCAATAACAAAAGTTCACCTCAATGCTTTGTTATATATGCTTTGTTGGCAATAACAGAGGTCAAACGTTTTCTGTAAGTCTTCACAAGGTTGGCACACACTGTTGCTGGTATGTTGGCGCATTCCTCCATGCAGATCTCCTCTAGAGCAGTGATGTTTTGGGGCTGTCGCTGGGCAACACGGACTTTCAACTCCCTCCAAAGGTTTTCTATGGGGTTGAGATCGGGAGACTGGCTAGGCCACTCCAGGACCTTGAAATGCTTCTTACGAAGCCACTCCTTCATTGTCCTGGCGGTGTGCTTGGGATCATTGTCATGCTGAAAGACCCAGCCACGTTTCATCTTCAATGCCCGTGATGATGGAAGGAGGTTTGCACTCAAAATCTCATGATACATGGCCCCATTCATTCTTTCATGTACAAGGATCAGTCATCCTGGTCCCTTTGCAGAGAAACAGCCCCAAAGCATGATGTTGCCACCCCCATGCTTTACAGTAGGTATGGTGTTCTTTGGATGCAACTTAGCATTCACTCTCCTCCAAACACGACGAGTTGTGTTTCTAACCAAACAGTTCTACTTTGGTTTCATCTAACCATATGACATTCTCCCAATACTCTTCTGGAACATCCAAATGCTCTCTAGCAAACTTCAGATGGGCCCGGATATGTACTGGCTTAAGCAGGGGGACACGTCTGGCACTGCAGGATCTGAGTCCCTGGAGGCGTAGTGTGTTACTGATGGTAGTCTTTGTTACTTTAGTCCCAGCTTTCTGCAGGTCATTTACTAGGTCCTACCATGTGGTTCTGGGATTTTTGCTCACCATTCTTGTGATCATTTTGACCCCACGAGGTGAGATCTTGCGTGGAGCCCCTGATCGAGGGAGATTATCAGTGGTTTTGTATGTCTTCCATTTTCTAATTATTGCTCCCACAGTTGATTTCTTCACACCAAGCTGCTTGCCTATTGCAGATTCAGTCTTCCTAGCCTGGTGCAGGTCTACAATTTTATTTCTGGTGTCCTTCCACAGCTCTTTGGTCTTCACCATAGTGGAGTTTGGAGTGTGACTGTTTGAGGTTGTGGACAGGTGTCTTTTATACTGATAACAATTTCAAACAGGTGCCATTACTACAGGTAATAAGTGGAGGACAGAGGAGCCTCTTAAAAAGGAAGTTACAGGTCTGTGAGAGCCAGAAAACTTGCTTGTTTGTAGGTGACCAAATACTTATTTTCCACCATAATTTGCAAATAAATTCTTAAAAAATCAGACAATGTGATTTTCTGGATTGTTTTCTCATTTTGTCTCTCATAGTTGAGGTCTACCTATGATGTGAATTACAGGCCTCTCTCATCTTTTTAAGTGGGAGAACTTGCACAATTGGTGGCTGACTAAACACTTTTTTTCCCCACTGTATTTTGCATTTATAAAATATGCTTTAAGGCTAAGGCCCCACGTTGCGAAAGACGGGGGTGTTTTTGCAGATTTTGTTTTGGTTTTTGAGCCAAAGCCAGGAATGGATTGATCAAAAAGTAGAAGTATAAGAACTTCCTATATAATTCTCATTCCTTTTGTCGCCATTCTTGGGTGTGGCTCATAAAACCGAAACAAAATCTGCAACAGAAAAAGCTGTGTTTCTGCAACATGTGGCCTCAGCCTAAAGGGGTTTTCCCAACATACAACTTGTGACTGTCTTGTGACTGTCTGCTTCATTGCTGAATACTACAGTTCCTAGATGCACCTTGATCTGTGTGCTTCCTAACTGCTGCACTGGTTTTTCCTCCTAACAGGAATTTTTCACGAACTGCGCATGCTTCATTTGTTAGGATAGCAAATACATGGTTATGTATTATTGATCTATTAAACAGCTACATGCTAGAAAAAAGAGAGCAAAACTGAGCATACTTGACCTGGATGAAGATACATTAGAGGATGCATCCAGTGGTAACAGTTCTCCAACAGTAATACAAAAATTACACAGCACATGAAGGCTTATATCTTTAAGATGTAAAGATAAAATATGGGTGATTCAAAAGAGCAGCAAATAAATATTGTTGTATATTGCCAAATAATTATTCATCATTAGCTAGGGTATTTAATAGGTCTATGGTAACCCCCTTAAAGTCTATGGAAAACAAGGAATTAAAGTTTGCATTCTGCTATGATGGGGTTAATGTCAATATC
Organism: Leptodactylus fallax; assembly: GCA_947044405.1. Taxonomy (NCBI): domain Eukaryota; kingdom Metazoa; phylum Chordata; class Amphibia; order Anura; family Leptodactylidae; genus Leptodactylus; species Leptodactylus fallax. Next base: position 9,512,474 of record CAMRHE010000013.1, read on the forward strand.
CTTAGTAGTCTAGGTCAAATAAGGGGTTAATACCTTGATTCTTGGTCATCTAAGGCAGTGATGGGGTTAATGTCAGTATGACTTATGGACTAGGGCTGACATTATTCCTGTAGCAGGAAGACTGAGACTGGAATGAATAGACATGCTCCTGTCTCACAGACCACTTCCATGGACTCAGTTTCAGATGCTCCCTCTGCTTTTTATGCTCCCCACTTGCAGTCAAATCTTCCCTCCACACAGGCCACTCTTTATGCCTAATAGACTACTCTGCTTTTGCCATAGTTGGACTGGGTTGCCTAGGATTCTCAGTAGTATTCATTCTTGGGGCCTACAATACAGATTAATGCAACTATTTCCTGCCTCCCATTTGCAAATTCCTAAAACTGCACTGTCACACATTTTTCTAGCCCTTACCTTGGACCATTTCTGTCCTGTGAACAACTCAGTAGCCTGCTGACTTGCTCTTGGTGCTGTGGGCCCTGCAATGACAGTAAAGAGACGGGGTCCAAAAGGGAGGATAGTGGCCAACCTGTCTCTGTCCATTGATGTAATCTCAACCACCCAGTGCATCTACTCAAGGGCGTAACGAGCAAAGACTAGGCCCCCCAGCAAAATTTTGACTTGGCCCCTCCTCCCCCACAGCATAGCGCCCCCTTTCCTGGCCTCCACACAGTATAACACCCCATTTACACACACTATAAAGTCCCAAAGTGGCCTCCAGACAGTATAGTGTCCCATAGCGGCCCCTCCACACAGTATTATGTCCCACAGGGGCCCCTGCATACAGTATTATGTCCCATAGTGGCCCCTCCACACAGTATGATGCCCCACAGTGGCCAAAGTATAATGTTCCATAGTGGACCCTCCACACAGTATTATGCCGCACAGTGGCCTCTGCACACAGTATTATGCCCCATAGTGGACCCTCCACACAGTATATTGTCACATAGTGGCCCCTCCACACAGTATAATGTCCCATAGTGGCCCTTTCACACAGTATAATGTTCCATAATGGCCCCTCCACACAATATAATGTCCCTTGTGGTTCAGTACAAGCCTACGCTTTGTAGATTGCTCTCTTACTGTACATTCTAGTCTGATTGTTTAGCTTCCTGATTATAGAGATTTGAGCAGAGTGGGATTAGAGATAATTGTTACACAGTTTTCCCTGTGATCAAATGGAAAGCTTCAACAGAGCTCTGTCGATGATACATGTGAAAGCTGTGGGTGTAAGGTGGTGCAGACACACACCTTCAACTTATGGCTAGTAGCACAAGAAAGGGCAGATTGGGAAAAGTTGTTTGTTGTGGGAGAAATTTTTTGTTTTACCCTGTAGTATGACTTGGTAATGTCAAGTATCATGCATGGAGGGAATGACTCCCTACTTAATGATAAGTTCACAAGGAGGAGAATGAAGAGGAATTTTCCGCCACCGTTTTCCAGCCGCGGGCTGTTGCTGTTGCATCGGAGAGTCTTGAGCTTTGGAATTGGTGGCTGTATCCGCTGCGGCATATGTGGCAAGATCGAGCAGGACGATTATTTTTTCAGCGTCCTGCTCTGATCTTTGCCTCCCTTTGAAAACAATGGGAGGCAGAATCTGGGTACATCAGTACAAGGGAACTAGGGCAGCTTTACGTGACTTACAAGGGTTGGTGTCTAAGTGGCAGCCTGGGAGCAGCCCTATTGTTATAATCACTGCACTGGCAATTGCCTGCCACAAACTTAAATGTATTTTATTGAGATTTGAAGTGATAGACCAACACAAAGTAGCATATACTTGTGAAGTGGAACAAAAATGATACATGGTTTTCAAAATTTTAATCCAATAAAAATTTGAAAAGTGTGACATGCAAAAGTATTCAACCCCCTGTACTCAGATACCCCTAAATAAAATCCAGTGCAATCAGTTTCCTTCAGAAGTCACTTAATTAGCTAATAGAGTACAGCTGTGTGTAATTTAGTCTCAGTATAAATACACCTGTTCAGTGGTTTGTTAGCAGACACTAGCGAACAAACAGCATCATGAAGACCAAGGAACTCACCAGACAGGTCAGAGATAAAGTTGTGGAGAAGTTTAAACAGGGTTAGGTTTTAAAAACATATCCCAAGCTTTGAGCATCCCAAGAAGTACTGTTCAATCCATAATCCAAAAATGGAAACAGTATTCTACAACTGCAAACCTACCAAGACATGGCAGTCCACCTAAACTGACCGATCAAGCAAGGAGAGCACTGTTCAGAGAAGCAGCCAAGAAGCCCATAGTCACTCTGAAGGAGCTGCAGAAATCCACAGCTTAGGTGGGAAGATCTGTTCACAGGACAACTATAAGTTGTGCGCTCCCCAAATTTGGCCTTTATGGAAGAGTGCAAAAAGAAAACCATTGTTGAAAGAAAGACATAGTAAGTGCCGTTTGCAGTTTGCCACAAGCCATATAGCAGACACAGCAAACATGTGGAAGAAGGTGCTCTGGTCAGATCAGACCAAAGTTGACCATTTTGGCCTAAATGCAAAGTGCTATGTGTGGCGGAAAAGTAACACTGTTCATCCCCCTGAACACACCATCCCCACTGTGAAACATGGTAGTGGAAGCATCATGCTGTGGGGATGCTTTTCTTCAGCAGGGACAGGGAAGCTGCTCAGAGTTGATGAGAAGATGGATGGAGCTAAATGCAGGGCAATCCTGGAAGAAAACCTGTTGGAGGCTGCAAAAGACTTGAGACTGGGAAGGAGATTCACCTTACAGCAAAACAATGACCCTAAACATACAGCCAGAGCTACAGTGGAATGGTTTAGAGCAAAGAACATTCATGTGTTAGAATGGCCCAGTCAAAGTCCAGACCTAAATCCCATTGAGCATCTGTGGCAAGACATGAAAATTGCTGTTCACAGACGTTCTCCATCCAATCTGACTGAGCTTGAGCTATATTGCAAAGAAGAATGGGCAAAAATCTCAGTCTCTAAATGCGCAAAGCTGGTAGAGATATACCCCAAAAGACTCACAGCTGTAATTGCAGTGAAAGGTGGCTCTACAAAGTATTGATATATAGGGGGGCTGAATACTTTTGCACGTCACACTTTTCAGATTTTTTTTTTTATTAAAATTTTGAAAACCATGTATCATTTTCATTCCACTTCACTATTATCTGCTACTTTGTGTTGGTCTATCACTTAAAATCTCAATAAAATACATTTAAGTTTGTGGTTGTAATGTGACAAAATGTGGAAAAGTTCAAGGGGTACTTTTGCAAGCCTCTGTATATGTCCATCAAGGTCAACTTAATGGATATTTTATATGACATTTCATATGAATATGTATGAAAACAAAGAAATCAAAGTGTTCAACTACAGCCACTGAGGAGAAGATTTAACTACAGTTCACCTCAAGTTTTTTAGTCTTAGACAAAAAGTGGCAGGACTTACAGTATTTGGAATTGAAAACTAGAGTTTTTCTACCTTGGGAATTTATTCAAGATTTCCTCTATGCTTTATCTCTCAGTATACATGTATGTTTTGCACTGTAGGATGAAGTCTAGTGCTGAGGCACACTGCAGACTTGAATGCCTTATCACAAGGTTGTTCTCTATAACACATTATTGTTAAACCATAACTAAACTTTTGAAAAACTTTTGATTTTCTAGCAACATTTGTATCATTATTAAATTTTGTAATATATTTTATTAACAAACTATTGCTCCTCTCTGTGAAATCCTGCATTTCGTTATTCTTTTTCTTGCTATTGAGAGCGGTTCCCTGCTTTTCACTGTGTATGGTGTACAGGCTTGTGGGTAATGCAAGGGAATTGAGGGAGTGGAAGGGTGACTTCAAACAGTTATATCTTGGGCACTATAAAACATAGAAACTTGCTTCTCATGTCATATGAAAGAGGAGAGATTATCATATTTGACATGACACTAAGGTTCTTCCTGTACTATGTGCAGAGGTATCAATGGTTAAAAATGCAGCTGAGATTGGGATATTTATATACAGTTGCATATAAATATCCCAATTCAGATTGTGTTACAACCAGTGCTATCTATAGAAATAATATAGGTAGAACTGCAACCTCTTTCATACAACACCAGAATAACTTTTCTATGTTTTATAATGCCTGAGATATAACTGTTATAAGTGATTTGCCTCCCTTTTTTTCCCCTGCTTTATACACACAAGCCCCTACACAGTGAGGAACAACTTACAGCTCTCAATAGAGAAGCAAGGGAAAGAATAAAAAAATGCTGAATTTTACAGAAAAGGGCAAAAATGTATTATTGACACAAATACTGCCAGAAAATCAGAAATTGTTCAAAAGTTAACTTTCACTTTAAACTCCACTGCAGAAGGCAAATAATAGCAATTTTTAGATATACAGGGTGATTCAAGAAGGATGGTGCAAAAGCAGTGGCCTGTAGTTATAGTAATATCAGTGGTAAATGGTCAGTGACTGAAAATCAAAGCAAAACTGGCTTAGTTGCCCATAGCAACCAATCACAGCACAGCCTTCATTTTTCAAAAGACAAATATGAAATATGCTTATATAGTATAACATAAGATGGTGATATCGAAGCACGAAAAAGCTTTTGTATGTTGGAATTTGCAAGAATGGGGTCTGTTGCGACAGTATTGTGAAACTTTCAGAATAAATTTGGTAAATGCGCTCCACATAGAAACTGCATTTCACGTTGGGTGAACCAATTCAAAACCCGGGATGTTTATGCCATCGGAAAAGTCTGAGTCACAAAAAGACTTTGGAAGAGACAATGAACAGGATCCCAGCCATGCACAAGTGTAGTCCTAGAAAGTCGACCAGACTGACTAGTATGGAGCTACAGGTGCTAGAAAACACGACATGACATATTTTACAAAAAAGTCTATGTTGTAGGTTATGTAGATAACATCTTCTTCAGGAATTGAAGCCAAATGACAAACTGAAGTGCTAAGATTTTTGCATTAACTTGCAGGGTTAACTGGAGGAGGACAAATTTGCTGACAGTCTGGTGTTCAGCGCCAGAAACATCAATTTATCAGTGGGCTAGTCTTCCTGATAACCTAACACCCTGCGAAATAATTCTGTGGAGCTACCTCAACCATAGGATCTGAATGGGTTGATGCATCCATATCCAAATATCTGAAGGCACACGTCAAGACAGAACTGGACTACTGACTAGACAGCTGTGTCACCTATGGAAATCACATTGAACATTTGTAGTGTATAGATAAAACTTAGATATATGGTGTGTGAATTTTCATGTTAATACATTTTAGCATGATGCTTGTAATTGAAATTTCATACCAGGACAGGAAGGGTGGTTTTGTGCATACCAGACACAGAGATTGAACATAAAGCCCTATATATTCAGGTATTATGATGTCAGTATGTCTATTATGTGGAAATAATTTGCATTATTTTATGATGCGTATTATATGCTAATATTTACTGTAATTACATTTCTGTTTTCCTGTCTACTCCTTGACAAGGATTAATTTAAGAATGTGAGGCTGACACAGTTAATTGCTTATCTTATGTGCTTTCCAAATTCCAGTGATAAATATCATTATATACTTGCATCAATAATAATCCAAGCATGTAAATCACTGATAGTAGAGGCATGATAGTTACTATAAAGTTATTCAGTGGAACTAAACTATAGTGCTGTATATTCAGAAATTATTATTTAAGTGGTAAATTGCTTTTTATTGTCAGACTACAGCTAATATGATGCAGTAGGTCTGTAGATATTAATGGTAGTGTGTGTTATCCTGCTATGTATGCATCAGTAATTTATGAGGATTTGTAAACATAATCAGTCAAATATACATAAGTAATGTATTTATATTGAAGATAAATTGCTTAGTTAAGAAATATTTATACCCTTAGTGCAGTTTAAATTATTATTCTAAACTGTGCTGAACTACAGAGATTTCACCTACAACTGTAACGCAGTGAGAAATGGATCTGAATACTCCAGTATACTATGTTCAAGTACTTTACTATTTATGTACCATGTATGTACATTAGAGGAAAGACACAGAACATATATACTGCAGAGTTCTGTTTATCATTGCCCTTACGACAAAGTGTTATGCAAACTTATGTAAATAGCACTTTTATTAGGAACAGTGGTAGAAATTTAATATATTACACTAGAAAGTGGTGTTAAAGTGGTCTGCAAAAAGTCCCAATTTTTGATGCATGGCCTTTTAACAAATTAGCCGCATCTTAGGGGATATCAAGACTAGCATAAGGAACCACACTATAACCCTGTGTGGAAGAACATTGGAATACAATGTAAACACTGGAGCTTCATAATCATTGGAAGAGTCAATGTGGGGAAGTGTTAGTCTACTCTAGAAGTATTTGTGATAACTACTGCACCACAGAAATAGTGATAATACTTATAAGGGCTGATGTTCAGATAGGATGTGTGCTGATTGATGATATAACAGATGCTTGTTAAACCCCTTCATGCCAGTGAAATTTTTCAATTTTTGTTTTTGACTCCCCGCCTTCCAAACCCCATAACTTTTTTATTTTTCCATTCACAGAGCCATATGAGGGCTTAATGTTCGCTGGACAAATTGTTCTTCATAATGGTACCATTTATTATTCCATACAATGTACTGGGAAGTTGGAAAAAAATTCAAAATTGGGTGGAATTGGAAAAAAAGTGCATTTGTGCGACTATTTTACGGGCTTCGTTTTTACTGCGATCACTCTGCAGTCAAAATGACATGTCACCTGTATTCTATGTTACTATTCCGGGATACCAAATTTATATAGTTTTATTTACATTTTAACCCCTTAACAAAATCCAAAACTTGGCAAAAAATTTTTTTTCTTAAAGTCGCCGTATTCTGACACTCATAACTTTTTTATATTTCCATTTATGGGGATGTATAGATTGTCTTTTTTGTGGGGCTAGGTGTACTTTATAGTTATAACATTTTTGGGAAATGTATATTGCTTTGATCACTTTTTAGTCAAATATTTATCAGGGGAAAAACATCGAAAAAACGGCAGTTCAACACTTTTGATTTTCTTTCCTGCTATGGCGTTCACTGTACAGGATTTCTTAACTTTTATATGTATTCTAGGAAAAGGGGGGTGATTTTAATTTTTACTTCTTTTTTATTTATTTTTTTTATATTACATTTATTAGACCCACCAGGGGGTCTGATCACTAATGCAATGCATTACAATGCTAGTGCATTGCAATGCATTGCGAAATACCGTCATAGAGCAGCCTGTCATACAAATCATAGCCAGACAAGCCTGTGAACCTTCAATAGGCTCCTGGCTGTCAAAGCCATGGAATCCCAGTCCCGGATCTCGTTCCGGGCGCTGGTGATCTTACCCAAAATGGTGGTGCCCTTATGCTGCCGGGAAAATGGCGCCTTGGTCAGCTTTGACCGAGGCACCAGGTCCTTAATGCCTGCGATCAGTGCATTATCACGGGCATTAGTGCCTGGTCTCTACCACCATATTTAAATACCCGACATCCTCTGTACTATTACAGAAGATGTCAGGAAGGGGTTAAGGGACTATATAAAGGGGTATGTGAAAGTACATTATATTATAGATGATGGACTGCATGCTTTACTAAGAACAGAAGTTGAACACTGACAATGATACAAAAAATTAATAAAACATATTAATCTAAAATATATTAGTCTTTAGCAATAGCAATAAGGGGTTTAATGCCTTAGTGTATCAATACCAATCACATAATATACAAAGCCACAACTACAACCGTGCATATTATGTGATTGGTATTGATACACTACGGCCTCAGATGCTTTTTTGCTATTTCACTTTTCATTATTTTTACTTATTTTTATTATTTAGAGTTTATGACTAATATCTAAACAAAGATTGATATATTTTATCATCCATTTAGTGTGTCATTGTCTGTGATGCATTTATAGTGGGCACACAGGATAATTTTGAGTTTTCTATTGTACTCATGGTTTTTGATTGGTTCCTAAGGTCGGACTAAAATAATTTGCTTTCATGAAGAGGTGAGAAGGAGCCTGAACAGAGGAGTGGCTGTGGATATTGTGTTTTTGGACTTTGTAAAAGCAGTTGACACATCATAGATATTTGATTGGTAAAATCAGGTCCATTGGTTTCAAATGTAGTTTTTAAATGGATTGAAAACTGGTTAAGGCTAAGGCCCCACATAGTGGGCTGCAGCAAAAAAGCAATGCAGGAAATCGGTGGCGGCAACTCATCGTGGCTTTTGTCACAGCACTTTTCACAGAAATTCCACAGGTTTTCTCTGCAGACTTTCTGCTTCCATTATACCTATAGGGAAACCACCATCGTTTCTATAGGTATAATTGACATGCTGAGATTTTGTAAATCACAGAGTTTCTGCTGTGCATATTTTTCTGGAATGTGTGGATGGGATTTGCTAGAATCCCATCCATGTTTCAGTGACTGTAAAACGCAGCGGTTTTTGCTGCAGCATTTCCGCCATGGCCAAACCATGGTGTGTACACCACGCGGGCCTCAGCCTAAAGGTTCATATCCAGAGAGTTGTGGTCAATCACTGCTACTCAAAATGTTCCCCAGTTATAAGTGGTGTTCCCCAGGGTTAAGTGCTGGGTCCACTGTTTTAAGTTTGTTTATTAATGATATAGAAGGTGGGCAGAGCCTCTATTTTGCAGATGATAAAAAGCTATATAGTACGGTGTAGTCTATATAGAAAGTGCATTGTTGGACATGGAAAGACTGAGTATCTACTTGGCAAATGAGGTTAAGGTAAAAATGAGGGGATGGGAAAGGAACAGGGAGGATCCACAGTAATGTGGTTTAAGAACTTGGCCTGTCTAAAATTCATAATTCCAAACTGTATTTTCAAAATAATGTCCAATCCAATAACACCAAGTTTTCTGAAATGTGTTGCTTCTATCTTGACAAAAGCTCCATCAGATAAATTATAATGTTCATTTTCAAAAACCACATAGTTAGAAGGGGGGTGGGAATTTTACAATTCTGTGTTGCACTAATAATGGTGTCTATGCAGCACATTTTTATAAACATAGTTTTTCCCTGATTGGACTACAAGGAGAAACTCATTATGACTGCTAGGTCTATGTATAAGATGGTGCGGCTGCAAACCTTGAACAGTTGGTTTACTGCTCTAAGAAGAGTTAAACCTCTGTCCTGACTGCGCCTATAAGCAGAATGAGAGCTCAATGCTGTTCCACAGCTTGATGTAGTAAAGTTTATTTGTTACATTATAATAATAATAATAATAGTCCTTTAATAGTCCCACAATGGGGAAATTCAGTGTGTTACAGCAGCAAAGATAAGATAAGCAGATTCAAATACAAATACAACATGTACAGGAATGTTCCAAGGTGAGAGGCATTACATTGATAGTAGACAGACAGATAGGAAGTAGCAGAGGAGGGGGGGGATTTAACAGGCAGAAAGACATTTCAGTTCTCTGTGTGTATTGATCTCCGCTTAGGTCGGTGTTGGTTGTACAGCCTAACCAAGGTGGGGAGGAAAGACTTCCGATAGAGCTCCTTCTCACACTTAGGGTGGAGCAGTCGGTCACTGACAGTACTGCCCAGCGCTATCACAGTCTCATGCATGGGATGGGACTTCTTCTTCTGCATGGAGCTCACCACAGACAGTATCCTTTTGTCACCCACCACCTGCACTGGGTCCAGTGGGCTCCCCAGGACAGAGCTGGCCCTTCTAATCAGCTTGTCAAGTTTATTTCTTTCCCTGGTTGATATACTGCTCCCCCAGCAGGCCACTCCAAAGAAGATGGCTGATGCCACTACCGAGTTGAAGAAAGTCCTAAGAAGTGCCCCCCGGATTCCAAAGGCTCTCAGCTTCCTAAGCAGTTAGAGCCTGCTGTGGCCCTTCCTGTACAGGACCTCCATATGATCTGCCCAGTCCAGCTTATTATTAAGGAGCAAACCCAGGTACTTATAGGTGTTCACAATCTCGATGCCCGTCCCCAGGATGTCCACTGGTTTAGGAGGGCATCTGCATTTATGGAAGTCCACCACCATCTCCTTGGTCTTCCCCACGTTAACCTTCAGGTGGCTCCGCTGGCACCAGTCCACAAAATCCCGGTTCAGTTCTCTGTACTCCCTGTCATCATCATCTGTAATGAGACCTACTATTGCAGAGTCGTCAGAATACTTCTGTAGGTAGCAGCTAGATGAGTTGCACCTAAAATCTGCAGTGTACAGTGTGAAGAGGAAAGGGGCGAGAACCGTACCCTGAGGTGCCCCCGTATTACAGATCACGGTATCTGACACACAGTCTTGGGCTCTCACGTATTGAGGTCGATTTGTGAGGTAGTCTAGGATCCAGTTGGAGAGGTGGTGGTCCACTGCAGCAAGGCCAAGCTTGTCTCTCAGTAAACTGGGCTGTATGGTGTTAAAAGCACTGGAGAAATCAAAGAACATTATTCTCACCGTGTTCCCTGGTTTCTCCAGGTGAGACAGAGCCCTGTGCAGAAGGTGGATGATGGCATCATCTACCTCAATGCCCGGCCGATAAGCAAACTGGAGAGGGTCCATAGCGGGGCTCACTAGAGGGCAAAGATGTGTGAGAACCAATCTCTCTAAGATCTTCATCAAGTGGGATGTCAATGCTACAGGTCTGTAGTCGTTGAGGTCCATAGGTTGAGGTTTCTTTTGAAATGGTACCACACAAGAAGATTTCCATAATTCACGGACTATTTCCTGTCTCAGGCTCATATTATACATATATGTAATTATACCACACAGCTGGTCCCCACAAGTCTTAATTAGCCTTGCACTGATGTCATCTGGCCCTGCGGCTTTCCTCGCCTTGATCTTTTTCATCTCCTTCCTCACCTGGGCCCGTGTGAAGGTCAGACTGTGGTCAGATAAAGACGGATTTCTGGATTTACTGGTCTGTTGGGAAGTAGCCGCATGGGGTGAAGTCATTGTGGTGGGGGGAACTGAAGGACATGCTGGGGTGGAAGGAGCTGGAGTGTGATCAAATCTGTTGAAGAATAGGTCAAGTTTATTAAGCCAATTAACATCTGCCTCAATCTGGCAGACAGACTGTTTATGACCCGAAATTGACTTAAGCCCCTCCCAGGCCCCCCTTATAGTATTGTGTTACAATATATGTGTACTATGTTCTATAATGTTATATACATGCTGATATTTCATTAATTGGTCATTGTGAGGTCGTTTTTCTAGTATTTTCTATAAGCTGGATTGCACAATGGTCTCTTACAGATGGAACTAAGTTATGCAGACTTGCGTGTTGCCTGTTGATGCCGGTTACCTGGGCATGAAATGGCTCACTATTTAAGAGCCTTTGCTCTTCATAGGGAGTGAGATAGAGAGACAGTTTGAAGGAGCAGGGGGTCCACTAACTGCTGGAGGACTGCTTGGAGGAGGCAACATCTTTGAATTGGATTTTGTGAATTGGAATAGTCTGGTGAACTTGCTGCTGCCTTTTGAATGGTGATATAAAGCAGATACTGTAGAACAAATGTCAAACTCATTTATACCAAGGGCCACATCAGCCTTATGGTTGTCTTCAAAGGGCCGTTAATGATTCTGCAACTATATAAATGTAGCTATGCCAGCTAGGCATAGTTACATTTATAGCCCATTGAAGGCAACCATAAGGCTGAAGGAAATCTTAATACTGCTTATTATTGAAGGCAACCTTAAAATTAATGATATTACCTGTGCAGGAGCACTTTTACAGTAATAGTACCTGAACTCCACACCTACCTGGACTCCTTACTTCTGGACTATGCCTTTCCATACACCATTTATCCGTTGACTGATGAAGGTCCAAATGGGGACTGAAACGTCTCAGTTTGTTTGGATGAAATAAAAATTTGGATTATTGTGAAGCAATATATGAGTGCCGGAATTTTGTTTTATTGCTCCACAAGTAATAGTCGCCACACATAAGTAATGCTATTACCTGTGGGGGCCACTATTAGGACAATATTACTGTACTAGTGCCCCCATAATTAATAGCATTACCTATGTGGGAGGGAACTATTATTTGAGAGGGAACTAGGGGAGATTTACAGTTTTGCACTTACTGTCTGCATCTGTTCTGCATACTGCCCTCTCAGTGAATCTGTAATCTGCCCCCTGGCAGATACGGCCCTGCCGGTGTTCCTCAAACTGCAAGGCTGCAGGACGGATTTGGCCTGTGGACCTTGTGTTTGACACTTGTGCTGTAGATACTCTTTTCTCTTGCACAAAATAGCTCATTTGCACATATAGTACCATAGAAGTATATTTGAAATAGGGAGATAATATTTAGGTGCTGAATAGCACTGCTATTTGATCACTGAAAGGTACTGCTATTTGGTTGATTGATTGTACAGTTAGTGGGCTATTTGTTGGCACCATATGACGGTATTCTTTTCATAATATATGATATTATAATTTAATCAGTACAATTTTAGAATTCTCTATTTTCTTAATTCCAGGGGAATCCACAAACCTTCATCTAGCCCTGCTTAGTAATAATTAAATGTTGCTAAAGTTCTTAATAAAACTTAGAAAACGTGAACATAGCAATGACTAAGACGTTATCTTATATCAGTACTTGTGATATCACACATCTTTAAATACTTAAACATTTTGCATAAGAATATCTATTTATATATGTACTGTAAAATAATATGATGCTGGCTAAATCATATTGCAGATTAGTCAACTGGAATATAAGCCACATGTTATAGAGGTCTTTTGAATAGCATATTAATAAATGATATTACTTATTATATTCCTGTAAACTGAAGAAACCATAACGTGTGTGCTGTATTTAAGTAAGGTAAGTGATGTACAGTAATGCTTAGTATAGTAAACATGAAATGATTATCTCTGGTTATAGAACCACATATTCTTATTGTTGCTTTTGATGCCATAAATAAAATTGAACATTTTCCCAGATATGGAACTGAATCGCTAGTCAGAGCAAACATCATGTCTTTGTGTTGCTTGTGTCTGCATCATGCATTTCAGTGGGTGGCAATAAACCAATTGGCATTTTAGAATAATATGTCAAGTATTGCTTAATTTAGACAACAATACAGTGTAAAACGCTGGATGACTGGCTAGCAAACTGGCATGAGCCACTGCCCATCTGCATGAATTATATTTGAGGAAAAATCTTTACTAAGGATATGTGTATATTTACTAGTTATGTAGAAGATTACTATCATTATAAATAATTAGATTATTTTATGTTACAAATTTAAATGCAATTTACATTTGCCATTCACATCACTTAGCTTTCACCCTCTGTCTACACATTATTGTTCTAGATAGGAGAGTGGGGTAAGCTGTTGCCAGACACATCTGTTGGTGGTGCATTACCCCTGAGAACAAAAAGATAGGGGATGCAGAAATCTAGCACCTCGATTGTTCTTTTACCTGACATATACATCATCAGAGTCAGGAGCCCTCCATATACATAGTCGGCTAGTCTCATTAAAATCAGCAGGATCGACTGACATTAATCTAATGTGTATGACCACCTTAAGAGAAATAAAGGTCGCTTTGTTGTCATGCTGATAACTGGTAGCATGTTATAGATTGATGGACAGGCTAGCAGATATGTGAAATGCTTCATGTAGATTGCAGATATTTATTAAGATGGTGCAATTGATTCACCAACTTTGAGATATGCTGTGAATCAAAGTGAATCACATTATGGAAATCAGTGGATAAAATCATATATCAAGGATTTGCTCATCTCTTGTAAATCTTCCTAAGAGTGCTATTTAGAATAAAAACATCTTTGAGTAAATCAAATAAGCACTAAAATGGAAATTTGTATGCTAAATAGGGTATTACATTTTTAGCTTATATGTTTAAAATTCAGTTTTGGAGATACATATTTTAGTCCCACAGTATGATTTCCTGTCAATTCAATTTGTTTCTAAAGGACAGGTTGATAATGTCATAAGTGTGGACATGAAGACATCTGGTCTTGGTCTTCCTAACCCTAATCCCCACCACTAGTATTTATTTGCCTGAGGACCCTGAGAGCCAAATTCAACATTGCTTGCCTAAATATTATTTAAAGGGACACCCTTTTTTGAAGAGCAGCTTATCATCATCCTCATCCATGTCTTCACTCAATTCTAGCTCAAAAGATTTACACATATTGCCCACCATTTGATTTTATTAAGCCAGCAGCATCATGTTAGCTATTACTCTCTTTACCAATGTCATCATAACCTTTAGCAATAATTTCTGTAGCTATTAAATTAAAACTAGTATTTTCCATATTCGGCTGCTTTATCATCATTTTCCATGTTAACATTTTAGACGAACCATGCCATTCCTCATGTAACACAGTATAATCTCCTTTTGTGCCTCTGCTTAATTGGAATGTCTGGTACTATAAGGGGCAGCACAGCTGGGGACTTTTTATTAAAACAATAATTAAGTAAAAATCATCCCTAGTCTATCTAACTAATGATCTGGCTTATATATTGAAGGGCCACACCAAATATCAAATCAAAAGATCAGCATGAAAATAATAATTGTTTAATATTTTACTTTTGATGGGAGGTGCACTTAAAAAGGACCAGTCAACAGGTCTGAAAAGCCCAATGTTGTCATCTGGTAGGTGATGTCACCCTGAGCATTTTGGTGTTTTGTTTATCCAAATTTGTTCAGCTGTTCCAAATATATTAGGCAAGTTGGTGATAATACTGTAGCTTCTCTTGGGGCAGGGTCTCTATGTTCTGTATGTCATGTAGTGTTACTACCCACTTGGGTGGTATACCCTAAATTGCATCAATACTAAAAGGGATTATAAAAATGTGACATTTGAAATAAGCACAATTGGTGGAATTTAATTATTTCTAAATGCCATGCATCTCACATTCACATTGTATGAGAAGTCAAAAATATTACTAGACAAATATGTCAAAGAAAATGTAAAAGGTTGATGAGTATGGCTAATAGTATGTACGGATGAAATTAAGTGCAAATTGTCATTTTTTTTTTTGCCAGAAACCATTTGATGAATTCAAATTTCCCTCCAATGTGTTTTCCAGAGGCAACATTTTTTACTTTATTTTCTTTTCTTTTAAAACTGGTGGACTCTTCTAGCGGTGGATGTTTGCACTTTAACGAATCAATGTATATATTGTACTAGGGAATGCTTTTTGTCTGCGCAATAAAAGTTTGATAGATAGATTTGATTATTTTAGGTGTTTCCATCTCTTAATTATCTAAGCAGTCTCCTACACTGACCTCGGTGTCATCTGATATAACTCCCCTTTGTTGGCTGCTCAGTGAAAAATTAAGATGCACCAAATTCAGAAAAAGTGCAAAGCATTTGTCAAGCATTTGTCAAAAGTCATGAACATGGCTAATTTATTCCCTCGCCTCTAGATAAATATTCTCAAACAGTGCTATGTATAAATTGAGCTTTACAGGTTGAATTTATAGACAGCACAAAATTAAGCTGTGATGTTGTATTCAGCAATACCTGTGTATGCCCATTATGGTAACGGAAAAGTGCTTCATCAGGATCCTATCTAAAATAGATTTTTAATAGAAAGAAAATGTTTACAGCCATAAATCATGTCTGTTTTCTGTGGGAATGGTTTAGAGAAGGCTACTCCACTGGGATCCGAGAGAACACTATAAGCTCATTTTATATCCAGCTACATAAACTCTTATATAGTTTCAAACTGCAATTGAGGTCAGTGCGGACAAACTGAATAAGCATATATAAAATATGAAAACTGCATTTCAGCTTTAGAAAAAGTTCTCCAGAGCATCACTATATTGCTTAGAATGTTTTGGCCAGATTAATAATAATTACGATTATTACTATTAGAGATGAGCAAATGATTTATGCAGTTTGAGATTTGTCACGGTTTTTTGAAAATGTTTTGACAGAATTTTGTGGTTTGATTTGTATTAACTCACTCAACATCAGCTACCATATGAAAAGCATAGATAAAGGGATCACATGACCTAAGAGACCAGTGGGCTTACCCACATTGTCATGCAAGCAGCCTCATTGACAGGAAACTGCCAAACATGAGGTCTAAGGGGTCACTGATGACTCAGGCAGTATAAAAAGCCTAGAAATTCAACAGATAGGGTATGAGAGAGAATGAGATAGAAAGTAATGTAGAGATAATATAGTGTGGGATTCTGGGTATTAATCTGCTTAGTATATAAGAAGAATTAGGTTTACTTAATACATTAATTAATCAATTGATATAGACGGAACACTGAACAAGAGGTGTCTGTCTCATCTCAACACTGTTGGAACAGTTTGCAGTGCATTGCAGGTAAATAATGTGTAGGTATTGAATGTGTACAGCAGTTGCTACATCACTCACAAATTCTCAGTGTCCAATTCAAATCCAGTCTGTACTGTCTGCTACTGTACTGCACCATGCAGCAGCTGCAGGAATTTAAGCTGCAAGGGGTCAAGTAAATCGAATCGGTGTACTATGTGTGATAGAGTCCAAGAAAACCACAGACAGACAATTTAGTCATGCCATAAGCACTCCTTTTGTAGGTGACACTACAAGCTACACTAACACTAGTACAGTTGCTGTTTTTGCTGCATAAGATTCATTTGTTCTTTAAAAATCGGCCTGTTGTTTTCTTTTTTTTCTTTGATGAACACTAGTTACATACAATCTACAAACCCCCCTCAGGGATAGTGAGTTTATACACTAGCAACACTAACACTAGTACAGTCAGTCTTATAATTAAGTTTTTGCTGCATAAGACTCAATTATTCATTAAAAATTGTCCGGTTGTTTCATTGATAAAACCCTAAGGGATAGAGAAGATATATACAGTACTAGCTACATTAAAGTGGTTACCCGGTTTTCAACATTGATGGCCGATGACCAGTCCCAGGTGTTGGACCCTCATAGATAACAACCTGTACAGAGGCAGCGCAGCTCTCGGTAGTGTTCACATACCGCAAGCTGCGCTGCTCACTCGCCATACAGACTTCAATGGGACAACACTGCAGTAGGTACAGTACACTCGTCATTACAGTTTGTACGGCAAGTACACAGCATGACTTGAAGTATGTAAACATTACCGAGAGCAGCGATATCTCGGTAGAGATGATCTGTGGGGGTCCCAGGTGTTGGACCCCTTCAGTTCTAATATTGATGGCCTATCCTAAGGAAACTGGATAACCTCTTTAACACTAGTACTGTTGGTTTTCCTCTGTGTTGTAGCTGAGTTTTGTTGCATAAGACTTAGTCATTCATTAGAATTTGGTCTGTTTTTTCATTCATAAACATTAGTTACATATAAGTTGCAAACCCCCCCCCCCAGGTAATGTGAAGGGGGGTTGTGTGGACTTAACAATATGTGGACTTAAAAGTGTAATAAATCTGACAGTGCAGTGTGTCTTGGCCCCTTCACGACATGCCGTGTAATAGTACGGTGTAGCTGGGAAGGGTTCCCGCATTACTATTATGGTGGAAGTGTGGTGACCACTCAGAAGCTAAATGGTCACCATGCAGATCAGGTGTCAGCCATTGCATACAGTTGACACATTGAGTTACACCCCTGAATTTATCCAGGGGTGTAGTTATCATTTTTACTCCCCAAGTGCTGCATTAATTTATTTTCCAGAATTTCAAAAAATGTTGCACCCAGGATAACCTGCTTAACATTTTTTTTTTGAAGTGTGTGTCTCTACTGACACAAGCTGGGCCTCAACATATTAAATACTGAAATGGCAGATCTCTGGAAAAATTACCCAATGGTAATACATTTTGTGAAAAACATGTTGGCTCAAAATACTCACTAAAGCCCTTGATAAATTCCTTAAGGGGTTTAGTTTCCAAAATGCAGTCACTTTTTAGGGGTTTCTATTGTTCTGCCACCTAAGGGGCAAGGCAAATGCGACATGATGCCTGAAACTGATTATGATATTTTAATCTTTTTAAATTGCATATTTTTACACATTTTCACCAAACTTCCTATTTTTTCATTATTAAACACAAAACATTTTAACAAAAATTTACCAATCACACACCAATCACATTAGCAGTACTATTTGCCACAAAAAATAATCTTAAAATCACTTTAGTAAGTTATAGCGTTCCAAATTTATTACCGCATAAAGTGACACATCAGATTTGAAAAATGTAGCCCTGTTACAGGGAGTCTAAAACTGGGGTTAAAACAGGCTGTTTGTTACCACCGGCTACCATCCATTTACCCATAGCCATATCTGTTGCTGTAACTTTGATGTTACTAAGGCTGTGCTTGTATTTGAAAGCACAGTTTAGATAGAATCCTAGGATCCCTCAGAGTGTCATGACAACATTTTAAGGAAATTTGCACTTCCAAATATGAATTGAGCTTTGAAAGGTTCGGTCATCTCTAATTACTAGTATAATGTTATATGTCAGGAATATAACCATATTATATCAGAAAAAAATCAATACATCATATTTTTCATTTAGTAACATAAATACTGCTTAACAGTATCTGTAAATTTCTATAGTTGTCAAGTATAGATAATTTGGATCAATTATAATCTTTGTATCACAGCAGTTCTGAAGTTAATTAATGGTGTGATCTGTAGTCAGCTAAGACAACCACTGCCTTGCTAAAGAAAGTGAGGGTGAAGGTGCTAGACTAGCCAAGCATGTTTCCAGACGAAGGAGGAGTGCAAGGTCTCTAACACCCACCAGCTCCATGTGGTGGGGAGGGCTCCATGGAGGAGTGGAAGAGGTTTCCAGTGGCAACCTGTGATCCTCTAGTGAATTCCATGCCCAAGAGGGTTAAGGCAGTGCTGGAAAATAATGGTGGCCACACAAAATATTGACACTTGGGGCAAAATTTGTCCATTTTCACTTAGGGGTGTACTCACTTGTTGCCAGGGGTTTAGATATTAATGGCTGTGTGTTGAGTGATTTTTATGGCACAGCAAATTTACACTGTTATACAAGCTGTACACTGGCTACTTTAGATTATGTTGTCCCATGAAAATATATAATGAAATAATAAAAAAAGTGAGGGTGTACTCACTTTTGTGTGATACTGTAGCTACTCTATATAATCTCTGTACATATAGTATTTCAAAGCAGTGAAATGGCACCCATATACATCTTTGAAGCCCTACTGTACCTCCATATGTCCCTGAGATTATATGGACACACATGGACATCTTTTTTGTTGTATTATCTATGACTCTAAGAAAATATGACATGTTGCAGTGATGCTGTATGTGGTATTATTTCCTAGAAGCATTGTTTCCAA
The DNA here is from genome assembly GCA_947044405.1 of Leptodactylus fallax. Taxonomy (NCBI): domain Eukaryota; kingdom Metazoa; phylum Chordata; class Amphibia; order Anura; family Leptodactylidae; genus Leptodactylus; species Leptodactylus fallax. The sequence continues at coordinate 9,531,737 of CAMRHE010000013.1, forward strand.
AGAAAAATATCCCCCTTCTACTGTACTTTACAGAAAAACCATACAAAAATGGATTGTCCGGTACCATGAATGTGCCTCAAAGGTCCATCAGCAGAGAATCCATTAGAATTGCTTCTTCTAGTGGTCAATGTAAATCTTCATTGAAATTAACAACAGCTAATATAGTATTTACAGCCACATATTGTACTATGGAATTTCATGTGCCTTCATACAAGCTCCATACACATGGAATGTAGATAAGATTTGGATGACTTGGAATATATTGTGCTATCCTATAAAGATGACTCTAAGTATTCTTGTGAAGTTATAATGATTGTTATATTGTATTGTTTTGTTAAAATTCTTTTATAACATTAACATAATTCATGGAAAAGTACACAGGTTACAAATATACTATTAGTGGAGTTGTCCTCTTTATGTTCAAAGTGTCTGTCAGAGATGAGCTGATCACAAGGTGCCCCACTGATATGGTAAAACTACCACAGGGGCGAGCAGTCTGTGTAATTCATGAATGTAAAAGATCCAGAGTTAGTCACTTTTTAAAACCACCTTTCTGGTTAGTAGATGAGGGTCATTTCTAGGAGACATACATATACCAATCAGTCCACGCTTAACTGATCTTTAGTTTGGTTAAGGACTCCAATTTACCATGAAACCAGTCCAACACAATATTGCAGCTTGCTATGAGTCCCCACACATAAACACAAATAGATTAGTTAGTATATTAATTTGTGCTTGTTATACACATACTGTATCTGGACCTGACCAGCCAAGAGGTCGGGTATGGTAGGACACATCTGTATTAGCTCAGAGATGCCTAATAGAGCATTTAAACATGGATTCTCTAAAGCAAATCTCTTAAAAAATTGGAGTATAGGAAATATGTAAACTTTTTATAATTGATTTTAAAATTGAATATTTGTTACTCTTGTTCTATTGACATAAACTCCAATTGTGTAGCTTCATATAGAGGATTACACTGTTAAAGAAAGTTTTACATATATCTTGGTACCTTTCTGAGAATGAAAAAGCAAATAAAAATGTCCATCTGATCTCTGGAGTAACAAAGAATGCATGATTGCAGTCACTCTTTACAGCGGTTCACTATTCAATGATATACACACTTTCAGTAACATATCTACAATAGATATATTCTATCAGGAATTTGGAGATGTAGCCAGCATTAATGGATTTTGTTATTGCAGAAAAAGTACCATTCTAAACTTGACAATTACTTTATTCCATTAGGTATGAGCCCATCTGTGGACCTGATTGCAATATATTTCTGTTAAGTCTCTTTTTGTAGTTTGACAATGGTGCACCTGTACTTTAAAATGTAGATGAAGAGACAGCACTACCTGTTCTGCTAGTAATTTCAAGTGAAATATTGTAAGAATGTTAAAAATGTTAATGTAGGCAGATTCATTATTATACTTGTAGATGAAAATGATTTATGAAAATTCCTTTTGTTTTCTTTTACAGATGTGAAAACATTTCTAACTTAGGTAAGTGTACCTACAATTTATATTATTTATTCTCATGATGTTTGCAGTATATAACTTATATGGGTCTTTAACAGCTAAACCTATCCCAAAAGTGCATCCTTTTGACATAATTTGGCTAGGATCCCTTCGTTACTAGCCTTCGTTTCTGTGCCTTTTAATACAATGGTATGCAAATGAAATTTACCAATTGCTAGTATGATCATTGTGCACATGTTGTGTTTTTTCCCCTTTTTGAATCCATTGTATTGTAATCCATATATACTGCAGTTCCTGCAATGTGCCATGTGCAGTGCAGGCTCAGTTGTTGAACCATCTGCAATTAAAGTCATCTGTAAAATAGAGCTAGGTTCCTGCTGCAACAGCCAGGATCATTGATGACTCAGTTTACTTCTGTAGATTCTGTGGTCAATAGTGACTTGGCGTATAAGAAAGGGGGACTTTCTGTGTCATTTTTAATCCCTCAACCTTCCTCCCCATGACTCTATTGATATGGCAGCCAGGAGCCCAACAATAGCTATCAAGGCTGCCATCTTAGTATATCTATTAGGCATTTCTAGATGGCAGGAAGAGTTTAATATATGTTTCATCATAGTACATATGAATATTAAATGTAAATGACATTTTAGATACATATATCTGAATAATAAGAAATTATAGGAACACCAAGAATTGGGTTTATGAGGCTTAAACGTGGCAAAACAAAATCCGTGTATGTGAACTCAATGGGAGAGATTTATGAAAAGTGTCATTGTCAATGTCAACTCTTCATATTTCTTGCAACGGCAAAAGGTGTGTCTCATTTATGAACCTGCATTGATATCTGTGCATATTCAGCATTGTTAATAGTTTGAGCAAAATCTGATATAACCTCGTGAATAAATCTGCCCCAATGAACATGAAAAAATACCATAGGGCTCTACTATTACTTAATTTTACCCAGAGAGCCCTGAAAAACGAATGAAACACTAATACAAATAAATTAAACCAGATTGTTGTCCTTATTTTTATTGGTATATTCAGGAACGGATTGCTTTTACTTTAAACAAGTTGGACTTTTTGTTGTATGCAGATGATAGATAACATGAAATTAACTGTATACGGAATAATTATACAATAATGTATGGAGTGTGGAGATTGTTTTCATTGGTATTCTTGGACTGGAATAATGGCTGAGCTTCCTTCTGTTAACAAAAGTCAGTCAGAAACCTACAATGAAGTCAATAAAAAAAAAACAACCAAACCAAAAAAATTTACGTTATCAGTCTTTTTGATATGGTTGACTACAGGGATCCTAAAGAGTGGGACTCTCCATGTTTAATGTGAAAAGCAGTGACAGTTATACAAACTCTTAAGTAAATTCCTTGTATGTTAATAGCACAAGATAACGACTATTGCAAATACTCCCTTTTAGGAAACATACCTGTTGAGTCCATGTCATTAACCACAACATATAATAAATTGAAATGTTCTTATAGTTTATTTGAGTAGAAAGTACATATTGAGATACATTATGGGTTACAATTTATCTAAGCAACATGAACTGTATTGTTATTTGATAAAGGTCCAATGAAATCCAATTTATTTTAACAATAGAACAGTTAATAGAAGAGCTATTTTAACAATGGATGAGTGTGTATATCTATCTGCAATGATATGTGTACACTGCTGGAATTATATGTATTATATTTACAGTTCAATTTGCATTCTAAATAATGTTACATTGAAGAAAGCTTTTATTATGAACAAGAAAAGATGCCGGCACCCATTCAATTGTCAGTCAGCTACTGGCATGCAGCTAAGCAAACAGTAAGAGAACCCACTTGAAAGTAAATTTATACATATTCTGTATAAATATTAAGGTTTTGGTGTGATCTTCCTCTTGCACTTGTTTAATTGAACTTTTTCACTATAGCCACTCAATAAGAGAAACATTTTATTTTACTCTTTATTTTGTGCAACTTCTTTTTGTGTTACCTCCCTACTTGTTAATATATAAGAACAGTGTCGGACTGGGATCAGCGGTACCAAGACAGGGCAGCTAAAAGTATTAACATGTCAGGAGTTATACTGCTCACAGCCATACAATGTTCACCACTGCACAACCTAAACCCACTGCTACACCCTGTATGGCAAGCGAACAGCGTGGCTCCTAGAATTGTTACCATTACCTGTAGCCCCACTGTCCTGGTAAAGCTGATTTGCAGAAGTCCTGGCTGTCAGACCCCTGCAGATATAATATTGATGGCCTATCCCAAGGACAAGCCATCAATATTAGAAAGATGGATAAATCCTTTAAAGAGATTGTCCAGGAATTGGAGCAACCCATGTGGCAGCAGATGTAAAATTAAAAAAAAAAAAAAAAAAAAAAGCATACTCACCTGTTGCAGGTGCTCCATTGTCCACTGCCAGTGTCCATTCAGTCTCGTGCCAGCGTCTTCTTGCTGGGACTCCTACACCTCATGTGACTGCTAAAACCAATTAGGTGCAGGATTTCTAGAAATGAGGCGCTGCCATGAGACCGAACAGACACAGGCAGGGGACAATGGGGTGCTGGGGACAAGTGAGTATGCTTTTTTTTTAAAATTTTTACACCTCCCTGGCGGCCGCCACAGTGGTCGCTCCAATTTATGGACAACCTCTTTAAAGGGGTTGTTTGGGCCAAATTTTTTTATGGCCACCTCACTGGTTCCCCCCATACAGTGGCCTCTTTGCTGGTCCCCCATACAGTAAGGGGAACAGTGATGGGGCAATTATATTGTGTGGACCAGTGATGGGGTCTAACATCCTGTGCGGGGGACAATAAACTGTGAGGGGCATATTAAAGGGGCTGTCCAGGGTTAATCTTTTTTATCGCCTATGCTCAGTATAGGACATAAATATCTGATCGGTAGGAAGCTGACACACGGCCCCATCAGCTGCATGGAACCACTTCCGGAACCCGTTCTGTACACAACACAGGGCCGGAAGCAGGAAGCTCCATCTGCTGTATAGCAGCCCGGCGCCTTCACTGCAGCTCAGCTCCAACCGACTTCAGTATGTGCTGAGATACAGTGAAAGTTCCCAGATAATACACAGTGGTCAGAACTTTCTGCTTCAGGTCCTGTATTGTGCACAGGACAGGCGCTGGAAGTGGCTCTGTATAGCTGATTGGTCCGGGGCCGGCCCCCTACAGATCAGGTATTTATAGCCTATCCTGAGGATAAACCATAAAAATTATGCCTGGACAACCCCTTTAATATACCCCCCAAATGTGCCACACTTTATAGAGGTTGTCCAGCATATATTTTTTTTTTTTGTAATTAGTGTGGAGGAGGTGAAAAAAAACAAAAAAAAAAAAAAAAAAAAAACACACTCACCTGTCCTCGATGCTCCAGTGTCCTTCCAGCAAGGTCCGGTACTGCAGCTCCGCTGTCTTCTTTTGCCGTAAGTCCTCACTGGCTGTGACGTCCCAGTTCCCTCCCTTAGACCGCTGATTGGCCTCAGGGGTCACGAGCAAAAGAAAACAACAGAGCTGCAGGACCAAACTGCTCTGGAGACACTGGGGACAGGAGAGTAAGTTTTGAGGGGTTTTTTTTCACTTGCCCCGGCCTAATTTAAAAAAAAAAATGTTATCCTGGACAACCCATTTCATGTCACCTAGGATATTGGCCTCCATCACTGCACATACAGTATAGGGGACCAGTGAAGGGGGCCACTGTATGGGGGGAATAGTGAAGGGTGACTGTATGGGGGGGGGAATAGTGAAGTGGCTAATGTATGGCGGGTATTAGTGAAGGGGCTAATGTATGGGGGGAGGGAATAGTGAAAGGGACACTGTATGAGCCATACAGTAGTCCCTTCACTAGTCCCCCCTATAGCAGCATTAGGTCATTACTTACTTGTCTGCCCCTGTCGTCTCCTGCCAGTGGCTTTCTGCTCTACTAGTAGCAGAACCGGGTTGGCTGCGCCACTTCTCCCCAGATCTCAAAACCGGGGAGAATCTGGCTGCATCACTTACCTCTCCCCACTCCTGCTCATGGCCTCTCCTCTTCCCGCAGAAACCTGGGCCCTGCGCACCGCACATCATGTCATGAAGACGTAATGTGGGATGTATGGGGGGGCCCACTGGCCAGGAGTGGGGAGAGGTAAGTGAATAGGGGCCATTAGCTCACCTCCAATGCCTATTAAAAAAAAGCATTGGGGTCCGGTAGTGCCCCCTAAAGGCACGGGGCCCATTGGGGGATTCACTGGTCCCCTGGTGGGCCAGTCCGACCCTGTATAAGAATGTATACTGTATATAGGCTGTAGGGGGAGTTTATTAAGACTTGTGTTATGTATGCAGGATGCGCCTGTATAATTAAAATACTCACAATTGAAATCTGTGCCAGTCAGGAACTGGCTTAGATTTCAGGTACAACTCATACAAGCTTTCTGGCATAAGTTATTGTAAATTTGTTGGGTAGAGGATTCCCTACCTTGACCTGCCTTCATTTTCGCCTTGCTCTGTCCATTTTCTAAAAAGTGGCAAGCATGTTAGAAAGTGGAGAAAGTGGTGCTTTTTTTTCAGATATAAGCTCCATGACTAAATAGCTTTGCAGAGTAAACAATGGCAATTATTCATAAAATACTGCAATTCCATACAAATTTCCAGTGGTAAGAAACTGAATTGCTTGTGTTAACATAGTTAATGGTCAGTACTATATACTCTTTACATAGTGACATTCCTTTGTAGTGCCGACAAACTAGTGCAGAAAAACAGTTATGCCAGCATACCGATATAATCTTACCCATTAAAAATTACCAGTCACATATACACACATATTAAATCGTACTCACCACTTACAGTGTTACACTATTATGGTAATGAAGTATCTGTCATAGCAGTGGCCATAATGCTAGTCTTATAGTGGTACCCATGGTGACACCCTCTTAGCAGTGGAATAACTAGCATTTAGCAGCATGTTAAAATCCCTGAGGCAGATTCTTCTTTCCCCTGAATCTGCCATTAGAGGAAAGTTGAGATATCGCTATACACATTACATAGCTGACCGGTCCATCCAAAAGATATTGGCAAATATTAATCTACTTTGATGGCCACCTTAAGTATTTTCTTGTTGCCATTACATGCTTTATGTTTTTCACATTGCCAAAATGCGATAAGTCAAGAAATACTGTATAGTAAATTGTTCTTATCCAAAAAAAAAGTGTTGCGTAGTCAATAATGGAGTATGACTTTGAGAATTTTAAGCTACGGTATTGGGTACAACTTGGTATTGTAATGAAGTTGTAAACAACCCTTTTTAAGTTCTCACCACCTGCTAAAAGGTGAATAAGCCAACAAGAAATGGGACCATATAGCAGCCAAATGGTCTGCATGGTATATATGCTCTTGCATGTGAATTCTATAGCCTGAATGAAGCATGTCCAAGAAGTGGAAAACCTGTCATTTTAATCAATAAGAAAATCTTTATACATTACATTTTTATAAGATGTGATAAATCCCTCTTTCTTGATAACTCAAATCCTGCTTGTATCATATTTTTTATTTCAAGGTAAGTCAGCTCGACAAAAAGGCTTTAGTGTTTTCATGTACATTTTGCTGAAAAGTCACTTTGCAAAGCCATTACTGCTCGGAACAATTTCTGCAGTGTAGCCTGGCACATTTAACAATATATATAACATAATCTATAGTTATATTCCCATAAATGTAATATATAACATTATATATTTGAGGTCCTCCTATTGAAATAATGGCAAAAACAAGATTAATGCACCTTTGCTGGCTTCAGGTGCAATACAAAGGAAAAGATTTGCCTATTTGTGGATCAGAGTAGCAATGCACAGCTATAAATGTCATAAAGGAATACTGAATGGCGTATATAAAATCTGCATTTACTGGGTAATAATGAGAGTGGCAGCAGTCAAGGTAATTTTTATGTTACTTAGAATTTCAACAATAAAAATATAGTAAAAGGTCTATTAAAATCTATTTTCTTACCATGGTTCCTTTTTGGTATTTAAGCTTTTAGCTACACTGTATAAAAACAAGGATTTAGCCTTTATGAATGGTTATTATGGGGCTGTAGTTAACAATTCATTTTTCCCTTGCTTACACTTGTCATAGTCAATGGTGTTGAGACAGATATACTTCAAAAGATGTATCATTCTTTAAAAACAGGTTAAAGAATAAATGTGGGTGGAGAAATGTTCTGCTTTGTTTCCATATATTGCTGACTGACCTACAAACCCTTTTGTAAAGTATCACAGTCTATGAAACCCTTCATCAAAGAAGCATTTTGTCAAATGTCACGGTAGAAGTTAGAATGCAGAGACATGGAAAAGCTTTAGGTGGTTTTAGGAACATAATAATACAGTATTCTATGAGCCGTGCACTGACAGCACATATTGTAAGTGGGATGTGGAGTGCATATGCGTCATGACTGTGTGATCCAAAAGAGATAAATTCAATATTTAGATGCGTACCATAATTTTATGCATCATGCATGCCATTGTATGTTGCATAGCCAACATTTATACTGCTGCATATTCGCATACAAGAGCACAATGAAGCACAATCAAGGAAATATACAATTGGTAACATAATTGTAAATACAGTGCTTATTATTAACCCTACCAGTTCTGCTTGACATTATATGCTTATTGGAAGGCATGTTATTTACTTATATTTTATTAGGTATTAAAACAAAAATATGAATTTAAACACCAAGCTTAAAGTAAGGATAATTATCTATAAATCTATCTATCTATCTATCTATCTATCTATCTATCTATCTATCTATCTATCTACACTAAACAGATATGCCTCTCTTGGGCCCAGAATAGGTCCACAATGTGAATACATGGCAAGTACACCCATGCTCGTTTCCAATTAAAATGGCCTTGGGCAGAAGGAAGAGTGAAGTATAATCTAAGGATGTTCTCTATTCTAGGTAAATAGTCCAGTGCAAATAGAAAGAAAAATAACTTAATGTCTAAGGACCTCCATAAGCATAAGAGAAAAATTGATTTTTAGCAGGGGCAGCTTACTATGTTATGTGTATGGGGCCTCCTGACTCTCTTTGACAAATGATATTTGGAGAAGAAATCAGGTGGGTTGAATTTCAATGTTCTCAGGGAATGAGCGGTGTCCGGCAGCAGCTTACTCCCCTCTCGCTAGGGATATCACATGCACACTCTGCTGAACCTAATGTGCTTGTGTATGCGGGGAATCAGGAAGAATAACTATTGGTTTAATGAATGGATGATAGCTATTGAAGGTGAAACCAGATGTACATGTATTACATTCAACAAATGTATAGACAGGATGTACAAAAACAAACTATTGCTGTTTACTGTTCAGTTTGGCGGAGATTTTGGGTCCCTCATTCTCAGTAATGGTGGAGCTCCCAGAGGTCTCATTCCCCACCTTACTTTTATAACTTGTCTAGTATATTGCAACATCTCTGCCTGTTCGGGTCTCTGTGCCACCCTCTGCTCGCATGCTGCGGCGAAGGAGGCGTGTTCAGTTTGATTCCTTGCGTAGTGTTCTTGTTGCTCAGTCTGAACACTGTCCTAGTACCTCTTGTCTATAATTGAATTTTTACCACACCCGTCTCCTGCACCTTTGTTTCTCTCTGCTCCTCAAATAGTTAACCTCAGCCTTGCCTGTGTGATTGACAGCCTATCGTCCTATCAAGTCTGGGGTTCTTCCTTCCTATTTATTCTTTGCTCACATTCACATTGGTGCTTGCTATTGCTTCTGCGTACTGGTCTTTACTACATGCTGTTTTGTTACCTGTATTCCTATTCCTGGCTTTGACTTTGACTATTCTCTTGGATTTTGATTCTGTACTGCATTGCTCATCTGTTACTGACCCTTTGGCTAGGTGACCTTGCTTTTTGTTGTTCGTCCTGTCTGCGGTCTGTGTTGCCACTTATATTAAGAAGGGACTGTCGACCAGTTGCTGCTGTCGCCTAGGACAGATCAGGCAAGTTAGCCAGAGACAGTGGGGGGGGTTCAGCTTTAGGGCTCACTGTCTTGTTGTGCCCCTCCCCCCAGGGTTCTGCAGCTGCACTGGGGAATTGTTCAACTGGCAATTCCCTTACATTTATACTTTATAATGGGTTGTTGACAGAAAACACCTAGGGACATAGGGACATTTTAGATGCAGTTGCAATGAGAAAAAAATCAGTTCACACTTAGGCTGCTTTAGGTAGGACAGTCTTACACTGAGCAAACTTTGAAAGCAAAATACTGTACTTACTGTATCTAGCACCTAGCACATGGTTAGTACAATAATAGTAATACCCCAGAAACAGGAAATATTAAACAAGTGCTGATCAAGCAAAGTTAATGTTTCTGTATATATTATTGTGACCGGTGTTAAATATAACAAGATCTCAAATTGCTTGTGCAGCATATACCAAATATAGCTGTATTATTTCTCAAGTATGATTCTGTGTTTCAGACAATCAAGGACATTTTGCTTGTAGTACAATCCATCACAGCAGTTTAGATATTTAGATATGTTTACTATGAGGACTTTTCTTGTAGTTTAGAAAGATGCTATATATATATATATATATATATATATATATATATATATATATAATTTTTCATTTTTTTTCATTCAGTAATATAATTTTTTTTTCATTCAGTCCCATTGCAAGATGTGTAAAATCCAGCACCTTGCCATGCAGTCTGCCTTTACCAACATTTCTGAAAGAATGGGTTGTTCTAAAGAGCTCACTGAATTCCAGCATGGCGGTAATAAGGGTGCCATCATTGAAGAAAAACTTTGAATCCACCAAGAGTGTTTTCAATCTGATAAAAATAACTTTTAATCAGTAGTAAAAATCCAGTGTTCCCACGTGGAGATAAAGGCATCTAATTTTGGAATTCTCCTTACTCTTAGCGAGCCACCATTGTAACAAGTAAGATCAAGAAACTTCTTTCCTTTCTAGATATTCCATGATCAACTATGAGTGGTACTATTTACATTTTTAAGTGTTTAGGAACCACAGAAACTCAATTATGAAGTGGCAGACCATATACAATTACAGAGTGGAGTTGCCAAGTGCTGAGGTTCATAAAAATTGCTAAAACTCTGCAGATTCAATAACTGCAGAGTTCCAAACCTCCTTTAGCACTAACATCAGTACAACAACTGTTCTCCAGGACCTTCATGACATGAGTTTCCATGGCCAAACAGCTGCATGCAAGCCTTATGTCAATGAGCACAATGCCAAACATTAGGTAGAGTGGTGTAAAGCATGTCGCTACTGGATCAGTGTAAATACTTTTGTGGTGTGATGTGACATTTTGGATAACGATTTGCATCCAATTTTGTGGAAACAGTTTGGGGAATGCTCTTTTCTGTTCCAGCATGACTGTGCTCCATTGCACAAAGCAAGGTCCATAAAAGCATGGTTGGGTGAGTTTAGTGTCAAAAAACCTGACTAATCCACACAGAGCCCTGACCTCATCCCCATCAAGTACCTTTGGAATGAACTAAAACAAAGATAGTGAGTCAGACCCTCTAACCCATTTGTGAACTCCCACAGACTCACTTCAAAATCTTGTAGAAAGTCTTCCCTGCAATAGGGAAAGAATTCCATATTAATTCCTAAGGATTTAGAATGGGATGTCATAAAATCTCCTGTGGATGTAATTAGTAAGTGTCCCAATACTTTTGTCCATGAGTGTACATGACAACTCTCCTGAGAAGTTCCCAGAAAAAAGATTGACATCTCACAGAGTCTCTTGACAACCACTGTTTTCTGTGCATGGTGCTCAGAAACTACATTATTGCAGCCTTGACAGCCAAACCCACATTCTGGGAATGGCGCACAGGAGATGTGACCAGTGAAAAGAGGGCATTGCTATGGAGAAAGAAAAAATTGTGGTGCAATTCACAATCCACATGATTATATCTTCTGGAAGTCATATTAAAAAGTTGGTTATAAATTATAGTTATATTTAAAAAGACGATGGACCATATCGTGTTTTCTGTCCAAGATGCATTGGCCATACTACTTTCAGGACATACACATAATTAGGAATGCATATGCATCTGTTTAACAATAAGTTCAATATGTAACATGGCTTGTGTATCAGATCAACTCTAAGGCTAAGGAATTATTTTGCAATGACTCATTGTTTGCAATTATGGATGGTTAGTATACAGACTCATTCATTTCTATGATCCCATACTCATGTTTGTAGTTTTCACAGATCAGTATTCGGGTCATAGAAACCATCTACAAAAGTAGGAGGTCCTATTCCTGTCCATTATTGCGACACAGAGTCATACAAGTAAATGGCTCATACAATTGTTTTGGTGGAAAAGTGATTGCAGATAACATACTGATGCATTGTGGACATGATTTTTGTGGAACAGTAAAAACCACTATAGTCATGTTTATGTGGCCTTTGTAAAGTAGGACATTGTGATTGCTGGTCCAATGATTGTCATCATTAGCATTGTAGAAATCCATATATTCCTAACAGGTAGAAACGTTATAAAAAAAAACAAACAGAAAAAAATGTTTCTTACTAATTTAATTCCCCAATGCTCCTGTGCTGATACTTTGGTGGTCCATGATGGGTTTTTTTATTTACTTGTTGCAATTGTCAAGAGCCATACATTCAGTCAAACACTATCCTCAGCAGTGATGCCTGTATATAGTTTTGAAGGGATAATTAAAAAAAAATAATTTGCAGTGAATAGCATCAAGTTAAACATGTGTCTATAAATGCATCTAGATGATACCAATAATATAGATATATAGTGATCACAGTGAAACACATTAAATGGAGATAAGATAAAAGATTCAGAGCTTCCTCTTTAAGAGTGACTTTAGCTTTGTTGTAGTATTCCTTGCAAAACAATGAGGATCAGATACAGACTGGTACATCTGGTTGGTGATAGGTGCCTATTTACACAAACCACTATTCACGTCTTTAGTTTTTATCAGGGATTGCTTCTACAATCACATTTTGTTTGCTCTGCCTTTCTGCATTAGAGGATAGTAAAAAGAACAAAAGATCCTATGTGGCGAAAAAAGTCTGAGGGAAACTCCGTAGACAGCATAGTTGTACTAATTGTGCTGTACTTGTACTTTTAAAATTTCAAAGATTGCAAAAGAGATACAATTAATGTGCAGTATCAATTGAAGTGCCCTGAACAATGTGTACAGTGGCTTAGTACCGAAATAGTTCATTACACTATCACATCCTGTGGTTAAAAAATAATGAGGTCAGCTGCAAAATACTTACATGGCTTCAAGATATTGTGGATTTCCATTTCAGTGCGTTAACAAGGTATTGTGTTGCTCACCTATAAAATTCACTTTGATGAAGATGGAGAGCTGAGATTACCCAGAATATAACCCTGACAGTTGCTTCAAGATTCTGCTGAACCTCTCTTGTATGAAACTGGTAAACCGTAAATAGCGAATCTATTTGATATGTATTCTTTTATAATGTAAGCTCGGAATTGTTAATATTTGATCATGAACTGTAATAGGTATTAAAGTACCCCTGTGTGCACATACAGCTTTGTATATTACAAACACAAAGTGTGGGAAACATACTTTATGTGCATTAAGTAATTCCCTATTTCACTAGTTTTGCAAGATGTGTTATGAAGTATAAGGGTAAGGAAACCTTGTAACCTTGTGACAAGCATTTTACTTACAGGTTAATTAGGTGATTAAGATCTGATCATATGTCACATTCCTAAAATCACAGCAAAGACTGTGCTATGAATGTACCATTTTAATACACCTTTAGGCTAAGGCCTCACATAGCAAAACGCAGCAAAAAAAATTCTGTGGAAAAAACCTCGGTGGAAATGCATCACATATTTTTCCGCAATGTTTTCCATTGCGTTTTAACAGAGTTTTTCTCTGTGGACTTTCTGCCTTTATTATACACTACCGTTCAAAAGTTTGGGGTCACCCAGACAATTTTGTGTTTTCCATGAAAACTCTCACTTTTGTTTATCAAAGGAGTTGCAAAATGAATAGAAAATATAGTCAAGACATTGACAAGGTTAGAAATAATGATTTTTATTTGAAATAATAATTTTCTCCTTCAAACTTTGCTTTTGTCAAAGAATGCTCCATTTGCAGCAATTACAGCATTGCAGACCTTTGGCATTCTAGGTGTTAATTTGCTGAGGTAATGTGGAGAAATTTCACCCCATGCTTCCAGAAGCCCCACCTACAAGTTGGATTGGCTTGATGGACACTTTTTGCGTACCATACGGTCAAGCTGCTCCCACAACAGCTCAATGGGGTTGAGATCTGGTGACTGCGCTGGCCACTCCATTACAGATAGAATACCAGCTGCCTGCTTCTTCCCTAAATAGTCCTTGCATAATTTGGAGATGTGCTTTGGGTCATTGTCCTGTTGTAGGATGAAATTGGCTCCAATCAAGCGCTGTCCACAGGGTATGGCATGGCGTTGCAAAATGGAGTGATAGCCTTCCTTATTCAAAATCCCTTTTACCTTGTACAAATCTCCCACTTTACTAGCACCAAAGCAACCCCAGACCATCACATTACCTCCACCATGCTTGACAGATGGCGTCAGGCACTCTTCCAGCATCTTTTCAGTTGTTCTGTGTCTCACAAATGTTCTTCTGTGTGATCCAAACACCTCAAACTTCGATTTGTCTGTCCATAACACTTTTTTCCAATTTTCCTCTGTCCAATGTCTGTGTTCTTTTGCCCATATTAATCTTTTCCTTTTATTAGGCAGTCTCAGATATGGCTCTTTCTTGGCCACTCTGCCCTGAAGGCCAGCATCCCTGAGTCGCCTCTTCACTGTAGACGTTGACACTGGTGTTTTGCGGGTACTATTAGTGAAGCTGCCAATTGAGGACCTGTAAGGCATTGATTTCTCAAACTAGAGACTCTAATGTACTTGTCTTGTTGCTCAGTTGTGCAGCGGGGCCTCCCACTTCTCTTTCTACTCTGGTTAGAGACTTTTTGTGCTGTACTCTGAAGGGAGTAGTACACACCGTTGTAGGAAATCTTCAGTTTCTTGGCAATTTCTCGCATGGAATAGCCTTCATTTCTAAGAACAAGAATAGACTGTCGAGTTTCACATGAAAGTTCTCTTTTTCTGGCCATTTTGAGAGTTTAATCGAACCAACAAATGTAATGCTCCAGATTCTCAACTAGCTCAAAGGAAGGTCAGTTTTATAGCTTCTCTAACCAGCAAAACTGTTTTCAGCTGTGCTAACATACTTGCACAAGGGTTTTCAAGGGTTTTCTAAACATCCATTAGCCTTCTTACACAGTTAGCAAACACAATGTACCATTAGAACACTGGAGTGATGGTTGCTGGAAATGGGCCTCTATATACCTATGTAGATATTGCACTAAAAAACAGATGTTTGCAGCTAGAACAGTCATTTACCACATTAACAATGTATAGAGTGTATTTCTGATTCATTTAATGTTATCTTCATTGAAAAAAACTGTGCTTTTCTTTCCAAAATAAGGACATTTCTAAGTGACCCTAAACTTTTGAACGGTAGTGTACCTATACGGAAAACACCAGAATTTCCGCTGGTATAATTGACATGCTGCAATTCTCAAAAACGCGGGCGTTTCTGAAAACGCAGTGTGGGGGAAGTAGCTTGGTAGCAGCAATGGTGCGGACCCAACCAGTCAGAGACAGGGACACAAAACTGTAGCAAAACAGGTTTATTTAGAAAAACAGCAAAAACAAATAAACCTTACATCAGGCACAGAATAAGCAAAATAAAATACAGTCTTAACTTCAGGCAAAACAAAAACAAAATCCTGCTCGTCTGAGCACTAACTAAACAGTAAAAAACTAACTATATATGTGGCTTACTATCAACCACATGAACAAAACAAAATAGCACAGTACCAGACTATCAGTGTTTCAGGACAGACCCAGACACCTCCTCTCACTCCCAGGATCTGCCCTGAAGTGCAGACTGAGGCCTTTTATGGCCCAGTAACAATCCTTAGGACCTACACCTGGGGCTGAGGCCTACTCAAGACCCATCCTGGACCATACATATGTCAGAGACCTGGGGGAGATATACCGTGATTCCAGAACTCTGCCTGTCACCTTCTTTTCTGCAGCTCTTCAGCTAAAATTGACATGTTGCATTTTTCAAAAATGCCGCATTTCCACAGAATTTTTTACCACAGTGGTAGATGGGATTAACCAAAATACTGGTACTGTAAAATGCAGCGATTTTCTGCTGCGTTTCTGCAGCAGCCAAAAATGCTGCGTTTCTGCGTTGTGGGGCCTTAGCCTAAATCTTAGTCAAGTTTAAAATGGAGAATGCAAAACTTTGGGGTTTTTTTTTCCATGGAAATATAACAAGTAGTTTTATAATCCCTAGGTAGGTCAATTAAACCCTTTCCTGACTTCACAGTATTTAAATATTATTTAATAAATAAGATTACTATAGTAGTAACATAGTATTTAAATGCATTACAGTGGAGACCTGGCCTTACCCCTTCTGAAGCCTCTTGCAAACATGGGGTCTTAAAATAAAAATTATACAAGTTTTAAAACCAAAAAAAGTTGAAAAATATAAAAAAAATTATAAAAGTAAAAATTCAAATCAGCCCCCTTTCCCTAGAACACATATAAAAGTAAATAAATAAAGTAAAGCACTTACAAAGTAGGCATCCTTGTTTCCAAAAACTCCTGGTCTACAAACGTCAAAAAATATTTTTAACATATAGTGAACGCCATAGCGGGAAAGAGCCATTTTTCCGATAAAGAGCGATCAAAACAATAGGCATTCCACAAAATAGTATAAATAAAAAGCACATCTGGTCCCGCAAATAAAGACCCCTTATGCATATATACACAGAAATATAAAAAAGTTAAGGGCATGAGAATATGGCAAGTCCAAGAGTTTTTTTTTGCAAAATTTGGGATTTTTTAAATATATATAAATAAAAAAAACTATATAAATTTGGCATTGTCGTAATCTTATCAACCCACAGAATACAGGTAACATGTCATTTTGTCAGCCCAGTAAATGCTGTAAAAACAAAGCCCAAAGTACATTTTGTCCCACAAAAATGGCTTTTGGAAGGCAGGGAGTAAAAAATGAAAATTGAAAAATGACTGTAGGGAAAGGGGTTAAAACAGAAACTCTCATTCTATTTTCTCCTCAAAGTAGTTTGGTGCAGGGAATGGGGTATAGCTTTCTATAAATTATATACTGTATCCTGACTAAGGTGTATTAACCACAAAAAGTGATTTTAAGGTGAAAATACATGCACAGCGAGTTTGTGTGAGGTATTTGTTTTTTAGGGTAGCCAGGAGACTTTGTCAGTCTCCCAAACTTGCCATAGGAATATTAAAAAATAAAGTAATAAAAAGTGATCTAAACATCACACACTTCTCAAAACGTTATCAATAGAAACAGCATCTTGCCCAGCACAAAAGACAACTTACACAGCTCTGTACACAGAAATATAAAAAAGTTAAAGCTTTCACAATATGGTGACACAAGCATTTGGTATTATTGTTATTATACTGTCCTACAGAATATAGAAAATATGTCACTAGTGCTCCCTGGTGATCACCAAAAAAAACAATTCCATAAGAAAATAAGGCAATTGCTTTTTTTATAGTTCCACCCCGTTCTGAAATGTTTTCTAGGTTCCCAGTACATTGCATGGAATATTAAATGTTTCATTTACAAAGCACAATTTGTCCCACAAAAATAAGCCCTAATACAGCTCTGTGAATAGAAAGATAAAAAAGTTACCTTTTGGAAGGTGGGGAGTAAAATAGGAAAATGAAACAACGAGAAATGGCTGCAGTAGAATATGATTAACACAATATCACAACATGGTGGCTAAACACTTGACAGACACCAATTGATAATCACCGGGTGCCCATACATAGACCCATATAGGATAGGCATATTGTGACTAAAGATGGGCTAACCTCACAAGATTTGTTGCCAAATATATTCCTAGGGTTCAGCCATTTGGTTTATTTCTGGCCTAATTTGTTTGGCATGAACCAGAAGCACTATCATTATACTGTGAGGTTTACATAGACCCCAGAGTATTATTATTATTTATTTATTTATTTATTTGTTTATATAGCACCATTAATTCCATGGTGCTTTACATTTGAGGATTTACATACAGTACACAAGATGTACAAAACAGATAATACTAACAGTATAATAAGTGGAGGCCCACTATATATACTAATCTTGCCAGACCTCTCCTGAGCATCCTTGCGGCTTCCAGCTTTGACCCAGCATCATAACAAACAAAGGCCTCAGTGGTGGACCTTGGGCACATGTTTTATTCCAGTTTTATTGGAATCAGTTTGCTAATTCCTAATTGTTGTTTTAAAAAGACGGTGACACAAATACTTGAATATGTCCTGCCGAGAAGAAAGGCCAAGAAGGGTATATCTGTAGGGGCAGCAAAAGGCATCTCAAAACTAATTAGATCAATACACACTGTATATGCTGTACAATACACTGGAAGAAAGCAATAGGTAGCCAAATGTTGTATATGTATGTGTGTAAGGAAGCATAGGAATAGTGTTCTGTCTTAACCATATAAAACATGTCAAGAAAGAGTCCAATGAAAGACTCATGCTCCTAGATTTTAAGAAAATCAACTGTAATGGTAGGAACACGTTAAGCTGTATAATAGATTGTTATTCTAATAGCTACATAAAGTACAATATGATGCATTTAAACATCAACTAGGAAACCATATAACTCAAATAAGCTTTTTTTTCTTCTAAGGAAAGAGTCTTTTCAGCCTACTCAGTCATTTAAGGTAAAAGATTTTCAAATGTGCTAAAATATCAATTTTACATTGACAGCAGAAAAGTTAGGGACATCATTATTTGTTATATGTCATGCAGAGGTATTGTTTGCGGAGGCTCATTATTATACTGGGAGTTGCTGACACTACATCATGCCTGAACGCCACTGCATTCACCACCTGCTCCCACCCTTAATTATTATGTGGTGTTTCAGTGTCAACCAGACATTCAATCACTAGTTAAGTGCCTGATAAACTTCTCCTGTGTCTCCTCCCCCAACACTCTTCTACATGCTTCCATTAGTCCTCTAACCATGTATTTATGTATACAGTAGTTCCTCAGCTCCATATACTGTTCACATGTGGAAAAAACATATAACCGCATCAACTGGAATCTCAGTATTCCAAAGATCACAGGTGTCACTGTGTAATATGCCACAATAATTCTATGTATTTGCGGTTATTGGAATCATATTAGAATCTTTCTTGAGTTAAGCAATATTGTTTCTGATGTTGAGGTATAGAAGGAATATTTGGAGAGTGTTATTAGTTGTGTTAAATACACTGCTTTATGAGAAATGATGCAGACTTCACACATGATATATAATACAGAACCATAATACAGTCTTGAGCATACATGTGTATACGCCCTCAATATAAATAAGATGCAATTTACTGGAATACAAAAATATAGTAGAACTAAACTACTGATATATAGTTCATGCAGGAAATGTTATACAATAATAATAAAAAAGAAAAAAACACTCCTCACCTGTTAAAGATGATGTCCAAATAATTTTATTGATGATGTATCCTTAAGATAGGTCATTTGTAAGACATTGGGGCTTGCATTAAAGCATCATTATGTCAATGCCCCCATGTGACCACTGAGGCCCAATCATAGGCCTCAGTGGTGACCCTGGAGCAGGTGACATCCCCCAGGAAGGTTTGAAGAGGCTAGAAGAGGAACCAAGGGAGCATCACAAGCATGAAAAGGCTGCTCAGGAGAGTTGAGTAAAACTGTTAGGATTCTTAATTCAGCTTTCTACTGGATATCGCTTTTGTCTCCTGATTCTGCCTCTGACGTCTTCTCCTGGTTTTGACCCTTTGCTTGGACGACTATTCTCTTGTTTCTGATCTGCCCTATACTGTAAGTCAATTGTGGGTTTTGGTTTGGGTTGTGAAGGTGTCTGAGGGTCTGTCTTGGCTCATAGTGCTGTGCAAATTTTAGATAACTGATTCTACTACTCGCTGTTATCAACCAGCTCTTGCTTTTGTTTGGCCTTGCATCTGAATCCTAACAAAAACGGTTTCCACACCTCCCCTGAGCTTCCAACTATTGTACTCTGGGGTCTGAAGAGATGTATTATAATTTCACTTCACGGGTGATGGATCCCCAAACTTTCAGATTTGGGTTGAACCTGAAACTTTTGGAAAATATGGGTTGAATCTGGTTCGATCCGTCCACTCATCTCTAGTTGTAACCTTTTCACTGTTTACATTGCATGCTGCTTCATAGCAATATAGATTTGTCTCTTTCACTTCTGCATCACTATAAAGTAGGCAGTGTGCAAAGTAAACAGTGAAGAGGTCTCACTGCTTGTATGAGTGTTGTGGTCCCTTCAAACAGCTGATCAGTAGATATCCAACCACCAATCTCTTATTGAGGTTAGTGAGGTTAGGCCACAAATAAAAATTTGTTGGACAGTCCCATTAAATACCTGCCACTATGGGGGGCTGGTGCTTCGTGACCCACCTGGCCTTTGGGACCATTGAGCAGTGGCAAAGTGAAAAGGGATGTAAAAGGTAAGTAATAGTTGTTGCTTCAGACATTTTCTTCTGTTAGCTTAACATAACCATTTTTAAATTTGTACATAATGTGACAGCTTGGGGAATTTAGACTCAAATGGTGGCTTTTCCTGGTCCCAACAGCGGTGGTTTGTGGTATTGGGCGCCGGTGAGACAGCGTTCAGACGGTGCCAATTTAAAACAAAGTGGCTTTATTACAGCTTAAGGGCAACATAACAAAACAACAAACAAAACCTAGGCTGCCGTTAGGGCCCTAACTCACTTATAGAGCCCCTCACTAGCCTCTGGGGCAATAAGAGCCTGACTTAGTCTTTGTAAGTCTTCTCTGGATCCAAGCCCTCTGGGACAGACTGCCTCTCTGTCCTAGGCTGGTCCACCATTTCCTGCTCCAAGCAGGTTTCTCCAGCCTTCTGGAGATACACGCCCCAACCAAAGGTGTGGCTGAGGGCCTTTTCAGGGCTGGCCTGGGTCGCTTCCTAGCGCCCTCTAGGTTCATACTCTCACATACCCTCCCCCTCAGCTCACTACCCATGGGGTGAGCTACAATGGGACAAGACATATGTTGCCATCCCTCTTCAATCCTATACACTTGTCCAGTGTCTCTCCAGATGTCCCATCTGGCGGTCTCCTCTTCCAAATATCACTCCGTCAAGTTCTCAGTTCTCTCCTCCCTTTAAATGCCACGCCAAGATCCTGGCCATTCCGTGCAAAGGCAAGTTCTGCTTCATCACCTTCACAACTTGCCATACCGTGGATCAAATCATCTTCATCACATCTCTCGCCACTGT
Source organism: Leptodactylus fallax (assembly GCA_947044405.1). Lineage (NCBI taxonomy): Eukaryota > Metazoa > Chordata > Amphibia > Anura > Leptodactylidae > Leptodactylus > Leptodactylus fallax. The sequence goes on from CAMRHE010000013.1 coordinate 9,552,633, forward strand.
CTTCAGCCATCCCATTGCATGACCTCGATTCATCTAGCGAATAGCCGCAAGAATCTTCATCTTCTCCTATCACGAATCCACAGGAGCTCAGATACCAGCTAACACGTACTTCATGCACATCAATGTCTTTAGAGTATAAATATTTCACGGGTACCTTTTCTGTAACCTTCATCTCAAAGCAAACTTTGCCATCACCATCAAGGCTTAGAAGTTTAGGAGACATAGGCCGCTTGCTCTCCGCTTTGTTTGAGATACACAAGCTCTGTACCGCAATATCTTCTCCGTCTGCACAAGGGCCATACCGTACACCCTCACATAATAGATCACGCTGAACTACATTTTCTGGTATGTCTTTAACAACTACCACATCATATATTGGAATGGTTTCTGTATAATGCTTCCACACCTGTACAGCAGCAGGACAACCACTTCCATACTCTAGTCTTACTTCCTCTTTCTCATACGCATAACTTCCTGGAGGCATGTTGCGGTGCTGTGATAGATTACAAGAATTTTCGTGCCAACCCCTTTCTGACAGTACAGGAGCTGGTGACATCGTCATCTCAACATTCTTCAAGTTATTTTCATTCCCTGTGCTAACACCGGAGGGCTGGGACACCAAGTTTTCACCATCAGTACCCAGATGCTTTTGGGTTACATGTTCTGGCTGCCTTAATGGTTCTGCTTTCTCTGCCTCTATGCTGGCAGCTTTCTTCAATTCTACCGCCTTCTGTAGCGCACAAATCTCTGATTCCAGTTCCGGAACTTTCTTCACTGCCACATTTTTCTGCACAGCCTCCATCTCAGTTTTTACTATTGCAACTTGCTGAACTTCCTCAATCTTCCTGACATCTTCTATGGCAGCAGATGTAGATGCCATCTCTTTATCCACTACGCCTCCTAATTCTAGGATATTCTGCAATGTTCTTCTAACATTTGTCAGGTCAGCATAGTGGATAATATTTTCTGCTTCCCCCACTGTTCCCTGAATTATATTGGATTGATCCTCCAACATCTTCTGATAAAGCTTCTGCTCATCTGCAGACTTTTTGTCAAGTCTTTCATTCAAGTTCCGTATCTCAGTGGCTCTCTTATCTTGCTCTTGGTTGAATAAAGACTCTATTTCTTGAATCACATTTTTCAGGGATAACAGCTCTGATTCTTTAGAGGTTAACAGGCTCTGCAGCGAGTCTCTCTCATCTTCTAGTGCTGCCAGTTTTGAAGATAGTGCAGATGCCGACTGTTCAGTATTGGATAAAGACTGCTGCAATCGATCCAATTCTTCTTTTTTAAATTCCACTTCGGTTTTTAACTGTTCAATCTGAGAAGTGCGCTCTTCCAACTTTATTTCTGATTCACGCTTCACTTGACCCATCTGAAACTCCAGCTGTTTCTTGATTTCCTCCTGCTTGTTCACTTGCACCTTTAATTTAGCAACAAGCATTTTTAGATCTACAATCTCAGCAGATAAATTAGACAGGTTTCCTTCAAACTGAATCCTCATGTCTTCTGTCTGGAGGTCCAATTCCCTCTTGGCCTTTTCCAGCATCTCATAAGCATTAGCTTTGTTCTCATACAATATCTGCACAGATTCCAGGTTTTTCTCAACTTCATCCTGGGAGCTAACCAAATCCTCCATTTCAGTGCGCAGTTGCTTGTTGAGCCTCTCTAACTCGGCCTTCAATTCAAGGGCCTCTTTTAGGGGAGCGAGCCAAGGCAAGAGCTTTGGTCTCTTTTCCACAAGCCTCTGCTTCAGCACGGTCACGTTCTTCTGCATATCTAGCAGAAAGAGTCTTCTCTTCACCAAGCAGCTGATCAAACTTTTCCTGCTTCCTTTTCAAATTTGACACAATCCCATGTTGATGATCAAGATCTACACCTACATCTTCTAGTTCCTGCTGCAGTCTAATTTTCGTCTTCTCAAGTTTGTCATAAACAGCAACCTTCTCCTCAAACCGTTGATTTGTAACTTCTATCTCCTTTTGCAACTTTTCCTTTAGTTCTTCAACAGAGTCCAAGGATCCAATACTATCTTCCATTTTTTTCTTCATATCAGTCGCCTGAGCCTGTAGTGTTGAAATCTGCTTTGTCAAATCTCTTTTTGCTATCTCCTCTTCCTCTAGTTGCTCAAGGAAACCATTTTTTCTCATCTTCCATTTGCTTTAGTTTTGTACTAAGGTCAAGCTTCTGACAGGTTTCTTCTTGCAAAAGTTCCTGAGTGTCCTGAAGCTGAGATCCTAGTGTAGAAAAATCTTTGGAAAGTTTGATAAACTTGCTGTCTGCTTGAGAAAGAAGTCCTGTGACATTATCCAATTCCACCTGTAGTCTGTTTGCCTTGTCTAGCAGCTCCGCTTGAAACCTGTCCCCTTCTGTGACCTGTAGTTGCAGCTCTTGAAGTTGAGTCTCCACTTTTTTATGACTCTCCTGTAAGGCTTGCACTTTCTGAGCATGGACAGACGACATTTCCATCAAATCTTTGTCTTTATTTTGCACCAAAACAGACAATTTCTCTTTATCTTCACAAGATCTTGACAGCACCCTCTCCAGGCTACATATTCTAGCTTTGAGTTCCATTTCTCTTTGTTCCAGAACTCCAGCTCTGCTCTTCCATTCATGGATTTCACTATTTAGGCGAACCTGCTTTAGTTTCATGCAAGTTTTGCTCTGACTGCAATGTCTGCACCACAGATTCTAAATCACTCTCTTGGTCAGAGACATGCTTCCTCAGCTCTGCAATTTCATTTTCTTTGTTAATTAATGCCGCCGAAAGCTTTTCACACTTCCACTCTTCCAGACATTCTGACTGACACTGCAAAAATTCACTTCTCTCACGTTTAGCAGTTTCAAGGTCATCTCTTAATTTTTCAATGATACACTCTTTGGCAATGGAGTCTTGGACATGCTGTTCCTTTAAATCCTGCAATTGCTTCTCAAGAACTTGCTTTTGCTCTACACTCTGTATAACTTCCTTAGATAGAGCACATTTCATATCAGCAAACTCCTTCTTAGTGACACAGTCCATTCCAGGCAAACCCAGTACCACATTTTCACAATGACTAGGATATGAACTCTTTACAGTTTCAAGCTCTTTCTTTAACTTAAGGTTCTCTTTTTCTGATACCTCAAGTTGCCATTTCCAATCAGATATTTCATCTTCATAAATGAACCTGATGGTTTTAATCTCATCTTGAAGCTGCTGCACCATAATATTTTCATCTTTGGCGCTCTGATGCACTCCAGTATGAGACATAGTCATAGACATACAGTCAGCAGGGACATAGTTTTTCTAAAGCACCTCTGTTCTATGAAAGAATGAGTCACTCTCATGCAACACATCATCTTTACTTGCATTCCACCTAATCTGCTCCGGGTTTTGTGTCTCTCTGCATTCAGACTGCTGCACTAAAAAACCTGTGCATGACTTCTCTGCTTTTTTACAAGCTGAAATTCTCTTTTTCTTGCCCATGGTTTACTAACAAGATTACACAATATTCCACAGCAACCTTGGGGTTCAACCGGCAGCACCTTTTTGCTATCTTCTGCAGTCACATGTATTCAAACAGTTAACTTATGTGGCACTACAACAACCAGCATTTTCTTCTGTCTTCCACAGAAAACACCAACATGGCACCATAGCCTTTCATATAGACTGTTTGTGGCACTACAACAACCAGCATTTTCTTCTGTCTTCCACAGAAAACATCAACATGGCACCATAGCCTTTCACATACACTTGTTTGCAATATCCAGATTCTATACACATTGCTAATTTTCTTGCCATCAGCAAAACACTTCACAGACTTCTGTGCCACAGTATACACAAAGTCCATTCCCTGGATTCCTCTTCCAGAGTTTTACAAACACCTTGCTATGTTGCAATTAACTCACCCCTCCTGGGTTTCTTCAGTTGAAATCACAGATTTCTTCCAGCTGTAGGCCACAATGCACACTTTGCAGTACTGCAATCACAATCCACTTGTCTTCCAGGACTTGCGTGGATCTCTTTATGCGCGCGATTCTCCACCATATGTGACAGCTTGGGGAATTTAGACTCAAATGGTGGCTTTTCCTGGTCCCAACAGCGGTGGTTCGTGGTACTGGGCGCCGGTGAGACAGCGTTCAGACGGTGCCAATTTAAAACAAAGTGGCTTTATTACAGCTTAAGGGCAACATAACAAAACAACAAACAAAACCTAGGCCGCCGTTAGGGCCCTAACTCACTTATAGAGCCCCCTCACTAGCCTCTGGGGCAATAAGAGCCTGACTTAGTCTTTGTAAGTCTTCTCTGGATCCAAGCCCTCTGGGACAGACTGCCTCTCTGTCCTAGGCTGGTCCACCATTTCCTGCTCCAAGCAAGTTTCTCCAGCCTTCTGGAGATACACGCCCCACCCAAAGGTGTGGCTGAGGGCCTTTTCAGGGCTGGCCTGGGTCGCTCCCTAGCGCCCTCTAGGTTCATACTCTCATAATAATTAAAAGTTAAACGTTTTTGCAAATATAAGTAATTAAACATTTTGTAGAGTTTTAAAGATTTTCTCTAAATATCTTGTGGTCACACGTCTTGATCGGTTGCCAGTGGATACGACCATGAATGCAGGACCTTTCTACTGTCAGCCATGACTTCCTTATTGTGGCCGGGATATCTTCTGATACATGTAGTGTCCCTGCCAGATAACCCATCTACAATAAGAAAATCATGGCTGGGTTCCTGACAAGTCCCAGACCATAGAAAGTTTCTGCATTTGTGGTCATATCCGTTGGCAACCGATCAAGACAACAGATGTCACCACTAAGATGATTAGAGAAAATCTTTAAAACTCTGCAGAATTTTTAACTACTTATATTTGCAAAAATGTTTAACTATTACTTATCTACAAATATAGATAAGATTATGTTCATGGGAATACCCCTTTAATGTTTTAAATTCTCAGGCAACTTCTTCAAAGTCCAGCTTGCACGCTCTTTGCTAGTAATATTTATTTATAGATACCACTTGGCTTGTCTATCTGCAGCTAATCTGTACTGTGATTTACCTTACCAGCATGTTTTTTTTATGTTTTTTAATATGTTTCTATATTTATTTATAGACTCTTAATGTTGCTATGTCTGTTGATCATGAATGCATCACAGAAGAAGCTTTAAGATGACAATGCAACCTACAGACATCAGAGTCATGTTCAATGGCTGACCATGTAAGATGTATGCTGGTGTCCCCAAACCAGCAGCTCCTTCTTTTTCTTTGAGTAGATAAGCTATTCTAGAGCTATCTGGCAACCCCTTACTCCCTTTCACCATTCAGAACACATGCATGCTTAGCCAAGCCATGTGTGCATGTGTATGTAGGTGTTGGAAGGAATAGCTGACACACAAATGACTGCACACTGGTCAGCTATGTAAAGTGTATGGCCAGATTTAGGGAAAGGTTCTCCTGATCTAAAAGGATAGGACCTGATACAGTAACATTTACTTGACAAGAGCTATCAAATAATATATTCATTTAGAGGACTTTAAAGGGTCATGTGTTTGTAGAGTGATTTTAGATTTTTTTTTTTTAAATAACTACATTTATAAGCAGTGTTCTTGAAACTGATTATTTCTAAATATATACATTGTAATTTTCGCTAGTTTATTCTTGTCATTTTACTATACATCCTACTATTTTAGCTGTAACATAACTGCCAAATTAATCCATATTGTATCAGTCTCTATTCTTTGAAGTTACCATTTACAGCAGCATTCCATCTTTTGTCAGAGGAAGAATTATTCCCTCACAAACAGAAAGCACAAGAGAGATAATTTGTGGATCTCTTCTAGTTACAGTATTAAAAATAACACGTTGAATTACAGATATATAACATTGTTCTAATTACTCTTCTTGATAAGATTTTATTCTCTTTGCACAATGAAGATTTGGGATCCAGAACATACAATGTTATTTTGCAGCCAAAGAATTGTTAAGGTTTCTAGCATTCAGCTAAGTTAAAGGAGTACATGCATGAAATGTACTGTGAAGTATATTTGAGTTAAATGCACCACCTCTCACCTCTATGATAGTATTTAATCTTTATCTTAGTAGGTAAGGCTAGGTTCACAAATGTGTTGGAGTTTCCATAGGAGACCCCATCACAGATTCCTCGAAAATCAGCGTAGAGAAAAGTTCTGCACAAAAAAGTCCGGCAGAAACCCGATGGACACCCGGCACACCCCATTATAGTCTATGGTGTACATGGGTAACCGCTGTTTTAGCCCAGCGTAAGTGTGAACCTACCCTTAGTGACATCATAATGGTAGTTGGTGGTCAGGCGAATATCCTTGTAGACGATCTGCAGTGCACATACTGCAGCATTGATCTTAGGTTCTGAGATTAAGTGAGGACTAGACATGGACAAACACATATTTGCAGAGTTTGCCCACAAGTTTCGTTTTGGTCTGAACTAAAAGTGTGATTATTATATACTCATGCGCAATAAATGTGTGAAACTTTCTTGTTCAGAGTTTAGTCATTTGCTACACATATTCTGCTTGCAGCCTAACCTAGAAACAGAAAGTGTATACCATATTAGGGATCATGACAAAGTAAATGTTTGGTTCCTTAGTCTCTGGATTCCTTGTAATCCTTTCATCCCTTCTTCCTGACAGTCATAATGTGAATAACAGTGTGAATTACTACTGCTGTGACATCACTATATGAAAGGTCATTGAAGGGGTATAGTGAGATTTACCATACAATGTGTATATAAGAGAATGGGTGAAAGGTTCTTGTGAAGCTCACACAGTTAAGAAAAAAATACAAGTCTGATGCGTGAATTTAACCACTTTCAGTATTTTTTTTTAACTGGAATTCAACTTTAGGCTAAGGCCCCATGTATCGCGTTTTTTCCGCAGCATTTTTCAATTAATTTTCGCAGAGTTTTCCTATGCGGACTTTCTGCCCCTGTTATACCTATGCAGAAAACTCCAGCGTTTCCGTAGGTATAATTGACATGCTGCAATTTTCAAAAAGCGAGTGTTTTTGTAAACGCAGCATTTCCGCTGCAGATTTTTTTTCTGCAATGTGTGGATAGGATTAGCCAGAATCTCATCCACTTTGCAGGTACTGTACAATGCAACATTTTTTTCTCACAGCGTTTCAGTTCTTATTACATCTAAAAGGAAACCACTTCACAATGTGGGCCTTAATGTCAATTTATCAGTTCATCTTCTTCACTGAAAGTTTCTTGTAAAGCCTTGGGGCAATACCAATTAGACCTAATTCACGCAACCATATTACAATAAAATGTAATATGTAGCAAATAAAAGGGCACCCATAGAGGTGCATGGCACATTAAAGTATTTCCATATGCCTCTGATTTTATATAGCAGTTTTTTCTCTCTGATTATGCGCAAATACATTAGAAAATAAAATGAAGGTGTTCTCCTTCATATGATATAGTACTGTACTCTATGGACCTTTGTGCCACTTTACAGCCTACTGTTCTCAGCACTGCCATGTCCTTGAAGACTTATCCTATTGCTTACACAATCCTTCTGATTTTAGAATGGTGCATTTTCAGTCACTAGAGTATAGAGTACACGAGGAACTGTAAAAAGTTTGTTTTTTTATTCATTCTTGTGTACATGTCAGCATTATCCCAGACAGTGCACAGGAGGGTTATATAACATAAATTGCATTTATTTTATGACATAAAGTGCATTATCCTGTTATGGAGAATTTCTATGATTAATCTGGGTATTGGCATATCAGTTCTTTTAATTGAGCTGACCACACACACTTTTCAATTACAAAGAGCTGCATGGATTATTTTAAGTGAAAGCAGGAGTACATCCATAAGCTGTGTCATCTTTCTACATCATTCAATTGTAAATGGATTCAGATCAGTCAGAAGAACTGCAGCACATTTAAATACCATCAAATGGTAAGTAGCTATGTGATATCGATGTGCTCTGTTCCTTATTCACAAAGAGTAACACAATGTAAGACATGGAGCCTTAAAGAGGCAGCAATGTAGATATGCTATACCATCTCAATAATTGTATTACAGACTAATCTTTTTGTGTAATATTCTAAAACATGCATTGCATTCATATTAAAATGTGTGAGGGTTGAAAAATATGTATGTACTATATACCAGAGACATCAAATTGATTATATTTTTTTTATTCAATTCTAAACCACCATTATTTTGTTATACCCTTCTTGAACTGACCTGAAAAATTTGGAAGCTGAAGAACAGGAACCTTATGTTGTTGTTAACCTTAAGAAACACATTGGGGGAGACCATTGTTTTCATATGCCCCCCTCTGGCTTATGGTCTGCCTGATTTATGAGGATACACACACCTCCTTATAGATCAAACTCTGTGGAGCTGAGCCTTCACTGAAATCTATGCAGCTCATAGCTGGTGTAAATTTCAGGCATCAATCCATTTTCTGGTGGAAATTATAAAAAAATCTGGTGGAGTCAGTGGCACTGCCCATGCCAAGGCCTTCACCACACTTCCTTTTAGAAAACATGCCAGAATGGTATAAAAGGGGGATAAGTCATGGATTTTTGTGCAAAACCCCAAATTATGCAAAAGATTACAACTTTTTCACACCCTTTTCAGCTGCCACATATTTCTTCATTCTGTATTCATAACATGCAATTTAAGATAGTTTTTTTAATCTGCTGCATAGAGAATTGGTTATAATAATTCAATATGTACCATTTTATAAGGGGCACATCAGGCTTATAATGTGTCCTGAAATGGGGAAGCATTAGTAGCAGAAGTCTCAGGCTTAGATCATGTGGTTTTAGTAGCAGTTGTAGTAGTGTACTATAGTTAAAATATGATGATGCCTGCAGGTAACACTCAGTATGGTTAATAATCTCTTGTGGGAATCCTTTTCTCCACAATCTAATTGGTAGAGCTGAAAGTCAATCACCATATCATATACACATTACTCAAAATGATCTGTTTCAGAAATGGAGATATATATGAAATGAATGACTTTAAAGTTGAAGGGTTATGTCTGCCATCCTTCATCCTATCAGTTAAAAACAGACATTTGGAGCAGGGAGCAACCGCTGGGGATTTTAAAACCTGCACATTCAAGGTCAAAGTTTTTATGATCAGAAATTGCAGTTGCTAGTTGCAGCTAGTAATAGTGCTGTACTTAGTATCCCTCACACATTAAAAAAGGCCCCACACAGTAAAAGTGCTCCTGTGCTCCTCTTATTGCCCTGCATCGTAACAGCAAATGCTTTCTACCCTGCTAAGGATTAATTTCCATTTGTACCTATATCATCATGTAGCTTTTTATGTCCCATACAAGCTAATAACTCCCTTTGTCCCCTCTTTGTGTACCTACAAAGCTTTGTGTCTATATGTTATTAAGATGCAGATACAGTTGAAAGTAGCGTTTGTCTTGGGCACTGGTGGCTAAATCAGAGACATTTGCTGCAGATGTCCAGTTCTGAAGAGATCCCAGAGTATAATAATCATTTGTGGAAGGCAAAGCCCAAAATTTATAATGAATCTGGATCACTACCAACCAGTTTGCTTGTCTGTATTTATCATCCAAGTAACTTTAAAAGAGGACTATTTAATTTGTGTCCTTGCTTGGCTATCAGCCCCATTGGTAACTTCCTGACATTTTCTGGATTATTCATGTAGATTTCCTGTGTATGAACTGTCTTGTATGATCCTGCTTTTATCTACCATAATTACACATGTATCAGCTTTTGACCTGATGAATTTACCCTGTCTATTGATTCCTGGACCTGAAACCAATTGCCTTTTAATAACCCAGATCTATTTGCCCACATCTCTAACTCAAGCTACTATCCCAGGGGCCATGACATGCGTATGCAACTGCTGGCCCTGTGTGATGTTAAGGTTGAAGTATAGACGGAAAGTATAAACTCCATAAGCTGGCACAAAGTCAATAAGTCTTGGAAATACAGTTGGCTCCCCTTTCAAGCTCCATTCATCCACTCACAAGTCTAACCCTGCAATGCCTCTTTGACATGCAACTCTGTGTTACCATCATAAAGCTGTCACTCAAGTGTGAAGTATCACCTAGCCAGAGATTGGCATCCAAATGTGCTTCTAAATTCAAGTAGAATAGAGTGTGTTTCACTAATACTTTGCAACAGTTCACCCTGTCAAATGGATACTATCCATTTCTTTGTGAGTAACAATTAGACATGGGTGAACCTCTTATTTATTTTGTTTCGGGTGGTTCAGGACCAAGATTAGTTTTGGGTCAGACAAGTTTCATACAAACCATAGCTTAAATTGTAATATAAAAAAGTGTATAACACATTCAGGGCCCCTAGGAGCCTATCTGTTGAACTTCTAAGCCAAACACAGTCAAAGTTATATCAACGAGAAAGTTGCATGTATGTCTATGGAAAAACATATGGTAAACAATAGATACAAACTCCGAGTTTAACCATACTGTGCTGACACTCGCTTTTATACATTTTAACATTTAAAATGCTCCAAAAAATACCCTTTTCGTAGGGTAAAAATGTGCTTGCCTGTGGTTTTTTAAACCCACAGTTATATTGCAAAAAGCACTGGTTTTATAGAAAAAAATAGCCCCTGAAATCTTTGTCAGCTATAAGCTGGAGTAGATTTGAGTGTGCATGTGCACAGTCTGAATTATGAAGAGCTGTGTGCCTCATATCCCCTTGGTGTTCAGGGGATATAAAGACTGACGTTGAATACACTAGTCTTCATAAATCTTCATAGCTTCATGAAACATGAAAATACAGGGTACTTATTCTTCCTGGTATATCCCCTCAATAAAATACTCAAAGTCAATTTCTAAAATGTATATCAACAGTATGTTTTTCTGGCTTCATAAACACTTGTCAAATGTCAGGATTACAGTTCTATTACTTGTCACTTTGATTTTGCTTTTTGTTCTGATAAGTAACCTACATAGCCAAAATTGCTGTTTCCAAGGTGCTAAGAGCATAATAGACCACAATTGTAGCTTATTAAGCATACCCTTTTACCTCACTTGTAAACTAACTTGATTTATCTCTAAAACTCAATTTTAAAGAAGGTATTAATATAAAAGTGTCTTTTTGTGTTTGTGTGGGACCTCACCAGCTTAATGTTGTTTCTTCTCATTGAATTGGTCTATAGAAAAGAATTGAAAGAAAACTCGACTGATTATAAAAATAGATCTTTGGTTGACTGTTAAGCCAAATCAGAGGGTCAAAGGCACAGTGACAGGTTGCATTGAGAAATGCTATTTTAGTTTAGTGAACCCAGTCTTGGAATAATTTTTGTGCTCGCAAACGAAGGAGTGCAAAGCGTCTGATAATGCTGACAGTAGATTGCAGAGCTATTGTAGTCTGGGAGTGAGAGCAATAAATCAAATCCTGTCACTTGGATCACCGGATATAGTGGGATAATTGGGCTCTATTGGGAAGGAAAGGACATCCAGTCAGTGTACTACAGACTTCATTTTTCATGGAGAATTAAACTTTGATCAAAGCAACTTTCTTTTGGTGAGAAATTGAGACTTAAGAGCATTATATCCACACATAAACACTCTATTTTCACCAATGTAACTTTGTAACACAGAAATGTACTTCTTTCACCCTACACAAATCAAATGTCCATTGAGACTTCCAAATAGTTAAATAAGCAAGGGTTAACATAACAGAAAGCAAGTAAATAGACCAAAGCTGCAACATTTAGAAATCTGATCATGTTTTAAATGACTTAAATAATCCCGACACTAGAAGGAGAGTAGCAATCTATCTTTTATCATAGGGCCAGGGCTGTACTGTGACTTTTTCTAGTGCTAATGATTGATTCTCGCTAATGAATGCAGTTCAATAGTAGTTTAATTAGTAGCGCCACCAAAGGTGTAGCCAGTCTTAACCAGTCCCCCCCGGCACAAGGTGCACCTGAATAATTAAAAGGTTCCTGCCAGGTAGGGACTGGCATAGATTTCAGGTATAATTCACGTCAGTTTTGGCCTTGAGTTATAGTAAATTTGTTGGGTTGACGCATCCTCATCCTTGCCTGCCTCAGCTTCTGTCCCACTCTGCCCACCTTTGTTAAAAAAAAAAAAAAAAAAGTGATGGAGGCAGGACAGAGCAAACAATGTGGTGCATCTTCGGTGCAAAAAAGGGCCATGCACTAATGATTTTTAAGGAAAACTTGAATTAGATTTTTCTTAACTGTCTGATCTGGAGAGGCATTTAGTTTAAAATATGTACAGTGAGTGTGCACCATGCCAAACATTGATATTTCAAAGTGAACACAACAGAAAATTTCCAACACGGTCATTTCCTGTATTATTTTAAATCAATCATTGACCATTTGGGCTGGCAAAAGAACTAATGTGTATTGCCAACTTTCCTCATTTCTTCTTCTCAAAGGGGTTTTTGTAGTTTAAGTTTTTATAGATGCAGAAAGTCTAAAACAAGTTTACTTGAAAATACACAATGTGATACCTTTTAGAAGCTAACTGAGTATTTTTGATAGTGAGCTTTTGAGAGTACTAACTCTCTTCTTCAGAATGTCTGAAGAGGAGAGCTAGTACTCTCGAAAGCTTACTATCAAATATACTCAGTTAGCCCCTAAAAGTTATCGCCTGATTTCTTCACTCTTCCACTACTTTCTATGGCTAACACGGTACAACATTATACTATTGAAAATACACAGGTCAACAATACTTAGCCATGTGTTATGCGTTATGTGTTGTTGCTGTGTTGATCTAGAAAAAGTCCATGTAGTAGACAGTTTCACACTAGTGTCAGCCTATCCTTTTTCTGGTCCATTGGAGGCTAAAATCACACATAGCGAAATGCAACTAAAAACTTCTGTGGAAAAAGAAAATTGAAAACACATCAGAAAATGTAATCCCAAAACCACTCATATTTTTCACAGCTGCCCCACTTCATTGCCTATGAAGAAACACAGCAATTTCATAGGTAAAATTAACATGCTGCGTTTTTCAAAAATGCTGTGTTTTCTGCAGAAGGATGTGAGGATGACATTACATATTCAGTGGTTTTTCCGCTGTATTTCCACAGCCTAAAGCTCTGCTTTTCCACATCCCTAAGCCTCAGCTTAAGCGGGCAATAGATGTATTTAAATATAATACTCTAAAGTATAGAGTAAAACTTGATTTATAAAAACTACATTATAAAACCTGCCATTTTAGCATTATAGACACACCTAAACCATCATTGTGCCAATGGCTAGCAGCACAAAGCAAATGTTTAATACCTCACTAAACTCAGCTTTCTATCTATTAGCATGTGACATCGGAAGATGTTACTTTGATATCATTAGTAGAACACGTTTTTGAAACACATACACATTGTGAAGATAGTGTGCGCTGGAAGAATTAATTTGTGTTGTATTGCCATATGTAACTACGGTTTACTTTGTTAGCTATTTTAGGAAGCATATGCCCTCAAACATGTCCTTTTTGATCAACAGGAATTTACAACAACCAGGAAAATTATAATCTGTTTGTAGCATAGTTTGTGTCTTCTAAAATACCCAATGGATTTGACTTGTAAATTGTGGTGGTATAGCAGATGGGTTTCAGGTATAAGAGATACATAGTATGCATGGATTCTAATCATTCCCTCATCCTAATAGGAAAATACATATATGATAAAATATGCATATTACTTTTACAATTATGACATTCCTAAACTTTCATTGCCGAAGAGAAATTTACTTTTAAATATGAAATGACATGTTATAATCTGCTGGTGGAGACTCTGGCTGTAGTGTAAGTTTTCTTAGCGGAAAGGACACATGAATTTGCCAGTGTTATTTCCTCCCCAGCTGTCCTCAACCCTGTTCTGACAGTTAAAGCTTGTTAGTGTAGTGATCAAAAGAACATCTTCCTAACAGATGCGACAGAAAATATTCCTAAAAATAAATGTAAAGATTACAATGGACAAGCCAGAGTTATATATATAACTCTGACATTACAATAAGGAATATTACATGTTTCAACTAAAGGACTGAGTGTTGTTTATCTAGACTCAACAAAACAGATGCCTTCAAACTTCTCTGTGTATTTAAAAAAAAAATTCAGCTTGTAGCTAAAGTATTGATAATAATAACTTTATTTATATAGCGCCAACATATTCCACAGCACTTTACAAATCAGAGGACACATGAACAGACAATGTGAGACATTACAATGTGACAAAGAAATAAACATATCAAACAATAGGAGTGAGGGCCCTGCTCGCAAGAGCTTACATTCTATGAGGAGATAGGGGGACACAAGGGATCAGAGGGCTTGATCAGCACAATGGTACAGCCATCTTTTAATAAATAAGGTCAATATTAATATTAGAGAACATTTTAAAAACTTTGTAGACAACATTTTCATTATTTTTACATCCTAATTGTCATGCCAAATGCCATTGGCATTTAGGACATAAAAAGGCATTTGAGAAGCCCCCTGCAATTCCAGTGCAGGGGCTTCTCCCTCTCTTTCCCCTCTCGCTCACCACCACTAATACAAGCAAAGATACAGTTAGTGAGAGTGAAGAGGCCACTGATCAGGCAAGATTAACTCCTTATATGCTGCATTTTATAGTGACCATGGCATTTAAATGGTTGTAGAAGGAGGGGGATCCCTCTGCTAAGCATCAGCAACCCTGCAAATATGATTGTGAGGGGCTGATGCCAGAGCATGCTTAAGCAGTGCAATGCTTTATGTAAGCAATCAAAAGATTGCAAGTTCAAGTCCCTAGTGGGTACAAAAAAATTGTGTAAAAATTATTAAATAATGTTTTATTAAAAAAGTTTATATATGACTAAAGTTTAAATAAGTTAAAATATTTAAAAACTTAAAATATAATAAAACATTAGTGCTCCATTCCAAAATGTTTTGTAAATAAAAAAATAAAAACATAGTAGACATAGTAAGTATTGACCTGAGCAATACAACTGTTATTTTCCCTGTATGGTTAACCCCATAAAAAAAACAACCTCTCCAATGTTCCTGCCGCTAGGTTTCTCCCTTCTATCCAATTTACAGTTCATCCCTTGCTGTTAAGTAAGTTTTGTCTCCATAGATGCAAGACGGGTTCAGAGTAAGTGGAGGGGGCAGTTCTTTTCTCTCTTCTACCATTGAATGACGAGGTGAGGGGTAGGTTTTCTCACAGCACCTCTACAAACTGCTGGCTCTGTGCAAAGGACTGAACATTCTGCACATCTCACAGCTTACAATGTAAGAAACATCTTCTTTGTACTTGTAACTACTTCTGGCTGTTTGTGTGATTAAAGTTAGGATATTATTTCCTGACTGTGCTCATAGATTGCTCTTTTGACTCAGAAAGCAAACTTGTTATAATGGATAGGGGAAGGGGTCAAACTGCTCCTTATTGTACACGTCCCCAGCATCAGAGACAAATGCTAAATTAGTTTCAGCCTTAATGTGATTATTAGCAGGAGGAAAACTGCATTTCTAAATTTCATATTATATTATACATTGGTATAGGTAATTTTTGCTAATTAAGTTTACCTTTATATTAACAACATCCTAGTGCATATCAACTTTCTAGTGCATCTCAAATATCTATTAAGTTAAATCCACATATCTTATAATTTAAAGAATTTTGCTGAACTCTCCATACACAGCTTATTTCTCCTCTGAGTGTAATAACTTCTCAGCCTACTCATAAACTGCTACTAGTAAATGTAGACGATTGTAAGTATATGCCTATCACTATCCTTTCTTTATTATAGCCCAGTAGTATAATAACATACTGTATATAATATAAATACATTTATAACATGCCGTGTGATTATTTACAGCAATAGAGGCTCAAGTATATTCCTCCCAGTAAAAACCACTTATCAAAGCACTTTAGCTGCCAACCCCGGAAAACAAGAATGCTGTACAGCTGATGCAGTCTCTGCTTTCAGAATACCGGCACATTTCAAGTAATTACCAATGTATGTTTTTATATTAAAAATAATCCTACTAAAAAGACATCAAGGTCACTGTACACTGGATCCATAATATATTTCTATAGAGTGTTGATGGATGTTTGGTCATTTGTCCAAAAGACATAACAAGTGTTCTGCCTTGTTAGTGAGAGAAGTGTACTGTCCATCTGTTGTAGATATGTGACAGAGTCTGACACATGGATAAAATCAATCCAGTGTACCCTGTCATATGGTGAAGTATATTTTATTTATAAGAAAAAAAAAAAAGATTTTAATGTGTAAAATCTTTTTTTTAGTGTAGAAAAAAATGGTCATGAAATTTAGAGTGCCTTTCCTTAGCTGAACAACTCAGACTTAAAATTTCATTTGCAGAGAATGACATACATTGTATAAATATACAGTGCCTTGCGAAAGTATTCGGCCCCCTTTTCAACCTTTTGCCACATTTCAGGCTTCAAACATAAAGATATAAAATTTAAATTTTTTGGTGAAGAATCAACAAGTGGGACACAATTGTGAAGTGGAACAAAATTTATTGGTTATTTTAAACTTTTGTAAAAAATGAAAAACTGAAAAGTGGGGCGTGCAATATTATTTGACCCCTTTACTTTCAGTGCAGCAAACTCACTCCAGAAGTTCAGTGAGGATCTCTGAATGATCCAATGTTGTCCTAAATGAATGATGAGGATAAATATAATCCACCTGTGTGTAATCAAGTCTCCGTATAAATGCACCTGCTCTGTGATAGTCTCAGGGTTCTGTTTAAAGCGCAGAGAGCATCATGAAGATCAAGGAACACACCAAGCAGGTCCGTGATACTGTTGTGGAGAAGTTTAAAGCCGCATTTGGATACAAAAAGATTTCCCAAACTTTAAACATCCCAAGGAGCACTGTGCAAGCGATCATATTGAAATGGAAGGAGTACCAGACCACTGCAAATCTACCAAGACCCCGCCGTCCCTCTAAACTTTCATCTCAAACAAGGAGAAGACTGATCAGAGATGCAGCCAAGAGGCCCATGATCACTCTGGATGAACTGCAGAGATCTACAGCTGAGGTGGGAGAGTCTGTCCATAGGACAACAATCAGTCATACACTGCAAAAATCTGGCCTTTATGGAAGAGTGGCAAGAAGAAAGCCATTTCTCAAAGATATCCATAAAAAGTCTCGTTTAAAGTTTTCCACAAGCCACCTGGGAGACACACCAAACATGTGGAAGAAGGTGCTCTGGTCAGATGAAACCAAAATCGAACTTTTTAGCCACAATGCAAAACAATATGTTTGGCGTAAAAGCAACACAGCTCATCAACCTGAACACACCATCCACACCGTCAAACATGGTGGTGGCAGCATCATGGTTTGGGCCTGCTTTTCTTCAGCAGGGACAGGGAAGATGGTTAAAATTGATGGGAAGATGGATGGAGCCAAATACAGGACCATTCTGGAAGAAAACCTGTTGTAGTCTGCAAAAGACCAGAGACTGGGACGGAGATTTATCTTCCAACAAGACAATGATCCCAAACATAAAGCAAAATCTACAATGGAATGGTTCACAAATAAACTTATCCAGGTGTTAGAATGGCCAAGTCAAAGTCCAGACCTGAATCCAATCGAGAATCTGTGGAAAGAGCTGAAAACTGCTGTTCACAAACGCTCTCCATCCAACCTCACTGAGCTCCAGCTGTTTTCCAAGGAAGAATGGGCAAGACTTTCAGTCTCTCGATGTGCAAAACTGATAGAGACATACCCCAAGCGACTTGCAGCTGTAATCGCAGCAAAAGGTGGCGCTACAAAGTATTAACTTAAGGGGGCCGAATAATTTGGCACGCCCCACTTTTCAGTTGTTTATTTTTTACAAAAGTTTAAAATATCCAATAAATTTCGTTCCACTTCATGATTGTGTCCTACTTGTTGTTGATTCTTTACCAAAAAATGAAAATTTTATATCTTTGTTTGAAGCCTGAAATGTGGCGAAAGGTTGAAAAGTTCAAGGGGGCCGAATACTTTCGCAAGGCACTGTATGTGCCTCTGTAACCTAAAAAAAAATGTACAAATGTTTTGTATGACTTTTAGGCTATGTTCACACCAAATATGAGGTGCATGTTCTACTTATTTGCCAAAGTTTACCATAGGGCACAATGGGCTCCAAGTCTATTAAAAGTGATAAAATTAGAAAAAAAAAAATACTCACCTCTAAAGAGTCTTCCATTTCGATGGTCGGCAGATCTGTAAGTTTGCTTACAGGTTCCAGTTGATGTCAGCAGTGATGTCATGTTTGCGTTTGCTGCAACCAATCACAGTGATCAATGGTGGCTTCTTCATAAACCACTTGTAGCTGCTGAGGCCAGTCAGTTATGTACCATTTGTGAAGAGGTCATCGCTGAAACCTGTGTTTGGCTGCAGCGAGAATTACTCTCAAACTGGATGTCACTGCTGATGTTCACTGGTACTTGTAAACAGAAGCACAGAGCTGTCGACACTGGAAATGGAGAATCTGGGATAAGTGAGTTTTTAAAAAAATGTTATTGCTCCTATTGGCAGCACAAAGTAATCTTTTAAAAAAATAGGTGGACAAAGCAGCTTTTCTTCAGCTTTTTTCCACAATGTGGATGAGGTAAACCAAATCTCATTCACTTTGCTGGTACTGTAAAATGCTGTGTTTCTGCAACGTGGGGCCTTAGCCTTAATGTCTGCTTTGCATCAGTTTGTCATCTGTTTTTAACTGCCAGTAAAAAAATTCATGAACATTATTATTTTCCTTTGACCCAACCCACTAATCTGTTTTTAACGGACGTCAAAATGACCCATTGACCCATTGGATTGGTCTTTCTGTCCAAGAAAATGGAAAAAAAATAGGTTTTTTTTTTTTTACGTCCTCATCGACTCCCATTGTTCTAAAAGCCGATGTGTAACGTACTTTACAAAACATCTGTTTTTCACTATTGTGTGTATGGGGCCAACTTGTTTTGGAAAAAAAACCTTGTAGTCAGCCATTGATTGTGGCTTATTATTTGGAATGTCGGAAGCTTTTAAATATAAGTCCACTAATTTCTTTATAGCTTGTGTTGGAATTTTTTGTGCTAATAGTACCCACATACTATGTATCCCTTAAACACGGAATCATAGTAAGAATGTAAAAGATCATCTTTAACCTCTGCGTAACATGCACCATATTATTAAGGCAAGTGTCAGTGATTAACTATTGTGCCCCCTAAGGGGGTGAACAGGTGCCATAGACATGGTGTCTTTGCTGTTTTACAAATAGATTAATCTAATCACAGGCATTAAGCCACTCAGATGTCATGGTCAAATGAGACCATGTTGGTTTGAGGTTATGTGATGATTGATAAACTGATGGGCCAGTTACCACGGCAGCCTGGAGTCTTCTGAAAGCTCCCAGGCCTGCCATTGTATTGTAGCTATTGAAGACTGTCTGTAGTAGGCTTCAATAGTAAGAAATGGATTTTCCATAGACTACAGTACTGTAGTATTGGCACAAGTGGCCCAAAGAATGCAGGTTCAAGTTGTTAAAAAACACTTTTTGAGAACCCAGCCTGGAAATCTCATTGACCAATCCTTCATTGGCCATGAAGGAGGTACCAAAATATATCAGTCACACTGAATTCAGCTAACATTGCTTAAAAAAATTTAGGTGGAAAACCAATATAATACCAATACAATACAGTTGGCTCCATGGCCTTCCACAAAAACTAAATGGCAAGTAAATAAATCTTGTTCTGTAAATTGATATTATCAATCTTCCCTTTCTGCTCCATTATTCTACCTTAATGCTAAGTCACCAGATTGCAGAAGTGTACCGTTTTTGGCTGCTGCAGAAATGCAGCAGAAAAAACGCAGAGTTTTACAGTACCCCCAGTACCACAGGTTGGGGGGGGAGCTGCAGAAAAGTTGCGTTTTCAAAAACGTACATATGTAGCTTTGAAAATTGTACCATTGTAGCTGCAGAATTGCAAGCATTTTCTTTATAGATTTAAAAGGGGAAGAAAAAATTAAGAGGAAAAGCAGAAACAAAAACTCAGTGTAACACTGTGAAATTTTATCTGCGTTTCAGTACAGGGGGCCTTAGCCTTAGACATGTGTGTGAGCATTATTGTAATTCCATACAAGAATTCTTTAGTTAGACCCAAGGATGTAAACAGATTGTGCTCTGTGTGACAGGGAAATTGTTTTCCACAGGACAAGATCCAATTCTGTTCTTGACTTAAACTTTATGGCTCCTGTACTGTTAAATATATATTAAACCGGTGTTTAAGTCACAGCCATTTTGGTACTTGCATTATATTCATGACACAAGAGCATCAGCGTGAACAGTCCCAGGATTGACCTACAGTAAATATGCGAATGGGTAGACCGATGAATTTAAATATATGAATGTATGCTTTCAAAAAAAAAAAAAAGGCATAGCATTACCTTAAAGTTTTGGGACCTGGAAATAGCTCCAGTATTTAAGATCTATTCTGGTGAAATTGTATAAATGCATGAAAGACTTTATCTTGATCTGGATTCCTTATGTAATGTAAAAGTGGTTTGGACAATATAAATGAATGTATAGTTTGTTTTATAAATGATTTCTACTCAGAAACTACAGAAATAAAGTAGTATAAAGTAATCTGCAAAATGTGATAACACAATGTTATTAAGAATAATGTTTTTATAAATACAAATTTTTATAAATACAAAATTACAAAATACTGGGGGACATTTACTAAGGAAAATGAGCCAGAATAGTAAAGTTAATGTGTATTATATTGAATGAGGTAACATAGTTGGAGGTGTTATTGCATTGCTAGATAGGAATAATGAATTGCTTGTAGATACCACTGGCACCTTGTTACAAAATTGGAATCAATGTTAATACTATAAACAGGCCACTAGAATTAACAAAATCTTTGTTTTTATAAGCAACTACAATACATAACGGGATAGTTTTCACATTGGTAAAAAGGCTAGCATGACATTCCCTTAGTGTAAAAAAAGACAAGCAAGCTAGGCAAATATTAGCCAACAATCAAGTAAATTATTGGAGAAACATTACAGATGTCAAATAACTGGCTTGTCTTTTCATCCTTTATTATATATGATATAAAGTATGAGGAATGTAAATCTAATCTGCTACTGTACTGTATGTTCAATAGACCATGTTAATTATTGTCAGCCTGGGATGAAGACACTAAAAGAATCGATCATCCAAGTAAGATGCCAAAATGCTTCCTATCAAGGAGATTCATATCCAGGGATACACATCTAAGAAAATTGTTCTAGGCAGCTCGCACATAGTCCAACATCATCTCATCTCTAAAACTCATGCAGGAAAATACAGTCAGACAGGTGAATATCTATGCATAGCGGAACATACGATGAAAGCTAGACGTTAAATGAATACATTATTTATAGACAGGCTGCTCAAAATCAGCTTCGCTTATGACAACGTGCATTGTTTCTCTTTAAATAGTTGCAAAATTAGGAACTTTGGCAACTTTCTAGGGATACATGAGCCATGTACATAGGGGCTTTAAAGCTGACACCTCTTATTGCTCCAATCTCACTGCCATCAGAGAACAATGTATATGTTCCATCTGCGTTTTTATACATACTTTGAAATTGCCATCTACATTTTCATCTATTATATCACTGAGCCGTTTTGGTGAAGATTTAAAGCAGGCTGATTCTTAGATGACAGCTGCAGTCAGTTTAATGCACAATGTCATGAAAGGACAGAACAATGAAAATATAAAGCATTGAGCTTGTTGCATATGTATGGCTTGTTCAGAGCGCCGTCTAAATTTTGTCATTTTGTGAAGCCTAAAATACATTTGGGATTACAGAAGATTTACCCTTCAACATATGTATGAGACAAGACACAATGCAAAATGAAACTCATTCTTAGGCACTATGGCCTTGTTTTACTTTCATATCCTCTGTAGTCAAAAGCAATAGCTTTTTTATTTATTTATTTATTTATTTTACTTTTAGCTTGGGGAATGAGTACTTATGTGTAGACATCTGGCATGTGATATTGTGACATATTGATAAGTTTGAGTTATCTGTGTATGGTATTCACGTGGTGTGCTTATATGTTATTTATATAGCAAAACTGTTGTACATTTGAAGAGCATACATTCCAGGACATATCTCTTGTCAGGTCATGGTTTCGTTGTGTGGGAGAAACTAGAATCCTCATAGAAGTAAAACACAAGGAACACAGATGTGTCCACCTTTATCTTTTCACAAATTTAATTCATAATTCGTTTTTACATAATATAAATTCAGTACACTCCACATGCTAGCAAAACCCAAATCACATCAAGACTATTGAGTAGCATTTTTAAAATGAGTGAATATAGATATATATATATATTAAACTGTATATATTAAACATGAAACTTTATATGGCCACTATTGGTGTTATTTAACCACTTCAGTACCGGGCCAATTTCCGGACCAATGGTTCAGGACCAGACACATTTTTGGGTTTTTTCATTTATGTGGTTTTGAGGGTTATAACATTTTCATCATTTGGGTTATTCAACTAATTTGTGCGTCTTTTTGGTGACACCATGAGACATTATTTTTATATTATTTTTATTTTTGCATGTTTTTTATATCCAGGAAAATATAAACAAAAGAGGAGGAAACATGTGTCTGTGTTTCATGTTTCAAGTTTTGTTTTGTTTTTTAATTGCACAAAGTGCAACTAAAAAACTTTTTAAAATAGTTTTCCCTCTCTGTTACGGTAATTTTTAATTTGTATTGTGTCATCAGGGGTGGGGCTAGAACCTGTGATGTGGGCGTGGTATTGGCACATTATTTATTTATTTAAATTATTTTACTTTAATTTTTATTTTTTACTTTACTATTTATGTATTTATTTATTTGTTTTACTTTATGTCCCCATAATGTCATAATAGACCTTTGGGGACATCTGAACACTATTTTTTTGGTGGGGAGGCTGATTTCCCCTGTAACTGGGGCTGATACTTTAGCCCCAGTTACAGGAGTAATGCAGCCTCCTGCCCATTACTGCTGAGCTGATCTGGTTCTTCTAGCACCCAGAATCTCTAACAGTCTCTGATCCCTGGCAAATCACGTGACCCAGGGAATGGAGCCGCACCATGGCAGCTTTCATAGCTGTGTATACAGCGCTCATTGAGTGCTGTATACACAGTGATCAGGAAGACAGGGAGATAATAAAAGTATGTAAAAGTCTGGGAAGTGAGGAGGCCAAACTCTGGAGTTTGGGAGAGGAATGCTGTCCTATGCTTGTCTGATGTAGAATTATAGCTGCTCAATAGTCCTGGGGCGTCTTTGACAGATTTTTCATTTCATAATACTCCATATGTTTTCTGTTGGTGAAAGGTCTGGGCTGCTGGCAGGTCAGTTCAGCACCAGACTTTGCTTCTTTGAAGCCATGCTGTTGCGAAGGATGCAGTATATACCTGAGCACTGTCTTGATGAAATATGCAAGGCCTTCCCTAAAAGAGGAAAGCTTACATTTTTCTAATACTTTTTGAACTGTGCCGTAACAAGCTGGATGATCCCTCTAGAGTCTGCAGGACACATTACCATTTTGCCTCAGTCCATTGCAAATGAGCTTAGGCCCAGAGAAGATAGCAGTGTTTCTGAATTGTTGATATATGGCTTCTTTTTCATGACACAGCTTTAACTTGTATTTTTGGATTACACGGCAAACACGAACATGCATTTCTCCAGATTCTCTGACCCTCTTGATGATATTATGTTTTGTAGATGGGATATTCAAAGTCTTTGCAATTTTACTTTGAGAGACGTTTTTCTGAAAATGCTCCACAATTTTTAGACATAGCTTTTCACAGTTTGGTGAACCTCCGACAATTTCTTCTTCTGAGAGACTGTGCCCCTCTAGCATGCTCTTTTTATACACAGTCATGTGACTTTGTTAAAAATTGACACTCCAGCTTTTTTTCATAGGTACCACTTATTTTTCCATCCTTGTGTTAACCTTATCCCAACTTTTTTGAGATGTGTTGCTGCCATCATTTTCTAAATGAGTTTTTTTTTTTTAATGAAATGGAAAAATGTCTAACTTTTGATATGTGTTCTATGCTCTATTGTGAATAAAATATGGTTATATGAAATTTACAAATCATTGTATTCTTGTTTTCTTTACATTTTACACAGTGTCCCAACATTTGTGGAATTGGGGTTGCATATATATATATATATATATATATATATATATATATATACAGTACAGACCAAAAGTTTGGACACACCTTCTCATTCCAAGAGTTTTCTGTATTTTCATGACTATAAAAATTGTAGATTCACACTGAAGGAATCAAAACTATGAATTAACACATGTGGAATTATATACTTAACAAAAAAGTGTGAAACAACTGAAAATATGTCTTATATTCTAGGTTCTTCAAAGTAGCCACCTTTTGCTTTGATTACTGCTTTGCACACTCTTGGCATTCTCTTGATGAGCTTCAAGAGGTAGTCACCTGAAATGGTCTTCCAACAGTCTTGAAGGAGTTCCCAGAGATGCTTAGCACTTGTTGGCCCTTTTGCCTTCACTCTGCGGTCCAGCTCACCCCAAACCATCTCGATTGGGTTCAGGTCTAGTGACTGTGGAGGCCAGGTCATCTGGAGTAGCACCCCATCACTCTCCTTCTTGGTCAAATAGCCCTTACACAGTCTGGAGGTGTGTTTGGGGTTATTGTCCTGTTGAAAAATAAATGATGGTCCAACTAAACGCAAACCGGATGGAATAGCATACCACTGCAAGATGCTGTGGTAACCATGCTGGTTCAGTATTCCTTCAATTTTGAATAAATCCCCAACAGTGTCACCAGCAAAGCACCCCCACAACATCACACCTCCTCCTCCATGCTTTACGGTGGGAACCAGGCATGTAGAGTCCATTCGTTCACCTTTTCTGCATCGCACAAAGACACGGTGGTTGAAACCAAAGATCTCAAATTTGGACTCATCAGACCAAAGCACAGATTTACACAGGTCTAATGTCCATTCCTTGTGTTCTGTAGCCCTAACAAGTCTCTTCTGCTTGTTGCCTGTCCTTAGCAGTGGTTTCCTAGCAGCTATTTTACCATGAAGGCCTGCTGCACACAGTCTCCTATTAACAGTTGTTGTAGAGATGTGTCTGCTGCTAGAACTATGTATGGCATTGACCTGGTCTCTAATCTGAGCTGCTGTTAACCTGCGATTTCTGAGGCTGGTGACTCAGATGAACTTATCCTCCGTAGCAGAGGTGACTTTTGGTCTTCCTTTCCTGGGGCGGTCCTCATGTGAGCCAGTTTCTTTGTAGCGCTTGATGTTTTTGGCCACCGCACTTGGGGACACTTTCAAAGTTTTCCCAATTTTTCGGACTGACTGACCTTCATTTCTTAAAGTAATGATGGCCACTCGTTTTTCTTTACTTAGCTGCTTTTTTCTTGCCATAATACAAATTCTAACACTCCATTTAGTAGGACTATCAGCTGTGTATCCACCTGACTTCTGAACAACACAACTGATGGTCCCAACCCCATTTATAAGGCAAGAAATCCCATTTATTAAACCTGACAGGGCACACTTGTGAAGTGAAAACCATTTCAGGTGACTACCTCTTGAAGCTCATCAAGAGAATGCCAAGAGTATGCAAAGCAGTAATCCAAGCAAAAGGTGGCTACTTTGAAGAACCTAGAATATAAGACATATTTTCAGTTGTTTCACACTTTTTTGTTAAGTATATAATTCCACATGTGTTAATTCATAGTTTTGATGCCTTCAGTGTGAATCTACAATTTTTATAGTCATGAAAATACAGAAAACTCTTGGAATGAGAAGGTGTGTCCAAACTTTTGGTCTGTACTGTATATATATATATATATATATATATATATATTTATGGGCCTCCACAAATGAATACCTTGGAATAGTCAGGCACTCAGCTTGCTACCCACTGGCTGGCTCTAAGAGGGAAAATGTCAGGTAGTGCTGAAGATAGATATTTGTAGTAAAAGATAGAATCTTTTAAGATTTAGGATCAGTACAATATGTCACTATTTTATTTAGAACAGTATAACACGGTGTCGGTACTGTTCGGGCACTGCATAACCTTTTTATATTCAATGACCTGTTCATTATATTGCACTATTCTTCATCTGATTTTCCAGAGGGCCTCCACACATGCCTTAAACTAGCACCTACATATGAGGGCCTTCCAGCTAACAGATGTCTGTGTTAGATAGCATAACTTTTAGAAGATAAGTGGATTGGTTTAATAATGCATTAAATAGTCTGTGCTTTTTGCTTTTTTTTTCCTGCACTGTTATAAGCCAACAGGTTGAAATGAATGACACCCATGATCTCTAACTAGAATAGCCCAATTTAAAGGCTAATTCAAAGGCGGTGCCAAACTTTACACCATATTGTTTATAGCAGCTGCTTCATTTCTGGGAGGAAAAACGTCTTAGTGACAACTTTATTTTTTCCTATTTATGAAAACTGTATTATTCAAGCATTTACTAAAGCAACAAAGAAAAATGTGCAGCTTAAGTATTTGGAGCTCTTTTAATATGCTACAATTCTGTAGAAAGTGTGATGAATTGTAAAGATTTTCATATATCTATCTACTTTTATTTCTCTCCATTATCCAACATGCCTTTGGATCTAATGGCACTAAGATCAATGCATGACATCTGCCTACAGTAAGAATGAAGAAGCAGTTGTCTTATTTTTCAGCATCTATTTCATGCTGAAACAACATTTTTCATATTACCTGACATATAAAAGGAAATATATGTGTCAGAATCTTTTTTTGCTGTACTCTTTAGTTTTAAACTTGTCTAGCTCAAAATAGAACATAATGTTATAAATGTTCACTACATATTACTATACTGTTGTTATACATATAAATGATTTTATGAAATTACATTTTAGACATTGTGATTGTCCTGTGTAAATGCAAATAATGTAAATTATAGAGGTCCCTTGAACTGCTTTCCACTTCTACACCACTCTGGTGTTGTATCCAAGAGGAGAAAGAATGGAGAGATGGCTGCACATCTCTTTTAATTCATTTCTATGTGACTCCCATGCAAGTGCGTGGCCACCTCTATGCATTTATTCTTTGTCTGGATGTGATGACCAGCTGTCACCTATCCAGATAGGACAGGGTCAGAGGATCTCCATTCTTGACATAGGTTTTGGTTATTCACAATGTCTAAGATGAGAATACCTCTTTAAACACTATTCTACAATGTTATACACCAAATCCCTGTTCTTTGATCACCAGGACACCAAAATGCCTATATACACACGTGGACAAAATTGTTGGTACTCCTCGTTTAATGAAAGAAAAACCCACAATGGTCACAGAAATAACTTGAATCTGAAAAAAGTAATAATATATAAAAATTCTATGAAAATGAGCAAATGAAAGTCAGACATTGCTTTTCAACCATGCTTCAACAGAATTTTTAAAAAAAGAAAACTCATGAAACAGGCCTGGACAGAAATGATGGTACCCTTAACTTAATATTTTGTTGCATAACCTTTTGAGGCAATCACTGCAATCAAACAATTCCTGTAACTGTCAATGAGACTTCTGCACCTCTCAACAGGTATTTTGGCCCACTCCTCATGAGCAAACTGCTCTAGTTGTCTCGGGTTTGAAGGGTGCCTTTTCCAGACAGCATGTTTCATCCCCTTCCAAAGATGCTCAATAGGATTTAGGTCAGGGCTCATAGAATGCCACTTCAGAATATTCCAGTGTTTTTCCTCTTAGCCATTCTTGGGTGTTTTTAGCTGTGTGTTTTGGGTCATTATCCTGTTGCAAGACCCATGACCTGCGACTGAGACCAATCTTTCTGACACTGGGCAGCACATTTCTCTCTAGAATTCTTTGATAATCTTGAGATTTCATTGTACCCTGAACAGATTCAAGACACCCTGTGCCAGATGCAGCAAAGCAGCCCCAGAACATAACAGAGCCTCCTCCATGTTTCACAGTAAGGACAGTGTTCTTTTCAAGATATGCTTCATTTTTCCGTCTGTGAACATAGAGCTGATGTGCCTTGCCAAAAATTTTGATTTTTGTCACATCTGTCCATAGAACATTCTCCCAGAAGCTTTGTGGCTTGTCAACATGTAGTTTGGCAAATTACTTTTGTCAGATTCAAGTTATTTCTGTGACCATTGTGGGTTTTTCTTTCATTAAACGAGGGGTACCAACAATTTTGTCCACGTGTGTATAGTTTTCTATATGTATAGTTAAAAAGGAAATGTATAATTGAATTACACATGATGTACATGTGTCTTTTTTCAGTAGAATAGAATAGAATAATATGTACTCATTACCAAACAGAAATTAAGTGCTGTCATAAAACAAAAAAAACAAATAAAGCAAAAATAATCACAATACAATATACAGTATAATATCACACTGACACAATAAAAAAACTACTTGTCCTAATTCTCCATGTCATTTTTATTACATAGCAAATTATTATAAAGAGAAAGTGCATTAGGCAGAAAGGATCTACAAAATCTTTCCATACTACATTTTATCTGAACAAAACAGCTGCTAAAACTACTCATTTGTGTTATTACCTACATAAGTAAGGGATGACTGGGAATATACACCATGGGCAAAAACTGCACAAGATACTCCACTCTAAGATCTATGCAAAACTATCCAAGGGAGAAACCGCTACCAAATTGGCTGTCTATCAACATTAACAATCTATTTTAGTCCATTTACCTCAACCCCCACAACTATTCACACAAAATGTGCATTTAACATATCAGTATGATAAAAAATATCCATCATTTTCGCACATGCATTAAAAGATCTTATCTTATGTAATGGTTGTTACCTTTCTAATATTCCTTTCTAATGTACCTTTCTGATATTTCCTTTCAAGTATTTGTAATTTAAGTAACCCTTCAATGGCAAGACATCAATCTCCCCCAGCTGATATTTACAATCTTCTGGTACATTTTTGAGACATTTAACAACAACCCATTCTCTCTGTAAAGTGGTGCAAATGCATACCTTGGACAGATTAGTTGTTTCCCTTAAGATAAGAATGGGAAGAGATAGACCTTGACCAGATTGTGCACACACCAATAGCAGAGGTGCAGCCCAAGAATATTTGTTGTAACATTGTTGTATCATGTACTGTGAATTGTTGTATTAAAGTTTGCTTGATGTTATATGTTATATCACTGAAATTGCGGCCTGTTGTTTTCTGGAAGCTGTTTCATGCTCTGACTCTCTGGAGGTGGAACACAGTTACACCTGTGAACCTGCGTGTTGCTCTCCCGTGGTCAGACACATTGACATCATATGTTGCTTAGGTTACCCAGGACAAAAATGGCTCCATTTTTAAGATCCCATTCCATTAGTGATTGGGCCAGTTTGGAGCACAGCTTGTGGGGTGAATAAACTGGGTGACAACTTAGAGACAGCTTGAGGGTACTCTTAAGGATACCAAAATCACATTATTGTAATTTGTGCATTGACCATAAAAATAAATCTAACCTGTAAGTCTTCATGTTAAGATTATAATATAATTTGTTCATGATACAGTCAATGGACCTAAAAAAAACTACCCCATTCATTGTGAGGAGTGTTAGTTTGAGCATGATGAAAGACAAAATAACATTTAAGGAAATTACATAATATTAATGAAAGTGAAATGCACATTAAAAAGTCACAATAGACTTAAGGACATGAAAACACTCTGTAAAATGAATGTTATTGATCATTGCCTATGGCAACATGACTGTGCTTGTTTGCTTTTCTTTTCATTCATAAAGCAGAACTTGATTCAGTTAAATGAATAGAAAATCATCAAACACTGAGAATTGCCTCTTCAAGCACTGAGTAACAAATGAAAATTACTCTTAAGTGCTCAGAAATGAACAAGCTATGCAAACAAATCTGCCAACATGCTGTTAACTTGATTATGGGGTTTAGATCTCATAGTTAGCTAGTTACCACTGTCATGAGGCGCAAATGTATGTTCCCTGTGAAAACAGAGTATACAGTAATTAGAAGATAACAAAAGATGCACTAAAATATATACATTATATTTCATTTTATATTATTAGGAATTATTATTAACAGATTCATAGATATTAAGTAGAGAAGAGCAAATCTCGCAACATTTGTGTCTGTGAATATTTGTAAGACTCAACCCTTCTGTTTGTTTCAGGCAGAACCAGTTTGGCACAAACTGGAAGTGCTATTATTATACTATGGAGTCTCTTTAGACCCCAGAGTATAATAAGTGGAGACCAAATGGAGGTGAGTAAAAACAAACAGTTATACTCACCTTCCCTCATTTCTCCTGGGCATCCTTGAGGAATTCAGCAGTCTCCAGAATCCATTTCAGGCCTCTTGGCTGGAAGAGGTCTGAAGAGGATGCTGTGGAACCATTGGAGACCCAAGATAGGTGAGACAAAGTAAGACTTTTTGTTATTTTTACTCACCTTCCCTGGGCATCCACTTATTGTACTCTGGGGTCTGAGTAGACCCCAGAGTATAATAGTGGTTCATGGGTGATGACTACCAAAATTTTTGATGGGTTGAACCTGAAACATTTGGAGAATTCAGGTTGAATTGGGTTCTATTCAAATCTGTTTGCTCATTCCTAATATTAGCTAATCACCAAATGGAAATATACTATATCATTAAAGTGGTATTTCCATCTGGGACATTTATGATTTATTCCCAGATTTTCCCAAAAACATCCCATAGATGTGAGTTTCACCTGTGAAATCCATGTGGGTCCCCTGAACTCTGTCCCATGGCTACATTGAGTGGAGATGTGGCCATACATACACAGCTCTCTCTATTCACTTCCATCGGAATTATTCTACAAAAATGTAAGCATGGAGGCCTGGCTATTCTCAGAAGTCAAATATAAATTAATAGAGAGAGTATATGAGTGTGGCCACCACCTCACTCGCTGAAGTGGCAAGACAGGGTGTCAGGCAATCCTTGTTCTCATGAATGGAATACCCATTTAAGATATAGTATAATGTATCTGCCTAGTTAGAAAATCCTATCAATTTAATAATATATTGATACAAAATTCACAAATGTGATGTGCTATGGTACATACAATGTGTCAGTGTGTGGAGTCTATCAAGCATCCTGGCATTCACTTGTTACATTTAACTTGAAGTTTGGTCTTCAATTTCTTTGTATATTTCTTTATCAATCCTGCAACAAGTGAAATACAGTAGTTTATCAGAGAGCCTGTGAAAGTGAATGGAAAACTGAGTTCAGCGGTTACAAAAATTAGTTTTATGAGAAATATTATATATATACAGTAGTTTTCATTTCCCCAAATATATATTTATTAAAAAATCGTAAACAAAATGCTAAATAAATTGTAGGATACCTTTTCCTTCAGGAGCATTATACTGTGTGAGGCTAATGTGGAACTTTAAACTGTGTGGGGCCACTATGGAGCATTAGACTGTGTGGAGCAACTGTGAAACATTATACTGTGTAGGGCTATTGTGGGGCATTATAGTGTGTGGGGCTGCTCTGGACAATTATACTGTGTGGGACCACTGTGGGGCATTATACTGTGAGAGGCTACTGCAGAGCATTATACTGTGAGAGCTTACTTCAGAGCATTACACAGTGTGGGGCTACTGCGGAGCATTAAATTGTGTGGGGCCACTGTGGAACATTATACTGTAAGGGCCACTGCAGTGTACTATAAAAGGTGGAGGCTCTAATGAGCATTATATGGTGTGGAGGCACTGTGGAGCATTATACTGTGTGGAGATACTGTGGAGTATTATACTGTGTTGAGACACTGTGAGGCATTTTATATTGTGTGGGGCCACTGTGAAGCATTATACTGAGGAAGACATTGTGGATCATTGCTTGGAGATGCTATTGAGCATTTTATATATTGTCGGGCATTATACTGTGTGAGGAGCACCAGGGAACATTTTATATATATATATCACATTATATATGGGGGCCACAAGACAGGAAACTGCAAGATACATGGTGGGGCACAAATTTTGCCAGTATGGGGCCCCAAAATTCCTGAGAACAATATAGAATAAAAGGCAGAATGCAGTGCTAAAAGGCACAATAGAAGAAATAATACAATGGAATAGGAGGTAGAATATACAGGTGCATCTCAATAAATTAAAATATCTTTGAAACGTTTATTTATTTCAGTAATTAAATTAAAAAAGTGACCTTCTATATTTTCTAGATTCTTTGCACACATTTCAAGTGTTTTATTTCTGTAAATGTTGATTATGGATTACAGGTAATGAAAACCCAAATCTAAGAAAATTAGAATATTGTGAAAAAGTTCAGTATTGTAAATTCAGTGTGTCACCTGCCAAGGTTTCTTAAGCCTTTAAATGGTCCCTCAGTCTGGTTCAGTAGGACACACAATCATGGAAGACTTCTGACTATGAATTGTATTACTGAATTACTGAAATGAATGAATGTTTCATAAATATTCTAATTTATTGAGATGCACCTGTAAGTAGGGACATTTATTTTTCAAATGTGACTAAGTACGGTAAAGGCGAGTCTCCTGAAAAATTCTCGTTCAAAAGGAGTTCACTTCTTAAGAAAGTTTGGGAAACACTACTGGGGAAAAAGGAATAATCCTTTGAGTCTCCTTTGATCCAGCCCAGTCCCTTTTTGCCTCCGCACAGTAATAGTGCCCTTCATTGTGAAACACATGTTGTCCATAGCTGTGGCCTTCCAGGCATTGAACCAATACTTCTGGTCTCATGTTTGACCAAAGCTATTAAGGAACACTATGAGTATTTGTACAGTAGCTGGAGAGCCTAAGGTTAAAGACCATTGCTTTAATAGGCAAAAATGTAGTTTTTAATATAAGTCAGTTGTGTAGGGAGAAAACTGAGTAAAGAAATAAGGTTGCTAGATCCATATATACTAGTAATTTATGCACTTAGTTCAGCATTACATATTAATTTGTCCCAAAGATTACAAAACAATATTCCCACTTGCACTAGAAATTTAGACAGCCAGGTGAATTCTTTTCTTCTTTCCACTGTCAGATGAAATACTATTTATGTTGTGAAGATATGAGAAGCATAATAATTTTCTCCTGGATGGAGTTAGGATTCTAATGTTCGCTTTTTTAGACTACTGAATCTCTTTGTACCTGTGAAAACAAACACATGTGCCATGAAACATTTGGAGATGGCTATTTTTATTTATTGATAAAGCAGAACTGTCATCAGCAATTAAATTGTGTTAATGTTGAAATAAGAAAATAAAATGTCTTCAAACAGAAAGTCGGAGAGCTCCAATATCCCATTAAGAGAAGATGCAAAATGTGTGAAAAGAGATATGAAGGAAAATGAAGGCTTTCAACATGATTTTTATTTAAAGGAAATGACTCAGAGAAATTTAGCTTCATATTTGTTCTTTAGCCCGTGTCTTAACCTGTGTGCATGATACAGATAGCTTTTAAAAGCACCTTCCCAGGTTTTCATTGCCAGTATATAATTACTACATTTTTGGCAGCTACGTCTGTGTTAGACATTCAGATGCATATTAAGCAGATGTTATGGAGAAGCAATAGGGTTGTTGGACTTAAGATATAGTTAAAAAATATAGTAATATGTATTTTCAGTTAATTTGCATACATTTGGATAATTTTTGTTTAGTGTTTAGAGTGAGATTGTTTACCGAAACTGAACAATTAGAGATTTGTCTCGGATGAACTAAAATGGCCACCACGAGGAGATGATAGAGGGACCACCGTCACTATTATCAGCAGTAGTCCCACTATCACAGAAGAGCTGCTGTCTCTATTGAATTCATATTGAATGCTATTATCGTGTTTCTCCAAAAATAAGACCTACCCCGAAAATAAGCCCTAGCTAGATTTTCCAGGTTTTTTGGAGCAGGCTTGAAATATAAGCCCTACTCCAAAAATAAGCCCTAGTTAATTTAACCCCATCCCGACATCTGCCGTGCGATTACAGTCCTTAAAGATGGCAGCTGCTCTGCTGCAGAGCAGCTACCATAGCTGCCGTACTGGGTCTAATTCCCACGATCAGTGTCTACCCTGATCACGGGCATTGTTCAGCGTGACCTCCCCTCCTTCCCACCAAAGTAGCACAACCGCTGGAGTTAATGCCCGCGATTACAGTGGACTCTGCTAAGTGTGACCTCCGCGCTTCCCCCCACAGTTCCTAGGTCCGGTCCCAACCCCCTATAGCTACTATACCGGGGCTCCTTGTACAGCGGAGACCCGCAGTTAATGCCCGCGATCAGAGTCCACTTATCGCGGGCATTGTTGAGAGTGCCAGTCCGGGACCCCCCCCCCAATCCACCCCCCACCCACAAAGCAGAGTAACTATCCCCGGGGCCGGTTCCCACCGGTCCCGTACTTTTCACGTTGCAGGTCGGCTCCTGTGCGGCGAGATCACAGGAGCCAACCTGTTCCTTTGATAGCCTTATGAAGGCTCCCAGGCCTGTCATAGGAATATTACTGACAGAACTGGAGAAGATGTGCAAGGAAGAATGGCAGAGGATCCCCAAATCCAGATGTGAAAAACTTGTTGCATCATGCCCAAGAAGACTCATGGCTGTACTAGCTCAAAAGGGGCTTCTACTCAATACTGAGCAAAGGGTCTGAATACTTATGACCATGTGATATTTCAGTTTTTCTTTTTTAATAAATTTGCAAAAATATCTACATTTCTGTTTTTTTCTGTCAAGATGGGGTGCTGAGTGTACATTAATGAGAAATAAAATGAACTTTTTTGCTTTTAGTAAATGGCTGCAATGAAACAAAGAGTAAAAAATTTAAAGGGGTCTGAATACTTTCCGTACCCACTGTACTGTTGGGCCTCACCTCAATTCACTGGTATTTTCCCACGGCAACTGGCTAGACTTTCAACTCTTTCTGAAGGATCTTTGACTACTATTAAGCCCATACCTCTGAACAATACAAACACTGTTACTCTAGGAATACTCCAAGAACCCCACACAGTTCTGAGGGCCTCAACATTCTCTTAGCAGGGTTTAACACTCTCATGTTTTTCAGCCTGATTTCATCTGGATTGATGTACAGTATCTATGATCATCATCACTCTATCATTCCTAGACCCATTTTACAGAGGATTAAAGGCTACTGTGCTAACTTCGCCAACATCCCATTTCTCTGCAGCCACTTTACTCACTGCAGGCAACCCTGAGGTTCCCCCTAAGCTTGGTCTCCTGATGGCTTGTAGCCTAGTTCTCTGTTCACCTCAGCACAGCAGACTTCTGCTTCTCAGTCACATATTCATTCACTACCTGTATTGCATACATAAAAACAAAACGAATAGGGAACACATTTACATCAGCACATACAGTTACACAATAGACCTCTTGATAAGTGTGATACATGTTGTTCACTCTCTTACAGGAGTATAAAACGTATCTGAAGGAAAGCCACACAAACATAGATTGGTCATATTCAAACCCAGGATACAAGAAATACGAGTAAATAAAGTGCTAATAGCCACCCAACCACCAATGTCTGATGTTCAATACAAACCACATATAGTATACTTTAATGTAAATATTTCCAAAGGTGACTTGCCAAATCCAAAGCTTCCAGTTTCATGTGATGCTCTACATAGGCAGTAAACACACACATTTCAACATCTTTCCCTTGAGAAAGAACAATAACTCTGGATTAGGTTTTCCAAAGGCCACAAGAGTTGCTTTGGATGCCTGATTTACTCCTGACATTGTCATTACTTGAAAAGGTCAAAAATAAGAAACACGAAGACGCATACTGTACTTGCTCACAAACCTATGAAAAGATTGTAGACAAGTCAAGTGAATGTCCTACCGTGGGGAGTTTGGTTAAGGGCTCATCTTTTATTTATTGAGTTGAATATTGAGGCTACTTTGTGTCAACCTAGTGCATATGGCAATCTTTCAATGCTGAAGCCTTTCACCATGAAAACAGTAAACTCTAGTAATCTTCCTCTAAAATTTTTACTAAAGTTTATAAGGTTCCAGGGCCCTTACAGTAACTGACTTGTCTAGAGGTGTTTCCACTGTGTCTTCTGGTTACCTTATAATGCATCTGGGTAAATTTCACATTAGAAGTAGAAGTTAAGGAAATCCCTTGTGTAACAAACATTATATAGTATTTTTGTGATTGTTTTTTTTTTTAAATAAGAACATTACATTTTTGAGTATGCGTGAGGCATATTAAAAGAGGCTGTCTCGTGACTCATGTCACATTAGGACATCATGGGACCTCTAGTAAACAAATGGAAAGTCATTTACAAAGAGCAATAGAACCTAGTACATTACATGGAAGACCTTTTGTTTGGATAACCATGCTTTAAGTTAGAAAGTGGTTACATCAACCTTTTAGAAATTGCTTTGTTTTCTTAATTACTTTTTAACGAAATATCAGTTTTATGTAAATGTATGTGCTTCTACAGTATTTATGTTTATTATAAAATTGTATTCTATAGTTAAAGGGACTGTCCAGCAAGGGAAAAACTAGTTTTAATGTGTTGGAAATGCTAATGGATAACATTTCTATACAGTATTGCATAATTTTATTATGACAGCAGCCTAGAGGTCCCTGTTTGCAACACTGGTGCACTTCTGGGCTTGTTTTGACCCAAAAAGGAAGCTTTGTGCTGTTGGAAACCTGTGCAACCCAGCCCTGTTCTGTATCGAAGACAAACAAGTGGACTGGACTTAAATAGCCAACTTCTTCCTAGCATATCACTGGTCTTGTACTAACATAGAGAGGAAGGAAAAGAAAGGAAGGAAAAACTTTCTTTAAGTTTCAAAACAAATCCAGAAAAAAGATATTTTGGGGATGCTGTCATAATAAAAGTATATCAATACACTTCATGAATTAGCATTTCTAACACAGTGAAACAAGTTTTTCTGTGGTAGGACAAACCACTTTATTTCTTTAATGAATTTATTATATTATATTTATAAAGACAGAAAAAAAAATATTTACTAGCTGTTAATGTCTATGAGCAGGTATTGAAAATGCATCCATAGGAAGTCCAGCATGAATGTCATAATTGATGTTTATAACATAATATTATAAAAATCTACTGCTCTACTGTGTCTAGGTGCAAATGAAAACAATCAATAATGCTTAACATTTATTAATAATAGATAAGAATAAATGAGAAAAAACAATGCTTACAACAGCAAACTAGCTCTATTGGGACTGATAAACTACAAATATAACACAGAAGATTAGCAAACCATTTTTTTGTAAGAGGTATTAAAGGGCAAACAAAGAAAAAGACAAAATGTCAATGATTTCTTGACTAAGTGTTTGTTTTAACAACAAAATGCCAACATACTAAATTAGTAACTTAGAGTTGTAGCATGCTGAAAGTAGAAACATATATTTTCCCCTTGGAATTGGATGTGATTGTTCTATTATACGTAATGTATTAAAACAGAGTACTGTAAAAAAGCAAAAGATGATTTGATTTACTGTTATTGTAAATATGTTGTATCAATTATCTATCTATCTATCTATCTATCTATCTATCTATCTATACATTGTCTTAACATATATCAGTTGCTTGCTTTTTTTCTGCTTATTTCCAGGTACTTAACTAGCACTTACATCAGTCTGTGTTCTCACTGAGGATTATATTATCCTCTCCCAGACCCCCCTCCAACTCAACATTTCTAGCCAATTGAAGGGGTCTATTAACTAGAATGGAGAGCTGCTACCAGTGTCGGACTGGGATGTCTAGGGCCCACCAGTGGAATTGTTTCTAGGGGCCCACCATCAGAACCCCTGCAGATCAGCAGTACCGAGACAGGGCGGCTAAAGGTAATAACATGCCGGGAGCCATGCTGCTCACCCACTATACCATGTGCACCACTGCACTACCTAAACCTACTGCTACACCTTGTATGGCAAGTGAACAGAGTGGCTCCTAGAATTGTTACCTTTACCTGTAGCCGCACTGTCCTGGAAAAGCTGATCTGCAGAGGTCCTGGCTGTTGTATCATCGTAGATGTAATATTGATGGCCTATCCTAAGGAGAGGCCATCAATATTAGGAAGATGGACAAATCCTTTAAAGAGGTTGTCGAAGGAATTGGAACTATTTTTATTAGAAAAGTAAAAATTCACAAACAGTGTCACATACGAAAATACAATATAAAACCCATAAACAGAAACAATACATAAATCCAAAACATAGCATAAACAACATCAATAAATAAGATACAAGAAACCGGGACAAAATTAAAGACCAAAAAGAAAATCCAGCCGCAAATCAGCCCCCATCCATTCTGCCTTTCACTCCGCCTTTCACTCTCCAGTCTTTCTTCAGTCATCCGCCAGTCAAAACTCTACCTATCTTGGAAACAAAAGAAAATCCAAATAAGTAATATACAATGGAAAACATATAACACTAACAGAAAACTAACAAAAAAAACCCCAACTGAAACTTAAGAAAAAAAATTTTTTTTTTTTTTTTTCCCTTCACCACACCCGGCCAGCACCACGCCCCATGTCCTCCCATGTCCGCATAGTCCTGGTGCTGGCACCACCCGCCACCGAGCCCCTGAAAACCGACCTGGCTCTCCGCCTCATGTCCTCCCATGTCCGCATAGTCCAGAGCCAGGCCGGACACACGAAACCTATATATCAAACCCTCCACCCCC
The DNA here is from genome assembly GCA_947044405.1 of Leptodactylus fallax. Taxonomy (NCBI): domain Eukaryota; kingdom Metazoa; phylum Chordata; class Amphibia; order Anura; family Leptodactylidae; genus Leptodactylus; species Leptodactylus fallax. The sequence goes on from CAMRHE010000013.1 coordinate 9,591,287, forward strand.
AAAAGAAACCCCCCTCCCAAACAACCTACCCCCCTAAGAAAAAAAAACCCTTTTAACTACATACAATGGGAAATAGAAAAAAAATGGAAATGAACAAAAAAAATATTTTTAGTGGCAAAAGCAAATAACAAAATACCAGACAAGAAAACCAGACAAAATACAATAACAAAACCCACAATCTTATATAAATCGTTGACACCCCCTTCCCTCCCTATAAACCTCCCACAGGCCTAGGGTCGGTTATCCTCAAGCCTCTTACCCTTTCATCCTATTTCCAAAACAAAATGCCTATGTGGTGACACACCAGCCCTCCACCAGGAAGAGAGCACAAGAGGCCCGTCCCTACCTACTTGCCCTACCACTATGTCCCTATCTATCAATCTATCCCTACCCCATCCCTACCTGTCCCTCCCTACCCAAAAAAAACAAACAAACCCCACCTCTTGTGCAAAACCTTGCCCTCCCTTTCCCTATCTGGCCCTAACCTAACTACCTTTTAATCCCTTATTCTATCCCTCAGGGAACAGAAAAGGTGAAACCCCTCCAGAGGGTACCAGCCCTTTTTGCGCCCAACCCCTCATACTCCCGAGAGCGCACCCTCACCAGGTCCACCATGATGTTTTTAACCACCTCCACCTCCGGGAGGATTTTGCCTCGCGTCGACACTAGACACCGGGATGACCACAAGTGGAACCTAACCACTGCGCTAACTATAAAAAGTGTCTGGCAGTCCCTGCCCTCCGGGTGTTTGAATGCCCCATAGGCCCACTCGGCGTAGGAAAGGCCAGCCAGCCGCAGCCAACCGGTGGAGGTCCCCACCAATTTGCAAACCCTTATATTGAAGGGGCACTGAAGCAGGAAGTGCTCCATGCTTTCCAGCATGTCGCCACACTCCTCCCGAGGGCAGCCTCGCTCGTCGGAGTTCCGGTACTTCAAGTTCCCCCTCACATATAACTTACCTAGGAGGCAGCGCCAGGTCAGATCCCAAAACTTCCGAGGAAACCTTTTGGAGTTAAGAAAATGCAACCCTTCCTCTAAGGTTTCTCCTGGGCAATCTTTGAGCGCCAGAGGCTTCTGGAAGCGGGTCAACAGGACTTTGTCATCAAGAAAACGTCTTGACTGAGTCCTGATCTCCCACGCCCCCAGACCCCACCGACGAATCACTTTCAAGACCAGGGAAGCATAGGCCGGGAGATATCCATGGGGTGCACGAAGATCTTTCACTTGCCCTCCTGACTCCCATTTCTGGAAGAAGGGCCGAAACCACCCCTGGCAGGAGGCTACCCACGAAGGAGCCCCCTCGGCGGAGAGGTTTGGTAAATTGATCTTAAGAAAGGTGTTCATTAAGAACACCACGGGGTTAACCATATTTAACCCCCCTAGCCTCCTTGTGCGGTATGTAACCTCCCTCCTGATTAGGTTGAGCCTGTTCCCCCATAACAGTTGGAAGAACAGGCAACAGATCCTACTCCAACAAGACTCTGGCAAGGCACAGACGCTACCTAGATAGATCACCAACGGGAGCAGGAAGGCTTTGGCAAGGTGAACCCTTTCTCTCAGGGTCAAGGACCAACCCTTCCAGCAATCAACTCTCTGGGCGACATCCTTAAGCCTACCTTCCCAATTTTGGAGTGGGTAATCACCCTGGCCAAAATGGATGCCTAAGATCTTTACAGACCCCTGGGGTTCTGGGAGGGTGTCCGGGAGAGAAAAACCAGGCTCTCCCCCTCCCAGCCAGAGGCTTCCACACTTGTTCTTGTTTACAGCTGATCCGGAAGCCTCCGAGTAACTGTCCACTTCAGACATCACCCATTCAATCTCCTCCCGCGACGAGACAAGAGCGGTGACATCATCCGCGTAGGCTACTGTCCTCAAAGGGGAGCCGGTGCCCTCCAGGTCCATCCTGACTCCCGCCACCGGCCCACCATTAATCCGTCTAATCAGGGGATCAATGGCGAACACATACAGTAGCGGGCTCAAGGGACATCCCTGTCGGACGCCCGACCCCACCTCAAAAGGACGACCAACCCAACCATTCACAAGTGGGAAAGACTCAGCCCCAGCGTATAAGGTCTGCAGCCACTGAATGAACCCCCCAGGTAGGCCATACCTCGAGAGAGTTGACCACAAATACTCATGATTCACCCTGTCAAAAGCCTTAGCCTGATCTAGGGACAGCAAGTACCCCTTCCACCGACCTGCCCTACTCTGCTCCACAGCCTCCCTGACACTCAGGACCGCACTTAAGGTGCTACGACCGGGAACAGAGCAGTGCTGAGCCGGCGAGAGGAGCCGGGGCGCAAACTGTACCAGCCGGTTGAAAAGTACCTTCGCCAGAATCTTTCGGTCCGTATTGAGAAGTGCTATGGGCCGCCAGTTCTCAATACGGCTCGGATCCTTACCCTTTGACAGAACTATAAGGGCGGACCTCCTCATTGACTTAGGCAGAGTGCCCGAGGATAGACACTCATTAAGCACGTCAGTCAAGAGGGGAGCCAACGCTCCTTTAAAGGTCCGATAGAACTCAGATGTTAAGCCATCTGGGCCAGGTGACTTCTTGAGGGCAAGACCCTCAATAGCCCTGACGACTTCCTCTTCCCTTATAGGTTCTATCAAAACACCAAGAGAAGGGTCTTCTGCTGACTCAGGAATGGCTTCAGCCAAGAAACCTGAAATCCGATCCCGATTCAGTTCCTTCTTTGCCAAAAGGTTCGAGTAGAAAGACCTGACGACCTCCAAGATCCCTGACCTGGATCTTGTCAGGGATCCTGTACTGTCAATCAGGCCTGTTACTGTCTTACAAGTCACTGACATCTTACAGTTCCTGTAGGGGTCGGGCGAGCGGTATTTCCCGAAATCCCTCTCAAGAACCAAGGATGCGTGCCTATCATACTGACACCCTTTAAGCAAAGCCTTCACACCGGAGATATCCTCCTGGCTACCTCCGGTCGAGACCAGATGTTCAAGTCTCTTCCTCAGTGCACTGTACATGCGGTACATGTCCAGTGACCTGAGGCTTGAGAGCCGGCGGAAAAATCCCGCCACCCTTTTTTTGAATATCTCCCACCACTCTGACCTAGTGCCCTCAAGACCCAGTAATAGTACCTGATCCTGAAGAAACTCCTCAAAGGCTTGTCTTACAGCTGCCTCCTCAAGGAGTGACGAATTCAGCCTCCACAAACCTCTTCCTCTCCGGAGGGTTTCTGAAATATTCAAAGAAAATAAAATTAGGCAGTGATCGGAGAACTCCACCTCCACCACGGACACAGGGGTGGTGACGGAATTCTCCTTCAAAAAAAACCTATCTATCCTGGACCTAACACTTCCTCTCTGAAAGGTGAACCCACGGTGACCTGGGGAATGCCTGATGTGGATATCCTCCAGGCGAGCTTCACTCACTATGCTATTTAACGCGACGCCATCATAGGGCAGTCTATCTCTGGTACCTCCTCGGTCTTGGGGTCTAGTTATGGTATTAAAATCCCCACCAAAGATGACTTGTTTGCCCGTAAAAAGAAAAGGCTTGATCTTCATAAAGAGGCTTTTACGGTCCCACTTTGACTGGGGACCGTAGATGTTAATGAGGCGCAGGCTTTGCCCCTTCATGAGGACGTCTAAGACTAGGCACCTTCCCATTTCGAGTTCGATCAGCCGCTGGCATTTCACCTCTGCGGTAAAAAGCACCGCCACTCCACTATACGGCTCAGCCGCAAGAGACCAGTAGGAGGGCCCCCTGCGCCACTCCCTCCTTGCTCTGTTTATCTCTGATAGAGTACAGAGCCTGGTCTCCTGCAAAAACAAAATGTCAGCTTCAACTCGGCCAAGAAAATCAAAGGCTGCAAACCTAGCCGTATCAGACTTAATGCTGGCCACATTAATGGTGGCCAGCGTCAGTGGAGAGGGGACTGCCATTAAGACCGATTGAGCTCAATGACCTTCAGTTTCCCACCCCCTTTCCTCCTACCACCTCCACCCCTTGATGAGTCAGAAGAGGACCCGCGACTTTTCCTCGTCTTACGGGTCCTCTTCTTACATTGGGATTGGTCCATCACCTCACCTCGTGCGGTTTGGCCAGGCAAGGGATGGACTTCCCCCGTAGTTTCTCCCTGGGGAGTATTGGTAACATTTTTTACTACGGTTTCCAAAACAGCTTGAGGTGCATCGTCTCCATCTCTGGGTACCAGGCCAGCCTCCTCCACTGAAGGCAGGGGGCCCTTCCCTGAGGGAGACTCAGCAGCCCCCGACGGTCCCACCTCCCCCTCTGAAGCCTCCCCTGAGGCTGATGCGTCCTCGCAGAGGGTTTGGTACCGGTTAGGGCTGATCACTGAAAGGTCCTCGAGTCTCCGTTCCTTTGCCGGGGGGGGGGGGGGCAGATGTTTTTACCTTCGCTTTACTCGGTGACTTTCTCCTCCTGACCGTCTGTTCCTCCCCAGCACTAACGTACTGGGAAGATGAAGACAGGTCAGCCTCTTCCTCCCTCTGCAGTCTTCTCATCTCCTCAATCAGGGCCGTGCCCGTCGCTACTTCAGCATTAGAATCCAACCCAGCGGGATCAGGGGCAGAGGGGAGACACATAATACCTTCCCTCTGCTCCCTTCTCCTATCTCTCCTTCTCGCCCTTGATGGTGGCTGGGTTTTCTCCCTCCGCGTCGGCAACCTGGTCTCTCCACCTCCGACCCCCTCCTCGGTGACAGGGACAGTCTCCTCACCTGCCCCTGCCTGTCGGAGGGTGACATTAGCGAACGACCTCGGACACGCCCCGATTGGGTGACCAAGGTCACCACACAGGTGGCACCGAATCCTATCACAGGTTGCAGCTAGATGACCTAATCCCCCACACATGGCACACTTCTGCACCCTGCAGGAGGCACTCAAGTGCGAGGGATCACCACACCTGTGACAGAGCTTCGGCTGCCCCTGGTAGAAGACAAGAATCCTGTCTTTCCCGAGGAAGGTTGAGGACGGGATATGCATCACCGAGTTATCCTCATGCTTCAATTTGACCATAAATGTCCAGGCCCCCGACCAAATGCCAAACTCATCAAGGTTCTTCCGGGGGAAGTCTTTCACTTCCCCATACCTGTTGAGCCAGGTCATAATGTCCATGTAAGAAAGCGACTCGTTACGAGTCAAAACGGTCACTTTCTTAATTGCATCCTGGCGCGACACCGCCCACACATTGAAGTCGCGCCAGCCGGGCTCGTTCTTTGCCAACTCATAATTACCCCAGAAGGTTTCTAAGCCCCCCGGGGTAACAAAGCTGACATCAAACTCTGAGGAGCCGACCGGGTGAATGAGGGCAAAGATGTCACTTGCCCTAAAGCCCATCCCGAGCAGAAGTTCGACGACCCTCCTCCTCTGAGGACAAGGGCCTTCTCCCCCCCACCCGAGACGGACTACATTCCTCCGGACCGGCCGCTGCCCGGGTGTCGGGAGAGTCCACCTGGTCTCACCCCCCTCATCTCGGAACTTCCCTAGGCCAAAACGTTCAATCCAAAACCTAAGGTCCCTCGATTGACCATCCACTATCATCGTTCTCTGCCCTGCTCGTAAGGCCGCCAGGAGCTGCTGTTGTAATTCACCGTCCCTGGCCCCCAGTGATGGACACGAGGCACCCCTTGGGACCCCCGAGGCGACACTGGCATAGGAACGTACCAAGCTTGAGGCCGCAGTCCCAGCCCCCGCAACTCCAGTGCCACCTTCGGGCGCCCCCTGAAGCCCGCTCGGCCCGGCCACCACCGCGGCCACCGGGACACCAGAGACAGGAGCGGTCGTTCCCAGCGTCGCAGGCGTGGACCGGGCAAACACATTTGGCAAAGCTACTTCTGCAGCAGCCATGCCTACATTTTCCAAAGTCCTAGGAACCTCCACTACCGCATCTTTAACAAAAGGGACAGCAGTAGCAGCAGCAGCAGCAGCAACACAAGGGGTGACAGCCTCCATAGCCCCCCTCCCCTTTCCCTCACAAGGAACATCTAAGTCACTCTCTGGAACCACAGTTTTTTTCCCCCCTCCTCCGCCCTCCTCTCCTGACGCCTGCTTTTCCTACTCCCCAGTCTGCTCTTACTCACCGCTTTCTTACCCACGCTCACCATTACCTCATTCACACCGGGGCTTGCGGCCTTGGGCGGCTCCACGAGCGGGATTGGCCTATTCCGGGCCTCCGCTTCACTCTCCTCCCGCTTAGCTGGGGCGACTTGTGCCTCTGCCTCGACCTCCGCATGGTCAGCTGTCGCAGCGCTCAATGCTTTAGGAGCGGACTCGCTCCTAGCGCTGACGGCAGCCTCCGCATCACTGGTCTCATTGGCTTCCTCGGCACCTGAAACCGGAAGGGAGGGACAAGCCGCACGCCCCTTCCCCTTACGATGGACCTGGGGAGGGGCCGGCGCTACTTTGACCCTGCCCACAGGGGCAGGCTTCACCGCTTCTCTACCTCCCTTCGTGGGAGGTGCTTTTCCGACCTTGTCCGCTGCAGTTTCGGGCGCCATTTTCAATACTGCACCCAGCTCCCCAGCCACACCGCTACTTAGAGAAAGCGGGGTCTGGGGAGTCTGCGCCCCCCTTATCTCACCCGCGGGCAACACCCCAGATTCAGCCTGTGCTAGAGTCAATGGGGGTTGCCCTGCGGGAACAGTTATACCTGCTGCGACACTCACATATTTCAGGGTGCCGACTTCTTGCGGCTTAGCCTTCTTCTTTTTCCTTTTTTTTGATTCCTCCTCGTTTGCAAGGTCGTCTACGGAAAAAGCCATCTTCTCCATTCTTGCCGGGGATTCTAGCATGCATATTTCGTGGATTAGCCTCCCCGCAGCAGAACCCATATCATCTTCTGATGTTGCCGGTAATGGTGGTAAATTCTCCGGTAGCTGGGGTAAACTTGCCAATTTCTCTGGGGGCGTATAGGTCGGAATACCTGAACTCACCCTCGTAGGCTTCCGGCTACTGCCGTACTCTGCCAGCAGGCTCCCCTCTGAGTCAGTATCTGTCTCATATTCTGGATCCGAGCTTTCGGAGGACGCGAGGTCTTCCCGCAGCAGCCGCCCCTGCTGCTTGCGGTAAAAACGGTCATCATTCAGGAGTTTCTCCCTGAAAGGCCCCGCGCCCTCCAGGATCTCCCGGCATCTTTGGTCAAGCCCTTTAATTTGTTCCTTCAGCTTTTTGACCTGCTTACTCAGTGCCGGTCTCTCATGCCTTGAGGCCCTGTCACTACGGGCACGGACACTCTGAAGCTCCGCACCCATAGCGAACAGGGACCTCCTGGCTTTATCATATTCCTCAAGGGTAGTGTTAATACGCTTACTGTATGCAAGCACATCCTCGCCAGCCTTCCGAATCCCCCAACCTGATGATGGCAAGGAAGGAGGGGGGGCTTCGCTGGCCTTTTTACTTGTACAGGGCTCAGCCTCCGCCGGGGTTTTCTGACCTAGACGTCCCTTGCTGCGGGTTGCCATACCTTTTTCCACTGGAGCCTGCTGCCTCTCCAATCTTCTCCTGCTGCTGCTGCTACTGCCGTCCATTGAGAGCCTCCTGCCCCCCGCCAAGCTGGCTCGGGGGGCAGGAGCACCTTGCTCCATGGTGAAAAAACCCCAACCTTGGAAAAGGAAAGGGGTTGGAGCCTCCAACTATGACTGGAAAAACTGCTGCTGTTGCACAAACACCACACACCAAGCCTCTCTTCTGAGCTGACAAACAGACTATAGCCTCTGGTCTCAGGAGCTCAGACAGGCGTGTCTGATTCCCACAGCTGCCCCGAAGGAATTGGAGCAACCCATGTAGCTGGCGGGAGGTGTAAAGTAAAAAATAAGTAAATTAAAAAGCATACTCACCTGTCCCCGGCGCTCCGTTGTCTGCTGCCAGTGTCCATTCAGTCTCATGCCGGCGACTACTTGCTGGGAGTCCTGCACCTCATGTGATCGCTAAGACCAATTAGGTACAGGATTTCCAGAAATGAGGCGCCGCCATGAGACCGAACAGACACAGGCAGGGGACAACAGGGTGCTAGGGACAGGTGAGTATGCTTTTTTAAAAATTTTCTTATTTTTACACCTCCCTGGCAGACGACACAGTGGTCGCTCCAGTTTATGGACAACCTCTTTTAAGGGGTTGTCTGGGCAAAATTTTTCTATGGTCACTTCACTGGTCCCCCCACATAGTGGCCTCTTCACTGGTCCCCCATACTGTATGGGGAATAGTGATGGGGTCATTATATTGTGTGGGAGCAGTGATGGGGGCTAACATCCTGCGGGGGGGGACATTAAACTGTGTGGGGCATATTAAAGGGGTTGTCCAGGGTTAATCTTTTTTATGGCCTATGCTCTGGATAGGTCATAAATACCTGATCGGTAGGGGGCTGACACACGGCCCCATCAGCTGTTTGGAGCCACTTCCGGCACCTGTTCTGTACACAACACAGGGCCGGAAGCAGAAAGCTCCATCCGCTATATAGTAGCCCGGCACCTTCACTGCAGCTCAGCTCCTACTGACTTCAATAAGTGCTGAAATACAGTGAAGGTGCCCAGCCCCTATACAGTGGACAGAGCTTTCTGCTTCTGGCCCTGTATTGTGTACAGTACGGGCATCAGAAGTGGCTCCATACAGCTGATCGGTCCGGGGTCAGCCCCCTACAGATCAGGTATCTATGGCCTATCCTGAGGATAAACAGTAACAAATTATGCCTGGACAACCCCTTTAATATACACCCCTAATGCACCACACTTTAAAGAGATTGTCCAGTATAATTTTTTTCTTTTTTATAATTAGTCTGGGGGAGGTGAATCCCCCCCCCCCCCCCCCAAAAAAAACCAAACATGCTAAACATACTCACCTGTCTCCAGTGCTCCGGTGTCCTCCCAGCACGGTCCGGTCCTGCAGCTCCGCTGTCTTCTTTTTGCCGGAATTCCTCACTGGCTGTGACGTCCCAGGTCCTTCCCTTAGGCCACTGATTGGCCTCAGGGGTCACGTGATGTCACAGGTAGTCACGTGCAGAGGGAACATCAGCTGGAAGAAAACAACAGAACTGCAGGACCGAATTGCTCTGGGAGACACTGGGGACAGGAAAGAAAGTTTGTGTGGGGTTTTTTTGTTTTGTTTTTTTCACCTGCCCCTGCGTAATAAAAAAAAAATGAAGGAGCCACTGTATGGAGTATAAGCTCCACAGTGGCCCCCACCCTGTATTATAAGCTCCACAGTGGTCCCCACCCTGTATTATATGCTCCAACGTGGCCCCCACCCAATATTATAAGCTCCACAGTGGCCCCCACCCTGTATTATAAGCTCCACAGTGGCCCCCACCCAGTATTATAAGCTCCACAGTGGCCCCCACCCAGTATTATAAGCTCCACAGTGGCCCCCACCCAGTATTATAAGCTCCCACAGTGGCCCCCACCCTGTATTATAAGCTCCACAGTGGCCCCCACCCTGTATTATAAGCTCCACTGTCCCCCACCCGTAAAACCCCGCCCCCCCCCCCCCGGCCCCCACCCAGTATTATATGCTCCACAGTGGCCCCCACCCAGTATTATAAGCTCCACAGTAGCCCCCACCCAGTATTATAAGCTCCACAGTGGCCCCCACCCAGTATTATAAGCTCCACAGTGGCCCCCTCCTAGTATTATAAGCTCCACAGTGGCCCCCACCCAGTATTATATGCGCCCAATAGCCCCCTCCCCCGCTTCTTTTCAGTGCTATTATTATACTCTGGGGTCTCCTCAGACCCCAGAGTATAATAATCGGAGGCCCAGGGGAAGTGATTAAAAATAACAAACTGTCATACTCACCTTGCCTTACCTTTCCTTGGCATCCTTGCTCCATCCTGTCGTCTTCAGGCTCTTTTCCGACAACGCTGCTGAGGCCTGTGATTGGGCCTCAGCGGTCACGTGAGGTCGCACTGACGTCATTACGCGGTCGCGCCCCATGTGACCACCGGGGCCTAATCACAGGCCTCAGTCACATGACAGAAGAGTGCCGGAGAGAACGCTGCGCCCAGGAGAGGTGAGAATATGTGTTTATTATTTTCAGTCACCTCCCCTGGGCTGGTATGTATTGGAAAGGGGCCTGCTATATGCCAGGGCCCCTTTCCAATAACAGTATGTATAGCGGTCGGGGAACCAGGCTTTCCCCAACTGCTATCATAGTGGTCCGGGGCCCAGGCCATCTCCAGCTGGCCGCGGTCCCCGTACCCTGCCGGGTCCGGTCGCGGTCGCACCCCCTGCGATCGCGATCGTAACGCCACTGGTCAGGGGCCCGATCGGGATGGTCAGGATCCCGATCGGGCCCCCATGACATGAGGACTAATAGGTTGGGGGCTCGGGGCTCACCGGTGGATTCACTGCCGTTCCCCGGGGGGCCAGTCCGACCCTGGCTGCTACAAAGACTGCCTCCCTCTGGAAAACGGGCCCAAAACAACCACCCCAAAATTATTCCAACCCGGCCCCCCCAATCCCCCCCCCCCCTCTTGGTGGGGGAGGGAAAAAAAGAGTTTGTAAGGGGGCCCCCTTTTTTTGCTGCCGCCCCCCCCTGGAAGAAGGAAAAAAAAAAAGAAGAGTAAAAAGAAGAGAAGAGGCTTTTTTTTTTTTTTTTATTTTTTTTTTTTTTTTTAATTTGTTGGTTAAAGTTTAAATAAAATTTTTTTCCTTTTTGGTTTTTGGAAATGCAAAATGCAGAATTTTTTTCTGCTGCGTTTCAGAAGCAGGAAAAATGCTGCATTTCCTCAAAGTGGGGCCTTAGCCTTAATCTGTTCAACAGTTATTAGGATTGTTAGCTCCAACACTATCAGTATCAGTATTCAGCCACATATGGTCGTCACGGACACTTCAGCCACGAATGCTAAAGCACTATGGACCACCCACATGGCTAATTACTGCTAACAATGCTGGAGCAAACTGCAGTACAAACTGCAGTACAAACAATTTCACATAAAACTAATGAAATAAAATTTCATAACATGCCAAAAAAACTCATGAAAGACTGCAGTTCTCAACACAACGACTAGGTGGCCACATATTGATACATATCAGTTAATAGTACAATATTGTGAAACAATCTTCAAAAGCTGCCGGTCTAGTGAGATACATATCAGAATATGGCCAGCTAAGGAAGGACACATCTGTATTTTATAATTTTGCCAGTAGTGGGAACCTGTCCCCCCAAATAGGTTCCTGTGACACATAGCCAACACCTTTTTCCAACAGCTACAAGCAGTGAAATCTAAGCTGATTAACCTCTTAGATTCCACCATCATTATTGGTGGGGCATCTAAGTGGTTTCTTAGTGTCTGCCCACCCTCATCGGCAATTCTGCAATGCCAGGGGCAGAATGTTATAGAAGTACATTCACTTTCATTTTAGAAACTACAGTACATTGTGATGCAAAAAAAAAAATCAATGTACTATAGCACCAATCACATCACCTGCTATTCATGTCCCAGTATACAGTAGGATTAAGTGTAAATCTAAGATATATATATATATAGTACAGACCAAAAGTTTGGACACACCTCCTCTTTCCAAGAGTTTTCTGTATTTTCATGACTATAAAAATTGTAGACTCACACTGAAGGCATCAAATCTATGAATTAACACATGTGGAATTATATACTTAACAAAAAAGTGTGAAACAACTGAAAATATGTCTTATATTCTAGGTTCTTCAAAGTAGCCACCTTTTGCTTTGATTACTGCTTTGCACACTCTTGGCATTCTCTTGATGAGCTTCAAGAGGTAGTCACCTGAAATGGTTTTCACTTCACAGGTGTGCCCTGTCAGGTTTAATAAGTGGGTTTTCTTGCCTTATAAATGGGGTTGGGACCATCAGTTGTGTTGTTCAGAAGTCAGGTGGATACACAGCTGATAATCCTACTGAATGGAGTGTTAGAATTTGCATTATGGCAAGAAAAAAACAGCTAAGTAAAGAAAAACAAGTGGCCATCATTACTTTAAGAAATGAAGGTCAGTCAGTCCGAAAAATTGGGAAAACTTTGAAAGTGTCCCCAAGTGCGGTGGCCAAAACCATCAAGCGCTACAAAGAAACTGGCTCACATGAGGACCGCCCCAGGAAAGGAAGACCAAGAGTCACCTGCGGAGGATAAGTTCATCTGAGTCACCAGCCTCAGAAATCGCAGGTTAACAGCAGCTCAGATTAGAGACCAGGTCAATGCCACACAAAGTTCTAGCAGCAGACAAATCTCTACAACAACTGTTAAGAGGAGACTGTGTGCAGCAGGCCTTCATGGCTGCTAGGAAACCACTGCTAAGGACAGGCAACAAGCAGAAGAGACTTGTTTGGGCTAAAGAACACAAGGAATGGACATTAGACTTGTGGAAATCTGTGCTTTGGTCTGATGAGTCCAAATTTGAGATCTTTGGTTCCAACCACCGTGTCTTTGTGCAACGCAGAAAAGGTGAACGAATGGACTCTACATGCCTGGTTCCCACCGTGAAGCATGGAGGAGGAGGTGTGATGGTGTGGGGGTGCTTTACTGGTGACACTGTTGGGGATTTATTCAAAATTGAAGGAATACTGAACCAGCATGGTTACCACAGCATCTTGCAGCGGCATGCTATTCCATCCGGTTTGCGTTTAGTTGGACCATCATTTATTTTTCAAGAGGATAATGACCCCAAACACACCTCCAGACTGTGTAAGGGCTATTTGACCAAGAAGGAGAGTGATGGGGTGCTACGCCAGATGACCTGGCCTCCACAGTCACCAGACCTGAACCCAATCGAGATGGTTTGGGGTGAGCTGGACCGCAGAGTGAAGGCAAAAGGGCCAACAAGTGCTAAGCATCTCTGGGAACTCCTTCAAGACTGTTGGAAGACCATTTCACGTGACTACCTCTTGAAGCTCATCAAGAGAATGCCAAAGCAGTAATGCAAAGCAGTAATCAAAGCAAAAGGTGGCTACTTTGAAGAACCTAGAATATAAGACATACAGTGCTGGCCAAAAGTATTGGCACCCCTGCAATTCTGTCAGATAATACTCAATTTCTTGCAGAAAATGATTGCAATCACAAATGCTTTGGTAATAATATCTTCATTTAATTTGTCGTCACTGGAAAACCACAAAAAGAATTGTCAAAAAGCCAAATTGGGTATAATTCCACACCAAACATAAAAAAGGGGGTGGACAAAGGTATTGGCACCCTTTGAAAAATCATGTGATGCTTCTCTAATTTGTGTAATTAACAGCACCTGTTACTTACCAGTGGCACATAACAGGTGGTGGCAATAACTAAATCACACTTGCAGCCAGTTGAAATGGATTAAAGATGACTCAACCTGTCCTGTGTCCTTGTGTGTACCACATTGAGCATGGAGAAAAGAAAGAAGACCAAAGAACTGGCTGAGGACTTGAGAAGCAAAATTGTGAGGAAGCATGATCAATCTCAAGGCTACAAGTCCATCTCCAAAGACCTGAATGTTCCTGTGTCTACCGTGCGCAGTGTCATCAAGAAATTTAAAGCCCATGGCACTGTGGCTAACCTCCCTAGATGTGGACGGAAAAGAAAAATTGACGAGAGATTTCAACGAAAGATTGTGCGGATGGTGGCTAAAGAACCTCGACTAACATCCAAACAAGTTCTAGCTGCCCTGCAGTCCGAGGGTACAACAGTGTCAACCTGTACTATCCGTCGGCGTCTGAATGAAAAGGGACTCTATGGTAGGATACCCAGGAAGACCCCACTTCTGACCCAGAGACATAAAAAAGCCAGGCTGGAGTTTGCCAAGACTTACCTGAGGAAGCCAAAAACTTTTTGGAAGAATGTTCTCTGGTCAGATGAGACAAAAGTAGAGCTTTTTGGGAAAAGACATCAACATAGAGTTTACAGGAAAAAAAAAGAGGCCTTCAAAGAAAAGAACACGGTCCCTGCAGTCAAACATGGCGGAGGTTCCCTGATGTTTTGGGGTTGCTTTGCTGCCTCTGGCACTGGACTGCTTGACCGTGTGATTGGCATTATGAAGTCTGAAGACTACCAACAAATTTTGCAGCATAATGTAGGGCCCAGTGTGAGAAAGCTGGGTCTCCCTCAGAGGTCATGGGTCTTCCAGCAGGACAATGACCCAAAACACACTTTAAAAAGCACTAGAAAATGGTTTGAGAGAAAGCACTGGAGACTTCTAAAGTGGCCAGCAATGAGTCCAGACCTAAATCCCATAGAACACCTGTGGAGAGATCTCAAAATGGCAGTTTGGAGAAGGCACCCTTCAAATCTCAGGGACCTGGAGAAATTTGCCAAAGAAGAATGGTCTAAAATTCCAGCAGAGCATTGTAAGAAACTCATTGATGGTTACCGGAAGCGGTTGTTCGCAGTTATTTTGTCTAAAGGTTGTGCTACCAAGTATTAGGCTGAGGGTGCCAATACTTTTGTCCGGCCCATTTTTGGAGATTAGTGTAAAATGATCAATGATTTGACTTTTTTTTTCATTCTCTTTTGTGTTTTTTCATTGCAAGCAAAATAAATGAAGATATTATTACCAAAGCATTTGTGATTGCAATCATTTTCTGGAAGAAATTGAGTATTAGCTGACAGAATTGCAGGGGTGCCAATACTTTTGGCCAGCACTGTATTTTCAGTTGTTTCACACTTTTTTGTTAAGTATATAATTCCACATGTGTTAATTCATAGTTTTGATGCCTTCAGTGTGAATCTACAATTTTTATAGTCATAAAAATACAGAAAACTCTTGGAATGAGAAGGTGTGTCCAAACTTTTGGTCTGTACTATATATATAAATAAATAAAATAAAAAAAACTAAATAAATAATTATTTTACCAATTTTTTTACAGAAAAATAATAAAAAATAGACATATTTGTTATTGATGCATCCATAATAACTACCTCATATTATAAAAATAGAATTTTATTCATCCCATATACTTAACACAGTAAAGAATCAAAATAAAAAACAACAAAATTGCCTCCAAAAATATATATAAAAAAATTATCAAACAGTCAAATATAACTCAAAATGGTACCAATAGAAACATCAGAGGTTCACTCAAAAAGCAAGCCTTTATACAGTTCTGATTGTGGAAAAATTTAACAGTTATGGCTCTCAGAATATGGTGCCACTAAAACAAATTATTTTAGGCAAATAAGTTATATACCTATATAGACTATATAGCCATTCAACTAAGAAAGAGTTAATAAAATTTGGTCAATAAGCTAAATGGTTCCCAAAATAGTGCAGTAGAAAACTACAAATTGTTGTGCAAAAAACAAACCTTCATATGGCTATGTCAACATTAAAATTAAATAGTTTTCTCTTTCGGAATGTCACAATGGAAAAAAAAAAGGTCCTGTATCCTTAAAGGGGTATTCCCACAAACATAACCATTTTTAAATTTACAGATAATTAAAAGTTAAACATGTTTGCAAATATAAGTAATTAAACATTTTGCAAAGTTTTAAAGATTTTTTCTAAATATCTTGTGGTCACAAGTTGTTGTCTTGATCGGTTTCCAGTGGATAGAGGACCTTTTCTAAGGTCAGAAAATCAGCAATGATATCCTTATTGTGGCCGGGATAACTTCTGATACATGTAGTGTCCCTGCCTGATAACCCAGATACAATAAGAAAATCATGGCTGGGTTCCTGACTAGTCCCAGACCATAGAAAGTTTCTGCATTAGTGATCATATCCATTGGCAACCGATCAAGACAACAGACGTCACCACTAAGATTATTAGAGAAAATCTTTAAAACTCTTCAGAATTTTTAACTACTTATATTTGCAAAAATGTTTAACTTTTAATTATCTACAAATATAGATATGATTATGTTCATGAGAATATCCCTTTAAGTATCAAAGTTGGTTGCATCCTTAATGGGTTAAATTGCATTTTAAGCCAATATAAATAAGTTACATCTATTGTTGAGATAATGTAAAATATAACATTTATTGTGTAAAAACTGAGCAGTTCTACAAACGTAAATTGTGCTAGTGGAGGTAGAACTTAAGGGTGAACACAGACACTAAGTGAGTACTAAGACTTTTTCCATTGTAATAGCATGGGTCCCATAGGTAACTAAACCAAATTGCAACATAATGTGATACCCTGCAGGCCTTTATACAGTGAATGAAATGAAAATTGTTACAAATGGCAAAGCATAAATGTCAAGAATAGAAGCTCTGACTTAGGCAAAGCAGGAGATTTGCCTTAGATAGCCTTTAAAGTTCACCGAGGATCTATAAAATGGGATGTTGACATAAAACCCATTAGTACTTACTGAAAGAGGATATGAAATGTAAGAGTAAGGAAAGACGTGGGATGAAAATGGGCAATTTACCACTGCATTAAGTAATGTTATTATTTATGGCACAAAGGCATACTTTATTCATTTTATGTTTACTTCATTTTAGCCAAAGAACTGTGTGAAAGTACTAAGACCATCTTTACTACAGCCCTGAAAACACACATTTTAGAAAATAATGAACATGTAGCAAATGTATTGAATCTGGGAGTTGACCTATTTTCTGTAGAATATTACCATCTTGTGCTAATCGTAGTTTCTTGACATCTAGCATTTTATTCTCAGAAACATTAACAGAAGATTGAGCGTGATTTTCTTATTCTGTTAATATAAACACTGGGGAATGTGAAAAGGTAATATCTCATACAGCTGGGTATCATTTATTGTATATGGTGACTATTTCGGTATTATAAGATGTGTGGATCACATCTAATGTTCATTCTACAATAGGTGTTGCTGATGGAGTTTTCATTAGATTTTCATCTGTTTATGTACATAGAATGCCTAGGCTCAGAGAACAGAGGTGATCTACTGAAGTATATCTGAAGTCATACTTGAAGTGCAGTTTCTTCCTCCTGAATTCTCACTTATCCACTTATACAGTATTTTGTCAAACTTTTTAGGCTAGTTGTAAAAGATGAAAAACAGGACTGTTTACCACCTATTACAATAATGATTGAATAAAATGTGTAACTACTATGTTAGGGTGGGTTCACACTTGTGCCCGGACTCCGTCCGCCATGAATCCGACCTAAATGTCGGAAAAAAAGATTGGGAAAGGATAGGGAAAGTTTTGAGACAGGTTTGCTTAAAAACCCATTCACTTCAATGGGTTTTTAAAGCAATGCGCGGGTGTGCGCTTACACCCTCTGCGCCACGAAGCCATTTTTTTCATCAGACACAAAGTCCTGCATGTCTGACTAGGGAGTTGGAGAGTTGGCAATGTCATATCAAAGGTGCGTGACCAAAAAAAATAGTATAGGAACTTAGTATAGGGACATCTACCAAAAAGCCAATATGGCATAGTAAATCGCCAGAATTGTATGGACCCACAGATAAAAATTAACATGGCATTTTTACTGCACTGTGAAGATTGTAAAAGCAAAACCCAAGAAACAATAGTGGAATAAAGTTGTTTTTTTCAACTCAACTGCATAAATTGCCATGTTCTCAATACATTAGAAGACACAAGTGATAGTGGCATTAGATGTGTGGAGATGTGAACTTAGCCTTACCTGCATTCCTATGTAAACCACAGTGATGTTTCATTGACTACAGATAATGTAGATGCCACCTGCAGACCTATGCAACACCTCAGATAACACAGTGATAATTCTCTGACTCAAAGAGTTATCACAATGTTATTTAAGGTTTTACATAGGACTGCAGATAGCATCTATATTATTTGTACTCGGAGATGCTAAGTAAAAGTAATATAGTAGTTGTTATTTTCAGTCCTTTGTAACAGTGCAGATAATGTAACATATTGATAACTTTTTACATGATGACCTACTGTACCTGTAAATGCTTACTGGAAATCCTTTACATAGGGGATGATCTATCTGCTGACACTGTGCACTGAGCAGGTTTGCAACATCAGTTTCAGCCAGACTCACACAAATAACAAAGTTATCAAGTCAACAGTTCATTCAGCCTAGTTTGCCAACTTGTATTCCCTGTCCTGACTACTTGTCTCCCACCAGCGAAATGGGGAGGAGTTATGGCTTCTTCAGCCATGATGAAGAGACGAAGGAGGAGCTTAGTGTCAACACCTTGCTCCTGTCCATTGAGTTTCTCCTGTCCTGCAGCCAAGACAAGGAGCTGGAGCAAATAAAATACCAGCTGAGCCAGTGAATTACCATGCAATCATTAATATTAGGGTCTACTCTGATTGGCGCAGGGCCTTGCAGATTGAGAAAGCTATTTTGTAGGCCAACCTTCATCCACACATCTCCATCTGCTTTGAATGACATTTCAAATGTTCTTGTTATCAATGCAAAATGAGAACATTTAGTGGCACATGATTTGGCTCCATAATCAGCTCCAAATTTATTTTTTTCTAAACAGTGAGGGCTTATTATTGTGCCAGGACTTGGTCCAATTTAAGGGTCATCTAGTGACTACTCCAACACTACTCTGTGATTCAGATTCTTTAGCTATAAGTTCATTTCTTTATCCCATAAACCTACCAGGTGTTACCTACAGTATATGTACAGTATGAGCACTGAACACCCAATGGCTAATCTTAATAAACTTTCCATGCAAATACTTTCTTTTGGTTTTGGTTTGTTTTAGTGTGCATATGTTTTCAATAAGGAAATTGAAATAAGCTACTGTCAAACTCCTCTATCAAGCACATCATATACATTGGATGATCAGTCAGTCTTTTCTTGACCCCCTTCCCTAAATATGCCGTAATAGTGCAACATATGTTGGGACATTAAACATGATGTCCGCTCAAGAAATGAGCAGTTACTTTAACCACCAGATCTCTGCTGTTTTACACAGCAGAGACCCATGTCAATGCCCAGAATAAAAGTTCTCACTGATCGTGGGTATTAATCCATCATACAGAATATCAAATGGTGCCATTACAAAGTCAAATTTGTCCCCCAAAAATAAGAACTCATATGGCTCTGTGAACAGAAACATAAATAAGTCATGGCTTTTGGATGGTGGTGAGTAAAAAATTAATATGTAGAGGCCAAAAATGTAACACATGTAAGTTTAAGCATATGGCCATTCTAAGTCATGGAGAGGGAACGTAACTGATCAAAAATCAGAGGCATATCACAAACATAGTGGGAGAGATTTATTAAAACTGGAGTTCCGTACACTAGACTTAATAAAGGTCCCAAAAGACACAAGGCATGACTGATTTATGAAGAGGAAATGGTGTGGCCAGAAACCAGGAGTGAGTTATAATAAATATATTGGATCAAGGCATCCCTGGCCTGCCCCACTCTCCTCCAGCTCCGCCCACGCTTGCAGAAATTGGTGAGCAAGGTGCAGAATGGTGGATATAGTGCACCAAATATGTGCCACATTATCATCCATTGAAGCCAGGAAACTGAGGTATATGGAATAATAATTTCCCCCCATCATTCTTAAAAAAATTGATGCAATCAATTGATTTTTATGACAATATATTCTCAGCTTTATCAGAAATACCCTAATGTGCAGCTATATACCGATGTGTATTCTCTTATCTGGCTTTTAGTGTGATATCAATACTCTCTGTTATCCACATCATATGTGCAGCACGTATCTAAGATTATGGATCTTATCAACAATTGATAAAATGTATTTGTATTTTTCCTGTCTGAAATGAAATGGACCCATGGCAGATGTGGCTGCTGTTGTATAACATATTAGCACTTTCCCTAAATTATAATCTTTTACACTCAATATTATTTCATTCACGTTTGTTATAATACATTTATATTAAGAGGGTATGCAAAATACAGGTATCGAAGAATATTTAGGCTTCAAGGCAGCATGAAATTGTTTTTTTAGCATCTGAACAAGCACAGCAGAGGATTTACAGTAATCTCATTCATTTCTTCTTCTTTTTTGCCTGTGCTTGACTCACAATATAAATTACCGTGTATGTTCTGCAGAGTACAAATTTAAAAATCATTAGAAGATGTCAAAATTTGTGTAGTTTCCTATACAGACAGGCACAGAAATATACCCTTTAGTGGAAACTATTAAAAATACTCCTCTCCAAAGGAAACATGCCATATTATTAGTGCTCCAGTTACCATAGCCAGCTATTGCCTATCTCTTAATTGTTCATTTTGTTGTAATAAAGCAGTACTTTGTCAGTAAAGGGTAATTTTCTATTGATTTATTTTAATCTGTTTTCAGGGAAACTGTCTAGTCTACCATCCAAAAATGCTTACAAATAACAATTAATAGCAATTAGTGTTACACAACATGAATCTATGGTTGAGTATGGCATAATGTTGTGTCATCAGGTTTAACAGGAGAGAAATCATTTGAACTTTGACATTAGCATGTATACAGATATATATGTGCACCACTTAGTCACTGATTTCTGCTTATCCTCTTCAAGGTGACTTTATGAAATGAATAAAGATTAATAAGTATCTATACGACATATCAATAAAGATTTGTAAATGCAAAAATAGACAGGTATTTATTTTAAGAATTTATATGGAATGTTTATGAGGACAGAATCATTTAATAGCTCTTGTGAATCAAATTTTCAGAAAATTGCAAATAATGAAGGGGGAAAATTGAGGAACACATTATCAATCTTTACTAGATTCTGAAAATGATAACCTCCATATTAGAATCAGGATTTAAAGGGCTTTTCCCACAAACAACATGAACCACATAATAGGAGATCACTTAGGGTTCTGCTGCTATGGTCTCAACCAATGAAGGGAATGGGGTTCCTCAAGTCCCTTTTTGAATGGAATGTTAGTCCACATGCATGACTGCCTCTCCATTCACTGCACTACTAAAGGACTGGTAGAGTGCTGTATATGGCTATTTCTGTCAGTCCCATAGAAGGGAATGGGGCATTGGTTACACAAAACCCTTTTAATAGAAAGCATGAAGATAAACAATAGGTAAGACTCATTTCAATTAAAAATTTTGAATTACCAAACTCCAAAGTAAATGTTGTTATCTATTGAGATAGATTTTTGGCACAATTCTGTGAAATCAATATGACTGAATATCCAGTACATATGCAAGTACATATGCAAAGATTTGGATGTTACTGTATATACACCATTATATTTATGTCACTAATAGTACCTTGTGAACTGGTTGTTAATTGAACAACTTTTTCCCGGTATTGCAGTGGTTAAAGTGTCTTCAATGTTATAAATAAATATGTAATAAAATAATGTGAGATTGTTTTTTTACTTTATGACTTCCACAAGCTTCTGTGTAGGCTTTCCCAATAACTATTTGTCACTGGTCCCACAGATCAAAATAAGCTGTCTAGTTTAGCAGTATACTGTATATTACAATATGATCAAAGGTTTCAGCTCAGTTGTATAATTAAACCCATTTTTCTTAACAAACTTCACCAGAAATTAATACACTTTGTTGGATCGATTACACACATAACATTTGTTCTTTGCTTTGGATCACAGGTGTAACAAGCAACCATGGGGCTCCTAAGAAATCTTGTCATGGGCTCCCACTCTTCCATGACATCCTTAAGCAGCAAGTTCACAACTTGAAAAGTATATGATTATATTGGTTTCCTCTACACACAGGGATAACCATTTCACAGTACAGGAATAATACATACAGTTAGGTCATAGTACAGAGATTAACACAGAGAAGGCAAAATACAGGAATAATGCACATATTGATGTCACAGTGCTGGGATAATAAATACTTACATGTCACATTGCAGGGATAATGTACACAATGATGTCACAGTACAGGGATAATAAACAGTGGTTTCACAGTGCATGGATAATGTGAACACAAAAAGGTCTCACACCATATGAAAAAAGTCATTATAATGATGACGCATGCAAACATTATGATGTCCGAGTAAAATAATGGATGCACATTCAGTTTTCCACATCCTCTTCCATCATCCACAGTATCACTAATTGCTCCCTAGGTCTCAATGGAATTGGGCCCCCTTAATTGTTAGGTCTACTACTCTTGTACTCTTGTACTCTTGGAACATACAGTAGCTACAGCTTTCTGTCACTTACTGCCTTACACATTATATATAAAGTTTATCACCTTATTTTACCAGTAAAAATGTTTGACATGCATACTACATAGGAAAACCACCACCCTCAAATAGTTGTCCACAGGTCTAATGTGTCTAGGTATAAACTTGCCCCAGTGTCAACACTTTCCTTCATTAAAATATATGTACTACTGTTTGAAAAAACCTCATATCACACCAGCAGAACGTATGTTTCATTTGCATCATATATGGTTTGCAAGAGATTTTGATGTCTATTATGTAGCAACATTTTAGGATGTTGTTGCTTGATACTGTAGATATTTATCTGATAGAAGAAATCTATTTATTAATGGCTGGCTCCATTTGTTTCATATTTTGATATTGTTTGATTCATGTTTATGCTTACGTGTTCCAAAAATCAGTATATTGGGGATAGGATAGGTACCATCACTAAAGGTCTATTTAGTACTCTTTATTGCTCTTTTGCTCTTTTTTGCCCTTTTGCATGATTTCGAAGAGAACATTGTGTGTGTGTGTGTGTGTGTGTGTGCATATATATAGATAGATAGATAGATAGACTGACGAGAAAAAGGGTAACAATATTTTGAACTTTTGACTTTCTGGTTCCATATCTCACCATCCCCTACAGCTTCAAACATGAGACTACCATCATTTTATTCATTTTATAAACAATCATCTTGGCTATCTCATGTATAAATTTGACTTGCAACTATTTAGCATATGATTAGTTATGCAGATTCTTGTCAGGTAACTGCATTGTTACTCTTTTGCTCCTAAAAATCTAAATTTTTATTTTTATTATTTTGTTTGTATTTTCACTTTCAACACTGCCTGAATCTTTCTGTGCATGCCCTCGATCAGATTCAAGCATGTCTTAAGTGAAATCTGATCTCAGGTCTCTTCTACACATTCCCAATGTTGGTGCATACTGGTCAACTCATTTGGGTACAAATACAGCTTTTTCTTCTACTCTATCCACAAGCATTCAATTGGGTTGAGGTCTGGGGACTATGGGGGCCAATCCAGCACCTCTACTTTATTGTCATCGAACCATTTCTTCACTAATCTCGACGTATGCATCGGGTTGTTGTCTTGCTGGAACACTATGTTGTCCTTTTCATACCCATAGTACTTGAGTGTACAAAGTAACTTGTCTTATAGGATACTCACAGATAGCTCAGCATTGAGACCATCATCGCTCCTGGTCAAGTATCCAAGGCCTTTGACTGTGAAACAACCCCATTTCATCAGGCTTCTTCCACCAAGCTTGACAGTCCCTTTGATTTCTCAATCCGTTATCCCTCTTTTTCCTTGTTTCTTCCAGACCCATTTGCAGTCATCAGAGCCCAGTCTATTGACTTGCGTCTCATCGCTCCAACTCACTGTTTCCAATTTTCTACTGTCCAGTTTTGATATTCTTTTGCAAACTCGAGTCAACGCTTCTTATGATGGTATTGAAGTCAAAGTTTTGTCACCTTCTTTCAGGACACCATTCCTGACTTGTGTAATCTCTGTGATCTCACTACTGCCATGCTTCTCGCTCCAGAACTGATAGACTTTGCGATAAGCCGACTTGTTGTCTCCAATATTTTGCCTTGATGTCCACCTCTTGGCTTTTTAATGAATGGATGGACTTCATTTTGTATTATTCCAACTGTCATGGCATTCACATGATGCAGTTTGGCAATTTTCTTGGTCGAGAGATCGTTATTGATGAGCTGAATGATGTTGTTTCTCTTTTCTTGGGAAATCATCTTCATGGCTGATCCTTGATTTGGACCAGTGACCTTTCGCTTGGGAATTAACCTAATGACACACTGAGCTTTTAAGGAATGTGAGAACAAGTTGTAATTTGTAGTATACAAGAAGAAAAAGATTTTCTACCACAAGGCGTAAAACAGTAACAATGCAGTTACATGACAATCAGGGCTCTGGCTGGGCCAGTCAAGAATGGTCACAGAGTTGTAAAGAAGCCACTCCTTTGTTATTTTAGCTGTGTGCTTAGGGTCATTGTTTTGTTGGAAGGTGAACCTTCAGCCCAGTCTGAGGTCCAGAGCACTCTGGAAGAGGTTTTCTTCCAGGATATCTCTGTACTTGGCCGCATTCATCTTTCCTACAATTGCAATCAGTCGTCCTGTCACTGCAGCTGAAAAACACCCCCATAGCATGATGCTGTCACCACCATGTTTCACTGTTGGGATTGTATTGGGCAGGTGATGAGCAGTGCCTGGTTTTCTCCACACATACCGCTTAGAATTAACGCCAAAAAGTTCAATCTTCATCACATCAGACCAGAGAATCTTATTTCTCATAGTCTGGGAGTCCTTCATGTGTTTTTTGGCAAACTCTATGCGGGCTTTCATATGTCTTGCACTGAGGAGAGGCTTCCTTTGGGCCACTCTGCCATAAAGCCCCGACTGGTGGAGGGCTGCAGTGATAGTTGACTTTGTGGAACTTTCTCCCATCTCCCTACTGCATCTCTGGAGCTCAGCCACAGTGATCTTTGGGTTCTTCTTTACCTCTCTCACCAAGGCTCTTCTCCCACGATTTCTCAGTTTGGCTGGACGGCCAGGTCTAGGAAGAGTTCTGGTTGTCCCAAACTTCTTCCATTTAAGGATTATAGAGGCCACTGTACTCTTAGGAACCTTGAGTGCTGCAGAAATTCTTTTGTAACCTTGGCCAGATCTGTGCCTTGCCACAATTCTGTCTCTGAGCTCCCTGGGCAGTTCCTTTGACCTCATGATTCTTATTTTCTCTGACATGCACTGTGAGCTGTGAGGTCTTATATAGACAGGTGTGTGCCTTTCCTAATCAAGTCCAATCGGTTTAATTAAACACAGCTGGACTCCAATGAAGGAGTAGAACCATCTCAAGGAGGATCAGAAGGAAATGGACAGCATGTGAGTTAAATATGGGTGTCACAGCAAAGGGTCTGAATACTTATGACCATGTGATGTTTCAGTTTTTCTTTTTTAATAAATTTGCAAAAATATCTACATTTCTGTTTTTTTTTCTGTCAAGATGGAGTGCTGAGTGTACATTAATGAGAAATAAAATGAACTTTTTTTTTGCTTCTAGCAAATGGCTGCAATGAAACAGAGTGAAAAATTTAAAGGGGTCTGAATACTTTCCATACCCACTGTTATATATATATATATATATATATATATATATATGTATATAAGTTTTCATAACAAGAATGAGTATGTTAGAGAAAATAGGTAGTTTAGTGAGTAGTACTTATTATTGCAATATAGGACAATTGTTCAGTAGGATCTGTAGACACCATATAGGTAAATCTAAAAATATAAAAAATATCTGAGACCTATACGATAGTTTGAATATAAAAGTAATCCAAGGATCAAATGGGATAAAATGGTTTAAAGTAGAACAAAGTATGTACTGTGTAACTTGAAGCTTGATATTTCTGTGAAGCCTGAGATCTATATTTGTACATCACCTCTAGGTTAAAGGTCTATACTTAAAAGACCAATATTACAGTGCTGGGAATGATTGCTGTATGAAATATAATTATTCCTTTAATCCCTAATTCTTACTTTGTATGTTTGGGAGCATGTCATCAAATGAACTATTAAAATCACTGTATAATTTCTGAACTTGAAGCTTATTTCTTTATATTTTTCTCTTATATTAAACTTTGATGTATTTTAAATTTGACTGCTTTTACCTTTTATGAGTTGTGGTGCTTGGTACCGTAGCTCTTTCTCATTCAGGTCCATTCAGGTGGATGGGATGAGCTGCAATGCCTGGCACAGCTGTCCATATGAATGAATTCTCTTTTTGTAAACAATGATAGGAATGCATCACACACAGGAGGACCATGGACTCTAATGTGCTGACTGTGGTAACTCACTGATTAAATGTTGATGACCTCTCCTAAGCATAAGAAATCAAAGTCCTGGAGAACCATTCAAAGTCGCAATTTTTGAAAACATGCATTTAAAAAATAAATAATTAAATAAATAAAAATCCCCATTCAAATATTTTTAAATGTCTCAAAACCATTTATTATTTTCCCTGTGCCTTTTTTTTTAGATGCTAAAGTACAACCGATAAGAAGAACATCTCTTCATGTATCCCTGTATGGATATGTTCACATGGCGGAATTTGTTGCTGAATTTAAGGTGATTCCACCTCAAAATCTGCTCTAAATTCCCCTTGAAACCAGCCTCCATAGATTTCAATGTGAAGCAGATGCTTTTGCAGTTTTTTTTTTCCTTTAACTGTGTTTTTCAGCTAGCCATCTTCAGGTGGATAACTGGTAACTCCCATTGCAGTTAATTGGAGGCAGAAAAAATATCGCCTGGCATGAGCAGAATTTGACGCAGAATTCGGTCAAGCTGAAAAATTCAGCTTCAGAAACATAGTTTATGTGGTTCCTGCTTAGATGGTAACTCATTCTTTTCATAGCAGCATAGTGTCCTCTAACTGAGACCGCTTGTCAGAGAGAACTGAGAAATGAAAGGGGATTAGAGCCCTTACATTCAGGCACAGATCTTTCACTGAAAGCACTACATATCCCATGAAAGTCAATATTTCCAAAAAGAATTGAATGAGCTGAACAGTTTAGGAAGACATTCAAGTATTCAGCAGAACAATCAAATTTACACTTTTGACTAGAGCAATGGTTTAAATGAGAGTAGCTTCAGTCACTAGTTGTATTCTTTCCTAAGGCATTTTCATGTCAAATCTGTGTCCATGTATAGTTGTTATCTCCACATCACTTTGGCAGTCCTGTTACTGAGGTTAAAATGAGAACATAGTGCAGGCAGCTTCTGACTACTTGGTTTTCCCAATTGTCAGCTTCTTCCAGGGCATTGTGCTGTGAAACCAAAGTTTGTGCTAGCTCAAAATGCCACGTTTTATTTTAGTTGTGAAGTAATGTAGAGATAATAACTATACAAAGACACAGATCTGGCCTATACGTGTTGTGGGAGAGAGCATGACTAGGTCTTGGACCCCTACTGGCAGAACCATCCAGATACCAGTTTTTCTCTTAGTGCAGGGTGATGAAGTTGACTGTTATCCATTTAGACATTCCTTTCCTTTTGTGCAGCTCCACTAAAACACTAGTTACCGCTAGTAAACCTGTCCTCAAGGAACCCCAGCAAATTATGTCTTGAGAATTTCTATGAAGTTCCTCAGGTGATCCAATTAATATCTCTAAATCAATAATTAACTTATTTCCTCCTTGGGAAATGATTGGCCTGTTGGGGTTCTTTCAGAATGTGCAAAAAGAGAGAATACAATGTAATAGAGTTTTCTCTGATAAGAAGATGTAGTTTGCTATAGATTTGTGTTCCCCACTTACTTTTAGCTAAAGAACACATTAAGCAAATGCTTTTCTATTTGCGTTTGTATTTGTGTTCATTTGTGGTTGTATTTGTATTTTCCATGTGACAGTGAAAAATGTCCTTACAACCCAGCAGTGAGCTTAGCAAATCTGTGCAGCTGAGCTTTACTTACTTCATTTAAAACTGTGTATAAAATGTAATCTGCACAATTGAGTTTGCTCACCAATAAGTGGCAGCCGTGAACTGCAATGTATCACGCTGCTCCTGTTCTCTTTTGAAATTATGATGTAATGTGATCTATTTCCATGTTTGAGTGATGGCATCGCAAGATAATTACTTTTTTGTAGCAGGGAATTGTATTTGCTTGCTCTATTAGACAAAATGAGGCTGCCAGAAAAAATAGAAGACCTATAGCCACTGCAATAAGTAATAAAAGCCTGCATCTACTCTCAATTCCTATAGCGATAAGCAAAATTTGCTTTTATGCTCAGACATGTGTTGTAAGTTTTCTCAAAGTATTAATGAAACATTTGACTAATGCATTTCAATAAAATTCAGTTATATTTTTATGCAGTTTGATTTCAACGTCATTGATTTTCATAGTACACCAGTAATGATATTCAGGTAGACCTAGGATTCGCATATAGGGTTTTAACATAGGTTTAGGGTTTTCATATATTATAGTGTTGTATTTTTTTTGCATTTGATACACCTATATAATTTAGATAGATAGATAGATAGATAGATAGATAGATAGATAGATAGATAGAATTAAGACAGAACCAGCAATAGAGAGGGTCCCAACACAAGGATATGGGCGAACCCAATAATAAAAGTACAAAAATAGACGGCACTCCAGAGGAAGTAGTGAAAAATTGTGAGGGTTTATTGCTCTATACGAGCAAGCAACATTCCAGCTCCATGAAAAGGTGCAAGTGCTTTGAGCTGAAACGTTGCTTGCTTGTATGGGACAATAAAGCCTCACAATTTTTCACTACTTCCTCTGGAGTGCCATCTATTTTTTTACTTTTAGATAGATAGATAGAATTTAATATATAACTAAATTGCAATATAGTTAATATTTTTAAATTATCAGTAAAAGTTCCCTAATTTCAGATGTGTAATGCTCATGTGTATGTTTTTATGCAAAAAAGCATGTGCTTTAACACAAAAAACTGTCATTAAAAAATTATGTTCTCCAAGACTTTTGCTTAGAAACCATGAAGCTGGCCCATCACACATATACATATAATAATGGGGTGCCCACCAATAACCTGCAACACCATGTCAGTATAATCACTCAATCAGTCAATCACAAGAGGAGATTGAGCTGGTGACAAAATTATTAGCAGTATACATCCAGAATCTAGAACTGGTACTTGTGAGATATTTAGTTCCAGACCCCTTTAGTGCTGG
Source organism: Leptodactylus fallax (assembly GCA_947044405.1). Classification (NCBI taxonomy): domain Eukaryota; kingdom Metazoa; phylum Chordata; class Amphibia; order Anura; family Leptodactylidae; genus Leptodactylus; species Leptodactylus fallax. Next base: position 9,619,991 of record CAMRHE010000013.1, read on the forward strand.
TACATTAGCAACGGCATGGACCCTTTCCGTGACAGGGTTATCTCTAGCCCCATATTTTAAAATGGACTTATTATAGGAATATCTTGTTTTGGAAAGGCTGTTTACAAGAACAGCTCTATGGAGTATATACTCATCAGTTATTGTATAGCAGACTGGGGAAGCCACCTGCAATTCTTAAGAATTTTTACAAATTAACCATTAAAATCAATGGTCCATGAACTAGCTATGTGCTCCAGAGGTTGCCCTACTGTTTGCCACTGCAACACACTATAGCCACTAGAGACAGAAAGGGGATGCCATCTCATACATCCCTTTTTTATCTATCTTATTGACCTTCATTCATATCATCTATTGCAACAAATCATCAACAATTGGGTTGTGCTGAATTGCTTTGGCCAAGTGGGTATGGATGAAAATTATCTAGTGTGTGTAGTCAGCTTAAGGAGTGCTCAAGCATTCACCTAATGACATAGTGTTATGTAGTTGTTATCAGATTATTCACTGGATGGCAGTACACAACTCTCTGTATAAGGTTACATGTCAGCAAGTGTCCGAGGTTAATTTCCCCTTTTTACTCCTGTATATTGAAACGTAAAATTATTTAGAGTATATGAATAAAATGTTTTAAAATGGTTTCGTACATGTTTTCTTGCAAATGCTCTTGTACATTCTGGATAGTTAGATTTTAACTAGTTGTTTTACAGATGCTAATATTACCAAAAAAGGACATTAATATACAGTTTGTTTTAATTACTATATCTCCTCTGAATGATAGAATGTGGGAATATATGCCTAAAATAATCATTTAAAGAGTCAGCAATGTGCATCTGTTAACATGCTTTCATCACTGTTTTATCAAAGGTGGTGATGGGAAGGATTTTTTTTTCCTTTTTATAGTATTCTTGGATGACCTACTTTTCTAAGTTTGTTTAACTTTTTTAACCTTGGTTTTTCCCAATCTGTAATAATATGATCCACGTTGTTTTAGGGAGGTAAAATGTGATCAGTTCATTTTTGTTTCTGTGCCAGCAGAGACTGGCATCATTAGCAGGTGCATTTTTCGCTACGCCAGCTTCTGGCGAGGAAAGCACTGAGAGACAACTAAAGAGCTGCAAACTGGCTTCATGTCCATTTTATTCATCAAATGTTATTACTAGATACAGACCAAATCCAAATAACATTGAAGCAAAATTTAAGCTGTGTTTGAATACTAAATATATAATACTAGATAATAATACTAATAATACTAGACATATAAGAATCATGAGAGAACATCAAAATATCTTGTAACAAATGGAAACCACTGAATGTATTGCACATTACTGAGTCTTGTTCTTTTCATATGTGTGATGATTGAGTATGATTTATTACACACTAGAAGAATTTTTACTTTTTAGTTGCTACAATTGATTATTTTCCATCACCATGTTTGCTTCTAACAGCAACACAAACATTTATATCATAATATTATATTTTCGGCTATGAAGTATTGTGTTTTCATAGTCTTTGGGTTTTGATCCATATTTCTATGTATTTATTATTATATTTCCCTTTTACGTTACCTAATAAGATTTCCTCTCTACTTTTTAGGCCGGGGCCCCATGTGGCATAAAAGCTGCGGCAAAAAACGCAACATTTTACAGTCCCCATCCAGACATTGCAGAAAAATACATGCAGCAGAAATGCTGAGATTTCCGAAACCGCCATGTGTTTGGAAATAACAGCATGTCAATTATACCGACGGAAACGCCGGTGGTTTCCCTATAGGTATAATTGAAGCAGAAAGTCCGCAGAGTTTTCCTTTCTGTGAAAGTGCTGTGGGAAAACCGCTATGCATTTTTGCCACTGTTTTTCCCGCATTGCTTTTTCACAGTGGCCTTAGCCTTAAGTTGTTTCTTCTGTTTTTTCATGTTGTTTTTGCTTGCTTATAGAGATCCCAGGACTTAAATGTTGGGTCTTTTTTATGTATTATTAGAGATGAGCGAATCTGTTTGTAACTAAACAGATTTGACCTGAATATTCCAAATTGTTCTGTTTTTAACAAACTGAACAATTCTGGATTCGTCTTAGATGAACAGAAATGGCTGTCTCGAGTAGATGATAGCGGCAATGGCTCCTCTGTGATAGCAGGATCACCACTGTCCCGCTATCATCTATCCCTGACACTATGATGTCACAGCACAGGGATAGTAAAAGAAATTGGTGGCAGCAGGTGAAAAAAAAAATCATAGCGGAGCTGCTGCTGCTGCTATTGCCGGAGGTGGCTCCGCTATGTATAGACACTTTGGCCATTTCAAGTGAGTGTCAAAGAACCTGCTCTGATTGGACCACAGGAGCACCAGGTCTTTCCAGTAGCCCTGAGAGTGTTCTACACTATATTTTAAGCCAATTTAAGATTTGAGTCGTGAACTTGTTTGACCCAAAATGAATCAGGGACTCAAACCAACTGAACTTGAAACAAAACTAATCTTGTGAGGTTCCCCTATCTATATCCATTATCTATGAGGTTGTGATGGTGAGTAATGGTTACTGTTTCTCTTGCTAATGCTTGTATTGTCCTGCTTCATCGCCTGTTTCTGCCTACTATCATTTGCTAATTACGTTGAGTGGTGCCTACCCTTAGCTTAGCTTGAATATGGTTAAAGACCATGAAATTCAATCCAATATTGTAAGATGCTAACAAAACCCTTGAAAGGCTATCATTCACAACAACTAGGTGGCCACACAGAGACATGCATTGAATATTGCTTCTTGACAAAATATTGTAAGACAACAATATTGTCTTGAAAAGCTATTCGTCTCATGGCTCACATATTTGGATGTGTCCAACAAAGAAAAAGGTTAGGAAGGACACTTTGATTCCATTTATGATTATTCCCTCCCATTTAACAATCAATTGAGAGTACCACAGAGTCAAAATCCTCTTGCAGCCTTTCCCATCTTATTTGAATTTAAGAATGGAAATCAAATTATTCCTAGAGTCTTACGCCATCACTCTATGTTCTTTGATAAAAATGTATGACACTTTTATTTTAAATGTATGTGATACTGGATAACTAAAATAACACACATTATTTATTCACATAAGAAATTTTGATAATTTAGGTTATTGGCTGAGGACTCAAAATTAAGTTTGGGCTTGCATGAGGCACACCTCTAGGACATGGAACTTTACTGACACTAAAGAGGAATAGTAGAAAATCTGCAACCAGCAGAATTTGAAATACAATAATCACTTGTGATCATGCAGGCCCTGTATTCCAAATCTGTAACATGCTTTATTTGAAACAGTCTATAAAACAATTTTATGTCTTACCAAGATCTGTATATTTACAGTTAAAGATATATAAAGCATCTAGGTCACTGAACACATTTCTGGTAATAAATCATGAGACTATTTAAAGCTTCGTACATGTGCTGCAATGTAGCATTAAAATAAAGGTTCTTCACTGGCAAACGTTTATTACCATAAACAAATATGCACAAGTGAAGCAAGGGAAGAAAGGAAAATATACTCTCTTTTTTAACTCGAAGGTAAATGGAAATGTTTAATTTATTTTCTTTAAGTCATCTTATATTTGAACATGTATTGACATGACTATATTGATTTACATTATTGCAATTGTAAAATGAAGACTTTATTATAATACAAGTAAACAGTTATTTGTTAAAAATGTTTTTACATATGAAGCCAAATTTTCTGTATTCTATAATAGAAAGAATATTTAATATTTTATGTTGCTTACTTAAGGTGACCATAAACATTAGGCTTTCATCAGCTAAATCTATTGATTTACATTGGACTGCGAACCATCTAATTTGTATGAAATACTCAGCTGGCACTGAGGCATATGTTGGCATATGTTGTGGGAAAGTATGAAACTGCTGATTCTTTTTTTCCATGGGTAATAAGCTAGTCAGTTTCATATTGTAAACACATGCATTGCATGGCTCAGCTGAGCATGCATGTGTTTGAGAAAGTTCACTAGGAATAGCTGTCAGTCTAATGGCTATTAAAATTGCATGATCAATATCAGGCTAAAGCTACACTTTAGCAATGCTTAATTGGTGTCTAAGAGCCCATTCTCTATACCATTATACCCACAATGTCACAAAAAATTCAGGCAGCATGAATCCATGAACTGTTTTCCCTTTAGCCAAACTGCCTATTTCCTATTGGATTTCACCCACATACCTGACCCCCAGTGTATCTTACAACTATGTAAGCATGTTGTTATTCCCCATATTTAGGTATTAAAATATGTCTGGATCAAATCCAGCGACTCTTGTATCCAAGGCGGCAGTTCTTATCACTGAAATACTGGTGATGTGTACAGTTCCTTTGCTAAAGCTATTGTCTAGGTCAGGGGTTTGAAATCCAGCAGATGTGAAACTACTCTTAGCATGCTCCATTCATTTTTACTAGAGGTTGGAGAACAACCAAGTGTGTTTGCATGCTGGAAGATGTAGTTTCACAATAGATGGACTGATTTGCCTTGTTTGCCTGGTTAGCATCACCTTTGCACTTCCTATATAAAACTGGCCTTGGCACTTCCTCCATGCTACCTTGCCAATCTATATCATTGCTATACTGCTGCCTGCTGCTACAAACTGCTGCTGCTGCTTGTCTAAGTAATGAACATGGGCTGCTTCTGCCTAATGCTTCAAACTGTTGCCACTTATATGTGTACTGAACCTAGACTGCTGCTTGACTACACTTGCTTCATAACAATCCAAACCTGCTTTAGATCTTGACAAAATATTTGTATTCATAAGCAGGTAAAGTATACTGGTCTACCTAGTAAAGTGGTGTTTGATGTATTTTTACTATTAATCTTTGGCTAGAGCCTTACGTTGTCAACCACACTGTCAATCATGATAGAGGGGTTGTCCAAGACTGCATTTGTTTTTGATCCTGAGTGTAACATACCGCAAGCATTCCTGCCTCTTTAAGAGGAGGGCACAGGATACAGGAACCAGGAAGTGGTATTGTTTGCTGGAGGCTAGTGGTGTGTTGTATATCAGAGTGTGTAGACATGAATAAAAGAAGATGCTGTTGGATTTCATCCCTGACTTCTAATGTTTCCTAAAGATAGTACACTGAGGAACTGTCCACAGGATCAATCATCAGCATCTGATCAGATGCTGACACACTGACCCCACATCAGTCAGTTAATCTGCCTGCTTGAAGTTATTTGTGACTGGAAGTACCTCTGCTCCTACTCAAGTGAAAGGGAGCAGAGTTGCAGTTCCCCAATACACTGCAGTGGTGGCACCAGCAAAATGCAGCACTATTCCGATTCACTTGATAGAAGCAGAGTTGCATCTGGCCAAAAATAATGTATACAGTTTTTGGCAGCCTAATTAGCTGATTGGTAAGGGGCCCAGGTGTCGGATACCCACCGATCAGATGCTAATGACCTATCCTGTGGATAGGTCTTCAGCATTCAAACACATTGGGACACCCTCCTTCTAATGAAGATCTACAGTATTGTCCAGTAATATGTTAGGTGCTGTATAGAGAACCTAAAGTTTTTAACAAGATTTTAATATAAATGCATTTGAAGTTGCAATGAATTTGTTGTGCAGTCAAGTACTGCACATTTATGAAGGCAGATTAAGCTGCAAAATTGGTTATTGTAATTAGAGTAGATTTGGAATGCTATTAAAAGTCCTAGGACTATATTCTAAATCAACAATGATGGAAGAGGAGGAAGCTTGCACCATGTTGGGTAAGATTATGTAATTAAATGAGAACAAAAAATAATCACAAATAAAAGTAGAACAAAGACACTTTCTAAATTGTTTAATTAGATTATTATCATGACTAGGAGATTTTAATTAAAGAAATAAAAAACCTATCGCTTTAACTAAGTTCTACTTTAATATTGTCTTATCTTTAATTAAGTTATATTTTATTATAACTTCATCAATTTCAAATCAAATATATTATTGAAGGATAACTTGTCTCCTAACAATGCTTATATTCTAGAGTTCAATTTTTATGAGCTTTCATCTAGATGTATTTGTAAGAATATTATCATATTATCACACATCCAACTACTTTAAGTTGTGTTTGTCGCAAACTCATTTGAAAAATTTCTAAAGAGATAATTACATTTGTCATAAACATTACTATAATTGATGTATGCTAAAATACATCCATGGAAGAAATAATGTTTTAGGAAAAACAACTGTGCAGTAGATAAATTACAATACCGTCCAATACAAAGTCATATAAAACACTTTAACATATTCTTAAACTAGATATAAACTCTAAAAAACAAAAACTGTTATTAGTAATTATGTCAGTACATTTCTTGGCATAATCCTTTAGATTGAAAAAACAATCATGAAAACAATCATTTGGCCACAGCCATTGCACATGATCTGTGAAGTCTTTAAATGGCTGATTTGGGTGATGAGAATCAGACCACCATTGATCTTAAATAGAGTTGACCAAACTGCAAGGGATTCATCTCATGAATATTCCCGAATATCATCAGTGCAGTTTTGGGCAGAAATTGTTACATCAAAAGCGAAACTGTTCTTATTATACTCCAGGGTCTCATCAGATCCTAGAAAATAATATGTGGAGGCCCAAATAAGTGCATAAACATAACAAATAGTCATACTTACCTCTCCTGGGCTCCATTGAGGCACCAAGTGCAGGTATCATCTTCTCTCAGCCTCTTCCAGCCTCCTGAATTATGTCAACAGCCCCAAGGAGCATGCTGATGTCATGACACTTAGACACAAGCATCATGACATCGGCTGTGACCAATAGATTGTTTTCATTGGTTTGGAATGGACCATGTTTTTACTCAGAATACCCATTCAGTTTACTTTGTCCCATCATTAAGGATATATCTTTTATGGTAAAATAATGATATTTAGATGTATCATGACGCTGGCAAAGCCCTTGGAAGAGGTTTGACAAGGACTGGGACCTGCACCAGACACCACTACAGAGCCTAAGAGAATTCACCTTTCCTGGACCTCTGCTTAATATACTCTGGTGTCTGCGGAGATCCAAGAGTATAATAGCAATTCACAAGTGGCAAACCCCAAAAGCTTCAGGTTCAGCAGTACCCAAAATTTTGGGGGAATTCGCTCTATACCAAGCGGTTTGACAGCCCTAATCTTAAATAGGTGGCCTTATCTATGGCTATGCTATCAATTTTAAAACACAGGATAACTCCTTGAATGGCCTATATACAGATATATCCTTTCTTACCTATCTTTGCTAGAAATATTCAGATACCTTTATCGTAAGTTAATAAGTCTTTAGAAACTCAACCTTGTTTTGTTATAAATTACCACAAACTGATAAGCTATTTCTGCCTATGTGCATCCATCCAGTAGGTAATGTGAACTGCAACCTATGTAGTGATATTATGTTTTATGAGATACTGGAGTCATTAACTAAATTGGACTTTAGTTAACTTTAAACACATCTGTACGCCAATTAACCATTACATTAAAACCATTGAGGGGAATGAATAACATTTGTCAATTTTTTTTAGACATTGACTGAATAGTCAGTTCTTAAAGGTGATATGTTGGAAGCAGGAAAAATGGGCAAGTGTAAAACTTTTACTGACCCTGAAAAGGATCAAATTTGATAGTTATCTACTGAGTCAGAGCAACTCTGAAATCTCAAGAGTTGTTGAGTGTATCTAATATGCATTGATTTTTATCTACCAAAAGTGGGCCGTGAAGTACAACTAGTGAACTAGTGATAGAATCATGGGTGCACATCAAGGCCTATGTGCACATCTGGGGCAAAGGCTAGCCCATTTGAGTCAATGTCTCAACATGTGTTGTGTCTGTGTGACACAAGAGGGACCTACACAACATTAATTTGATGTTGTAACTGATTAGTATGTATTTGTGTATATATACAATTAGGAGCTTTATCAAAATAGGCCAGAATTCTTGTGAAATTTGCACCAAAAAACTGTATATCATACCTTGCACGAAATTTATCAAGCGTGTAAAACACTTTGTAGACAGTTTTTCAACTTGTTTGAAAAGGGCCATGGCTTTATTAGAAAAGGGACATGGCTTGTTAGAAAGTGGTTATGGTTGGTACCGTTGGTATCTTTGACACCGTTCACCAAACCTTTGGCAGATTTTTCTGATAAATCATCTAATAGGATGTGTAAAGTCAGACTAAACTGTCATCCACCATTAGTCACTGATTATGATAAATCTGGCATAATTTAAGTCTGTCCAGTTTAACTTTGCACTGTTTAACTTTTAGAAAGTATTAGTGAATCTGCCTCAGCTACAGGAGCTTTGATGGCATCCTATTCTTAATCTATAGGTATTAATATGGAGCTTGTCCCCCATTTGCAGCTAAAACAGCTTCCATTTTTCTGGAAAGGCTTTCTATATATCTTGGGGTATGTCTATGGACATTCTTGCCCATTTTATCAGAAGTTTATTTATGAGGTCATAAAGTGATGCAGTATGATAGGGTCTGGTGCACAATCTCCATCTAGCTTATTCCAAAGGTGTTCGATATGGTTGGGTTCAGGGCTCTGTGTGGGCAGGTCTTGGTCAATCCCTGAAAATTTGCTGCATAGAATTACTTCCTTTTCACCAGTTTACAGTTGGCACAATGCAGTCAGGCACGTAATGTTCTCCTAACATTTGCCAAACCCAGACACCTTCATCAGACTGCTTGATAAAGAAGTGTCCATCATCACTCCACATAACATGTTTCCACTGTTCCAGGGTCTATGGACAGCGTTCTTTGCATCACTCCATCCAAAACCTGTCATTCTGTAAGGATTGTATGCATGTGCTTGGTGTTGGAAACCCATACAATGAAAATCTCAGCACACAAGGTTAATAAATATTGACACAGTGTAATCTTCCATAAGAATTTTTAACGACAGGATTTTTTGTGATTATGTCCTTGTATGTAAATATATATATATATATATATATATATATCTGTTTGGATCATGCAATTTTATCTTGTCTTTGTGTAAAATTGAAATTTTTTATATTATACTGAAGAAATAGAAAAAGAGAAAATGAGGCTTGGACCTCTGACAGTTGTAAGGAATTTACTCAATATGTGCTTAAATGATAATCAATTTTCTGGAGAGGTACAGTGAGGACATGAGAAAATATTATGCAAATTTTTGTAATTTGAAAAGTACATTCCATTTGTTCTAAAAACCCAAGATGAAGCACACCTGGCTACTTAATTGAAATGAATTACTGTCCTTTAGTTAAAACTTGTCTATTTGTATAACAGCCTACATTATTATACGTATATTTATTCCTTTGTACTAGCTAGTGACCTGACTTAAACCTCACCGAACAGAGATGAGAAAATGAATAAGGGAATTGCATTAATGAAGAAAGCAGGGATTTCAATAGGAACATGCTGGTAGCAAGTAAAGAACAGAAAAGTCTCTGTAATGCAATCTGTACTAACACCTCACATTGTCACATGAGACATTGAAATAGAGCAGTGACTGGTACAATTAGAATATTTATAGATGTGGTCACACAACTTAAAATTTCTGTTCAGAACAGATTTATGAAGGCATTAATCTTTTCTATTTGGCATAAGATCATTCAGGAAAGAAGACCCATAGTAACTTCCCAGTCAGTTGTAACATCATTTAAGCGCTGATCATTAAAGAAAAAAGAAAAGTTTTGAAATTTCATAAAAAAAATTAATAATAATTAAAAGGTTGTGAAAAAGACACATATTTTTTACTGTCATAACTAGGACAACTTATACAATAAAGGCATTGCACAGCTACAGTATGTATCATATGAATGTGTGGGTATGCAAAAAAAATAAAAAATTCTCCAAGGGTTAAAGAAAAAAAGTATTGTGAAAAACTATACTGTAAGTAGGTAAAGATTGTTTACTGAAAATATTTAAAGTAACCCAACATCACTGAATTGAGCATAATTAGCAATATACAATTTAATGCAATAACCTTATAGTATATGTTCATGATTATAGCTTATACTGCAATAATAGAAGTAATTAGTCTGACCATATTTAACTACATCTCCTTATCACAAAATTCTAGGTCTTCTCTTGAGTTCATGGCCACCCGGGATGTCAGAGACTATTTTAATGAATAGTGAAATGATTCCTAACTACCTGAGAGATCACAGAAATGAAAGAATTGCAAACCAAAGATGCTTTATTACAGATTTTTTTTTCCATTCTATGGTACTGAACACATTGTTGTTGAAGTGAAAAGCTAAACTCTCAGGACATATTTGAGTAACAGAGCCATCCATAATCTAGTATTGCTGCCCCGGGCTGCATCTTCAATATCCTTTCCTTATGTGTATGATACAACTATACCCATACCACCTTAGGCATCCACAATGCAGCCAGACATTAAAATAGTACAGCTGATCCGAAAACACAAAGCTTGCACATTTAATATCTAGTACGCTAGTAATGGAAGCAAGATAAAGGAACATATTTCTTCACACTGATGCAGAAGGTCACTAAAAAAGATTTCAAACACATCATCATAATCTAAAATCTTAGCACAGTGCCTGGCTCTCATGCTGTGATTAGACTCTAGAAAAGGCAGCCTCTTGTAATGCCTGGTAACATCATATAAATCCATTATGACAGGGCGTCCATGAAAAGCAAGTTTGCATTACCATAAATGTAGTCCAGCAAATTATGAATCTTGTGACTGGTGACCCTCAAAATGATAAGTAGAGAATGATAAATATAATACTATTTAAAAAATGATACCAACTAAATTTACATCAGATATTCAATGGTAATTTCATCTGTCCATTTCAGCACAAAAGTACTAAGAGAATGTTTTCAAGGAAATAGATTTTTAATCTAACAGTTTTATCCACATTTCACTGCTTTATAAATGTTAAATAGCTTTAAGTATTCAATTTCAGGATCTGGGAAAGGTGTAATATTAAAGACATGTATTCCTTAGCAATTCCTCATGACCTAGTTTAACACAAAAAAGAGACAAATCTGTGCTGACCTACCTATATAATATTATCTCTTTGTACTTTTTGCTTTTAAGTAAAACTTGCATATTGAATTGAAAATAATCTCCTGAATAAATAATCATTTAACTATTGAAAACAACAAGCAAATCCACTTAGTGGCCACTTTTGGTGTATTACAGTGTATAGATGCAAACATCTGGTAATAAAGCTTTTTAATATACTAATTCTGGGGCTACGCTGGTACTTATTCAGAATTTAGATTAGGGCAGTTATGCTTTCTAAGTAGTGCACTTGCAGTAAAGATAATAGGGGGAATTCATCATTCCCACTATGCCAGTTTTTCGGCATAGAGGGATGATATTAGAGTGCATATTTTGCGCAAGGCCTTTTCTTGTGCCAAACCTGAGAATGTGGAGGGGAAAATTGGTGGAGATGCCTTGGCCCGGCAGATTCATTATTAACTCTGGTGAGAGCCCGTAGGCCATCGTGAACAATTTTTCACATATACGCTTTAAACAGCTGACATTTTTGTGAATGGCCTGCTTTAGGCCGGGGCCCCACATTGTGAAAATGCAGCATTTTGTCCGCAGACTTTATGTGAAAAACACTGCAGAAAAAAACGCAATGTATTTCCGCTGCATTTTTTTTACAAGACTGCTTAATAAGATATGCTGTCTGTTGTTCCTGTAGTATCGTGGAATGTTAGAGGATTTGATAGTGAAGTTAAAAGAGTGACAATGTTAAAGGGATTAAGGGACTTAAGAAAAGACTTACTTTTTTATGAATCTGCACAATAATTTAAGTGATCATAAATGCTCAGCTAAGGGTGCATTCACATCTGCATTGTTTAATCCATTTTTCTGGACCACTGTAGGACCCGCAGAACAGATTAAACAATAAAATGGATCCGTCTGATGATAGATAACAACGTATCCTGAGGGACCCCTAACTATAATGGGGTCGGTCGGGTATCCAATATTTTCTACCTGACATTGCCAAATGGAAAAGTCAGGCTTGTAGGAGTTTTTCTTCTGTGAGTTTAGATGGACTCCATTTATAAAAATTACTCTAAAAGTGTTAGTTTGTCAGTATACACAAAGATATATCTACACTGGTAGATATCCAGTAATGGATACAGAAGATACAGTATGTCAGTTTGTACTGTATATTACACTTATTAAAGAGAGTATGTAAGCATAAAATTGAGATATAAACTAATCACAGTACCTTGTAGGGCTGTCAGCGCAGTTTACAATGATGTATTTCTTATTCAGGACCATTCTTGTAAAAATCGTCCTTTTATCCTTATACAAATGGGCAGGAAAGGGTTTAGGGGCGTTGCTTTCCATCAATGGGCTTCATTACCTTCTGCTGCTAACTGCTGCTCAGCTCTACCCCACTTGTTCACTGACATTTCTCTCCTCTGCCTCAGCATACAGTACTAACTGTACTGTGCATATCTGCGGATGACACACGTGAAGGAAGCTGGCTTCAGATGATGGCAGTTAGTACTGTGTGGTAAGGCAGAGGAGATAAATGTTAGTCAACTAGGCGGGGGTGGAGATGTGCAGCAGTTAGCAGAAGCAGATAATGAAGCCATTGATGGAAAGCAATGCCCCTAAATTTGCATAGGGATAAAAGGATGATTTTTATAAGAATGAAGCAGCGGTCCTGAATAAGAAATACATCATTGTAAACTGTGCTGAAAGCTCTACAAGGTACTGTGTTTAGTTTTTATCTCAATTTTGTACTGACAAACTCTGTTTAATTTATGAATAAATCTCCCACCAGTTTCAAATGATATTTTTAATCATGTTGAATGTCCAATGTTCAAGTTAAATATTTAGTTTTGTAGCAGATCTTAGCAAGGATAAGAGATCCAAGACTACTGATACTTTTAATAATTGTATGAGGACATCTTTTGCAGAAATTTTAGATACATTGGGATGGATCGCAATATATCGAGGAAAGGGAATCTTAAAAAATAGCAGTGCTCTTGTTATTCCAAAAATGCTTGGGTCCTGTCATGGATGGATTTTGTTTTGTGTAATGAACTTAGTTCCTCATGTTTGGGTGGTCAGTACGTTAGACAATGGCTGACCTTTGAGATTTGCTGTGGAAACTGTTATATGCCACACTCTTAGGCCAGGTAGGCTCAATTCAATGTTGCTGTGCTGTCACTTGACGCTGCAAAAGCTTTTGATGGCGTCAAGTGGCAGTACATATTTGAAAAAGGGGACTAGACGGGGCTGTCCTCCGTCACCTTTGTTATTTGCTGTAGTCACTGAACCCTGGGTGATATGTATTTGTCAAGAAAGAAACATTATAGGATTTAGTTATGGTAATCAGCCAGATGTTATTTCGCTACATGTGGATGACTTTCTGCTATATTTAAGTAATCCTTGTTCCTCTATACCACTTATTCGAGCTATTCTTCAATGCTTTGCTTAACTTTGTTCGTATCAACTGGATCAAATCCACTATGTTGCTACTAGATGATATAAATTACGATCAGGGGTTTCTGGTACTTACCAGTCCTAAATTTAAATACTTTGGGTATATGTCTAATAAAATTTAGGACTTTATTAAGCTTAATCTGACCCCATATCTTGTTGACTTGTTGTATAAAATAAGAGCATAGGACATAATGGACTTACCATTTATGGCAAAAATTTATTTCATTAAAATATTGGTGTTTTAAAACTTTGGATAACATTATTAATAATTTTGTGGGGTCCTGGTAAAACAAAAAATTGAACCAAGCAAGTTTATTTTCAATATCTGTTGAACTCTGGGGGGTTAAACTTACCAAATTTTAAGATCTATTATTATGTTTATTCTGTTTGTGAATGCTTGCTGAATGTATCTCAGTATAGTTTGGGGACCCTATGTACAGTATGCATATAATGTTAGGAACTGTATCAGTGCCAAAAATTTAAAACGGCCATCAGGAAAACTGGAAAAACCAGGGGCAGCAGTCCCAAATCGGGACTGGCCAGGATGGAAGCACAGAGGCTCACACAACAAACTATATCAATTTTGGGGAATAATTATTCTTATAAACTGCATGTTTTGGTGTTCCCTGTTTCAGAGAGCACACATTGAATCCTGTAACCTAGGTGTTTCAGTCAGTTTCTAGATATTTGATGTATATCAAGGAACCCACGCTGTGTGTGGCTGATTGCTGTCCTAGTGGCCTTTCTAACCCCTAGGACAGCAGTCAGAGCTTATTGTGTCCTCATGGGTCCAGTGTGGGTGGACAAGAAAAGAACTACTGCTCCCAGACCAATAACCATTCACTAGGTCAACACAGCCTGCTATAGGGGATTATTCCTAACAAGTCAATAAAGCTATAAACATTAGCTGGATCAAGTACTAATCACAGATTGTCCTACTGCTGGAAACCCCAGTGATCAGCTTCTACATATGAAACCTGCAGCTAATGCATGATCCCACCATCAGAATAAATGGAGCAATATTCAGTACCCATTTAATTTAATGGCCTTACCATGTAATACTTGGGCATAACAGGCCCTATCAAATAAGAGATATTGCTGGTCGTTCCTCTCTACTCTATAGCAGATGAGAGTCTGGAACAGCCCCCCTCCCAGTAACTCAGAATGTACTAATATCTTACATAAAAATTAGTATTTTGTTAATGGTCTGTATATTCACCAGATCATAATCCAGAACAGCAATTTTAAAATGCTTTAGAATGAGAAATTCACATTATAAATCCTCAGCCATGTGCATGGGGCTATTATACCTACATGGAGCATAACCTGTAATGTAATCAGCTTGTTGATTCCATGCAATGAAATAAAAAATTAGGCTGTTATAAGGACAGAGGGCGTCCTTCTAAAAGAATAAGGTGGCTACTGTGTGTATAGACAGATAACTAGACACATACATTAAATAAAGACGTACTATGTATGAAAAAGATAGATAAATAGAAAAGAAGTAGATAGATAGATAGATAGATAGATCGATCGATCGATAGATAGATAGATAGATAGATAGATAGATAGATAGGAGACATTTCTGTCTTTTTCATCTCAAAAAGGCATTGGGGCATTTATGTAATGAGAGTCTCAGATTGTTAATGGGAATTATTTGATCATGCAAACTGCATTAGGAAATCTGCTGAGGCTTTTAAAACTGTATTTTAGCTTGGCTCTTGTAATTGCTGCAAGATAAACAATTAGCATTCATTGCACCCTCTGCTAGACCTGATTGTGATCCAAGAAGTAAATTGAAAGTAATTTGATCTACTATTTACTCAAATAACAGTTAAACAAATTTTGGAACATCTATTATTACATTTAATTCTACTTTGGGTATTCAGAACATTTTAAATGTCACAAAATACAAAAGTCGCCTTGCATATTTTATCACTGACTGGTTAACTTCCAAAGGGTGTATCAAACAAAGAGAGAACCTTGTAAAGATCTGATAGTGTTTTGTAATTAAACATTCCTACTTAGTAAGGGTAGGTTCACACTACTGTTATTTATAGTCTGTTGCTCTCATCCATCTCAGGATGAGAGCAATGGACATTAAACAACAGGTGCAGATGGAACCCCCTCCAACTGCATTCACCCCCTTGTTAAAAACATGACAGAAGCTTTCTTACATGATATTTTTTACTTTTCTGACACAAAAAATGTGCTAAAACTTTTAAGCCAATTAATAGGAGGTAACTAGACAGTCTAAGAATAAGACGGATTTATCAAGCAGCATCAGACACTTTGATTAATCTGGCACAGTTTAAGACTGTCTAGTCTAAATTGAAACTGTCTTTTCTGTCTGTATTTTCAATATACAATGCCAAAGACAGTATAGATACGTAGCACTTGTGATTGACTTAAAGGTATAGCTAATCAGCATGATCACTTCACTAGTAATACACATGTGTTATCATTTGCATTTGGTTAAAGGGGTTTTCAGAGCAAAAAATGAATTTCCAAAAATATTTGTTAGTGCTACTAATATGTTAATAAGTGCACCCAGATACCTTTAGCAGTGTTTTAAGTGATTTTTAAGTTCTCTGGGAGCTCCTGGCATCCTCTGCATTTGTTTACATCTACATTTTCCTGTTCTGTGCCTTTCCTACAACTCCCATGATTCCTTGGGCTGCACCCAGAGCTAACTCAATCCCCCTCAGTTTCTCACTCACTCCCCCTTTTTCTCTCAGTTCCTCCCCCCTTCATGTTTCCCTAGCTAGCCCAGCCACTACACCCTCAGCAGCCATCTTTAGACTCCTAGTTCTCTCTCACTCAATAACCTTCTCCTTTGGCTTCTTCTTCCGTATATCATCATTTCAGGGCTGCCAGAAGGAATTTTGAGCCCCCCCCTTCACAGTATAATGCTCCACATGGTATATAATGCTCAACAGTGGCCCCCGCACAGTATAATATGCTCCACAGTGGCCCCTACACAGTATAATGCTCCACAGTGGCCCTGCACGGTATAATGCTCTACAGTGGCCCCCTCACAGTTTAATATGGTCCACAGTAGCCCCTGCACAGTAAAATGCTTCACAATGGCCCCTGCACAGTGTAATATGCTCGACGGTGGACCCTGCACAGCATAATGCTCCACAGTGGCCCCCGCACAGAAATGTGTGCCGGCCAGCACCTTCTCTTTGTGATGTGGCCAGCACACATCACAAAGAAGAGATCCCAGACGGCGATAACATACAGGGTCCAGATCTGTCAGGAAGAACAGGTTAGTATAATGGGGCCAGCACCTAATCTTTGTGACATGCGCCGGCCACCCACTGTATTGACCATTTGTGAGTGGCTGGCACACATCACAAAGAGGAAGTGCTGGCATGCGATGACGTCCCGTGTCCGGAGCTGCCAGGAAGAACAGGTAAGTATAATGGGGCTGAAGGACAGGTCCTTTCTACTGACGTGACAGGTGTGGTTATCGATGTCAGCAGAAAGGCAAAACATTTAATATACACACGTGGACAAAATTGTTAATAAAAGAAAAATCCACAATGGTCACAGAAATAACTTGAATCTCACAAAAGTAATAATATATAAAAATTCTATGAAAATGAACAAATGAAAGTCAGATATTGCTTTTCAAATATGCTTCAAAAGAACTTTTTAAAAAAGAAAACTCATGAAACAGGCCTGGACAGAAATGATGGTACTCTTAACTTAATATTTTGTTACACAACCTTTTGAGGCAATCACTGCAATCAATCGATTCCTGTAACTGTCTACGAGACTTTTGCACTTCTCAACAGGTATTTTGGCCCACTCCTCATGAGGAAACTGCTCCAGTTGTCTCGGGTTTGAAGGGTGCCTTTTCCAGACGGCATGTTTCAGCTCCTTCCAAAAATGCTCAATAGGATTTAGGTCAGGGCTCATAGAAGGCCCCTGTTTTCCTCTTAGCCATTCTTGGGTGTTTTTAGCCGTGTGTTTTGGGTCATTATCCTGTTGTAAGACCCATGACCTGCGACTGACACCAAGCTTTCTGACACTGGGCAGCACATTTCTCTCTAGAATCCCTTGATAGTCTTGAGATTTCATTGTACCCTGCACAGATTCAAGACACCCTATGCCAGATGCAGTAAAGCAGCCCCAGAACATAACAGAGCCTCCTCCATGTTTCACAGTAGGGACAGTGTTCTTTTCAAGATATGCTTCATTTTTCCATCTGTGAACATAGAGCTGATGTACCTTGTCAAAAATTTCGATTTTTGTCTCATTTGTCCATAAGACATTCTCCCAGAAGCTTTGTGGCTTATCAACTTGTAGTTTTGCAAATTACTTTTGTAAGATTCAAGTTATTTCTGTGACCATTGTGGGTTTTTCTTTCATTAAACGAGGGGTAAGAACAATTTTGTCCACGTGTGTATGTACAGTAGGTCACATTTCTAGATGTAATTTAGAAAGTTGGAGGGGGCATGGGGGCTTTATTATTATTAAAATATAAATTTTTCCTGGACAACCCCTTTAACTATGCAATTTCTCACAAAACTAATATCATGATAAGCAAACAAAAGCCTTAAAAGACTGCTATTCACCCCTCCCCCACCCCCTCAGGGTGGCCACATATAGGCACAATTA
Organism: Leptodactylus fallax; assembly: GCA_947044405.1. Classification (NCBI taxonomy): domain Eukaryota; kingdom Metazoa; phylum Chordata; class Amphibia; order Anura; family Leptodactylidae; genus Leptodactylus; species Leptodactylus fallax. The sequence goes on from CAMRHE010000013.1 coordinate 9,638,059, forward strand.
GGATAGTTAGCAAATCCTTTTGCGTTAACCTATGAGAAGATCATGTTGTTTTGAGAGGGGGATTAATGTAAGATACACATATACGGACAAATGTGGTCAAGTGGACAGTTAAGGTAGTCACCAGTGGTGGCCATCTGGAAAAGGCTGGGGCTCCGAACCACCATGATAGCGGTCGGGGAAAGCTTGGTTACGACCGGGCCCCTTTCCAATAGATGCCTGCCCAGGGGAGGTGACTAAAAATAAAAAAAATACTTATACTCACCTCTCCTGGGCTCAGCATCCTCTCCGGGGATCTTCCAGCCCGTGACTGTGGTCCCGGCGTAATAACGTCAGTGCACCCCACGTGACCGCTGAGGCAGAAGAGGACCGCAGAAGATGCCGAAGAGAGCCAGACAGAGCAAGGATGCCCAGGAGAGGTGAGGTAAGGTGAATATAAGTGTTTTTTATTTTTAATCACTTCCCATGGGCCTCTACTTATTATACTCTGGGTTCTTAGGTGACCACAGAGTATAATAATAGCACCAGCTCTGGGGGGGGCTCTATGTGTGGGCCACTATGGATCATATAATACTATGTGGAGCCACTGCAGGGCATATAATACGGTGTTGGGGGCCACTGTGGAGCATATTATATTATGTGGGGCCATTGCAGGGCATATAATACTGCGTGGGGCCACTGTGGATCATATAATACTGTGAGGGGCCACTGTGGAGCATATAATACTGTTTGGGGCCACTGCGGCGCATATAATACTGTGTGTGGGCCACTGCAGAGCATATAATTCTGTGCAGGGGCCACTGTGGAGCATATAATACTGTGTGAGGGGCCACTGTGGAGCATATTATACTACCCACAAGACTTTAGTTATGCCACTGGTAGTCACACATTTGTACCTGTGCTAGGATGAGCGGCTACTTTGTACACCAGGTTAGGCTATGTTCACACTACCATTATTTAATGTCCGTTGATTTCATCCATCATAGGATAAGAGTAATGGACATTAAAAGACAGATTCAGATGGGGCTCTCTCAGTCTGGTGTCAGTCTGATTTCACCCCAATATAAAAAAATGATGAAACTTTCTTCCGTCATGTTTTTTACTTCCCTTACAAAAGTAAACAAACATGACGGAAGACAGTGTTTACAATTAAAGTCAATAGGAACAGACACAGATGGAGGGGGCTATATTTGTTACTCCACTACAGTTAACATCCGTTGCTGTCATCCCATAACAGATTAGGCAAGCTTCATTTTATCTTCTGGTACACTGCTTGTTCTGTACAGGATCTTCAAGAAGCTCCAGACAACTTCATAGAAAGTGATTTTAAGCTATCAGCATCTCTTTCCGCTAATTACATTTGAGCACTTGGTTTATTTGTATTAGTTTTCTAATTTTTTTTTTTTTTTTTTTTTTTGGGGGGGGGGGCTTCAGAACCAATTAAAAAGTTTTCATAGAGTTATGAGCTCATACTACAATTTTCTCAACTTACACTTATTGTCCTGAAAAACTAATTCCTTCATTGTCATAATGGAAAGCATCCCATTTGTAATAAACGAATACTGTAAAACATTTCTCCAATTCTGGAAATAAACTTTAGATCAAATTGTTCCTATTTTGAGGTTGGGTTGCTTTTAAATATTTTAATGCAATCAATACTTGGATCGATCGCCCAAATTTACCTTTGTGGTTACAACTAGACACTGACGTAAACATGGCACATCTGTGGTGCAGTGTGGAGCATCTCTAGCACATCTTGGCACATCTAGTGTAAGCTAAAAAATATACATGTGGTTGTGGATTCTCAGAAAAAGGGGGCCACAATGTGACAAAAAAATGTGTCAAGACTGTATCATAAAATGTTGGGTCAAAGTAAGCTAGTTAATAGGTGGTATACTGTATACTTAGACTACACCAGATTTATCATCCAGCATCAGCCAATGTGATAAATCTGGCAAATGTTCAGACTGCCCGTGCAAGTTTACACTGTTTATTTGTAAATCTGGCCCAATATCTTTGTGGTTTTACCAAATTGATAATTTGCATTTATGCATTAACTTATCATCACGTGTCATACTGCATGCAAGGATGTTGAAGAAGTTGACAATTCAGTGCTTTCTGTGGTTGCATAATGTTGGGTCTGACACTTAAATAGGTTGCTTTCTTGCAAACACTATCCACTTCATAGGCCATAAGAAGGCACACATTTTGTTAAAACAGCAGACAAGGTGCCTTCACAGAAAGCTCTGCCTTGTGTTGGTCTTGTGAAGGAAACAAAGCTGAGTTTAGAGCCAAAATGTCAATACTCATATGAGTAAGAAAGAAGCATCTTTTATGTTTCTTTTTTGGTAAATCGGTAACCCCTTTAACCCCTTAATGACACATTCTCTTTCTGGGAATGCATTTTTTTGGGGGGAGGGGTAGGTAGAAAAAAAAATTCTTAATTTTTACATTGTTTGCAATGCGGTATAAATAACACATTAACATCATTCTGTGGGTAAGTACAATTGCAGTGATACCCAATTTATAAAATTTTTTAATGCTTTGCTACTATTGCATGATAAAAACACCTTTTTCTGAAAGAAATATTTTGATTTTGCATTGCCATATTCTAAGAGCCATAACTTTCAATCATTGAATTGATCAAGCTATGTAAGGGCATATTTTTTGCGGGACAAGCTGTTGTTTTTATCTGTACTCTTTTGACGGCAAGATCAATAAAACGGCAAAGTTTATGTTTTTTTTTATCTATTTTTCTTATGGTGACCATCTTGCAGGCTAAATAACATACTTTTTAGTTTGGGTCATTTCGCATGCAGCAATACCAATTATGTATAGGTTTGTTTCTTATTTTATTTTAACATGATAAAACTGTGTTCTAGACAAAAATTATGATTTGTTGGTTATTTTTTTAATTTTTTTAAATACTTTTATAATTTTCCTTTTATGAAACTTTTCTTTTACATTTTTTACTAGACCCATTAGAGGGCTTGAATATGCGATCACTTGATCACACATCTGTATTGCATCATCAATGTCAGTTTTACACTGACATCCAGTCTTTTAGATTCAGCCTCAGCTGGGCCTAATAGGCTTCCATATTTGGGAGAGCCAGCGATCTTGGACGGCTATTGATATGGCACATAAAGTGTTCAACTGCCGGAGTTATCTATCCTCTGCAGTTGCAGCAGGAACCCCGATATCTATGTCAATCAGATACTGCTGCTGATCATGCACATACATTGGCAGTGCCCACTCAATTACCATGTGAATATGTCTATCACTGAGCATTTACTGCCCCTCACTCATGATGGATTAATTTGTCATGCAGTATTATTGGATTACAATTATAATCATCTTGGTTTGTAATATTAACAGATACAGAAGTACATCTGCAATTCTGATGTCCATCTACTATACAGGGCACAGGGCTCTATGCTTCCAGCTCCATGCACTGTATAATTAAAATATTCCTGGACAACTCCTTTAACGTGATACACATATAATTTCTAGCCAAGCGAATAGCTAAGGGAGGACACATCTGTGTATTGTGGACTGATAGCAGAAATTCAAGATCAATTGCATTTATTTTCCCAGATTATATTAAAATAAACACATATTTGTTGCCCTGTAAGACAATAAAAATTTCATTCAGATTGTTGAATCAAGGTAATCTTTAGTTGACTATTATGAGGAAAATGTTCTGAAAGTGCAATTCTCAGACATGGTTATTGGAAAATAATTGCACCAGATTTGTCAAAGATTACAATTTTATAAGACTCAGTTGACCCTTTGACAAATATGATGCTTAGTCTGCTGATCCCTAATGGATCATAAAAGTTAAAATTATGGTCCATTAGAAAATATTCTCAGCAGGGTTTATTCACAATGTTCAGTAGTGCAGTCATAAGACAGTAAATTATTACGTAATCTACCTGTATTTGCTCCTTTGCAACTCTGCCTTAAGAAATAAAAAACATTCATTTAGTCTTGTAAGACTCTACCTGTGCTGGCGTCAGTGTACTGTAGAAGTCTTGCAGCAACTCAGTAGGAAATTTTGTATTAACAGTTTCTTTGCACAACAGTCTGAGACATATAAACTAATAGGTTATAATGTTGTTAGAAAAATCTGGTGCACATTGGGACTGTCTAGTCTAACTTTACAACACTTATTAGTTGATTCAGTTAGCGCATATTAAGCTCTGCACCCTTTTTGACAAGCCCCATTGTGGCTTCTGTCTTCTACATTGCCCATTTTTTGGTGCTTCTTTACATTTGGCTGTAACAGAAGGCAGATAGTGCCATCAGGGAGGCACCTGATTGGCTTCAAATGTATTCTGCACAGTGACCCCAAACATACAGCCAATGTCATTAAGAAATATCTTCACCATAAGAATGACGTCATGACTCTCGGTGTGCCATGTCACCACTGAGGCCCAATCATGGTGACCCCAGGCACCTAATGTCACAGAACAGCAACAGACGCCGTGAGGAGGAAGACACAGAGCACTGGGAGCCACAAGTAGGCCCAAAAATAGGTAACAGAAGTTGAGTCTCTGAAGAGACCCCAGAGTATAATAATTCCCATTCTAACTGAACAAGTTTGGACCAAACCGGCGGTTCGCTCCATTTAAACACAGAACAAAGAGAATCTTCTGAGGTTCGCCCATCTTTAGTCATTATACATTAAATAGTTAATAAATTCCTGCACAGTCAATTTCATAGCTGTTGCATAATCACATCACCGTCACTAACAAGGTGTGAATTTCAGCCATTCAATTGTTTTGCTAGCATGTTATGATATTATGTTGAATTGGATTAACAACAAATTGAAGTTCATTGCTTAACCAAATTGGATATACGTTAAGGGTGGACACATCTATATTCTTTAAAAATTCTTTTTATGAAGTCAATCTGGCTGAGTTGCTAAAATCTTGAGTCTCGTGAATTGATTTTCCTGTGTTCTCTGGTTTACAGCATTTGTAAAAGTCCTCATATATGATCCATAGAGGTGAATTAGACAGATTCTTTGCAAATCTCCAACCTAGCAAATCAATTCTACAATCTCCAGTAATCAATAAATGCAGAAATCCAAAAATATGCTGAAGTACCTACATAATTTCAGATAGGACAGTTCATCCAATTATCCAAAGCATTTAGTTTGCTCAGTTTAACATGCGTTCATTCTCATTTGTACTTCATTCATATTACTGCTTCTTGGAAAATCAGGGCTAATGTTGGTTTCATAATGTTTGAGTGATAGCGTGATAACTAAAAAAAAATAAAGTTGCCTTTTCATTGAAAAGTTCCTCATACGTACTTCAGAAGCTGTATGAGCTCTTGAATAAAATTTCAAATAGAAGGCTTGGAACGGTTTTATTATTAGAGAAAGCGAGCAGATGCATTAGTGCTATTTGATGAATACAGGTTCACAATGAAATTACTAGTGTATTATGTTTTGTACAGCTCTTGCATCTCTTTGCATGAATTAAAAAACAGCTGAATAACAGACAGTCTAATAGAATTGAAAACATCACAGATCAATATATGAATATAAAATAAAAGATAAAAGAAAGCCTTTGAAACAATTATAAACCTGATAAACCTGTATGTCTGTTTTCCACATCATTTCCTTTATAGATTAAATTTGTGTGATTCTGCCATAGAAAAAAGGTTTTAAATTAATTTAGGACACTAGTATGTCCATTGTTCATGAAAAGATTGTTGTCATGCCCCATGTTATTTACCCCATTTGGTATTTCTAGATTCTGCAAAACCATCCAGGATCACTCACTTTGAATTCACTGGAAAAATCCATCTTCAGTGAGGTGGAGATGAAGATGAATGTTCACACTTCTGGCCAACTTGCATTACAGCAGTTGTCCATAGGAGTCTAGAGAGAAGAGAGGGAACAGATGCAATGAGAGAGAGACAGAAGGAGAAAGAGAGACATACACATAGCAAGACTGCTGCTGGTTTTTAGGAGTTCTACTGTCTCAACCCAGGACTGGATCCAGACCAAGCTGCTATTGCTTCTGAGGGTGTGCTACAGAGAGATAAGAGCGCAGGATCTCGTTATTTCTATTTCTGATATGTATGGGTGACATGATAGTAGTTAGTCTTCACCATTTCTGGAACTGAGAAAAAAGAGCCCACAAAGGGAAAAAGTGGTGACAAATGCAGAAATGCACTATACTGTAGTAAGAAATACTGTTATTCTTGATGTGCACACTGATTACAGCTTATTTTGAAAAGTTAGTCTGAAACGACGGGTATACTTTTAAGTTTTTGTTAGTTCATTTTAGAAATATCTGTGCCCTATATCTGCAAATGGAGATAATATGATAATTATTAACAGCCTCTGAGACCCACACTATGTCTTTAGTGGATCCACAGGGGAGAAAGAACAGAATATTCATAGAGGACTTTACATTTACAATTGGAATCAGGTTTTCCTATGAAATAGAACTCAATACTTACAACAAAAGTAGTTACCCAACCAGCAAATATGTTATCCCCCTAGTAAACTTAAAGTATAACACCTACAAAGCTATAGATGGCAATATCCAAAATATATGTACCCAACTCATGTCAAATATAACAAAAAACAATTCCTTTTATTTAATACATAAATATGTGCCAAATAATAAAAAAAAAAACATATAAGACATGCAACAAAGACAATATTAACCCCTTCTTGACATCTACTGTAATAGTACAGCAGATGTCAGGTATTTAAGATATTCAAGAGCTGAGCAGCCACCATAGCCGTCGGGTCTACACAGTTTAATACTGATCTCGGACATTATTACCCCCCTCCGGGCCTTGCAATGCTGACCAAGGTGCCATTTTTCCATTTGCAGTGGATCACCAGCCCCTGGATTGAGATCTGGTGCCAACAATGCATTGCCATGACAGCTGGGAGCCTATTAAAGGCTCCCAGGCTTGTCCGGCATATGCTTTTATTGCAGACTGCTCTATGCCTGTAACACCATTGCAATGCATTGTATTAGTGACAAGACCCCTGGGGTTCAAGACCCCTAGGGGGTCTAAAAATTATAGTAAACAAAAAAAGTTAAAAAATAAATAAATATTCAAATCACTCCCCTTTCCCTAGAACACATATAAAAATAAAAAAAATTAGTGAAACACATACACATTAGGTATTCCTGTATGCAAAAGCTCCAGGTCTACAAATTTATAAAAAATATTTTTCCCATACGGTCAACGCTGTGACGGGAAAAAAAATCAAGAGTCAAACCACATTTTTTTCTCAGTTTTGCCTCCCATAAAAATTTGAATAAAAATCAATTAAAGCAATAGACATTCTCTGAATAGGTATCTATAAAAAGACACCTTATGCCTCCCTGTACAAATTAATATAAAAAGGTTCCAGGTAAATTTACAGAAGAATTTTTTTTTGCAAAGTTTTGGATTTTTTTTTAAGTAGTTAAAAAGACTATATAAATTTGGTAGCCCTGGAATCTTAGGTATCATAGGAATCAAGGTAATAATTAGAGAACCACTTTGGATCGACCAGATTTTTCCAAAGTTTAGGGTTCAACACAAACCCAAAATTATTATTGTCACCTGTGAAACAGACCTCAGAGTATAATAGGTGGGGGCTTAGGAGAGGTGTAAAAAGCAGTTATACTAACCATCCCTCACCTTTCATGGGCATCCTTACAGTGTACAGTGCTCCCTCTGGGTGCTCATCCAGCCTCTTCCAGCCTCCTGAGTGACATCATGTACTCTGGGGTCACCTGAGGCCTAAAGAGGACCCAAAGAAAGTAATAGTGTAACTGTCATTTTTCCATATTTCTGGTTCATGAGAAACTTATTTGACCCAAAACAAATCTTTGGGACGAACCACCCAAACTCGAAACAAAACAAATTTTCAAGGCCCATGTCTAGTAATAATTAGTTCATATAGCAAGTCCAGAAATCCTGTCCATTGCGAATCTGAGAGTAAAAAACATACTTGCCCAGGTGGTGTTTGTGATGGTTCAGGACATCCCCCATCCTGCACTCCGACGAGCATATTGCCCATGAAATAGAGACTGTTCATTTTATACATGAAACTTAGTATATCCCATGCACCACCTCTTGTGCCTTATTTTTCTGCATTCCTGATAGCAGTAGCTGATTATAGCCCTGCCCTCAGTTTACTTACGCTTTCTATTAACACTTTATTACTTTGTAAACGGTTGTTATAAGCAGCATACAGAGCTTCTGTACCAAATTTGTAACTTAAGAAATCAATTTTTAATATTCAGTGGTGTTTGAAAGCTAGTTTTTTCTATATTTCTGCTTAAATTGATCTAAAGCTATTTCAGATTTTCACACAAGAAAAAAAATTATTCCAAATCAGATATATGTGACAAAAAATGTGAACCTTTGCTTTCAGTATCTGGTGTGATGCCCTTGTGCCGCAATATCTGCATCTAAACGTTTCCAGCAATTGCTGAATAGTTCTGTAAATCAGCTTGGAAAAATTTTAGCCCATTTCTCAATTTTGATATGCTGGTGGGTTTCCTTCCATGAACTGCTGACTTCAAGTCCTTCCACAATGTTTCTATTGGATTAAGGTTAGGACTTTGACTTGACCATTCCAAAACTTTAACCGCATTCTTCTTTAACCATTGGTACGACTACTTTTGTGTTTAGAGATGTACTGTAGTCTTGTTGCATAACCTGTCCATCTTCCCATGGTATTCAGCTCATGGACAAATGTTCTGACATTTTCCTTTAGAATTTGCCGGTATAATTCAGAATTCATTGTTCCATCAATGAAGACATGCTGTCCTGGCACAAGTGCAGCAAAACAGGACCAAAGCAAGGTACTACTGCCCCCAAACTGATGGTATGAGGTTTTTATACTGGCCTGCAGTATGTTCCTTTCTCCATAATACTTCTAATTTAAATTCAAACTAAAAAGCTATTTTGGTCTCATTATTCCACAAAACATTGTTCCAACAGCCTTATGGCTTGTCTATGTGATCATTGGCAAACTGTAGATGGGCAACAATGTTTTTTTAGGAGAGCAGCAGCTTTCTCCTTAAAATCCACCATGTGTCTTCTTGATGGTGGACACATAAACTTTAACATTAGCTAATATGAGAAAGGCCTTTAGTTGATTAGAGGTTCTTTTGTGACCTTGTGAGATATTACTGGACTGGTACAGAGAAGAAAATTTTGATGGTGCCTGCGCACTTTTCAGATTGACAAACTGATGATGTGACCTCTGAGGACTGCTTTAGATGTGGGCCAGAGCAACAGAACATTATCAATAATAGTTTATCCAATAAACCTTAAGATAGTTGGGAAAATTGTCTGACCGATATAAATGGAGTGGGAATTTCCAGATCCTAGTTCAGATCTGAGGGGTAAGACCCTGTATGACAATAGTTATGGGGGCATGGAACACCACTATGGGATGAATCACTATTGAGGTTAGATGTTCAAACTGGTTAAGAAAAGAAGAATGAATTCAATCTGAGAAAACCTGTCATGGGCTGTGCAGTACTAGGTATATTTAATGGAGCTATGATTAACAATACACCATAGGTCATTTAGAGACATTGTCTTCATCAGTTTTAAGTGATCTTTGGCTGAGGGAGCTGTCGTTTGTCATAGGAGCGTTCCCACATGGAGCATGGGGCAGTATTAAAATCGCCATTAAACTCGCTCCCAATAATAAAATTTGGTTCCTATCATTTTAGCAGAAGGGCTTCAAGTCGAGAGAGGTTAGGAGCATAGATGTATAGAGTCCAAACTCTTTTAGAAATGTTTTGTAACCTTTTCCAGGCTGATGAGCATCAGCAATTCTTCTGAGGTCTTCAAAAATCTCCTTTGTTCTTGCCCTGAAACACTTCCATAAACATGTGTTGTAAAAATCAGACTATCATAGATACCTTTTGAAAAACATGTCACTCACTCATACCTAATTGTCATTCCATTGACTGAAAATATCTGACTTTAATCTTACCTTCCGATTCTGCCATCATTAAAGGGGTTGTCCAGGAAATACAGATTTTTTTTTCTTGGAGGCCAGGGAAGGTGAAAAAAGAAAAACATACTTAACTGTCCCCATCGCTCTGATGTCCCATGCCGCTGTCCAGTCCAGCGATGTCCCGGGGCTTGTTTAAGTATAAGTCCTCGCTGTACATGACCGCTAAGGCCAATCAGCGGCCTAAGGAAAGCATCCGGGACATCACTCTTGTACATCACCTGTGACATCCCAAGTCCTTTCCTTAGGTCACTGAGGCCGTTGATTGGCCTCAGCAGTCACGTGCGGCGAGGACCTTCGCTGGAACAAGCCTTGGGATCCGACACATGTGTGATATTATATAATTTTCTTCTATAAATAAATGACCAAATGTAATATTTTTCACTTATTTGTTAGATTTTTGGGCTTGTGTAACATCTGATTTAATTTTAGGTCAAATTTATATAGAAGTATAGAAAAATCTGAAGAGTTCTCAAACATTCAAGCTCCACTGTAAATATGTACCACTTATAGTATTGCTATGAGATGTGAGATGATGAGTATTGTTGTTACTGTGAGAATCACAAGATAAATGTAGTTACTGGTGTAAAGAGTTAACACCATTTTCATTTTCTTTTAGTATAGCAACCTACTTGTGTCACATCCTAGCAACAAATTGATAAACCACATTGATTAAACTGCTGTACTAAGTTTAGATTATATTGATTACTGTTCTCTATATGAACTCATGGCCTTTACTTAGTCAATCTATTGACTATCATATTGACAGTCAGTTGCTTTTCACCAAAAGTTACTTCATACTTTTCTCCAAATCAGTCATCTAAAATATATAAATACATTGTGAACTATATGATATACAGTATTATCTGAATGCAATTATTGTTTCTTCATAAAAACGAATGCCAGATCTATTTTATATATTGTGACAAAGAAGACAACATGGGGTAAAGCCATCAATATTTTCCGTACTCTTCATTCTCAGCAATATGGTACATTTTAAACATGTCATGAACAATATATGGGCAAAAAAAAATACAGGAACAAATTGGGAGAAGTTTTTGGAAATATTGTTTTTTTTTAAAGACATGGCAGATAATAATAATACTAATATAAATGACATATTTATGTTTTGTAATTTATACTGCATCCTTGTTCTATGTTTTTGTGTTTATTTAAGGGTTGACCCCCTGCTATGAAGTCACAGGAGTTCTTGTCATGAGACAACCCATTCTTCCCCCATTATTTAAATGCTCAGAAACTTCCAGTCTCTAAGGCTCTGTTATTTTCAAAGTATTCTTGCTGTCAAATATACCAGAGTACTGATGTCTGTCAGGATCAACTGTAAAATGGCTCAGACTCTAGTTCCATACCTGGTAAATCCTTGTCGCTCCACATATGCAGAAAAAAAGATGCAGCAGCACTCTGCTCTGCACTAAAAATATTACCACTTTATATATATATATATATATATACAGTACAGACCAAAAGTTTGGACACACCTTCTCATTCCAAGAGTTTTCTGTATTTTCATGACTATAAAAATTGTATGTTCACACTGAAGGCATCAAAACTATGAATTAACACATGTGGAATTATATACTTAACAAAAAAGTGTGAAACAACTGAAAATATGTCTTATATTCTAGGTTCTTCAAAGTAGCCACCTTTTGCTTTGATTACTGCTTTGCACACTCTTGGCATTCTCTTGATGAGCTTCAAGAGGTAGTCACCTGAAATGGTCTTCCAACAGTCTTGAAGGAGTTCCCAGAGATGCTTAGCACTTGTTGGCCCTTTTGCCTTCACTCTGCGGTCCAGCTCACCCCAAACCATCTCGATTGGGTTCAGGTCTGGTGACTGGTTCAGTATTCCTTCAACTTTGAATAAATCCCCAACAGTGTCACCAGCAAAGCACCCCCACACCATCACACCTCCTCCTCCATGCTTCACGGTGGGAACCAGGCATGTAGAGTCCATTCGTTCACCTTTTCTGCGTCGCACAAAGACATGGTGGTTGGAACCAAAGATCTCAAATTTGGACTCATCAGACCAAAGCACAGATTTCCACAGGTCTAATGTCCATTCCTTGTGTTCTTTAGCCCAAACAAGTCTCTTCTGCTTGTTGCCTGTCCTTAGCAGTGGTTTCCTAGCAGCTATTTTACCATGAAGGCCTGCTGCACACAGTCTCCTCTTAACAGTTGTTGTAGAGGTGTGTCTGCTACTAGAACTCTGTGTGGCATTGACCTGGTCTCTAATCTGAGCTGCTGTTAACCTGCGATTTCTGAGGCTGGTGACTCGGATGAACTTATCCTCCGCAGCAGAGGTGACTCTTGGTCTTCCTTTCCTGGGGAAGTCCTCATATGAGCCAGTTTCTTTGTAGCGCTTGATGGTTTTGGCCACTGCACTTGGGGACACTTTCAAAGTTTTCCCAATTTTTCGGACTGACTGACCTTCATTTCTTAAAGTAATGATGGCCACTCGTTTTTCTTTACTTAGCTGCTTTGTTCTTGCCATAATACAAAGTCTAACACTCCATTCAGTAGGACTATCAGCTGTGTATCCACCTGACTTCTGAACAACACAACTGATGGTCCCAACCCCATTTATAAGGCAAGAAATCCCACTTATTAAACCTGTCAGGGCACACCTGTGAAGTGAAAACCATTTCAGGTGACTACCTCTTGAAGCTCATCAAGAGAATGCCAAGAGTGTGCAAAGCAGTAATCAAAGCAAAATTTGGCTACTTTGAAGAACCTAGAATATAAGACATATTTTCAGTTGTTTCACACTTTTTTGTTAAGTATATAATTCCACATGTGTTAATTCATAGTTTTGATGCTTTCAGTGTGAATCTACAATTTTTATAGTCATGAAAATACAGAAAACTCTTGGAATGAGAAGGTGTGTCCAAACTTTTGGTCTGTACTGTATATATATATACATAGTATATATATATATAGCTATGAAAATGAGGTTCTAAGCGCACACTTTAATTGAGTTATTAGTCCTCGATGAGGTAATGTCTTTAGATGGGACTTTACACTACAAAGACTCACATCTCTTAGGGCTTAGGTCTCAAAATTAATTCAGGTGAAGGTAGTCCAGCTATATCTGGCTCTAATTAAAAAAAGAAAATTAACAGGATAATAAGCCACAAAATAAATCAAAAACAGCAAAAAGGAACCAACTAAATCTTAACATATAACATTCCTTATATCAGCAGTTCTCAACCTGCGGGTCGCAACCCCTTTGGGGGTCGAACGACCATTTCACAGGGGTCGCCTAAGACCATCAGAAAACACATTTCCGATGGCCTTAGGAACTGAGACACCACTTCTCTATCTGTCTCCAGGCGGGTCCGGCGGTCCCGGTCAGCGGGAGGTATGTCCCGGTTTCCTCCGGACGCACATGAGTTGAATACAATGGTGAGTGAAGCTTTACCACTGTGCTCCGGCCACAGGAACTGTAGGCGCGATGTGATGACATCTCTCACATCACGCCTGCAGCTCCCAGAACACTCCCGCAGACAGAGCAGCAAGGGAGCGAGGAGAGGTGAGTATCAGTGTTTTTTATGTTAAACTTTGGGTGAAAACTGAGGGGGCACATGAAACTAGGGGCAGATGAAGGGGGCACATGAAACTGATGGCAGATGAAGGGGGGCAGATGGAGGAGGACATTAAACTGGTGAAAGATGAAGGGGAGGCATTAAACTGGTGGCAGATGAACGGGGGGCATTAAACAGAGGGTAGATGAAGGGGAGCATTAAATTGGTGGCAGATGAAGGGGGGCATTAAACTGGGGACAGATGAAGGGGGACATTAAACTGGGGGCAGATGAAGGGGGGACATGAAAAACTGCAGAATATATACTTATGAAAGGGAGGCTCTAAGTGTACACTTTAATTAAATTGTGAGTGCCCATCTTTCAGCAACAAGGCAACTTTTTTAGGTGGGACACTACAATACAAAGACTCGGACCTAGGCCTCCTCATAGTTATGGTGTTTTACACAACAGTTTTAAAACATATTTTGTTAGAGTAAAATATGTCAAATGTACTAAGAAACATGTACCTCTTAATTCAATTTGGTTCACCTTAGGCTGTCCTAAAGACAGAAAATAAAATTGTCACATTTTCTCATTTTTTTTAAATTCAAGTACAAATATGGCATGAGCAATCATTTGTGACTTTTCTACAGAATAATTTTGGTGCAAATTAAATGATAAATCACCAGTAATTCTGTAATTCTCAGACAGCTTCAGGATCAGTTCACCATTCCAATGCTAACATATGAAGATCCATAAGTCACAAAGGGGCATGTTGGCCAGTATATTCAAGAAATTTTCTATCTTTTTTGGGGAAAAATTTAAATAGCTAGACTAGATTTCTGCTTGTATTGTTATTCCTCGTGTTACAGCAACATCCCTGTAATTTAGTTCCCTATCTTGTATATCACAATTCATCTACATTTGGTAAAAAAGTTTGGTTATTTATTTAACTCCTCAGTCTGCAGTCATGTGTCCTGTCAGGAAGCTGAATGTGATGTGCCTATCACATTCAGCTTCTTCTGCTTCCCTGCACTGATCATACAAATAATTGCTGGACACGGAGAGAGAGAACTTCATCTGTGATCAGAATAGTGCTTTTTGAGTATCTTGCCCTACAACTTAGGCCTCATGCACACACCATGTGCATGGTTGGTGTGCTAGCAATGTTTTTTATGGCTAGCACACTGACGCATTAATTTCTATGGCCCATACACATGACCGTGTATTTTCATAGTCTGGTGTATTGGGCTGTGAGTTGGTAGCAAAACTCAGGACAGGTCCTATTCCTGTCCGTTTTGGAACCCATGCTCTCTGACCTCAATGAATGGGGCCACAGAGGCACTGACGGTTCATGGGTGGCACACAAATGTCAATCTTGGCGCGGTGACACGCACATGGTCGTGTACATGCCGCCTAAGGAAATATTTACAGGGTTCTGATACTTCGACATTTCCAGTTGTAAGACACAGAAGCTAGATGATCGTACCTGGGTCCCACTGGTTTCTGACAGTTCTCAGCTGTACATCTTCCAGTTTTGAAGAGAAGTAAGCATAATGTCTCTTTCTCTTTCTGATGCACTACTTTTCCTGCATTTTACAGTCCTCATCATTACCTGTTTCTTGGTGCGCCTTCAAATTTGGCTGGGAGGTGTTTGATTGGCTCCAAATTTCTTATGCATCAGGCCAATGACCCCAAACATACAGCCAATGTCATTAATAGTTATCTTCAACATAAAAAAGAAGAAGGAGTCCTCTGGAAGTGATGATATGGCTCCCACAGACAGCTGATCTCAACATCAATGAGTCTGTCTGGGATTACATAAGAAAACAGAAGGATTTGAGCAAGCCTACATGCACAGGAGATCTGTGGTTGGTTCTCCAAGATGTTGATCTGTCTGACGGTTTAGTCAAAAACTGCATTCAAGTGTAGCTAGAAGATTTGATGTTGTTTTGAAGGGAAAGGATGGTCACACCAAATATTGATATGATTTAGATTATTCTTTCATTTATTCACTTTGCATTTTTTGAATTAATAAAAATGAACTATTAACACTTCTATTTATCAAAGCACTCCTACCTTGCAGCAGTTTGTCCACACGTGCCTAAAACTTTCGTACATCACTGTAGATGCAAATCCAGTGTCCAAATGTTACCATAGTACAGAGATGAGTGTATAACTATACATTTCTCCGGAGAAGACCACTCTATTGAAGATTTGCGGATTGTGGTTTTAATGGGACATTTTAAGACGCAGAGGGACAGAAAAGAATGGGAATACAGTATAAATTAATGCAAAAATTTCAAACTCTGCAATTTGGACTTAATGTTCATGCCAGTTTCATGTCACACTATGTATGAACTATGAGGGTCACAAATCACCATGCGACAGCAAACAGATAGCAAGAATTTGTGATCCCTCTGCCACGTCCCACAAGTTTCCAGATTGTTTATTTTTTGACATGTTGTAAATAACTTCTCTACTTATATTGCATTTTGTTGTTTTAAGGATTTTAAGATCCTTTGAGGGTCCATGTCTTTAGGGTATAAAAAATCTGTGAATTTTCAGTTTCTTGTATAACACCATGTCTGATGAAGGGAGCTAGTACTTCCAAAACCTTACTATCAAATATACTCAGTTAGCCTCTAAAAGGTATCGCCTGATTTCTTCACTCTTTAACTATACTACAAACACATTGCGCTACACTCAAATTAAACAATATGATCACAGAGTGTTATAACATATTGGCTACCAATGCAGTAAC
Organism: Leptodactylus fallax; assembly: GCA_947044405.1. Classification (NCBI taxonomy): domain Eukaryota; kingdom Metazoa; phylum Chordata; class Amphibia; order Anura; family Leptodactylidae; genus Leptodactylus; species Leptodactylus fallax. Next base: position 9,654,369 of record CAMRHE010000013.1, read on the forward strand.
TAAATAAAGCATAATTAATGTATAATGTACTTTATTTAATATAACCAGAATTAAACAGTAAAAATAATCAAAATTCCAATTTGCCTTTAAACCAATTTAATATCATGACATGCTAAAAAAGCCCCGGAAGTCTGCAGTTCACCAACCCCCACTGGGTGGTTACACATAGACATAAATAGGACAGCATATCACTAGGTGGTATACTGTCACAAAACCATGTTGTGTTGAGAAAAGCCTCTTATTCTGTTATACACATATCTAAACATGTCCAGCTTTGAGGTTAGGTAAAGGATACATTTAAAAAAGTAATGCAAGTAACCTGCAAACAAGCCACAGGGATGGCATCCTCCTCGACTATATAGTAAAATGTCATATCGAATTTTTATAGTATATGGTAGCATTGTTATTATGTTTGGTTGTGTCACATTTGTCACTTAAGAATACTGGTACAAGAGGACTTTTTAATGGAGTAGTCGTTAACAATCAATGTCATGATAGAAGCAAGGGCATAATTAGCAAAGACTGGGCCCCGTAGCAAATTTTTGACTTGGGCCCCCCCCCCCCCCACGGCATATAAGCCCCCTTTCCTGACCCCCATACAGTATAACGCCCCATTTACACACAGTAGAATATCTCAAAGTGACCTCCAGACAGTATAATGTCCCATAGTGGCCCCTGCACACAGTATAATGTCCCATAGCAGCCGCTCCACACAGTATAATGTCCCATAGAGGCCCCTGCACATAGTATATTGTCCCATAGTGGCCCCTCCACACAGAATAATGCCATATAGCGTTCCCTGCACACAGTATAATGTTACATAGTGATCCCTGCACACAGTATAATGTTCCATAGCAGCCTCCATACAGTATAATGTCGATCCCCGCTCCTGCTCACGGTCGCCGCCGCTTCCCTTTCTTCCCTCCAGAGGGCCCCCAGAGACATGATATGGGATGCCCAGGGCTCCCTGGAGGGCAGAAGGGGAAGCGGAGGCGGCATTGAGCAGGAACGGGGAATGGTAAGTAAATAGGGTTCATTACCTGCTGCGGTTACTCCAGCAGGTAACGGCCTATTAAGAAAAAAAATCACCAGGGGTCCAATGGATAGAATTTGTACATTGTGAGAACGTTTATTTAATAAATGACATTTATTTCAGACATCCAAAAGCTAAACATGTAGTTAAAGAGGACTTTCACCAAGTACAAAATGCTAAATGACATGCATCATATGGTTGCTGCTGTGCCCCTGATCATGGCTCCCAGTATACTATACGTAAATTAGTTCTTATTCATCAAGTAGGTAGTATCCCTTTATATTTATCAGAGAAAATAAAATGTTACCACCCACTTGTTGAATAACAGCTAATTTACTAGTTTGAGGTTTCTGTAAAATCTTTTTTCCGCTAACATCATTTTCAGTAAAATTCTATTTGCTTTTGTAAGTTCTCTGTTACTGATTTTGTTTGCACAGGAACATTCTGCTTTGTTGAGATTGTCCTGCCTTGATATCCTCTGCGCTAAACGTTGGATATGTTGAAAGACAACTTGAGATTTCAAGTTAAGGCACATGTCTTTGCAGAATAAAGAAAAAAAAAACTTGAATTTGTAAAGACTCAACCCTATAAAAGAGACAATACTCACCTACTCTTTTATTAAGGGCTATAATATGTACAGTATTTGTTATTTTTAACATGTTTCCCCAATAGGGACTTTTTTATTATTCTTAATAGTTAATGCATCTAAACCCAGAAAAGCCAACTCTTAAAGCCAGAAATAGATTTTTCAATTCATGTAGTGCGATGACTTAAAATAGATTAAATAGAAGCAGCATTTTTCATTCGTGTAAAGTGAGGAACAGACTTCTTTTCTCTGCAAAGCACAGGTATTTCTTTCATTAGTGATACATGCAGTAGCAAATACAATGACTTTGCCTCACAAAGACATGTCAAAGGCATATAGTCACTGTTGGTTGCTTGTTAGTAAAAGCTCATTTCTAGGGAGAATAGAGCTGACAATGGTAATTGTAAGCACAATTGTCCCACATTGTATTATTTGTAAATTAAATTGTTGTATTCACTGTGATTTTTAACACGTGCAACATCCAAAAGAAACATGACAGGTCATCTCGCGATGCTTGGTGGTTTTAGAGAGAAATAGGCTGCTTTGCTGAATAATATACAAGATTGTAAAGAAGAAATAACAATATGCTTTTCTAATAAAAAAAAGTAATTAAAGCTGAAGCTGCACTGGTTTCCTCAATTTCATGCACCATATTTCTCTCCTCATTTCATTCTTTCCTCTCATTCCTCTTCTTCAGAATAGGCAATAGTAAATTTTGCCATGTACTGGGGGCATAAGTGGACCATTGTACTGTACTGGGGCATAAAGAGGACATTATAAGGGGTCAAGATACTGCATGGGGACATTACACTGTATAGGAGCATAAGTAGGCCATTATACTGTTTGGGGGCATAATGGGCTAATTTAAATATATTGGTGTATAAGGGAGCCATTATACTGTATGAGGGCATAAGAAGATCATTATCTTGTATGGGGGCATTAGGGGGCCTTTAAACTGTATGGGGCATAAGAGGGCCATTATACTGTACAGGGGCATAATATTGGGGCCATGACACATGTGGGGGCATGTGAATTATAGCTTCATATCTCACCCATGGTTTTCAACCTTTGCAATGCAAAATTTGAAAGTTGAGGAAGACATACAGCCATTCCAGCAGGTCTGCCATAGTAAAAACACACCCAATTTGAGGTGTTTTTTGCTGCAGCGGATTTTGGAGGAGCACACAGCTGCCATATGAGTTGTATCAAAAAGGGGTCCACTAAGACTCTGTTGTCCAAGGACCCCCACAAACTTGGTGCTGGGCCTGTGCAAATAGCTATTTAAATGAAGATCTACTCAATGGTGTGAAAATTGCAGGGCTTTCTGAACCCCGCTCACCATGACTCCTTAGGTTGATTTGCATATCACTTTTTATCCTTTCATACATTTATAAGTTCATTTAGCAGCAACAGACAGATCACCGAGAAGCACCAATGAAAATAAAATGATCTTGAACATGACAGGCCAGTTTATAGTGGAAAAACCACCTGACTGGTTCCCTTTAAGCATGCCTGGTATAAACACATGACAATCCTAAAATAAACCGAGGGCAAACTTGATGTACATGTTTGGTCTTTTGTCTGCCCTCAATTTTCTATGTTTCTAAAAACAATCTTTGTCTTTGTTGCCGATAGTAGCCAATCAGAGCTCAGCTTTGATTTCATTTCATTTTCTGCTCTTAAATGTATAAGATGTACTGTGATGGCTTGCTATAAGCAACCAAGACAGATTTTTTTTTCTTTTAGACAGTTTTCATAAATCTTTTCACAGATATTTATCTGATACCATAAATGTGAAAACCCCTTTAACCCCTTAAGGACACAAAGTGGTTTGGTTCTTAAGACTTGGCGACTTTTTTCATATTTCCCATCTCCATCTTCCAAAATTCATAACAGTTGTACTTTTAGTTTACACCATTTTAGGGTACATATTTTTATTAGTTTTTATAAACATTTTTTGGATCCATGTGAAAAAACATACAATTTTATAAATTTTTTGCATTTTGTTATTATGGTGTTCATCCTGCATTAAAAATGACAGGGCAACATTGTTATTACATAATACCATATTTATATTGAATGATTTTATTATGTTTGCTGATTTTGCTAAATAAAATGCAATTTTTAAAAAATAAATGATTTGTCCGTGAGTTCTAACATCCATAACTTTTTTCTTGTCCTACATGGGGACTTGAACCTGGGATCACTTGATCAGCTGTACATTATACTGTAATACTTCTATTTCGCAATACATTGTACATAGGATCTCTATGTGTAATAAGGAATGGGAGCCAGGAGGCTGCTGATTGGCCTTCTGGCTGCCATGGCAACTCCTTGGAACCGAGTCATCTCATCCCATTACAGTGCAGAGCGTTAACTATACACTCAGCGCATTGTAGAGCGTGAAGGGGTTAAGTAATTATTAAACTATAAAGCCAACACTTATTACTACTATTCTTTTGTCCCTTGAAAACCTTTTAGAATAATCACTTTTAGAATAGTTTAGTAATTTGAGGAATTGTTCTCTTTCCCGTTTATGGTACTTGAAATTGGCAAATATATAATTTACCATTACCTCATAATTTAGATTCCATTGTGAAACATTTAGATATTTAAAATGCTTTTACATCATATTCACAGAATACATACAAGTCAAATGCTATCTAACCTCACAGAGTGCATGCTGTGTAAAAACATAAGAAGCCATTTACAACTCACAAAACTGCTGAAGCACAGGCTAAAATCCTTTTAGTGACATCACTTTCCTGTCAGCTAAATGCACCTGAAACTGAATGGGCTTGCAGATCACAAAAATGGCATTTTAGCATGTTATACGATGCAATGAAAGTATTGGACACAGCAGAGACATACCTGCAGAGAATATACATAGATTTGCAAATCTAGGATCACTAAACAGCACACAATAGTGTATGTTTCTGTGCCAGCTATACAGATATAGCAGCACAGCATTTGTCACATAACCCCATGGAACTGCAAAATGAGTTCAGTTTGTATCTCTAAAAAAAAAATATAATACAGAAGATTTATATGATTGATATAAAACATCAGAAAAAATATGTCCTAGTAAGAATTGGTTCACTCTAGCGTCCGGGGACTCCATTCACCATTCCCCTTAAAATAGGCAGAGAGAAAAGTCCTGCAAGCAGGTAACCGCTTTTTAAGTGGATAGGGTTTCCGTTTTTTGGGTCCCCAAGCGGACCCGAAGAACGGAAACCTGAATGCTAGTGGGAATCTCTTATAAACTAGTGTATGCCAGAAGGCCAAACTATTTAATTTGACATAATTTGACAATGTACCATTGCAGCATTACTGTAGGACAGGGGTGTCAAACTCATTTTCACCGGGGGCCACTTCAGCCTCACAGGGTACCTTGAAGGGCCAAGATTATTTTACACATGTATAAAAGTAACTTCTCCTTAACAGTTAAGCGAGCTATTAAGGAGTAGTTACATTTGTACATTACTACTGTTACAATCAGCCCTTTGAGGGCAACCAGGAAGAACATAATGTATTGTTAAAACCTAAGATATTGGCATGTTACATACTATCCTCATCCTTTTCTGAATATATCAAAAATTAAGCAATATACAAATACCGTTTACCCCTGCAAACGGTATTATGCTCCATAGTGGCCCCTGCACACTGTATTATGCTCTATATTGGCCCCTGCACACGGTATTATGCTCCATAGTGGCCCCTGCACACGGTATTATGCTTCATAGTGGCCCCTGCACATGGTATTATGTCCCATAGTGACCCCCCACCCATGAACTATTATTATACTCTGGGGTCTTTTCAGACCCCAGAGTATAATGATCAGAGACCCAGGGGAGAATACAAACATAAAACCAGTGTTACTTACCTGGGCTCCGGTGCTCTCCCTGCGTTCGGCCTTCTTCAATGTCGCACAGACCGGTGTCGCGACATAATGACGTCGGCCCGGCTCACGTGACGCCTGCGACGTCACCAAAGAAGGCCGAAGCCTGCTAGGAGTAACATCGGATCGCCGGAGAGGTGAGTAACTCTGGTTTTTATGTTTATCACCTCCCCTGGGTCTCTGATTATTATACTCCGGGGTCTGAAAAGACCCCGGAGTATAATAATAGTAGTATTTGATGGGGTTCGCGGACCGCGGCCTCACTTACCATCCCCGCTCCTGCACACAGCCGCTTCTGCGTCCCATAGCAGAAGGGGAAGCGGGGGCGGCCACAACCAGCAGCGGGGATCGGTAAGTAAATAGGCCATTACGTGCCGGGGATACTCCAGCAGGCAACGGCCTATTTATATATATAAAAAAACTTATTTCACCTACCTCCGATGCCTTGATGCAGCCGCCGCCTCCTCCTCTTCTTGTCCGCGACATCTGCGTGTCAGCGTAGGAGGCACGATGACGTCATTGTATCACCGCCTGCACTGACATGCAGAGGTCTCGTAAACCAGCCCAGGACAGGTATCGCGCAGCTTTGGTTTTTTTTGTTTTTTTTTTTAAGCGGCCTGTCCTGGGCTGGTTTACATTACATAGACAATAAAAATTGCCGCGCCCCTGCGGGCCAGATAAGTGCCGGGCCGGATAACAGAAGGCAGTGGGCTGGATTCGGCCCACGGGTCTTGTGTTTGACACCTGTGCTTTAGGATATGTCATATTAAGTTGCATATCAATAGCAGTGCATGCTGAAGAGCAGGTGTTCTCATAAATATCCATGCAGTTTCACCTATAAGGCTCTGTTCACGCTAGCATCATGTTTTGTTTTATGTTTTTTTTTTTTTTACAAAAGAGAAGTCATGATGTCAGTGTAAATACAATTGTACAGCAGCAGGTTTTGCTCCAGATATTATGTTCTTATTTTTATTTAAGGGTTGTCTACTGTTTTTAGTCTTTCCGAGGGTGTATGGCCACGTTACATTGGTTCAATTTATATGAATGGCAGGTTACATAATACATGGATTTTCTAGAAGCAGAGGTAGATGCAGCATGGTAATTCACATTGAAAAGCTATTGAAACAGTCAAACTAAGATTCATGGCAACTATTTATTTAAAGGGAGTCTGTCAGCAGTAAATTGGTTATAAAGATAACCACAGTACCTTGTAGAGGTGATTCTACATTTTCAAAATATGCCTCTGTTATTCCGCTTTGGAGCCCCATTTTCACATAAATTCTCATTTTATTCCAGTCTGGTTAAGGATTCCAATTTGTTTTTAAGCAATATAACAACCTGCTAACAAAAGCCTTGAAATGTTGCAGTTCACAACTTCCTCCACTGGGGGGGGTCACACATAGACACTAATAGGATAGTTAGTTGATTAGTGTGGTTTTACCTATGTAAAACAGCATATACATGAGAACGTGAAAGGTCCTCTTTAAAACATGTTGTGTTAAGAAAAGCAGATCTGGACATGTGTGGACACGATGACAGGTAAGAGAGGGCATGCTTACACATTACTTTCATAGTCACTTTTACAATTTACATTAATCAGTATACTGTACAAAGAAAATCTATGAGTAATATAAGGTAAATGGGTCTACATGACAGTCCATTCACACCAAAGTATAATACACAAACTTTTTATTAATTTTAATGTCTGGCAAACAATATAGTAATATTATGGTACAATATTGTAAGTTTACTAGTGCATACCAAAACACAATGTTTTAAGCTTTAGGGGAGCTGTCTATTTTCCTTGCCATGAAGTTCCCATTATAAATATAATAATCAATATGAGTACCTTTATGTCACCCTAGAGCAGCTGTTGCTTAGCCTGGAGTAGAGTCAGAATAGTGAACAGCGGGAGCGTATTGAGCATGATAGTTATTCAGAAAACAGCCATTCATTGTATGGCTGTACAAGACATATAAATCAGCTTCTTTACTAGAAATAGAGAGTCTTCAGGTAGAGAGGAGTTTGAATAAAGTTCCAATTTTTAGCTGAAAAAGAGGTCCTTTTATTTACGTCAAAGGGTCTCATAAATAAGATCTCCCTTGTCGAAATGCCCTGCAGGGGTATATGTAAGTCATAGAGGTGAGTCTCACTCAGGACCCCCTCTATTGACCATTACTCTGTCACTGGAGGAATCTTAATGATGAGCTCATGGCCAGGCTATTATACTGTGACTGTATGATAGGTACCCCCATACTGTATGCTGTTATGTTCATGTTACTGAGACTTTCCATTGATTTTGCCTGCAACCAATACAGTAATAATTTTATTACTTGGAATATGATTAGCTAAGCCATAGCTAGCTACATTTCCCTAATTATAGATGAACTAAACAATCTGGTAAATCTGGTAACAGCGTTTATAGTGTAGTAAAAACAGCAATTCTTAACTACAAAGGTGTAGTACTATATGGACATTACTGCCAAGAAATACCTGTATACTGTTGCTAAATTCATCATTTTATCAAATTTTCCCAGTGTGCTGGTTCATTCTTTCCTCCCACCTCGCATCAGCCAAAATCTATCCATATGTTCATTATTTTACATATATGGAAGTAAATATACGTTCCAATTCCCTTGGTAATCTTACTAACCTATTTTGTGCCCTGTTGGAGTATAAACCTGTTGTTGTGAATGGTATTATACATTTTCTCATGCACTGCATGAGACGTTAGCTCTGAATACATCAAATACTGCAACATTATCTTGCTCCAGTTCTTTCATTCTGAAATGGGTTAAATGCAACACCTACTTATCATTTTCTTCTGAAGTGAATTGTTCTTGTGAATGATTTTTCACACTGTTACAGTATTTTATTACAGGGAAGTCTTGAGGTATAAATCAAACAACAACCTAAATTCCCAGTAGCTTGAAATGTGAAGATGAGTAATTTACACTTCACTTATCCAAAAGTTGATCAGTCACTTACTTTTTTCACTTTTACGCACATTTTTCCTTTAGTTTTCAAGCATAGTTCTACCATATTTAATTTGTTACAGGACAGTGACATGGAGCAACTGTATACAACTAGAACTTTTTATATAGCTTTTTACTCATTTATTTTATGATTTTAAATGTGTTAAATAAGTAAGCTTTTTGGATTATATTGTAATGGAAAAATGGCTGTATTTCAATACAAATATCTATAATATGGTATTCCTGTTTTTTTAGTATTAATTTGGAATACAAAAGCAAAAAAACCTGTATTTGAGAGTGGAGGCATTCTAGGTGAGAGACTGCTTAGGTGTCATATTATAGATTGCTATACCAATGTGTCTACCCATGGGTGCAGCTAGCCTTTCTGCTGCTTAAGGCAAGCGATTACATGCCCTCACCAAAAAGAAAAAAAAAATAATAATAATCTCAATTTCCACATATTATAGAGAAATTAATATAATGATTAAAGCATTGATGATTCTACATTTCAATATTAGAAATCTGCAACACGGCATTGTAAAAGGGTCTTTCTGTATGTTAATAAAGGGAAACCCTTTATGTTCAACACAAAAATAAATCTGCTAGAAATCAGTAAAAAATAGTCCCCAGATAGTCCCTTTTTATGGTCTAGGATAGTAAAGTGTAAAAATTAGGACATTCAATACTTTCAGTTGCAATGGTTCTAAACCTTCCTAAACTGAGTACTCAGAACAACAGCCCTTATACATAGATTTTACCAACAATGAATTAGAATTAAAAAAGAGATGCTGTAAGGGAATTGCCAGTTGAGCAATTCTCCAGTGCTGCTGCAAAAACCTGAGAGGAAGGGAATACAGAGACAGTGAGACCTAAAGTTGACCCAGACCCTGTCCCTACCTACTTGTCTCACTGTCCTAATGACAGGAACAACTTGGAGCCGGTCCCTACTCTGAATAAGTGACAACACAGAACGCAGACAGGACGCACAAACAACAAAGGGAGGTCAGCTAGCCAAGGGGTCGGTAACAATCAAGCAATGCAGTACAGAATCAAAATCCAAGAGAATAGTCAAAGGAAAGCCAGTGGTCAGAAAATCAGAACAGCAGGTAACAAGGAACAAGGCGTATAGCCAGTAAGCGAAATGCAATAGCAGGCACCAATGGGAAAGTGAGCAAACAATAAATAGGGAGAAAGAACCCGCCCCAGACTTGATAGGAGGACAGGCTGTCAATCACAAAGGCAGGACTAAAGTTAACTCTTAGTGGAGCAGGGGGAAAGCAAGGTGAAGGAGAAGGGCGTGGTGGAAAATCAATTAAGGAGGTGAGAGAATAGGACAGTGTTCAGACAATACAAGAAAAACCCAAGGAAAGAATTACAACCGGGCACGCCTCCTGCGCCGCAGCATGCGCCCGGAGGACGGCGCCAAAGCCCGGACAGGCAAAGACTTTACAGATGCAACATTTGATACTTCTGTGCCAAAAAGGCAAAAGTATTGTAGATATGATACTTTTATCTGCTTACCATAAAAATTACACTTTAGTCCACTTTATGCTTCAAATCTACAACAAAATCCACATGTGTAACATGCAAATTTTGTTGGGAATTCACCCCAGCTATATTGCAATGGGTGAAATTCTTAATACAAATCTGCAACAGAAATTGACATGCTACAGATTTAAAAAAAAATATATATACTGTATATATTAAGGTCGGGGCCCCATGTGGAAAAAACAGAAGCGTTTTACAGTCACAGCAAAGTGTATGGGATTTTAGCGAATCCCATTTCCACTTTGTGGGAAAATACGCTGTGCAGACACGCCGTTGTGGCTTTGGAAATTGCAGCATGTCAATTATATTTACGGAAATGCTGGCAGTTTCCCTATAGATATAATTGAAGCAGAAAGTCCGCAGAGAAAACCTCTGCGAAAGTTCTGTGAAAAGAATGGGGGAAGAACCGCAATGCGTTGCCGCTGCGACTTTTCCTGTAGTGCTGCAGGACACTTCGTCGTGCCTTAGCCTAAGAAGGTAAATTTTTATGCAGTAAATTTCTGCAGCATATGTAGATGAGATTGGTGATTACTATGTAGCAGGTAAATGGAGGGGATAGGCACTGCATGGTACTGATCTGAGCTTTTTTTACTGACCGTAGTGGCTCTTTGATGTTGGTCCGGCTGCAACAGTGCAGACACTAAATGTGATAACAAGCTCCCCTCCCCCACCTACATTCTGTGTTACTGCTCTTTTTTAATGCAAGATTAGTTGCAGTATGGAAAAAATGCTACCCCTGCAGGATGAAAGGAGCGCAGCCTGAGGCAAGCTACTCACATCTCTTCATGAATCATGTGCCCCTGTGTCTACAATAATTTGGTTAAATACTCTAATTTTTCATGAAACCATACAATGTGATATAATTTCCAAAAATCTCCTCATCTCATGACACATACATTCACACATACAACCTGAAACAAATCTTCAGGGGCTGTAGCTACCTTGTTAGGGTTGAGGGTGAATTTCTGCCATTCAAGGCATAGTTAGCGTGTCATGATCTTGTGTTGAATTGGTCTAATGAGAAATTGCATTACTTAGCTAAACTCAGTTAAGTGCGGATACATCTGTAACTATTTCACTAATGCTGGTAGAATCCAGGCAGTATAATGTAGTGGAGAAAGTTGTTGTTGTAGTTGTCCAAAGGCGTAAACTGAAGGTCCCAAATCAAAAATCTCTAAGAAGAGCTTCCTCCTACCTTTAATTTTGCCAGAAGGACACTCCATGGTAGAACTTGGCTTCACTTATAGCAGTCATCTTTGAAAGTACTAACTGCTTGGTGTAACAGCTGGACAGTCAGAAAACAATAAAACAAAGGACATATCAACACAACAGGTAGCAGGTAACAGGTAACCAACAGATGACGGGAACTACATGGTGATGATAATAAATGATGGCTCAAAAGAATGAAGGCAGTGACAGGGAATGGAGGAGACAGATGAGAACAAACATCTAATAAAATGAACAATCAGACAACAGCTGACCTTAACAAGCTTTTACAGAATGGTTCTTTATATCTATCCCTGAGCACTGACCCTAGCACCAGACATCACTGACCTTCACTGTTCCTAAAGATTCAGTATTCCTAAAGTAAACTCTAATCTGCAGCGCTGATCCTAACACTTAGGCCCCTTGCAGACGACCGTGGTGTGGGTTAGTGTGCTATCCGTGTATTTCACGGATAGCACACTGACCCATTCTTTTCTATGGGCCCATACACACGACCGTGAATTTCACGGTCCCGTGTTTGGGCCGACAATCCTGGCCGCATCAGATAGAACAGGTCCTATTCCTGTCCTATTTTGTGACCTGTGCTTCTTTTTCATTTAATGAAAGGAGCCGTGAAAGCATGGCGCGTGCATGGGTGGTACACGGGGGACATCTCCGTGTCCCCCGTGTGCAGCCCGTGCTTTTAATTCACAACAGGCCGGTTGCAGCACGGTCATCTGCAACTGGCCTTACAAGACTAGCGCTAGGACTAGGATGCAAGAAATATAACTAAGCAGGGCTGAACTAGAAGTAAGGCAAGAGAAATACAAACATGGACAAAACAAACAAGAACTACAAGACTCAGAAGCAAGGATTGAACTAGAATAAGCCACAAGAACAAGGCTGAACTACAAGAACTCAACTAGGCAAGATACAAGATACTACAAATATAACTGGGAAGGATATCTGGGAAAAACTGCACAGAGATATTCTCTAACTGGTAGGTTATTGGATCCACTAACAAATCAGCTATGAGACAGCAGTGTAGAATCCCACAAGGACACACCTTGTGGTAAAATGTTATACTTTAATTTTTATAATGTTAGTTCATATGTTTCACACTTTCATAGTGTTTATAGCACTTTTCCAGCTTTGTGCTAGCTCCTTAAGGGTTAATCAGCCATTCTTATGCTGATGTATAAATAGCATTTGCTTTGTGGTTTCTAGAAGGTGGGGGGACTTAGGGCCGGTTCACATCTGCGTTCGGTTTCCGTTCAAGCGGCAACCAAACGAACGCCATTATAATCTATGGGGTCTGCAGGTTTCCTTAGGTAAACCACTTTTCTATGTGTATAGGTTTCCGTTCGGGGGGGTCCCCAAGCGAACTCCCTGAACGGAATCCCAAACGCAGATGTGAACCGGCCCTTAGGAGGTAACTTAGCAAACCCTCTCCTTATCTAGTTTGGGCCTGTTACTGTAGATGTGTGCACAGGGCCACACCTGCCATGAGGCAATCTGAGGCAACAGCTTCAGGTGATGCCTCCTGGCACAGACGAAGGGACAGCATTTTTTTTTAATCAGCCGCTACGTATTGGTTTATTCCAATATGTAGTAGCTGATATTTTGCTCAACAACCCCCTTCCTGTACAGTCCAGCCTCCACTTCTTCCTCCAGAGGGTGCTGCTACCTCTTGGAAAAATCAAATAGGTATCAGCTGAAATTTTGCAGCACAAGGGGAGGTGAGTAAAAATAACAGTTATACTCACCTCTCCTGGGTATCCAGCAATTCCCCTGGCATCCTCTTCAGGCCTCTTCCAGCCTACTGGAATGGCATTCACTATTCACCTTCCTCTACATGCGTCGGGGCGGAGAAGTCTCAGGAGGAATTTGCACCATACTATGGTTGGGGCAGTCTAATGTTTATCCAGTTATTTTTACATTTATTTACATAATTGCCTTATATTTTTGTTTACCGGGGTAGCTATACATTTTTAAGAGTATGTGGATCTTGGTCACTTTTAGTACATAGATTTTCCCCCCTGAGATACGCTTATCACTTGTGAATCTCCTCTCTCTCTCTCTATATATATATATATTTGTTTCAGTAAACCTGTTTACATTTTAATTATAAATACCACTTGAATCAGCTTCTTTTATTCTTTGGCTCCTCTTCTGGCCTGCCTATGATGTCACATGCCCTGGGATCACTGCTGAGGCCTGTGATTGGGCCTCAACAATCAAGTAGGGGTGCTTCGAGTGTCATGATGTCAGGACACTCAGTGCATCCCATGTGATTGCTGGGGACCAATCATAGGCCTCAGCAGTGAAGCCCATGACATGTGACGTCAGACATCTGAAGAGGACGTCAGAACCTGCGAAGATGTCCAGAAGAGGTGAGGCAAGGTGAATATAAGTGTTTATTACTTTTTCTCACCTCCCCTGGGCTTCCGCTTATTATACTCTAGGTTCTGAGGAGACCCCATAGTATAATAAAGCTTTGTGGGTGATGACCCCCAAAAGTTTTGGGTTTGGGCCAAGCCCAAAGCTATTGGATAGTTCGGGTTGAACCTAAGACTAACATATCACTGTGTGGGGGCCAAACATGGGACAGTATACTGCATGGTGGCCAAAAAGAAGGGCAATATAATTTGTAGGGGCCTAAAAAGGGGCAATATACTGTGTGGGAGCCAGTAAAGGGGGCAATATACTGTGTGGGGGCAAGTAAAGGGGGGGGGGAATATACTGTGTGGGGGCCAGTAAAGGGGGCAATTTATTGTTGGGGTCAGGAAAGGGGGCATTATACTGTGTGAGGGTCAGTAAAGGAGATGTTATATTGTGTGGGGGTCAGTAAGGGGTATAATATACTGTGGAGGCCAGTAAAGAGGGCATTAAACTGTGTGTGTGTGGGTCAAATAAGGGGATTTTTTGATCTGCAACTGGAGGGGCATGGCTTACAATTTTAATTAGGAGAGCCGTATCATGGAACCAAAGATCACTGAGTTGGATATTTTTTTTTTTTTTTTGGGGAGAACCTTTCTACAGTTTGCCTCAGGCAGAAAAGAGGTTAAGTTCACCCCTATGTGTGTGTGTATAGTTAGCTGCAGTTTTGTGCAAATTTGTTCCAAACAGCACCTTTAGCTGTCTAGGTCCAAACTAGATGCACCACATTGTGCCAAATATTTGCCATGTTTATGCCTGTGTCTAGTCGTAACCACAATAGTAAATCTGGGCCACTGTGTAGAATTAGTACTAATACATATTGTCATAGGTTATATCTGAAGAAAGCACAGTCATAACATCTTGTCCTGCTATATTTTATTGCTTGGTAATGGTAGATCTCAGCTTAATATGAAAATATGGTAGGTCACATAAAACTCTTAATATACTAATTCATAAATTTAGTTTGCCTATAACTTTCAAGTGATTCTCTAAAATGCAGGTATAACTGTCAGTCTTCTTATGCTTTATCATGCTATAAGGTGCTCAATGCTTATTCCCCGAGTGTGGCTTCTCATTTTCATTACATTCCAGTGACTTGCTATAGATATTTTTTGTACACAAAACTGCTGTCATCTGTATAACAATCCTATTATTTCCACATTTATCTGCCTGAAAGTTTTTCCTCTGCTAGTCTCTAATAACAAAAAAGTCAACTTGACTTCTGCTCCCAATGAATGTAAGGTTCAAGTGATTCACTGATGAGAAGCACCAGGTTCAAACTTAGCATTATTCACAAACCGAAATACCCACAGGTGTTAGCTGTAGCACTTCTGTACATGACACTGAACATGGCGGATTCATGGAGCTATTTTGGTTAGAGGAGATAAAAATAAATCACTTTAAACATAACTGTTTTCTAGCTGACAAAGGACACAGATACGCTGTAGCTCGCAGCGAAATATTCTGTATGTTCAATCCATTCGGCATGCACCTATAAATTTAATGGACAACTCTGAGAAATCCTTAAGAGACTGTTAATTTCCTCCTGTCCTAGCAAAGGTTAAGAGACAAGATGACAGTGGCTGCAGGGAATGAAGAAGAGCAACTGCACTGCACCAGCAGGTATGTACAGTCCGGCTTAAGTCTCTCTTTTACCTCTCCAGGGAAGAATGACTGGAGACATCAAGGCTGGATGAGAGCACAAGACTGAACTAATTCAGAGAACATTGATTCGTTCAGTGTATGTAGAGAAAGGAAGAGAATTAAACTGGGTCACAAAACACACTAGATATTTTTCCCTGCTTTTCTGTTACAACTCTTAGTCTACCAATAACTGATAAACTCATTTTAGCTTGTTCTTTAAAATATATTTCCAAGCAGCTTCTTTGCATTTCATGGCATTTTTTTAATCCTCATTTAATACCCTGTGAAAATTGAGAAGGAATGGAGTTTCCTAATAAAGATCAGATTGTTGTACTTTGTCGTGTCAGCTATAGGAAACTGATTATCTACACAGATCTTCCCTGACTTTTTGCTGAAGAACACCCTGTCTTGACAGTGCGTGATAATGTACAAATTAGCATAATATCATAGCTTGATACAAGTCTAGTTCATCAGTCTGATGTCTATGTGTCAGAGACTATTGAAGATGGAAAGGTTGCATTAGCAACTAGAACCCTATTCCTAAGTAGGCCCCAAATATTGCTACATAAGTAGATTGCAGCAATATACTGTATGTATAGATAAAGTGTGGAGGCACAATGTTTTGTAATGCTTACTGCACAAATGAATATTTCATTTTATATTGCATAGAAATGTTATTGCACATGATGTGACCATGCACATTGGAATATGACATTATCAGTTATTTCGCCATCAAGGCATGGTGGAGCAGATTTATTATGCCTTGTATGCCAATTTTGTGATGCACAAGGTATAAAAAGTCGCAATTTTTTGCCTTAACCACTTCCCCAAAAAGGGGGCAGGCCATTGACTCCGCCAGATTTATCATCATTTATGCCAGAAAACTGTCATAAATGATGGGGGAAATGAAGCCAGCTATGAGCTATGAGGGTGTGCCTTATTTATGCTATGCTTAAAGCTATACATCACCATGTTAATGTCCATAAATTTAGACACGAGGGGAAGGACATAAATTTGGGTTTTGTTGACACAGTTTTTAAAGTCAAAACCAAAAGCCATGGCTTTGTCTTTAAATACATGCATCAACAAAACCTGAATATCTGTCCTTACCCTTAAGGGAAATCTGCCATTAGGAACCAGCATATCAACCCAGCCCTGAAGATAGAATAGGGTAGGGTCAATCAAACAGTATTTTCCCATTGTGAATCAGTGCCTCTGTTGGCAAGATATTGCCAATATGCAAATGAGCGCTTTGGAGCATCGAGGGCATTGCTTACTACCTCTTTGTAGCAAAGACTCCCTGTATCCCACTAACAGTCACATTAAGGTCGAGGGCCCCACGTGGCAGAAACGCTGTGGCAAAAGCCGCTGCGTTTTAGAGTCCCTGCAAAGTGGATTCTAGCAAATCCCATCCACATATTGCAGAAAAATATGCGCAGGCATATGCAATTTCCAAAACCGTTCTGTTTTTGGAAATCACAGCATGTCAATTATACCTACGGAAACATTGGTAGTTTTCCTATAGCAATAATTGAAGCAGAAAGTCCACAGTGGAAAACTCTGCAGACTTTCTGTGAAAAGCCCTGCAGGAAAAACCGTGATGCATTTCCGCCACTGTTTTTTCCTGCAGCGCTTTTTTGCAACAGCCCGCTACGTGGAGCATTAGCCTAAAATTGCAATAAACCTCCTGAAAATGTCACTTTTTTATTGCAGATTTTGAATATGGCCCAAGTAAATATTACTGGAACTCTGGTGCCTTATGCACATTTTAAGCATTTAGTGATCAAACAAATTTTAGCTTTAAACCAGTAACATTTATCCCTCTCAGCATTTCAGCTTTCATATTTTTTAACATTTTATAATAGTGTAGCTTTACAAGACCTTGTATTTTGTGGGCACTTAAGACTTTTTGACTGGTTTTTATTACTTTTTGTTTTTGAGTGGTGAGATGAGCAGAAATCATCAGCTCAGGCATTTGAATTTTAAGGTGTATCATGTAAATCAAAGCCTATATCATGTATGTCAAATAACATACTAATTGTATTATAGGGATTGTTACAGATGTGGTGATATCAATTGTGTTATATTTTTCAATTTTACTTTTTTTCTGTAAAACTACTTAATCATAAACAAAAGTCCACGGCACCCCCTCTCCTGAGGTGATCTGAAGTGACAGGAACAGGAGAATAAGAAATCCTTCTCCTCGTCCTTCAGACTGTCAGCTGCACATTCTCCTACATACTGGCTGAAGTGAAGCTGCAGGTATATGTAGCTCCACTTCACCCAGTGATAACTCAGTATCTAGGTGAACTATAGGTAGGATCTTGATCTTATTTTAAAACAAGACAAAGATTGTGCTTCTAACCTACACAGGGTCTGGGATTAGAGACGTTTTTAGTAACGTCTCCCTCTGCAGTTTGACAGAATATTTCCTGCTCAGGGTAAACTGTTATGTACAGTCATGGCCAAAAGTTTTGAGAATGATACAAATATTAATTTTTACAAAGTCTACTGCTTCAGTTTTTCTAATGGCAATTTGCATATACTCCAGAATGTTATAAAGAGTGATCAGCTTAATAGCAATTACTTGCAAAGTCAATATTTGCCTAGAAAATGAACTTTATCCCCCAAAACACATTTCAACATCATTGCAGCCCTGCCTTAAAAGGACCACCTAACATCGTTTCAGCGATTGCTCCATTAACACAGGTGTGGGTGTTGATGAGGACAGGGCTGGAGATCAATCTGTCATGATTAAGTAAGAATGACACCACTGGATACTTTAAAAGGAGGCTGGTGCTTGCCATCATTGTTTCTCTTCTGTTAACCATGGTTATCTCTAAAGAAACACGTGCAGTCATCATTGCACTGCACAAAAATGGCCTAACTGGGAAGAGTATTGCAGCTATAAAGATTGCACCTCAGTCAACAATCTATCGCATCATCAAGAACTTCAAGGAGAGAGGTTCCATTGGTGCCAAAAAGGCTCCAGGGCGCCCAAGAAAGACCAGCAAGCGGCAGGACCGTCTCTTAAAAGTGTTTCAGCTGCGGGATCGGGCTACCAGCAGTGCAGAGCTTGCTGAGGAATGGCAGCAGGCAGGTGTGAGAGCATCTGCACGCACTGTGAGGCGGAGACTCTTGGAGCAAGGCCTGGTCTCAAGGAGGGCAGCAAAGAAGCCACTTCTCTCCAGAAAAAACATCAGGGACAGACTGATATTCTGCAAAAGGTACAGGGAGTGGATTGCTGAGGACTGGGGTAAAGTCATTTTCTCTGATGAATCCCCTTTTCGATTGTTTGGAACATCTGGAAAACAGCTTATTCGGAGAAGAAGAGGTGAGCACTACCACCAGTCTTGTCTCATGCCAACTGTAAAGCATCCTGAAACCATTCATGTGTGGGGTTGCTTCTCAGCCAAGGGAATCGGCTCTCTCACAGTCTTGCCTAAAAACACAGCCATGAATAAAGAATGGTACCAGAATGTCCTCCAAGAGCAACTTCTCCCAACCGTCCAAGAGCAGTTTGGCGCTCAACAATGCCTTTTCCAGCATGATGGAGCACCTTGCCATAAAGCAAAGGTGATAACTAAATGGCTCAGGGAACAAAACATAGAGATTTTGGGTCCATGGCCTGGAAACTCCCCAGATCTTAATCCCATTGAGAACTTGTGGTCAATCATCAAGAGACGGGTGGACAAACAAAAACCAACAAATTCAGACAAAATTAAAGCATTGATTCTGCAAGAATGGACTGCTATCAGTCAGGATTTGGTCCAGAAGTTGATTGAGAGCATGCCAGGGAGAATTGCAGAGGTCCTGAAGAAGAAGGGTCAACACTGCAAATATTGACTTGCTGCATTAACTCATTCTAACTGTCAATATAAGCTTCTGTTACTCATAATATGAATGCAATTATATTTCTGTATGTGATAAAAACATCTGACAAACACACATAAAAACCAGAGGGCAGCAGATCATGTGAAAATATAATATTTGTGTCATTCTCAAAACTTTTGGCCATGACTGTACTGTGCTCAAAACCTCGAGCACAGTTGTTAGGGGGATAAAGGAATTTTATGTCGGTTTTTTTTTCTGCGCATGCTCAGAAAGCAGCAAAAAAACCAAAAACGGACAGTGTTAAAAAACGGACACTAACTGATGCTAACTGATGCTAATGTGTCCATTAATTGGATCAGTTAAAAAAACGGACACATTAACATCAGTTAGTGTCAGTTAATGTCTGTTATGATAGGTGTCCGTTTTTTGTTTTTTTTTTGTTAACGGACACCTTCATAACGGAAGCCAACGGTAGTGTGAACCCTGCCTTAATGCAGAGCTTTTCTAGACATTTAAGTGCTAAACTTTTTTCTGTGCCTTTTCTTAATAATTTATCAAGTTGGGCTGCCTTCTCCTTCGACCCATACATACAGTCTTTTGCCCTTTGTGGGACTCAAAACAGTAAAAACAAACAAAAAGAATTACAAAAAATAAGAACAATATTGTAGAAGACAAAAAAAAAAACAAAAAGGGACTTTTTCCTTTTTTCAAACAATTTATTAAAATAAATAAACTATACTGTACACAATTTGTATCGCTAAATGTTTCATGTGTGTACTTGGAACAAAATCACTGCATCATAGAGGTCAAATCTGGCTGTGGTGGTAAGCAATTAAGATTCCATCATTATCATGTACATAAATCCATTTCATGCAATGCATGTCGGATATGTATTGTCTTGTATACTGTACATGCTAAAAGAGCAAAAATAAAGAGCCTTTGGGTCACAACTTCTTATCTCGAGCAGTACTCTACTGCCTTTTAAACCCACTACACGACAGCACCACTGCTATGACAGATTTGGGGCAGCTGTTGTGGGAATCACATCCATCACTACATAAGGTGTATTACATAAGGTGCCTGTTATTAGCACATCTCCTTCATGTGAGCATATTTCCTGCCATTTTCTCCTGTAGCATTGTCAGCCCAGGGTTACCCACAGGATGGAGTGCCATGTCTTTTTTTATTTTCTAGTTGCTGTTGTATAATATGTGATATATACCATATTTATATCATACGTAAAGCCCTTCTAGTGGAAGACTGAGTCTGGTGGCCATGGACAGGCCTTTATAAATGTATTTAATATAGTATGATTCATGAAGGAATATTTTTTCGCTCTCCATTTCTTGCTACAGTCGCTGTGACACTGATGTATTTACATAGTGAAATTACAAATCTAATTACTGTAACAAATCTGCACAGTATATATTTACAAATATTACCTCAATAGGACCTCGAGGGCAAATTACTGCATAACTGAATTTGAGACAAGCTGTGTTTACATGCTAATCATTGTTGATACCAATCTTTCTCAAGCTCTTTAGCTTAGTGGATTGATTGTCACTGAAATTGTTCATCTACCTCATATTCACTGTGGTATAAAAGAGTTTCATTAGGAATTCTGTTGAAAGCTTTTCTGCCTGGCTAATGTTCTTTGATAGTATTATTCTAAGACCTTAAAGGAATAGGGATATATAACTCATTCTATACCTACATAGAAATTTCAAATAAAACAATATAAAAATTGGACTTCTTTCAGCAGGTAGAAATAATGTTGTAGTATTTATGTTTGGAATATATTGAATATAATAAGACATATATAGTATTACATTATTGGAAAATTTGGAAGAGGTACCCTCAGTTTTATAAAATATTTGACTTGTTATTTAGATGCAGTATGTAAGAAATATCAGTGATTTCAGACTCCAGAAATCCCTCGATTGAAGAGAATTTCATTGTTAAAGCATAGATAGCATTTCTGTTGGAAGTGCTGCTGAATAGGATTCTAATGGTTAAAATATACTCAATAGTGCTCGAGTGACATTGCTCACATAAAAAAGGTATCTCTCACTTAATTCCCCTCCGCTCCAATTTAGACACTGCCCAGGTCTCTTTGCTGTCCTCTTCCTGGTGTCTAATGCATAAAGGAAATGCTTGGAGATGCTCACTAAGTCAACCACTGGTCCCTGCAGTAGCCAGTGACTGGCTGAATGGGAATATTTAGGAATAGGAATTTGCTGTGTGTCATGAAGCACCAAGAAGTGAAATGTAGATGAGACACAGGCAGCGTCTGAAACAGAGCAGACGGAGGTTGGAAAGAGGTGAGTATCATAGTTTTATGTTAGCATCCCCACTTTAAGCCCCATTAAATATAAGAAAAATTTTTTTTTTTTTTTACCACTGAAAGCCCCTGCTATGGGAGCTATGTCAAAAATAGTTTGTGGAATCTATATGCTAAAACCTGAAGTGACATGGCGATTTTTTTCCTGAGGTTTCCAGCTCACGGACTTCAATGAATTTCACATGTCTCCATGACCTGTCAGAAACTGTTGGTAAATATTATCTTGTCATGAAAATGGCAATAATTAGATGCAGATTTACAACAAATATGTGAATT
Source organism: Leptodactylus fallax (assembly GCA_947044405.1). Lineage (NCBI taxonomy): Eukaryota > Metazoa > Chordata > Amphibia > Anura > Leptodactylidae > Leptodactylus > Leptodactylus fallax. Next base: position 9,676,149 of record CAMRHE010000013.1, read on the forward strand.
TAGGCATATATTATATGTGTGCAATTCAAAATACTCTTACTTACAGTGCTGGCCAAAAGTATTGACACCCCTGCAATTCTGTCAGTACTCAATTTCTTCCAGAAAATGATTGCAATCACAAATGCTTTGGTAATAATATCTTCATTTATTTTGCTTGCAATGAAAAAAAACAAAAGAGAATGAAAAATAAGTCAAATCATTGATCATTTTACACAAAACTCCAAAAATGGGCCGGACAAAAGTATTGGCACCCTCAGTCTAATACTTGGTAGCACAACCTTTAGACAAAATAACTGCGAACAACCGCTTCTGGTAACCATCAATGAGTTTCTTACAATGCTCTGCTGGAATTTTAGACCATTCTTCTTTGGCAAATTTCTCCAGGTCCCTGAGATTTGAAGGGTGCCTTCTCCAAACTGCCATTTTGAGATCTCTCCACAGGTGTTCTATGGGATTCAGGTCTGGACTCATTGCTGGCAACTTTAGAAGTCTCCAGTGCTTTCTCTCAAACCATTTTCTAGTGCTTTTTGAAGTGTGTTTTGAGTCATTGTCCTGCTGGAAGACCCATGACCTCTGAGGGAGACCCAGCTTTCTCACACTGGGCCCTACATTATGCTGCAAAATTAGTTGGTAGTTTTCAGACTTCATAATGCCATGCACACGGTCAAGCAGTCCAGTGCCAGAGGCAGCAAAGCAACCCCAAAACATCAGGGAACCTCTGCCATGTTTGATTGTAGGGACCGTGTTCTTTTCTTTGAAGGCCTCTTTTTTTTTTCCCGTAAACTCTATGTTGATGCCTTTTCCCAAAAAGCTCTACTTTTGTGTCATCTGACCAGAGAACATTCTTCCAAAAAGTTTTTGGTTTTCTCAGGTAAGTTTTGACAAACTCCAGCCTGGCTTTTTTATGTCTCTGGGTCAGAAGTGGGGTCTTCCTGGGTATCCTACCATAGAGTCCCTTTTCATTCAGATGCCGACGGATAGTACGGGTTGACACTGTTGTACCCTCGGACTGCAGGGCAGCTAGAACTTGTTTGGATGTTAGTTGAGGTTCTTTAGCCACCATCCGCACAATCTTTCATTGAAATCTCTCGTCAATTTTTCTTTTCCGTCCACATCTAGGGAGGTTAGCCACAGTGCCATGGGCTTTAAACTTCTTGATGACACTGCGCACGGTAGACACAGGAACATTCAGGTCTTTGGAGATGGACTTGTAGCCTTGAGATTGCTCATGCTTCCTCACAATTTTGCTTCTCAAGTCCACAGACAGTTCTTTGGTCTTCTTTCTTTTCTCCATGCTCAATGTGGTACACACAAGGACACAGGACAGAGGTTGAGTCAACTTTAATCCATTTCAACTGGCTGCAAGTGTGATTTAGTTATTGCCACCACCTGTTATGTGCCACAGGTAAGTAACAGGTGCTGTTAATTACACAAATTAGAGAAGCATCACATGATTTTTCAAAGGGTGCCAATACTTTTGTCCACCCCCTTTTTTATGTTTGGTGTGGAATTATATCCAATTTGGCTTTTTGACAATTCTTTTTGTGGTTTTCCATTGAAGACAAATTAAATGAAGATATTATTACCAAAGCATTTGTGATTGCAATCATTTTCTGGAAGAAATTGAGTATTATCTGACAGAATTGCAGGGGTGCCAATACTTTTGGCCATCACTGTATCACACTTTACTCATATTTGAGGGATACGGCCGGTCAGAATAGGTCAATAAATGTTTTACCAAGCTCCACATAATATTGCAGATATTATACTATAACTCAAGGGCAATTATTGGATGCCTCTACCTTCCCTCCTTGTTCCCTCTTACTTACAGAGCTCTTATTATTCCATGTAAGGTTTACCAGACCTAATAATAATGTTGAAATCTTATATTGTGCAACTACATGTTGGGTACAGCTCTGGTTTCATGTGGAATTACAAAGCTAAATGTTTTAGCTCATCTTACACTAGGTTCACAATTGCGCCTTGGTACAAAAAGGATTCCAAACGGTTATACAGCGGATACCCAAATTCGTCTTTTTAGACAAATTAGTCAATGGGTGTCCGTTGAAGAAACATGACCATTTGTGTCAGTTTATGTCCGTTTGTGTCCGCTTTTGACCAATCCATTTTTTTGTTTTTTTCCCCACTTCATTCTGAGCATGCGCAGAGGGAAAAACGGATTGCAAAACGGACACAAACTGATTGCTATCCATTTGTAATCCACTTTCCATAGACCTTACTGTTAAAAAAAAAAAAGGATTGGTTGCTGTTCGTCTGGTATCCTTATTTTTTGAACAGATAAAAAGTCCTGCAAGTCCGACTTTTTTCTCCATCCAAAAGAGCGAATACCAGAGGGAAATACTCCAAACGCACACTGGGGGATGATTTTTACAACCCATTGAAATCAATGGGTTTTAAAATGAACCATTTGAAATCAGCTTTTGAGCATTTTGAGACGGTTTCAAAAACTGATTTCGCATGGAGAGCCAAATGCAGATATGAACTCAGCCTCAAGCTCTAGAACTGTATATGACTTTTGTCATTTGATTATTGTTTATTTTAGATTTTTAAGAAGAATATTATTTGGCAGATAGATTTGGGTAGAATTCATCAGATTTGTCTAAAATGCAATTAAAGCATGCGTCCAGTTATAAACAACTCATTATAAATGAATAGTATAGGTTAAAATATGAAAACCTGTAAAATATCTTATTAAAGAAATATGTTTTCTTCACTTTTCAGGCAGTTACTTTCTCCATATTATCTAAAAGGGGAGAGGGATTACAAAAGACACTCATATAATTGTTGCTATTACACACTACTATTCCTTGCTCACTAACACTGCTAGGTTGTAGATAAGAGGCTATTAGAGCACAACCTGATGCAATAAATCAATTAACCAGATGGCCGGAGAATCTCACTCCATCCTCCCCATAGACGTCTATGTGTGAGGCTGAATAGGAAGACAGATATAATGTAAACAAACAGTCAGATTGTAGATAAGAAGTAGAAGAACAGCTTAATAAGATATATTACCAAGTTTCTCATTTTTACCTGTACTATTTGTTTATGAAAAGTTGTTTATAGCTGGACGTATGATTTAACCTTGCACTTCATCTAATATCAATTAGATGGTGCAAATTGCGACAAATTCATCAAATAATCTTCCCTCCCTCATAGAGTGCAAGCCCTTGCGGGCAGGGCCCTGTATCCTACTGTGCCAGTTGGTCACTGTTAGTATTATCTGTTTTGTATATTTTGTGTACAGTATGTAAAACCTCAAAAGTAAAGCACCATGAAATAAATGGTGCTATATAAATAATAATAATAATCGAAAATATTGATGAATTAAACGACCTTTAAAAAAGGGTGCTATTTTGAAACCAGTCACAGTTTGCTTAACTCCAGAGGTGTGCAGGGATTGGAGACCTTCTCACTACTCTTCATCTCTGTCATTTATCAGCTCGTGTAAATTCTGTGGTATTGTGATTGTTTTAGGTGCAAGGCTTGTATATTGCACATTTTAAATAGTTTACGCCAGGATCGGGATGGAGTGATTTTGGCCTAGAAATGCATCATTTGAAACAAAGGCAAATGGCAAATTTGACTAATTTATCAGAGCCATGCAGTCTACACCCAAGTTTTATGAAAAGTGGAAAATATTACCAAATAGGTGCAAATTTGTCAGAAAATAACGTAAAAGAAAATGAATATAGCCAGTACTAAGTAGAATAAAATTAGGCGCATATTTTTACATTTCACTTTTTTGAAGGAAACCAGTTGACAAATTTTCCCTTGTCTTTATCATATAAATAGCAGTCAGTATTTTTATTATGAGTGTTTTTTTATTATTACATATTCTGTTAATTCCTATGATATGACATTGTTTATTTGAAATTTTATATATTAATGTACTGTACATAACAGAAGTCAATTTCAAGACATAAAGGATTCTAAACTTGTTACCTTTGTTTATAATAAAATTCATCATTATCATTTCTAAGCAGTGTTTCTCAACTGGGGTTCCCAAAAACCCAGGGGATCTCCTGAACATAGCAACAATAGGAGCTATCACTCATATGAAGGGAAAGGCAAACTGATTTCCGCCTGCTCAGAGATGTTTTGGAAAGTAGTAAACATATCTGAGCCAATTTATAGAACAGGACAAAAGTTATAGATTGTTTTAGTCACCCCCTACACCAAGTCTCTTTCAGACAGAAATGGCAGTAGAGGTTGACTAGGGGTGGAGTAACTGCAATAACAAGGCTGAGGGTTACTGCTCTATAGTTTACTGTAATATTAGATATAATCCAGAATCTTGTAAGAGTTTCTACTATATAATATTTTATATATTGTGCTATACATTTATTATTTTGCTTTATGTCATATTATTTTGCATTTTATTCTTCTTCAACTAGTTTCACACTATTATTTTATGTCCATTGTTCTGATTTATCAGAAGATCAGAATAACAACAATCAGAAAGTTGCCAGACTGATGGTTACAAATGGAACAATTTTCATTTCTATCAGCTCTAATTGATTGTTATGTAAAATTAAAAACTTAAGGTCCTTTTTGTTAGCTTTCTGTTTTTTTAGATGGTGCTACAGTCTGTGCTTGCTTTCTGTTTAAATAAATGAAAATCCAAGAGAAGGGAAGTTCCATTTTGAGTTTAAAACTGAAGTCAGTGGTGACAGACAACAGAGATTTTTATATTTGTATCTGTCAATATGGCAGCTTTAATGTTTCTGATGGATCAGAACAATGAACATAAAAATGTCCCACATGTACTTTACCTTGTAAGTCATTAGATCTCACCTGTCAAGCAAACCCCTCTTGGATCTCTCATTATGAAAATGTTGAAATGAAGAATTTATACACATTTCTCGAATATGTTGTCACCATATTTGTAATTTAATGGGAATCAGGGAGTGATTGCAAATCACATGGACATTGATTGAATGGTACAATTTTCTGTCCCTATTTATAGCTAAATCCCACTGGGAAAGGACTGCTGCTGTGCTAGAGCAATTAAGGGCACATATGACATGAGGAAATTGAGCTACCCAGTAAAACTTTGTATGAATTATTTTAACCTACATAGGAGTCTCCTTAACATCTGTCTTAGCACAAGGCAAAGTGCTGGCTAGGAAAATTCTGACAGATTCAGCTAATATGCACCGAAATAATTTAAAATGAGCTGTATCATAAAGATAGACACTGGACATTTTTTTCTGTCCAGGTTTTAAAGGACAAGAAACCTATAAGTAACAGTTTGCATACCTGCTGTTATTATATTCAACCTTTTGGTGATGTCTTCCGTGCATGTATTTAGCTGACACCTACCTGCAGTGCCTGTGATCAGAGATACAGATGTGTCCTTCCTTACTGTTTCTCTTGGCTAGATAAGTCCAGATATGTGTATTAGGAGACAGGATTTCCAGACAAAACTTCAAGGGGTTGTCTGGGAAGTTTTATTTTACTTACATGTACCAGGGGTTTTTGATGCTAGACCTGATGGTTCTGAGATGGTTCAGCTATCCCTCATAGCACCTGTGAAAATTTGGAGGAGGAGGGAGGTAGGAAGTTATATCAAATATGTTTCTATGAGTGGATATTCCTTGTTAGTTTTCTAAAGTGCAAGTTTTATGTTAGCATGTTGTAATATTGCATTGTTCATTAATCAAATTTGAGCTAAATTAAGGGTTAATCTATATATTTGACCACTGCCATTTATCTGTCAGACCCCGCAGTCTGTTGAGACTGAGGCATCTGAAAGGTTAGTGAGAGGTAGGGGATTCTCTTCGACACATCAAACCCCAGCAATGAAATCATGGGGTATTGTGAATTTACATGTTTAAGAAGATGGAGAGAAAAAAAAAACAAAAATAACAAAAACACAAATTGACTGTGTCCTTAAAGGGTTTTCTCATCTTAGTGTTCCGCCCTCTCACCTGTGTCCTCTCCCCTCCACTTCCTGGCTTCGATGACAAGTTGGTGGGCGGGTTTAGCCTATGTAATGTACAGCTCAGGCCAACAATGTTCAATGCTTAAGATTTACACAGATAACAAATCAAACATCGTTTTAACCCTTATCAGGCTTCAGCAGCTTTCCAGAGCTATTAGCCATCAATAACAATGAAGAGAAAAGAATAGAGGTGGCAGGAGAACAGGGACTGAGTCAGCCGGCCACTGCAGCTAGGTAGCTAGATAGAGGTCTGTAACCTAGGCAATGAGCAGTAAACATTGAGAACACATATTCAACTGTATCTAACAAATAAGGAAAGATAAATGTAGCAAGCTACAAGTTTAAATATGATCCTGGAGATGGGAATACCTTTTTAAGGGTTAAAACACCTACATTTTATTCTGGTACTTAAAAGTGCAAAATTACCTTTGGCTTACATTTTTACTTTCAGGGTACTGGTTCACAATGAAGTTACTGATGTACTTTCTAATAAAATATGAAATTAGTCCTCCTATGCAGATTCAATAAGTGTTTACATAGTCGCTGTATTCCAGTCCATAAGGGTCCGACTCTGTAATGCTATTTGGCCATAAACAGAACAAGAATTCCAACAGAGACCTGACATTCCCTATTATTATTTAGTGGGATATGACAGAATTATTGTGGTTGGTTTAAAAGGGCATCCTGCATACCAGTCGTGGTGTTGTCTTACAAAAACATAATGGGGCAGATTAGCTAATGCTGATTTACGGCATCAGCTCCTGACTGATTGATTTCACTTTTATGGGAGAAAGCTGCAGTATTATGCCAGGTCACTGTACAATAGATGCAATTGTGCTATTTCCGGCATTGCTGAATGTGATTGGTGGATTGCCATAACCTTCACCAATCTGGTACTGATGACTTAGGATCCCAGGAATAGGTAATCAATGTAAAAGATCTGGAAAACCCCTTAAAATGTCATATAAGCAGTCTGTACAAGAATAAATGGACATCATGAAGTATTTATGGCACAACAGATGAGCATCTACTTTTTTATGATAACAACAACTTATCTTAAATTATATATTCTGAAAAACACAGGGAAACACAAAGAGAATTTGAAATTTACTTAAGCAGTTTTTCCAGCAAATTTCATGTTTCAGCAGTATCAAATAACTTTCAATAGATTATGATGCTTTTCTCCAGTCTCTTTGTGATGCCTGAAAGCATCCCTAGGAGACAAAAGTAAAACTCACTTTGGAAAAGCAACACGAGAGAAATGTGTATTTCCATCATAATCATATCAGCAGAACATTTTATAAACCATTCAGTTTCAGGTGAATTTTTTACCATAATAGTAATAATAATAAAAAGAAGAAGAAAAATATTACAGTAGAAGTAGTAGGAACAATAGCAATAGTAGTAATGGTATTGCTGATGTTATAATTCTTATTAATATAAAATTACTGAGTAACACAGTGAAGGCCAGAACTCCCACAATGTTCTTCTTGTGTAGCAGAATTCAGACAGCAGAACAGTTAAGCCACTGGGATATCAAAGTACCAATGGCTTTCCTGTCAGTCCATTAGCAGACAAAGGTTGCTTAACAACAGTTCATGTCTGTTGTTCCATAGACAGAATTATGGACTACATGGTGCTGCATTCAGCAGACAGATGTATGGGGCAATATAAAGGCAAGACCATGGAGGGGCAAACATAAAATAGGTCTCAATTATTTAATGGCAGCCCCCATGTCAGTCAGACTTACAGGTTCAAAGGTATATGACAACCAATTAAAAGCAATAGGCTAGAATAAATGGAAAAGGTGCAGTGGAGGTTGTCCCAGATCCCCCCCAAACCTGTTGGCAGAAGTACAACCTGATAGAATTTACAAAAGATGGCAAATAGTATGGCATGACTGTTGCTGGAGAAACACTGGTTATTTCAAAACACTGTTATTTGACTATGCATACACATGTTATTATTTGGAGACTGCCCATTATTTGGATACTGTATGTGTTGGTATTTTGGTGTATGGTTGAACTGTATAGTCTTACGGGTTCTGATGGTTTTATAAAACCTACAATGTAACCATTGTTTTAATTATTAATTACTAAACTGTACTTATGTACTTCACTTCAATATCGAAACTGTAACAACTTTGCTCGTTCAGGCCTCTGCGCCATCCTCCGGTCGCATGCTACAGCGCAGGAGGTGTGTTCATTTGTGATCCTTGCTCATGTTGTTTTTGCACAGCTGAGTATTTTTTGCTGTGTGTCAGTTCAGCTAGTGCTATTAGTCCTGGTTACTAAGGAGTTAAAGTTAGTACCTATTTGATTGACATTCCTCCTTGCCAGTCGAGCCTAGGGCAGATTCCCTTTATATAGTTTTCCAGCCCTCTCTTCTATGCTTGCTATTAGCTTATCCGAGCTTGCTGGCTATCATACTGTTTTCTGTATATATTTCTGACTTTGGCTATTTTCTGTGACTACTCTTTTGGATTCTGATTCTGTACTTTGCTGCTTGACTGGTTCTGACCCTTGGCTTGTTGATTCCCCGTATCTTTATATTTGTTTGTCTTGTCTGCATTTTGTGTTTACACTTGTTTTATAGGAAGGGACTGTCGTCCAGTTATCCTCTACCGCCTAGGGTAGTTGAGGCAAGTAGGTAGGGATAGGGGCTGGGTCAAGTTTAGGACTCACTGTCTCTGTCATTCCCTTCCTTACAGGTTTCAGCAGCAGCTACTGGAGAATTGCTTAACTGCCAATTCCCTAACAGAAACATTTATAGGTTTTCAATATGTGTACACCAAGGGATATATACCATGTCTGTAGAAGGTACTTGAACTGTACTCATACTCTGCTTTTAATAGTAAGCTAGCTCAGTGTATGTTTATAGCCCTTATGTAATTTGAGTAAGGAGTACTTGGCCTAGGAACATTAGTAAACAGGTCTAAATGATTTTTCATATCAAAGGTACCAATGCCTATGAAAGCAGAACTCTGTTTATCTGATCTTATCAACTATTGCTGAAATACCCAGTGAAAGCAGAGATGTAAGCTAGCTTAAAGGGGTTGGCCACTTTCAGACCAATATTGAGAGATAAATGTTATTGTTTGTATAATAAAAAGTTGTACAATTTTCCAATATACTTTCTGTATCATTCTTGAAGTAGAAGTAGAACATTCTGTGGCTTCTAGTGGATAAAAGTCTGACCATGGTCATGTGATATACGGTCCATGGTCATGTGATGATACTCAGGTGCACAGCTCGTTACCAGGCAGATGTCTAATTACTGTGCTGTGACTATAATGAGCTGTGCACCTGTGTGTTCATCACATGACCATGAATAGTATGTCACATGACCATGGTCAGAATTTCATCCTCTAAAGGTAAGTAGCATTAATGACAGTAAGCAAAGATCTAGAAAACTGTGAGAAATTGATACAGAAAGTATATTGGAAAATTGTATAACTTTTTATTATACAAACAATAGCATTTTTCTCTCAGTATTGGTCTGAAAGTGACCAACCCCTTTAAGGTATTAGGAACTAACATAAAAAGTACATGCCTATACAGTCATGGCCAAAAGTTTTGAGAATGACACAAATATTATATTTTCACATGATCTGCTGCCCTCTGGTTTTTATGTGTGTTTGTCAGATGTTTTTATCACATACAGAAATATAATTGCATTCATATTATGAGTAACAGAAGCTTATATTGACAGTTAGAATGAGTTAATGCAGCAAGTCAATATTTGCAGTGTTGACCCTTCTTCTTCAGGACCTCTGCAATTCTCCCTGGCATGCTCTCAATCAACTTCTGGACCAAATCCTGACTGATAGCAGTCCATTCTTGCAGAATCAATGCTTTAATTTTGTCTGAATTTGTTGGTTTTTGTTTGTCCACCCGTCTCTTGATGATTGACCACAAGTTCTCAATGGGATTAAGATCTGGGGAGTTTCCAGGCCATGGACCCAAAAATTTTGTTCCCTGAGCCATTTAGTTATCACCTTTGCTTTATGGCAAGGTGCTCCATCATGCTGGAAAAGGCATTGTTGAGCGCCAAACTGCTCTTGGACGGTTGGGAGAAGTTGCTCTTGGAGGACATTCTGGTACCATTCTTTATTCATGGCTGTGTTTTTAGGCAAGACTGTGAGAGAGCCGATTCCCTTGGCTGAGAAGCAACCCCACACATGAATGGTTTCAGGATGCTTTACAGTTGGCATGAGACATGACTGGTGGTAGCGCTCACCTCTTCTTCTCCGAATAAGCTGTTTTCCAGATGTTCCAAACAATCGAAAAGGGGATTCATCAGAGAAAATGACTTTACCCCAGTCCTCAGCAGTCCACTCCCTGTACCTTTTGCAGAATATCAGTCTGTCCCTGATGTTTTTTCTGGAGAGAAGTGGCTTCTTTGCTGCCCTCCTTGAGACCAGGCCTTGCTCCAAGAGTCTCCGCCTCACAGTGCGTGCAGATGCACTCACACCTGCCTGCTGCCATTCCTCAGCAAGCTCTGCACTGCTGGTAGCCCGATCCCGCAGCTGAAACACTTTTAAGAGACGGTCCTGCCGCTTGCTGGTCTTTCTTGGGCGCCCTGGAGCCTTTTTGGCACCAATGGAACCTCTCTCCTTGAAGTTCTTGATGATGCGATAGATTGTTGTCTGAGGTGCAATCTTTCTAGCTGCAATATTCTTCCCAGTTAGGCCATTTTTGTGCAGTGCAATGATGACTGCACGTGTTTCTTTAGAGATAACCATGGTTAACAGAAGAGAAACAATGATGGCAAGCACCAGCCTCCTTTTAAAGTGTCCAGTGGTGTCATTCTTACTTAATCATGACAGATTGATCTCCAGCCCTGTCCTCATCAACACCCACACCTGTGATAATGGAGCAATCACTGAAACGATGTTAGGTGGTCCTTTTAAGGCAGGGCTGCAATGATGTTGAAATGTGTTTTGGGGGATAAAGTTCATTTTCTAGGCAAATATTGACTTTGCAAGTAATTGCTGTTAAGCTGATCACTCTTTATAACATTCTGGAGTATATGCAAATTGCCATTAGAAAAACTGAAGCAGTAGACTTTGTAAAAATTAATATTTGTATCATTCTCAAAACTTTTGGCCATGACTGTACATGTTCATCTGAATTATTGGAATCAATTATAACTAGGCTTGATCAATAATCCTAGTTGTATGCTCTCATTGCACGAATGTGATGCTACTAGGAAATTTGAATGAGCCCTTAGGGAAATTTGTATTATATGTTTTTGCATCTCTGGCCATTTCAGTATTAATTATTTAGTTCTAGGGACATAACCATGATTATAGATCACAGTTTCACAAATAATTTAGTAGTCACCATTTACCAGCAGGTTTATATATATATTCTTATCTGTCTATCTGTCTGTCTGTCTGTTCTTTATGCGAGACCAAACGACTGGACCGTTTCGCACAAAGGTACATCAGGTGTCCGGGAAAATTTTAGACGGGGTCTCAGCTCTCTAGGACGTACAGTTCCTGAGATACAGTATTCCCAAAAAATGACCTGCATTAGCTAATACAAGCCTGAAAGTCTTTCACTCATATTCCAACTGCCATATACATAGTCACATGTCCCTTATCAGCCAATAGAAGCTCACAGGCACTTACTCTCCTCAGACACACAGATTTACTTCAGGTTTCCATAGCAACCAAGCTATGATCTGTATTAGTCAATAGCAGTTCGCAGGTCCTTAAATATTCAGTCAAATCACATGTATCAGCCAATATAAGTTCACATTTAATTTACCAAGTTTCCATAACAACACCATAAATAGACTGTACCTATACTAGACTGACGTACTGGATGTCAAGTGCAAAACTGGGCAATTCTTATAAGGCCACTACACAAACAAAAAATGAAATATACCCGTGCAAAGCCGGGTTCCCCCCCCCCCCGCTCTGCTGAAACCACATTCCTGCATACACTATTATTCCCCATAGTGGCCCCTGCACACACTCACTATTATGCCCCATAGCGGACCCTTCACACTTTTATGCCCCATAGTGGCCCCTGCACACAGTAGTATGCCCCATAGTGGCTCCTGCGCATAATATTATGCCCCATAGTGGCCCCTGCACACACTGTTATTCTCCATAGTGGCCCCTTCACATAGTATTAAGCCCCATTGTGGAGAACCCAGACCCCAGAGTATAATGATTGGAGACCCAGGGGAGGATACAAAAATAAAAAACAATGTTACTTACCTCTCCCTGGCTCCGGCGCACTTCCTGCTACCTCTTCAATGTTGAACCAGATGTCACGTGAGCCAGGCATGTGTTGCGATGCATAATGACATCGGACTGGCCCACCGACATCTGGGAATTCACCAAGGAGGCCCGAAGCCTGCTGGAGCGCAGGAGAGGTAAGTAACATTGTATTTTATGTTCCCTCACGTCCCCTGGGCCTCCGATCATTATATTCTGTGGTCTGAAAAGACCCCAGAGTATAATGATAGCTGTGTTTGTGGGGTTCGCAGGCTGCCTTACTTACCAATCCCTGCTCCTACACACAGCCACCTCTGCTTCCGCAGAAAGTGAAGTGCAGGCGGCCGTGAGCAGGAGCTGGGATCGGTAAGTAAATAGGGCCGTATTCTGCTGGTGTTAAACCTAATGTCCCAGGCCCTGTGGCAGCCGCTACCGCTGCTACCCCGGTATTTACGCCACTGACTGGACTGCCATACTGGATGTCAGCATTCTTATAAATTAAATCATTTTTAAACTACTCATGCCTCCTGCAACAAAACGTATGGTTTCTGCTCGAGCTAATCAAAACTCTCAGCAGACCCAAGCCCGTCTCCAATCTGACAAGGTATGTCACAGACAACATTGAGCTTCTGAAACTTCACAGCAGACCCAAGCCTGTCTCCAATCTTACAAGGCATTGTCAGCCACATGCACACAGCTGCACTCCATGTTTCCATAACAACCCAGCCATTATTCTTCACTGCTGTAGGTCAGCTTTAAAGGGGCAGGGCGCTGTGCATGACACTGTTACACAAGGTCACATACACACAGCTATGCTCCAGGTTTTCCATAACAATCAATTGCAGTTTTTTCACTGATGCCCAAACTGAGATACACATGATCACATGACGCTTATGGACCAATGGAAAATCACAGGTTCTTCAGTCTTGACATACACACAGCTTTACACCAGGTTTCCATAGCAACCAAGCTATTTATGACCTGTATGAGTCAATAGCAGTTCACAGGTCCTTAAATATTCAGTCATATGACGTGTATCAGCCAATATAAGTTCACATTTCATTTACCAGGTTTCCATAGCAGCACAGCCATAAATAGACTGTACCTATACTGGACTGCCATACTGGATGTCAAGTGCAAAACTGGCAAATTCTTATGGGGCCACTACGCAAACAAAAAATTAAATATATATATGAATAAGGAGTATTAAAAGAGGCATGCTACTACATAAAGGACAATGTAAAGGACTAAATCAGGATATCATAGAAGAGCATATCAAATTTCTCTAAAGCAGTCTAATTTACTGTTTTAGTAAACGGCAATCTCCAAAAACACCAACTAATTAACACTCTGAAGGTTAATTCACTCATAGCAGATTTGTTACAGAAATTTGTGTGTCTTATTCATCTGATTAGGACTTATAGAAATCCATATGATTGCTGCCAAAACATCTACATTGAGATATATGAAACAGATTTTCAGTCGCAGAAATTTCTACATTAGATCGGGTGCAAGGGACTTCACCCTAAATAGCCAATGGATTCACTGTTAGTTATGCACTTCCCTTTTGTGAGCCCTTCTACAAAATTAGAAGAAATTAAATTAAATGACACACTTTTCTTGCAGGCCTATCCCATTATAGGCATTACTGTACATGCAGAAGAGTGTCAGGGTTACTTCGTCTGGTGCTCTGTCTAACTGTCATTTTGATAAGGGAGGACAGTTTTTTAGGGGAAGCAAAAAATGTATATATGGCTGGGGACACAAAGGAAGTGATTGCAGGGTCTTTTGTCTAGCATCTTGACTTTTGTTGCTTTTTTTATGCCATTCTTATGCTAAGGCAGCATGTAGCGAATCCAAGCTATGTCTAAGGCCCCACGTAGCAGGCCGCAGCAAAAAAGCAATGCGTGAAAAACCGCGGTTTTTCCCACAGCACTTTTCACAGAAAGTCTGCAGAGGTTTCCTTTAATTATTCCTATAGGGAAACATTTTCGTAGGTATAATTGTCATGCTGCGATTTCCAAAGCCACGGCGGTTTTTGAAATCGTAGCATGTCCATTGTGCCAATGTGTAGCTGAGATTCACTAGAATCCCATCCCCTTTGCAGGGATTGTAAGATGCCGCGTTTTTTTACCACGACATTTACGCCACGTGGGTTCCCAGCCTAAGGCTGTGGCCCCACGTTGCAGAAACGCAGCTTTTTTTGTTGCAGATTTTGTTGCGGTTTTTTGAGCCAAAGCCAGGAGTGGATTGAGCAAAAGGTAGAAGTATAAGAACTTCCTATATAGTTCCCATTCGTCTTGTAGCCACTCTTGGCTCAAAAAAAACGCAACAAAATCTGCAACAAAAAAAGCTGCATTTCCGCAACGTGGGGCCGCAGCCTTAAAGACGCTGTGGAAAAAAACGCAGTGAAAATGCATCACTTTTTTTTCCACAGCACTTTTCATTGCATTTGTGCGTGTTTGTCTCTGCGGTTTTTCTTCCCTTATTAAATGAATTGAAATGCTGCATTTTTCAAAAACGTGTGCATTTTTGGAAACATAATTTTTTCCACATTGTTTTTTTTCCACAATGTGTGGGTGAGATTAACCAAAATTTTATTCACTTTGCTGGTACTGTAAGCGCTGTATTTCCGCAACGTGGGGCTTTAGCCTTAGATTAATAAATCTCCCGTAATGTGCATAAAATAGAGAAATTAGATGTGTACACCATTTGGAACAAGGGAGTGATTACAATGCCTGTACAACCCTGTAAGAAGGCACCACATAAACTACAGGAAATAAACTGTATATAGAAAATTCTTATTCTGGGAAAGCGGGGTGAAAACTTCAGCAACAAGAGCCAAGACTTGACTCCAAGCTTTCCTGCAAACATATATTTGTGGATGTGATAAATGTATGACTGCTGGGGCCCACACGACCATTAGAATGGTTGTCTTGAGCCTCTGTCATGAAGTGAAGAGGTTCTACTATAGTGATTGATGGGACTCCTCAGAGGAGTCTCCAGTGATTATGTATCAGCTGCTTTTGTGAATCCCTTTCTTTGCTTAATTCCAACGACAAAAAAGTGAAAAAAGTGAAAACACTAGTGTAAAGCCAATCTAATACTTTCTGCTTTCTTTCCTTTTAGTTTAGAGGTAAAGTGGAATTTTCCAGAATTCATGAGCAGAATTAATTCTTTGTTCACACTACCAGCTTGTTTTTGACACCTTTTTTTGCCACTTGCAATGTATATTAATACGTGATTGTACTAGTAAGAAAAAGCTGTCTGCTGTCTTCACAGCTGTTCCAATGTGCCATTGTGCCTTGTCATCACCTGCCTACACTTAATTAATAAGCATCTGTTTCATCCTTGTATTTACATAAGCTAGCAAATGTAAGCGTGTTTTCTTTATTTAAACCTATGATAAGGTGCTTGTTTTTACCCTGTTGTTTCACACTTGTTATTATGGGACTTCATTAGTGTTTCCCTGACATCTAGAAGTAATGCAGTGCTCTATAGGGGGCACTCAGATCATTAGCCTATTTAAAAGGGTTAAACGTAAGGAAGTGAAAATCGCCTATTCAGTAAACACAAACATGAAGAAGCCACATATAACTCTTCCTTCAACTTTAGTTTTATGATAAATCTTGTATGGTGCTGAACTTCTGTAAGGATTTATTTTGAATCAGTTGAGAGGTTTTTGTACATCTTCTAAAAAAAAACCTGCAGTCCCCTGCTATGTGATCAACATTCAGTTTTTACCAAGTGACATTCTGAATAAAAGCGATCCAGTAACTAAAGTCTAGACTGTATTTAGCCACAAAGGACTATAAAGGAGAATGTTTTTATATTGTTACTAAAGGGAAAAGGAGACACAGGGAAAGTAGGTAAGAGAGGCAAAAGAATGTAAAGACCAGTTGACAGTCAACAGTCCAAAAAACATTTATTGTCATCAAAAAGTTACCTCTCAAAGAGTAAAAGAGATGTGTTATTCAATACATTTCAGGATGGAACAAATACAATATTGCATCATTGCGCTGTAGTTTCATGCCCTCAGTGGTAACCAACACTAATTGTATTTTTATAAGTTTTTGTCTTATTAGTTCAGTATATTGCTAAGGCATTTATATCTACCTTAAAATTTCACAATATGAAGTATATTACTTTCTCAAATCTGCCTCGAAAGCATTTCATTATTTACACTGGCTTTTTATGATATACATTTAAAAAAAAAGTAATATATATGCTCAATTAGGATAAATTTCTTTTACTGAAATAAAAAACAAATACAAAATTCTGATATCCTGTATTCATATGTCAGAATATAGGGTCCATCTAATACATGCACAAAACAGAATCTGATCTTAGTGTACATTTTTATCATGGTTTATAAGCCCACTAGCCACTTAATTTTGACCTCTGCATAGGTCCTTACTCTAGGGTAACACCACATGGCGACCTCCACCACCGCAACACAATACCCACAGGGAGAGTGATCCAGTGGTCCAACAGTACCCCTGCTGTCAGGTTTAAGCCCCAAGCTCTGGGCCACCCCGCCAGCCCACCCCCCACAGCCATAGCACCACAGCCATAGCACCACAGCCATAGCACCACAGCCATAGCACCACAGCCATAGCACCACAGCCATAGCACCACAGCCATAGCACCACAGCCATAGCACCACAGCCATAGCACCACAGCCATAGCACCACAGCCATAGCACCACAGCCATAGCATCACAGCCATAGCACCACAGCCATAGCAGACACCATACAGCACTGCCTGATGTAAACAGGTCTCCAAAAAGTAATCTTACCATATGGTCTCAGTCAAAGAACTGAGAGCTAGTAGACAGATAATTTCCTCCACCAACATGAACTTGCCAGTGGCTAACCCTATACAATGTATAGTAGCAGCATAGTGAATGATATTTCTCCAGCTTTCATCCAGATGCTGTGACTAAAACCTGCAGCCAAAGTATCTTGCCTTGTGGATTTTAAACCTCAGAGTTTGCCAATAATTCCTTCAATTTTTACCCACATCTTTCAATCTTTGCAAATCAAAGGTTAAAAGCTGCAGGAGACCCATAGAGATTCATTTAGGAATACACACCATTGAATTTTAGGCCATCAATATAAGGTCAGTGGGTTCTGACTGCCAGAACCACCACCAATAAGATTACCAAAGGGGCTGTAGTTTGTAGACAAGTGACCGGTCTTCTAATTGTTTACCAGGTCACAGAATCTTACATTTAGTTGTCACTGTGCCAACATGTCCAGTATGTGGTGATGCAGAAGTATTTCATATGAAAAATATTTTTATTGTGCAAAATTATTTTCATTTTCAGTCACCCAAATTTCTTCAAGAAAACTCATTTAACAGATGATAGTTGAGATTTAGCCTTAATCCTATTATTAATTGCTGTGTGAATTTTAGATAACAAGACTGATGTTCCCTACCTTTATTGGTTATTTTGTCATTTATGATTTGGAATATTTTCAGACTAAAGTGATTTTATCATGAAGGTGGGTTCTTTTTTTTGACTACATATGGATAGACAGATGGATGAAGCAACTACTATGGTTAAACCTTGCCTAGCAAAGTGCAGCCACAGTATGAGACTCAATAATTGAAAGATTAGGTAGTTTAGTTTATATTAAATTTATTTACTCAATGGTATCTAATTATAAAATAAATCATGATTGGGTTGAAGAAAATATATAAGACGTAATTATGTATAATAAATATATATATATATATATATATATATATATATATATAAAAAGAGAGAGAGAGACAAAAATGTGTATTACTGAGATGATACAATACAGCATATGGCTATGGCCCCATGTTGCGGAAGCACAGTATTTTTGCCAGCTGCAAAAAAAATGCTGTGTTTTACAGTACTAGCAAAATGAATAAGATACTGGTTAATCTCATCCTCACACTGCATAAAAAACAAGCTGTGGAAAAGCTGTGTATTACAAAACAAGAGCATTTTAGAAAAATCATGTTCATATCAGCTGCATTATCACAAGCAATTTCCCTATAAAGTTAAGGCTAAGGCACCACATTGTGGAAAACAGCTTTTTTCGGATTTTGCTGCATTTTTTGAGCCAAAACCAGGTGTGGATTGAGAAGAAGGGAGAAGTATAAGAACTTTCTTTATATTTCCCATTTCTTTTGTAGCCATGCCTGGGTTTGGTTAAAAAACCGCAGCTAAAACCGCGTCAAAAAAATCAGCTTTTCCTCAATGTGGGATGCAGAGAAAAATGCAGCAAAAACTCACTGAAAAATGCTACAGAAAAAAATGTGATGTGGTTTTGCTGCATTTTTTCCAGCAGCATTTTTATCTACATTTCGCTACAGGCAGCCTTAACCTGAAGGGTTTTTCACAATATAAAACTTTTTAAAAAACATTAATAGCTATTAATCCATTTGCACAGTAACTGTGACTTCACCCAGCTCCTATGTGCCCTCTCCTCCAAGATCTGCACACCTATAGCTACATTACATTTTTAGTCTACAATGACCAGAGTGAGTGACCCTTACAAGGGAGCATGTGACTGTCTGCTTCACTATTGAAAACCATATCTCCCAGGTGCACTCTGCTCTGTGCTCTTTCAAACTGCCATCCTGGCCATTCTCCCTTATAGGAATTATTCTATTCACAAACTGTGCATGTTTCATCTGTTGTTTGTTGTTGTGAAAATACCCCTTTAAATTATACCAACCTTGCATCACCTCTCCTTGGCATCTTCACGGTGTCTGATGCTCCCCAGTGTCCTCTTCTAGTCACTGGCTGATGTCATACACCCTGGGGTCACAGCTGAGGCCTGTAATTTGCCCTCGGTTGTCACGTGAGGCGTGTCAGCATTATGACACTGGCCAGAAGAGGACATCAGTGGACCTCCGGATCCTGCAAGAATGCCCAGTATAACTCTTTGCTATTTTTTACTCACTTCCCATGGGCCTCCACTTACTCTGGGGACTGAGCACTTCTGCTGAAAAGACTGGAGGGCCGAACTTTACAAATTTTCAAATGAATCTCATGAATTTTGTCCATCTCTACTGCTCATCCTCCTCTTTAAAACCAGAGCAGAACACTACTAACAATGTGTGGCTCTGCTAATAAACTGTACCTAGTGCAAGGGAAGTGTATAGTTAATATCAGTTGTCCCTAGCACCATCAACTGAGGTGTGAGAATCTATAGCCATACTAAACAGCTGATCACTACTCGGCTTCAAACATGAAGACAGGACGCATAGAACAATGATTATAATATGATGATTTCTACTATATATCCAGTAACTAATATGGCTCATTCAAAATATTTTTTTTAAATTTATTTGTAAATAAAAGGGCCGAGACAAGGCAGCCACTTGACCTAGTAGTACACCCCACTACTTGATGCTGGTAGTAGAGCATGAAATTGAGACCCCAGAAATTAATGAGGTATTTTCATCATAGATACCTTCTGTGCATATGCCAGAAATGTCTGATACATGTGGGTCCAACCTCTTTGACCAACACCTTTTTTAAGAACAAGTTTCCACAATTCCGATTGTGCCCTGTGCCACTCCCACTCCCTGTGCATGGCTATTTTTTTTTTTTTTTAGAACCTTCTTTGTTAAACTCTTTAGATAGTACCCTGACTATTGACTGTGAAGGTAGGTTATTGAGTGAACCCCCTTGAGGCTGAGGCCCCACGTTGCAGAAACACAGCTTTTTTTGTTGCTGATTTTGCTGCAGTTTTTTAAGACAAAGCCAGGTGGGGATTAAACAGAAGGTATAAGAACTTCCTATATATTCCCCATTCCTTTTGTAGCCGTTCTGGGCTTTGGCTCAAAAAACCACAGCAAAATCTGCAACAAAAAAAGCTGGGTTTCCGTAACGTGGGGCCTCAGTCTGAAGAAGGGTTCTCTTAAGCATTTTTTTAAAGACAGATTTACAATTCTGCAATTAAATTTTAAGCACAATAGAATTTTTGCATATAAATTGTATTTGACTACATTTCATTGATGAAACATGCGTTCTAATGTTTCATACCTATCTTCTATAGGAATACATTGTAACATTTTTTTTTACAATCTCATGTGTTTCCTTTATTTTCAGATTTGTATATAAGTACCACGACCTTTTAACAAAATGAAATACTTCAATTAATCAATCTAGCTTGTTTGTTCCACTTATAAACTCTTTGATGAAAAAAAGGCAGTCATGCAAATCTTAATTTGGAAAACTCATTTGAATAATGATCATTTAAGCTTTATATATTTGTTTTCCACTGCATTGTGGCCAGTACAAATGCAATGCATAACTTTCTGTGGAAAATAGAAAAATTTGAATAATGAATAATAATTGAATTTGCCTTCTTGAGAATTTAATATAAATATGACGAATAATTAAATTTGACTATTGGAGGATATGATTAGTATTGTGTATATCTTTTTATGATAACACCTGGTCCTCTGGTCCAGTACTAGTTTATTCATCACCCATGTATGTGTGTATATATAATAAATGTATATCAAAGTGTGTATTCTGTGTTTGCATTCTAAGATGGAATGTAATCAAATACGTCAATATTTATGTGCAATCATACAAATTCACTTTGATTTTATCTCCATAAAGGGCATTTTTACAGATTTTTTTAAAATCTATTTAGATGCTACATAATAATACTAATCCATAATCCATAATCCAATGTGTTTTGGGCAGAATGAACTTGCTTGACCACAATTGCTTGAAATGTTTATTTATTTAGTTTCTGTGCATGATGGACATGAATATTTACCATGTTGTGACAGACCTGTAAACCCTGGATGTTTCTTTTATAATTTTTTATAGCATACTGTGGTCAGTTCTATGAACTTGAACAATAGTGTTAAACCTCTGGGAATACTGAACTATGGAAGGATCTGCAGCTTTATCTCCTTAGCAACACATGACGTACCTGTATGTCATGATGTCGCTAAGGAAATATGCTAAGCCCTCTCCGTACCTGGTAGGTATTGGCTGTATTATACAGCAGGCACCCGCCGCTGATAGCCACAATCGGTGCCTGCAACAATCGTGGCTGGTAACTCTTTAGATATCTCAGTCAATTGCAACCGAGACACCTGAATAGCAGCAGCGCATGAGTGCTGCCATAAGGAGTGTGTAATAGAAATAATTGAAATTTACAATATATTGCAATACAGTTGTATTGTAGTATATTGTATAGGTGATCAGACCCTCCTAGGGTTCAAGTAAAAATAAAAGATAAAAAAATAAATAAAAGTTTAAAAAAATATAAAAAAAATAAAAAAATATAAAAATTTAATATAAAAAGTCACCACCCTTTCCCTAGATTATACATAAAAATATAAATACAAAAAACAAACAATAATTAACATAAACAAATTAGGCTTCTCCACATCTGAAAATGCGTGAACTATAAAAATATAATGATATTTAGTCCATATGGTGAAAAGTGTAGTCGTAAAAAAAAAAAATCAAAACACGCAAATATTATTAATAAAATCTACAACTCAACCCTCTAAAAAAGCCATTATATAGCAATGTACATGTAAATATAAAAAAGTTATAGGTGTCACAATATGGCGACAGAACGAAAGTCTAAAATTTTTCAAAGTTTTGAATTTCTGTAAAGGTGTTAAAGCATAACAAAAACTGAATTATTTTGTTATTGCTGTGATCATACCGACCAACAGAATATAGGCAATGTGTCATTTTTAAGTCTGTAAGAAAATTGTGCAATTGCATTATATTTCCAATTCCCAGCACAGCGTATGGAGAATTAAATGGTACCACTATGAAGTACAATTTGTATCTCAAAAAATAAAAAAAAGTTATAGTTTTTGGAAAATGGAGATGGGAAAAAAATGAAACGCTAAATCTAAAAATTGATGTGGCTTAAGGAGTTAAAGGGGCTGTCTAGGATTTAAAAAAAAAAAAAATAACCTGAGAGCAGAGTAGGTGACAAAATAACAATGGTCTCATGCTGTACATCCAGACACCACTGGCGAGGACAGAAATTGGCTGCAGATGTCACATGTGCATAGTCAGCACAGCATCATTATAGTACAGATAACAAAGAGTAGTGCTGGAGTGGTAGCAGATTTACAGGTAAGTGTTACTTATTTTGTTTGTATTTTTATCACATTAGTCGCTTTCTGGCTATTTATTTTTTTAAACTTGAAAACCCTTTTATTGACTTGGTTCCGTTTTAAATACACTTTATTGTTAAAAAGTGAGGAACTTGAAATATATTTAAAGTGCAATTGCACACCATTTCAAAATGTACTTCTGAAATATCTACTTAACTCTTTAATTCTGAGTGTAGGGGACTTAATAAATAGACTCAATTTAGCATTTTTTATCTGGCATAGTTTTAAGGGAAAAACCTTACATTAGTATGTATTTTCATATATAGCCTTTTCTTTTATTAGAATTAATGGAGCTTCTGTGCACAAAATAATTAATTGAATCCCTCCTATAATTTTAGACATACAGATATTGATTTAAAGAACAATATTTTCAAAACAACAAAAATAGCCAATTACTGCTAATTTGTTGGACCCCTGATAATTTACATTTTAGTAGACTATTTAGGTGCAGATTTATTCCTCTTTTTCAATTCCAACCATTATATCAATGCCTCTGAGCTTGTTGGCGTGGCACAAGGTCAGTATCCTCGGGTTGTATGGGCTATTTTTGTTGTTTTGCTAAGCTGTCAGATACAATATGCATTAGAGGAACATTTCTACCCTGTTTTATGTCATTGACCAAAGAGACTTATGTGCATAGGGACACTATAGTACATGGGACTGTGTTTATCAATATCCCAAGTATACCCATGTGATGAAAATATGCCCTCCTTTGGGGTGTAGCACATTATCTTGAAGTCTGGATGCTGCTTTCCTACAGCGGTATCAATCAGGGACGTTTTAACCCATGGGTAGGCCTAGTGTAAAACTTTTATGAGTGGGTCTTCCTAAGCTGCACCTCATTTAACATAAGATCATCATTTATGGTGCACGGCATTAACAACATATGTATGAACAGTGTGCACCAGAAAAAACAGAACATTACAACAGGCTTGACACTTTTGAACAATGTGCACCAAAATGGGCGTGGTCTATAATGGGTGTGGTTTAAAAGTGTCTAACTTTACTTTACGACACATTTATGAGACAGAAAAGTACAAATATGGTGCAGATTTTCTTGCGCAAAGTAGACCAAGTTTAAAGTGGTGTAAGGAGGTCTTCACATGTAGGAATTTAACGCCCCCAAATCAGTGACAGATTTCGCCCAGATTCTGCCTTCATTGCTTTTAATGGAAGGCAGAGATCGAAGCAGGATGCTGAAAAAATAAGTGTCCTGCTTGAGACTCTCTGCTGATTAGGCCAATTCATCTGCGCCTAATTAGCGTCAGAAAAGCCGCAGTGGCGTTCCGATGCTTTGCATCAACGTTCCGCCACAGGAAGCGGCTGGAAAATGAAAAGGAGCCCCTAAATTTTCGCATCAGAAAAATGAGCCAGATGTGTTCCTCAAGCCCTGATCTATGCCTTGCCTGCCACATTCTGAAAATGTGAGCGGTGCAGGTTTTGGGAAGAACCAAGGTACAGACGATACTCCAGTCTTAATAAATTTGCTCTGGGATTCATAGTTTTAGACACCGCAAAGTTCGACAGTATTGATAAATATGGCCGCACTACATATATAGTGGACATGGGGATGGATTACTATATTCCTAGCCATTCAGGATTCTAGGAAACCTGAGTGACAACCTCGCTAAACGCGAATCTACTGGTTGTCACCCAGCTTTCTAGGAAACAGATATAATGGTTTGTGCTACAAAACACATTAATTCCCTAAGACAAGGATAGGAAATGTGTCATACAATCCGCTTTAAGCTAAAGCCCACAAAGCATCCCACAGCAAAAAAGCACTGTGGGAAAAACCGCAACGCATCGCATCCCGCACTTTTCACAGAAAGTCCGCAGAGGTTTCTGCTTCAATTATACCTATAAGGAAACCGCCAGTGTTTCCATAGGTAGAATTAACATGCTGCAATTTCCAAAACTGCTACGGTTTTGGAAATTGCAGCATTTCCGCTGCGCATATTTTACCGCAGTGTGGGAATGGGATGCGCTAGAATCTCATAAACTACACAGGTACTGTAAAACGCTGCGTTTTTTTCCTCTGCATTTACGCAACATGGGCCCCGGCTTTAAGTGGTGAATAGACAAGGTATTTTATGAGCAGGAGCCTGATGTGCATCACATAAATTACAAGTGGCCACTTCCCTGATCCTACACTTGAAGGAGTGCCTGAGACAGGTTACTAAAGGGTTAAGGGCTTACACCCTGGACAGGGACCCGCTTACCCCTACTTGTCTCCCCATGCTAGGATAAGAAATAGAGATCAGATCCATCTTCAGACACCTCCATTGGCTGGCATCTCAGTCCTTCTTCTCCTAAAAGCAGGAGGAGCTCTCACTGGGATCTAAGGGGGCACTTTGCAGCATTCCATGATCTACAGCTCTGGGCTGTACTGCTACAGAACTGCGCTACTGGTCGAGAGATCAGGTGAGAGCATGAAAAAAAACATCATGGACATGTATTTGCAAACTCTCAGCCTTCCTCATGTGATGTGCCAGAAGGGGGCCTGGAGCAGTTGCACCTTTTGCCCTATGATTAAAGCGGTCCTGGTATCAGTCACACTGTGTATATAATTTTATTGCATAAACATTAAAGATTAAGTTTTATTCAATATTTTTTTCTCTAATTTAGCCTTGATGTGCCATGTTACGGAGTACATTACTGTGATGTATGTTATGTATGCCACTTTTGTTCTGAAGCAATATACAAATGATGCAGGTTATACACTCAAGGCACACCGTCAGCTCCTCAAGCACCAATCTTGCCGCTTAGACTCTATCTACTATAAAGTCTTGGTGATATATCAGGCAGGAGAGGGTAAGGGCCCAAGAAGTAAGAACAGCGTTCAGGGAGCTGAAGGATTGCCCCGAGTGTGTCAACTGCTTCATTTGCATATTTCTTCAAACATATTTTTCTCTATAACTACAAAGTAGCATACATAACAAAAGTATAATGTTTATTACTGTAATGTACTGTGTAACACGGCGGTGGCAGTTGAATATGTTTGGGGGAGGTAGTAGACTTCTTTTAAAGTGTAATACAATTTTCAGACAACTTTTGAGTTTCTGGCAGCATTTGTGTCATTAATACATTTTGTAATATACTTTATTAACAAATTTTGTCGCCTTCCGTAGTTTCTCTATTCAGAGCTGTTTGCTTCTCATTTTCTCATTGTTTAGGGAGTACAGTCTTGTATGAAGTGAAGAGAAAATGAGGGAGTGGGAGATTCACTTCCAACAGTTATATCTTGGGCTTTATAAATCAAAGAAGCTTGATCTTGTGATCTTGGTGTTTTGTGAAAGAGGAGAAACTCATCATTGCAGATAGAATGCAGTTGTGCAATGAATATTTACAAAGATATCACTGGTTGAAAACATAGTCGCGATTGCAGCTGCAGATAGCGTATCCCAATCCCGACTGTGTTTTCAACCAGTGATATCTCTGGGAATCATACAGGTAGAACTGCATCCTTTGTATCATATGAACGATGGAATAAACCAAAAGCAAATTTCTATGATTTATAATGACCAAGATATGTCCATTTAATGTGACCTTCCCCACGCTCATTTTCTCTTCACTTCACATAAGCCCCTACCCCATGCACAATAAGAAAATGAGAAGCAGGGAACAGTTCTCAATAGTGAAGCAAGAGAAAGAGTAAAAAAATGCAGAATTTCACAGAAAGGAGACATTTGTTAATAAAGTATATTTCAGAAGTATTAATGACAGAAATGTTGTCAGAAAAAAAGTTGCCTGAAAGTTTAGTTAAATGTGCTGAATTTATTAAAATGTACATGCTTCTTAATAAATTCAGTGCATTTTAGAGTGTCATAAAGTTAGGCATTCAAATCTTGATTTGTGGCAAATGTTTCTAGCTTTAGGCTTGTTAAATCTGTCTAAAAGATATTGACCAGGACCCCTCCCAATCATGTATATCCACTTTTTCAACTTTTGCCTACTGCAACACAGAAAGTTAAAACAATGCAGAATTTGCTAATTTTTGTGCAAATTGTAACTTTTTGGGGCTTAGTTTATACTAAACAGTAGTAAACACTAAGAAAGGGAGTCATTGTTTTTACATTATAAATTCCCTGCAGCTCATGTGCCAGTGGTTCCCCAGATTTCTGCAGGTATTTGTTTATGCCACTGCAGTCTCAACAAGTAGCCCCAATTGTCATTCACTTGACACACTGGTAAAGGTACAAAACTCCATCAGTGCAATTCAAGTACATCATTTGGAATCTTTCCTTTGCGCTGGCAGCAAGCAATGCCCTGATCAAAATGTTTGTCAGAACCTGATCATTCTTCAGTAGCTTGAAAATCTATTGCGTGTAAAAAGGCCTTTAGTGATATTGTGCTGTCTCTTTGACAAATGTGGTATCCTTGGTAGTAGTAAAATTTCTGTTCATTATTACTGTATACATTTCAAAATGGCTGAAGTAGAAATGGTTGGAATAGTGGGATATAAAATATGTAAATGTAGTAACATGTAAAGAAATATACAGTATTCATGTTTGTATAAAACAACCCTCATCCTGTATAGGCGTGGATAAGCCACTCAGTTTCTGTCAGAATCCCATGTTTGCTCAATGTGTTGTACAGGTCTCAGGAATACAGAGTTCACCTGTGTAATTTCTTAAACATATGCAACATGGTATTTTATTATGTTTACTTATATAGCGCCATCATATTATGCAGCGCTACAGACATTGTCAGTCACTGTCCCATGTAGGGCTCACAATCTACATTCCCTATCTGTATATCTTTGGAGTGTGGGAGGAAACCCATGCAAACACGGGGAGAACATACAAACTCCTTGCAAATGTTGTCCCTGGCAGGATTCGAACCCAGGGCTCTAGTGCTGCAAGGCTGCAGTGCTAACCACTGCAACACTGTGTTGCCTTATTTTACCACACATGCCATAGCAATCACAGATATGATACATTTAAAAGAAAAAAATGTACAAAACAGAGCATGTATAACAGAAGGGACAAGGAATATTGGATACAAAGTAAAGACATCAATAATACATTGCAGAGCATCAAAATGACAATTTCTTTGCACTAACATCTTCTGTACTCACTTGTTTGCCAAGTTGCAGACATTGGTTGAGCTCTATTGTTTGGTTAATTGATTTCCATTCTTTCTGTTTGAGAGGATTAGGGTGCCCTTTAAGTGTTTGTTTCTTTACTAAGCCTATTCTGAAGCTTTCCTGGTCACTTTATGTTTATATCGCTACTCAATCTTTATGTGACAATTATATTTTGTCTCTTCTAATACTAACCTATGTATTGGTATTTTAACTTTTAACAATTGTATCTGAAGTTTACCAGAGTTTGATAAACACGGGCAAAATATTGATACAATACTACAGTATTTATAAGAAAAAAAAAATATATACATAGGTATCATTCCAATTGATATACAATAATGTATTGTAACTCTTGTGACAATATGATATTACTGATAGTTACTGTATTCTATCATATTAATATAACTTTTCCCAATTTAAAAGATCTGCACATGTTCTAATAATATTCACACTATTGCTACCTTGTACTTGTGGCTGTTATAGATTTGCAGATGCTTAGGTATATTGGAACATGAGGCACTTTGTATAATAATTGGGCTTGCTGTTTTAATGTGTACTTTAGGTCATAATGATTAAATAAAACATGTGAAATGTTAAATACAGCAGGCTATAAAGCTTCCATTACATCTGTATTTCACTTAACATCATTTTCCCCATTAACAATAGAAATAAACACAAATCATTGTATAAAACGCTAAAACCTGTCTTATAAATAAAACAGTATTTAAAACATACTGGGGCAGATTTACTAATTGTATCTAATTTCAGACAGTGTCAATTTAGATTGGTCAGTGTTATAATGTGCCAATAAGAAAACTCTGCGGACTTTCTGTCTCTATTATACCTATACGGAAAAGGCCAGCGTTTACATAGGTATAATTGACATGCTGCGATTTTTAAAAACATGAACGTTTTTTTAAATCACAGCTTTTCGCAACGTGGGGTCCCGGCCTATTGTAGACTTTGCTGCATTTTTTTGAGCCAAAACCAGGAGTAGAATTAGCAAAAGGGAAAAGTGTAGGAGCTGCTTCTTTTATAGTTCCCTTTCTTTTTGTATTCACTTTTGCCTTTGGCTCAAAAAAACACAGCAAAACTGCAACAAAAAGACAGTTTTCCACAACAAGTTTTTGCTGCATTTTCCTCCGTATTTTTTTTTTCTATTAAATCTGTAGGGAATATGCTTGCTAAAATTAACAAACTGCATCTATCAAAAATGCCCTCGTCTGTGAAAATTCTGAATGAACAGCTTTTACACAGCACTTTTTTTCTGCAATGTGCTGATGAGATTAGAGATGAGCGAATTTTTCAAAAATTCGATTAGGCAGCTTCGCCGAATTTTCCGATACGATTTGATCCGAATTAAATTGCGGCAAATCTTGTTAAAAAACAGCTATTTCATAGCTGCAGAGAGCCTGTATAGTGGTGTAGAACACTGTGCCTTGCATTGGTTTTTAGTGATGTCACACTAGGGGATCTGAACCAGCGATAGACTGATCGCTGGTTCAGCACTATAGACTGCAATACATGTGTATTGCAGTCTATAAAGGAAGTCAGCCTATGCAGACACATAAGCTGAATTCCTCAATTCTGGGCTGGATCAACCAGGTACTGGGGGCTACTAGCAGCCTGGGGTCACTGGCCACATTGGCTGCAGAAGATGCATATAGGCACCCCCCAATCTCGCCGCAGGGGGTGCCGAGGGGGACATGTAGCTGTGATCAGAGCTGTGCTCAGACCAGGGGTTATGGAGCAGGATGTTAGCTGTCAGTTACAGCTAACACCCGCTCCCAATGCCGTGGGCGGTCGAGAAGGGGTTAAAGGGCTGTGACATCACAGGGCTGGCTGTTGATTGGCTATACGCATGGCATTGTTGGTGACCTGCGTTCCCAGAGTTCTTTGCCCCATCTCCTAATGCGCAGCAGCCATTTTATGAAAAAATGCGATTCATTACCACGAAGCTTGAGGAAATCCGGATTCGATGAGAATCGAATATTTCCTGAAATTCGGATCGAATTCCACTTCATCAGCTTCGATTTGCTCATCTCTAGATGAGATAAACCAGAATCTCATTCAGTCTGATGGTACTATAAACATTTCCGCAGCAGTGAAAAATGCTGCCCTACATAGAGAAACGCAGCTAAAAAACACTGCAGAAAAAAACACAGCAGAAATGTATTGCATTCTTTCCACAATGTTAGTCATTGCATTTTTGCTACGTTTTTCCTTCCCCTATTAAATCTAAGCTAAGCCATAACCCTATATTCATACAACAGTAAAAATTGTCAGTTTTGCCACAGATCATCAAAATGTAGGTGATGTACTACACCTGGTAGTTTCCCTTTTTTTCATATTTATATTATAGAGCTGTGTGCGGGTTTACTTTTGCTAGAACAGCTATTTTTACTGATACCAGTATGGAGTATGTATGACTTTTTGATGTTTTTCATTCAATATTTTAGATGGTGAGGTAACCCAAAATAATCATTGTGATTGTTTTCCATTGCAATGTTTACCATGAAGGATAAATAATTATATATTTGATTAGCTTTGACATTTTGGACACACTGATACCATATATACTGTATGTATATTTTTTTAGCTAATTTATAGGCAAAATGGGCAAAAGGGATTGCTTTAAACTGTAAATGCATGGGATTTTTATATTTTTTAAATCCTTAACTTCCTTTTACTTTTTATAGTTTTCCTAGGGACTGTTTGGTGGTGATTGTAGTTTATAAACCCTCCACTGCCAAAAAGAAATTGTGGCAAATTTAGCACATAACATGCAACAATTTTCAAATTTCTTACAATTTCTGACAGCTAAAAAATGAAAAGTCTGTCCATTTTATGGCAATGTGCACCACAATGTGCACCAAAAAGCAACTAATAAAATGACATATTAGTGACATAAAAATTACCCTCCTGATACATTTTCCCTATTGTTGTATCTTAAAGCATGCTCTTTTCCCACATGGAACCCCCTCTTTTCTTCTTAGGGTGGGTTCACACTACCATTGGACGTCCATTCTGATAGTGTCCGTTAAAAACAAAAAAAAAAAGGACACCTATCATAACAGACATTAAAGGACTGATATTAATGTGTCTGTTTTTTTAACTGATCCATTTAATGGATCAGTTAAAAAAAAAAACGGACACATTCGCATCAGTTAGCATCAGTTAGTGTCTGTTAGTGTCTGTTTTTATACTGTACATTTTTTTTTTTTTTTTCTGTTTCTGCTTTCTGAGCATGTGCAGGAAAAAAAAAATGGACAGTAAAAACAGACAGTATAACGGATGCCCATCCGTTACTGTCCATTACCCATAGATTTTAATGTTAAAAAATAAGGGACACTTGATGTCCGTCATGAAACCGTTATTTTTCATGTACACAATCATGCAGGATTTTTTGTTTGCGAGAAATAATGGACATTTGACAGAATTGGTGTAAACAGACACTATCAGTCACTAACAGACACCAGATAAAATCCCATTGAAATCAATGGAATTTTTAACGGTTTTGTGACGGTTCTGCTAGTGTCCATTGCTAAAATCTTGTAACGGACAATAGCAACGGACACTATTGACGGTCACCAACGGTAGTGTGAACGCCCGCTTACTAGGCAAGGTTTAAAAAGTGTTTATACACAAGTTAAATTTGGTGAACAGCATGAAAGGCAGGGTTTTTGGCACAAATCTGATAACCTTCTGCATTGTGATAACTCACAACAAAATCTTTGAAAACAATTGAAAAAAGTCTCAAGTGCATCTCAATAAATTAGAATATCTTTGAAACGTTTATTTATTTCAGTAAATAAATTTAAAAAGTGACCTCCTATATTTTCTAGATTCTTTACACACAGAGTGTTCTATTTCAAGTGCTTTATTTCTGTAAATGTTGATTATGGATTACAGGTAATGAAAACCAAAATCTAAGAAAACTTGAATATTGTAAAAAAGTTCAGTATTGTAAATTCAGTGTGTCACCTGCCAAGGTTTCCTAAGCCTTTAAATGGTCCCTCATTCTGGTTCAGTAGGACACACAATCATGGAAGACGCTGATTATGAATTGAATTACTAAATTACTGAAATGAATGAACGTTTCAAAGATATTCTAATTTATTGAGATGCACCTGTAAGCTAAAGAGGGCCGCAACTGTTTACGTAACTCATTAGTTGTCAAGTTGAAAAGTGTTAAATTTGTGTTCAGCTTAGTAAATCTTCCCTACTGTATATATATACAGAAAGTTCTCATTCAAACACCAGTGAATATGTGAAGTCTGTGCTATTCACAGATAGCACCCCACCCTGCTTCATGTGCGTGGAAAACAGAACATTTTTTTTGTTTCATTCTTTATATTTTGAATGACTCTAGGTCCATAAAAAAATGGATGGCACAAGGATGTCATCCGTTTTTTTTGACGGACCCATAGACTTTTATTGGTATGATGCAACCTTTATGCATCAGCATCCGTGGAAAAAAAAAAAACGTGCTTCTTATGTTTTTTTACGGAGGCCTTTCTTATGTATGTGAAATACAGACATATGAATAAGGTCTAAATGACACCATAGAACAATGTACACTAGAAGATGTTGATGTGGATATTCACAAATAATTTATTTTCACATTATTACTTACATTATTTTCAACTACATTGTAGAAATGCTAATAACTTTATTAGATTATTGTTAAGATACATCTGCAATGGCTCCACCGAAGTGTCCACCTAAAATTACCGGAGTAAAAAGGCCTGCATACACAAGTTTTTCATCCAGCGCATTCAAGTTAAAAATGACCGATACCTGACGGAAACCATTATAATCAATGGGGTTCATCAGACTCTGTACGAGTCTGCTATTTTAGTAGTCCGTTTGTCCGTGGCTATCTTCTGATGGACCAGAACAACAGACACCCTGACACAGGTGTGAACCTAGTGTCACTGTCATTTCTAACACCATGTCTAATGGAACATTTTGAAAATTCAGTCTGATCAAAATTAAGAAAAATGACATATAAAATGACACAGAGGCTTTCTTTCCTATCACCCCCTGTGTCATCAGAAGTATACAGAAGTTTAGTAAAACCTCATGACATACATTAATAATGCTTAAATAAAGCCATGTGCATAAGATCAAGTATTTCTAGAATGATTAGGGCATTATTCACACAACAGTGCCATTTTTCACAGACTTAATGTCCATGAAAATGGTTGTTTCAGTCCATTGTCAAAACTGTGAAAATCAGCTGTAAAAACAGATCCTTTAAGGGAATGTACATGATAATATACTCCCATAGATATTCATGGTTTTAAAAACTGCTGTATGACAGCCGTGCCAAAAAGGCCATTGTATGGATGTCGTATGAATGAAGCTTAGCTTATATGATATTTAATTTACATTTAGCCTTTACTTTGAACTTTGCCAGTGAACAAGAAATTACCTTATGCATTTCCTAAAATTGCACACAGAGGTATGGATTAAACAGGTTGCCCAGTTAGGGATTATCCCTCTCTATGTGCTAGAGTAGGGAGCCGCTCTTTACATCTTGGGAGCCGCTCTTTACATCTTCAGTTCTGGAACCTTTGCATGGGAAATGTGTGGCTGTTTGCAATTTCCTCCTGCCAGAACTGAAAAAAGTTGGATCTTAGGAAATCAGCCAATCTCTTCTTCAGCTTCTTCTTGAAATGAATGAGACCCCTGTGTAAAACAGCTTCTGGGATCTTCAAATAGCTCTAAAGCTATATGAGCACATCTCATATATGTATATATGGTATATATGTTACCAACTGATGTATGTAGGTCCCTTGGAATACATACCTTAAGGCAGTACATTGCACAATATACAGTTTCTGATGGACCTGCTTTGATCCAATAAAGAAAAGCCATTTTTGTCACCAGATGTAACCCTCTGTGGTGCTGTGACCTTCCTGTACAAATTATAGATAGATAGATAGATAGATAGATAGATAGATAGATAGATCGATAGAGGAAGATATACACAGATGTAGCAGTGTATAATTTGACACTGATAACTTGCTGTAGTCCTATTAAAGAAAGTGATAAGATATGGTTAAACAATGCTACATGTGTAGATAGATAGAATATATCAAATAGAATATAATATATAAAATATAAAATGTATGGCAAAATTAAACTATGATGCCTAATACATCATGTATAGTAAAGTACCTTATGTGGAGCTGTAAATAATAAAACAAATACTTCCCAGGTCAGACTCATATCCACAAAGTTTGAAAAAAACCATTAGCTAAGAACCTAGGAAAATACTATTTAACCTCTGCAAATCCTTCCACTATATGTATAATAGCAATGTAGCTAGGATCTATTCCTGTAGAGTAAAGTGTATTTTGATTACTAAATAACTATATGTTTGCTCACTGAACAGCACGTATTCTGAAAAATTACTAAGGGGACCTCAAATATGTACAACTTTGCAGTATTGCTCAAAGCTGGCACAATTCTATTCTTCAAAATACGATAGCATGCCGACTCAGAGTAGTGGGAACCATAAAAATAAGATCTATTTTTTCAATTCCAGTTCAATTTACACATTTGCAGCACTGCATGTCAAGTGTTCCTCTGCTAATAAGAATTAAAGTTGCTATGGTTGATACGAGGCTTTTATGTGAATTAGAGTGAAAA
This sequence comes from Leptodactylus fallax, assembly GCA_947044405.1. NCBI lineage: Eukaryota > Metazoa > Chordata > Amphibia > Anura > Leptodactylidae > Leptodactylus > Leptodactylus fallax. The sequence continues at coordinate 9,710,253 of CAMRHE010000013.1, forward strand.
ACTTTCAATCTGTCTTATCGCCACAGAAGAAATGCACTTGAAGGAAATTAAAATTATAAGCGCTTGTGAAGTCTTCAATAGGCATAATACAGGGGCTTGTTCTCACATGTTTTTTAGGTAATATAATACTTTTAATTAACTGTGCAATTTGATAAACATGTTATTTTAATGATCGGATGGCAATGTTTTCTCACTTTATTCTTTTGTTAGGCTTTCACACTATATGCATATTCTTCAGTACACATAGTAAGTTGTGATGAAACTAATTGGTGTTTCTTGAGGAGGAATATAAATAGATTAGACACTCACCAGCAAATGTATAAATGACTTTTATTCCAAAGACAAAGAGAGGGTTGAAGTTACAGGCCTTAGTTAAGTCTGAGGAACGCAAAATGGATGTTGACTTTGATGTTGCTTGCAATTTTAACCTGCTGTTTGTCTAAGCAAAGCTACAACTTGGAACTAGCTGAACTATGTTATGATGGAAGTGCAGTATAAGCAACTACCATAGCAAAAAATGGCAGGCCATGCCACTTCCAATGGATGTATTGCTTAGTGGGGTCCATCGCTGCACTGCTTCCCAATATACAGTCATATAGTATGTAGTGTGTAGAAAAAAAAAAACACTGAAAGCTTGTTATTGTTTAAAGGGTTATTTCCATCTCAGCAATTTGCTTCCGAGATTGGAATACCTACTTCCAAGTTCTTATCCCTAAGGACATATTTATAGGAACAGCCAAGCAGTGCTGCTCTAGGCTTTTTCCCTAACTAACACAGAGGAGAATGGGATCTACTGAAACAGCATAGTATATTTAGCTATACTCTGTTTCTGTGAAATTCTCCTCTATGGGAGTTATGGGAACAACCTAGAGTAGTACTGCTCGGCTGTTCCCGTAAGACCCTTAGGGTTTGAGGCAGGGAGCAGTTATTCCCAGCAGAGGTTTGATGATATGAGAATAACCCTTTAACTGACCGACTAAATGTAGGGAAGCAAGTGATTTCGAGCTCTCTGTCATAATAATGAGTTTCCAAGGACATATTATGTAATTACTCAGCATATAACAGAATGGTGAGCATTGACTTTAATAAAGGAGTAGGAGTAGTACTCTGAAGTTGAATTTATCTTAGTAACTAGAAGTCACTCATATGACATTTCACCTTACAGGTTTCTCATTCATGGATCCCTCAGTAATAATAATAATAATACATTTTATTTATATAGCGCCAACATATTCCGCAGCACTTTACAATTTGTAGGGTTCAATTACTGACAAAAAAGATACATTACAAAGAAATAGTCAATTCACACACTGGGACTGAGGGCCCTGCTCGCAAGAGCTTACAATCTATGAGGTAGAGGGGGTGACACAAGAGGTAGCAGGGGCGGCAACAGATGTAGCATTGCTTATACAATGGTCAGACAATTTTGTAATAGAGGTTACTGTCATTACACATATATAAAGCTGTATGAGTCGTCACCAGTCGTGTCCTTTAACATGCAGATGGTGCCTGGACATATAAAGCTAGTCTGATACGGCATCATATCCTGTGAGGTAATGTTGAAGCATAAACAGAGGAGGGTACGTTTTAAGGATTCTAACTAAAGAAGGGTTTACAATAGGAGTTGTGATAGGCCTGTCTGAAAAGAGCGTGCGAGTGATTGGATATGGGGGGTGAAGGAAAGATCTGAATCAAACAAAACCCCGAGGCAGCGGGCATACTGCCTGGGAGTTATGGTAAGGCCAGAGACTGCAATGGAGATATCAGGGACAGATCTGTTAGATGGTGGAAACATCAGTAGTTCAGTCTTTGAGAGATTCAGTTTCAGATAGAGCGAAGACATGATAGTTGAGACAGCAGAGAGGCAGTCACTGGTGTTCTGTATTAGTGCAGTGGTGATGTCACGGGATGATGTATATAATTGGGTGTCATCAGCATAAAGATGGTACCGGAAGCCAAATCTAGTGATGATTTGTCCAATGGGGGCTGTGTAGAGGGAGAAGAGCAGGGGACCTAGGACCGAGCCCTGAGGAACCCCAACGGCAAGGGGAAGAGGGGAAGAAACAGAGCCCGCAAATGATACACAGAAAGTGCGGTCAGAGAGATAAGAGGAGAACCAGGAGAGAGCGGTGTCTGTGATTCTGACAGAGCGGAGCATAGTGAGAAGGAGTTGATGGTCAACAGTGTGAAATGCTGCTGAGAGATCTAGAAGAATAAGAAGAGAGAAGTCACCTTTGGATTTAGCTGTCAGGACATCATTGGAAACTTTTGTGAGGGCCGTTTCAGTAGAATGCAGAGTGCGGAAGCCAGATTGTAAGGGGTCAAGAAGAGAGTTAGCAGAAAGATAGCGGATTAAACGAGAATAGACCAAGCGTTCAAAGATCTTGGAGATAAAAGGAAGGTTAGGGACAGATCGATAGTTAGCAGCACAGGATGGGTCAAGGGAGGATTTCTTCAGTAGTGGGGTTATGACAGCATGTTTGAAAGAGGATGGGAAAATTCCAGAAGAGAGAGAGAGGTTAAATATTTTAGTAAGGTAAATCGTGACGGCAGGCGACAGAGACTGGAGAAGGTGTGAGGGGAAAGGGTCACTACAACAGGTTGTAGGGCGAGAAGAGGAAAGTAGCTGAGATACTTCCTCCTCTGTAACAGGTTCAAAAGATGAGAATCAAACAGTCTGAAGTGCGGCTGGTGAGGGGGGTCAATGCCACCTGGGGATTGGACAGTTATTTCCTGACAGATCTTATCAATTTTATCATGGAAATAAGAGGCCAGGTCATCTGCGCTAAGGTCTGTGAATGGCATCTGCACCTTAGGGGTAAGTAAGGAATGAAAAGTTTCAAATAGCCTTTTAGGGTTACAGGAGAGAGAAGAAATGAGAGTGGTGAAATAGGCTTGTTTGGCTAGGTGAAGGGCAGAATTATAGGTTTTAAGCATAAATTTAAAGTGGAGGAAGTCTGCAGGTGTACGTGATTTTCTCCACAGACGTTCAGCACACCTCAGTAGGGATCAACTTAGTGTAGTGTTGTGCTACTGATTGATTTTAACTGTTGAGTGTTGATCTGCAGCCACAGGATTGTATACAAGTCACTGTATTAATTTGGACTTCAGGTGTAGCTCAACAGTTAAAATCAAATTATAGCACTACAAAAAGTTACAGTGTCACATCACAGTGTCATAGTGTAATCCTGACAACTACGTCTCTGACTGTAATTGTCAGGATTCTCTATCCTGCTGCTGCACCTTTATTGTTACCATGCCAACCTGGTAAGCTTTTGCAGTTTCAGAGGCTTCCTGGCTTGATCCAGTTAGCAGCTCAGGAGGCCTATATAAGACCCAGCCCTCCTGAGACTTGTACCGGCTAATTTAGTTTACTTACTAGTTTGGCTCTTCAACTTGTCTGTACCTGTTTGATTGACCTCTGGCTTGCTCCCTGGATTCCCTTTTTGCCTCCTGACCGCTTTGACGTTCCTGGTTGGATTTGTGAGCCTTGGCTTGTTTCCCGTATATTGCTTTTGTCTCCTGTTTCTGCTTATCACGTCCTCTCCTGGTTTTTTGGCCTTGCTGGTATGACCTCTGTTGTCTCTACGCCACGTTTTTGTGGACTTTGTGTTGGTTTCTACAGCAGTTCATTTATTTTTAGTACGTTTATCTGTTTGGTGACAATTCAGATTCCCAGATTCAGCACAAGTCCATTTTTTCTTGTGGCGAGCTCTGGTGAAGGCATCTGTTGGTCTGTCTTGATTCACAGAGGTGTGCTATTTGTAGATAGCTGTCTCTACTCCTGGAAGTTATCAGCCAATTTCTTGATATTGCTTATTGCCTTGCATCTAACCATAACAGTAAGGTTCACATTTCCTGTCTTTCAGACCCCAATGACTACCTCTTCCAGCTTTGAACCACATTTCCCTAACTTACATAAAGTCCCCACATTGCTGCAACCCATAAGCGTGTGATCAGTTGTTTGAAGGGACTGCAGTGCTAGTGCAAGCACTGTGACCCCTTCTCTGTTTACAGTGTATTGTTAGTTTCATGGCGGCCATGTGATGCAACTACAGCCTTGTCCTATTCAATTCCATGGGGTGAGGCTATAATTACATAAAACATGTTGTGCAATGTAAACTGTGAATAATATATCACTTACAATATAAAATGCCACTTATAATATAATATGCCACTTATAATGTCCCCCAAAGTATGCAACAAATAATAATAATAATAAAAATAATAATAACAATAAAAGTTATACTTACCTGCCTCTGATCACTTGATGCATGGAGCCACCACTGCCATGTCTTCTAACTTCTTGCTCTGACTTGTAAGCCACAAGCCATTTTAGGCTTACAAGGTTCCCAAATAAGATTTCTGCATCTCAGCATAGGAGGCGCAAAGCTTTGACGTCATTGTGCCAAGAAGCAAACAGTTTGTCTCTGTGTTCACAATGCCTTGTAAGCTGTAGTGACTTGTGGCTTACAAGTTACAGAGTGGCAGAGCAGGAGGCCAATTGCATCCTGTTGTGCCATGTATATAAACTGTATTCATGTCTTGCAGATGCTGTTACTGTTGAATGGACTGCTAGATGGCAGGTAAGTTGGCAATAGCCAACACCACCCCTTCTGCCTATGATTTTGTCCTAAGAAAGCTGGATGGTGATTGGTTGCTATAGTCAACTAAGATAGCTTTGCTTTTATACAGTCTGTACCCTAGAGTGTGGCACAAACTGTCTCTCTCTTTTTTATTCTATATTTCTAAAAAAAAAAAAAAGATATAATAAAATTTAGTTGTTTAAAGACCTTTGCATTTGTTGGCCTAGTAGCACATGCAGTAATAGTCTATATTCTGTAAAGAAAGAACCTATCTGACTATTCACCTTGTCACATAGTGCAGTATTCTTGACTGTTTAGCATATTCTTCTCTTCTGTCTTTGTCTAGTTACTTTTTGAATTCTGCTGATGGTGCGAAAGTAGCTGTCTGTGTATGCAGCTGCACTTACATCATCTCTTGGCATGATAAGAGGCATGGTCCAGTTGGCAGAAGTCCTCTTCACTGGCATTGTCTGGTACTTCTTCCAATCCCTCCCTCTTTCCTCCTATACATTTAAACAATTTGCCAACTGTGTCTGGGCTGGATGCCAGGGCTGTGTTGAATAGATTTCCCACAAACATCTTGGAAACCATTACTTTGACAGTTTGGAGTCCAGTAATCATATGTACTTACTCTCCAGTGCAAATTTTCAATGTTATATTTTTCAATCAAATGTGTAAATTGCTGTTGTCACTGAGTGATTTTTTATTTTATCTATAATTTTGTGAAGGTTTTCAGGCTTGGACTGTTAACAATCTGTCTAGGGCGTTACATAGCAAGTCCAATACCAAAATGAGTCAGTTCTATTGATGTAATCTGTGTCCATTTGTTATCCCAGCTATGTTCTAGTCGCTGTAGGAGGATATTATCAGTACAAGTCTCTAAGTAACGATCCTTCAGTAGCATTAGCTCACAAGAAGCTTTATCGTGTGACATTTGAATATTGACATAGAGGAAGTTTGCTGGTCCTCGATATCTATACTGATGCATGGTATTTCAACATTTCCCTCTTTTATAATCAGATGGTCTCAGCATACTAAGGAAAGTTAACGTAAAAGCAAAGATAAAATTTAATTCTGATGGTTCTATCTAATATAATTTATTGGGTACCTCTATCAAGTTTATTACAAATAGTCTTTACTAAATGTAATTACTGCAGGAACCAGACAATCTTTTGACATTGTGTTGCACTTTAAGAGGACCTGTCAGTTCTCCTGTCCTGTCTGTTTTATTAAATACTTGTGTTTCTAGGGAAATAACTATTCTGGAGCATCTTAGAGCCTTGTTGTGCCTTTATAATAAATTGACAATTGGGTGTTAGCATTGAACTTGTCAAAGTCGTGCTTAATCCTATACAGTCTGTCACTAGCTGATCAGTACTGACAGTAAACAATAGTGTCATTGTATTGACAAGGAGAATGATAACACCCAATTTATTATTAAATGTTCATAAGGTATAATAAAGGAATAGCACAGAGACAATGATGCTGTGCATTATGGCCAAACATCTCCATTTTAGCCTCATTTGTCCAAAGAACACTGAGGCAGATTTACTAAAGCTGGCATTTCGTACCCCAGTCTTAATAAAGGCCTCGACTGGTGCAGGGAATGAGAGATTTATCAAGAGGATGCGGCTTTATCATAAATCAGTCAAACCTCCCTCTGCCAGAATGGAAATCAATGCCAGTTAGGAACTGGCATAGATTTCCATTATAACTCATGCCAGAAAACTGGTGTGGTTTATAATGTATCTGTGAACCAAGCAGTCCCTGTCCTGCTCCCGGACGCTCTCATAATGTGGCGAACATGGCACAGAATGGGGGTTGCGGCACCTGTTTGGAACAAGAAAAGGACCTTGAGCCAAATGTGTGCCCTAATATTATCCCTTTACGCCAGTTTGCTGGCATAGAGGAATTGAAAAATCTGCCCCATTTTTCCAGAATTCTTGTGGTTTGTTTGCAAAGTTTGCAAACCTAAAGAGGTTGTCCAGTATCTGAAGGTAATTAATACTGATGTCCTATCCGCAGGAGAGCAGGGATGCAATTCCAGGTGCCACCACTACAGTGTACAGAGCTCTGCATACTCTATACAGCATCCAATCTGTACAGTGTAGCAGTGGCATCTGGAACTGCAGCCCTGCTTTCATTTACTTGAATAGGAAGGCTACTTCTAGCCTTATACAGTTATGACACCCCGAAATTTTTCCAGAAAATTTAATATTTCTCCCAGACAATTATTGCAGTTACACATGTTTTGTTATACACATGTTTATTTCCTTTGTGTGTATTGGAACAACAAAAAAAACTGAGAAAAAAAGGCAAAGTGGACATAATTTCACAAAAATATCCAAAAATGGGCTGGAAAAAATTGTTGGCACCTTTTCAAAATTGTGGGTAAATAATTTTGTTTCAAGCATGTGACGCTCATTCAAACTCACCTGTGGCAAGTAATAGGTGTGTAAGGGAATTGCCAGTTGAGCAATTCCCCAGTGCTGCTGCAGAACTCTGGGGGGAGGGGCACAACAAGACAGTGAGCCCTAAAGCTGAAAACCCCCCACTGTCTCTGGCTAACTTGCCCGATCTGTCCTAGGCGACAGCCAAAAACCGGTCGATCAGTCCCTTCCTAATATAAGTGGCACACAGAACAGGACAAGACAAAACAACACAGAAGCAGAGTCAGCAAGCCACAGGGTCAGTAACAGTCGAGCAATGCAGTACCAAAACCAAGAGAGCAGTCACAGGGGGAGCCAAAGGTCAGAAGTTAGAAATACAACAATAGCAGAATAAGAGCTAGCAGGGACAAAACAGAATCAATAACCAGCGCCAGTGTGAGGGCTGACAACCTGTTTATAGAAAGTCAGGACCTGCCCTAGACTTGATTGGTAGACAGGCTGTCAATCACACAGGCAAGGCTAAGATTAACTATTAGAGGAGCAGAGAGAAACAAAGATGCAGGAAACGGGTGTGGCAGAAACCCAATTACAGACAGGAGGTATTAGGACAGTGTTCAGACTGAGCAACAAGAAACCTACGCAAGGAATCAAACCGAGCACGCCTCCCTTGCCGCAGCATGCGAGCGGAGGGTGGTGCAGAGACCCGAACAGGCAGAGATGTTACAAGGTGTGGGCAATATAAAAATCACACCTGAAACCAGATATTAAGAAGAGAAGATGACTCAGTCTTTACATTGTGTGTCTGTGTGTACCACACTAAGCATAGAGAACAGAAAGAGGAGAAGAGAACTGTCTGAGGACTTGAGAACCAAAATTGAGGAAAAATATCAACAATCTCAAGGTTACAAGTCCATCTACAAAGAACTTGATGTTCCTTTGTCCACAGTACACAACATAATCAAGAAGTTTACAACCCATGGCACTGTAGCTAATCTTCCTGGATGTGGACGGAAGAGAAAAATTAATGAAAGGTTGCAATGCAGGATGGTGGATTAGCAGCCGGAATAAAGTTCCAAAGAAATTCAGGCTGTCCAGCTAAGGGTGCATCAGTGTCAACGCCAACTATCAGCTATGGCAGGAGACCCAGGAGAACTCCACTGCTAACACAGATACATAAAAAAGCTAGTCTACAGTTTACCAAAATGTATGGGATTAAGCCAAAATCTTTCTAAGAAAACATCTTGTGGACAGATGAGACTGGTAAAGCACATCATTCTACTGTTTACCGAAAATGGAATGAGGCCTACAAAGAAAAGAACACAGTACCAACAGTCAAATATGGTGGAGGGTCAAAGATGTTTTGGGGTTGTTTTGCTGCCTCTGGCACTGGGTGCCTTGACTGTATGCAAGGGATCATGAAATCTGAACATTATCAAAGGATTTTGGGTTGCAATGTAGGGTCCAGTGTTCTTAAAAAAAGGATGGAAAGAAAGTGCTGGGGAGTTCTGAAGTGGCTAGCAATGAGTCTGGATGTAAATCCCATTGAACACCTGTGGAGAGATCTTAAAATTGCTTTTGGGAGAAGGCACCCTTCAAATATGAGAGACCTGGAGCAGTATGCAAAAGAAGAGTGGTCCAAAATTCCAGTTGAGAGGTGTAAGAAGCTTGTTGGTGGTATAGGAAACAACTGATTTCAGTTATTTTTTCCAAAGGGTGTGCAACCAATTATTAAGTTGAAGGTGCCAGTAATTTTGTCTGGCACATATTTGGAATTTGTTTAAAATTATATCATTTTTGGCTTTTTGTCTCTGTTTTTTGTGCTGTTCCAATACATACATGTGTAATTGCAATAATTTTCTATGAGAAATAGTTCATTTTCTGGAAAAATTTCAGAGATGCCAATATTTACAGTCTAGTTTAGTATATGGCTGCCGGTGGCCAAAACACCTGATCAGGTTGGGGTCCAAGTGTCGGACCTTGATTGATCTGATACTAATTACCTATTCTATGGACATGCCTGACCCTTCATTCCCCCATCATGTTGAGGGAAAGTTGGGACATTTCCCCTTGTACATTAAAATAGATGGATGCAAGTCCCTGCTAAAATTGGTAATTTGGTTGATATAATCTAATGTGTACTTTCTATATTTGCAGAAAGTAGAACACTTGTTAAATATCTTGCAGTCATAAATGTATCTTTCAATTGGCAAATTCACATTAAAAATACACCAAGAGGCCTAGGAAACACTTATGGTTCTTCAGACTGTGAAAAACAGGTGACATGCTTTGCCATACAATTAGATTATAACAACCTCCTAGAAGTGACTGAAACACAAATACTTACCTTTATGTTATTAGTTGTTATCTTCTGTAAGATTTCAAGCTCTGTAACATTATCTCTCTGTATAGTGATTCACAATGATACTGTGACAATAAACAGAGTGCATAAATAACACAATGAAGCTTATCACTTATTCATAGGGCTGGATTTAGTATTATTCACAGTATTCTTGTACCAAGGGAAGGCAAGAAGCTGAAAGAAGACTGAACACATACATCAAATGTGTTTTTCTTTCATCAGCAAAAGGTGGTGGAGACTCATACAGTTAAACAATTCAGAAATGCATAGAAACAGATATTGCCAGAGCCTATAATGAAAATCTCCTTCTCCCCCTGCTAAAAAGGAACAGAAGAGAGATTGGACTAGATGGATCAATCAGTTAATTTCACCAAAGCTTTAGACTTGTTTACTTAAAGATTGTATGGGCCATTGTATTCTACTATGACGTGGAAATTGTGAAACTAAGCTGTGAAATGTCTTACATTGTTAACTGCGTGCTTATAGAGTCAACTTGGTCATGAGCTGTATTATTGCTGTCATATGTACAAGACATTGGTATTAAACGAAGAATCTCACTAAAGTGTTTATGACATTATTTTTACTCTACTGCAAGAGAATAGACCCTGCAAATTAATGAGATTTAAAGGGGTTGTCACCCCTTTAAATTCATTATTAAATTTATTATTCACAGTATGCTTGTGCTAAGGGAAGGCAACGTAGGAAGGAGACGTAGGAGATAAAGGAGACATAGGCATAATGGATACCGATAATTCTGGCAGCTTAATCAGCTGATCGGTGTGGGATCTGAGTGTCGGACCCTCACTGATCAGATAGATGTCAGATATCCTGTACATAGGTCATCAGTATCCATTATCCCTGGATTTTGAACAGTCCCTTTAAGGAAAATAATAGAGTAAAATGATCATGCCACTCCATTCTTGTGAAGCGGTTTAATTAACATGGACGTTTTGGTGTAATCCACCTTCATCAGCGAATATTATAGGGATAAAAGATGGCAGGGATCTGTGGATGCCTGGATCAGATGTTGTGAAAAAACCTTAATCAGACAGGGGTCAGAACCAAAAGGATAACAGGCACCAGGTGACAAATCTGAGGAGTGAAACAGAAGCCAATAACGAAGTCAAGGTCAAGTTCAGCTTCAGATTCTGAGTCAGAAACAAAAGCCACATAAACAATGTGCCTACTGTACTGTATATATAAGAGAAAAAAAATGATATTTTGATAAATAAAAGGAAGTGTGACTTACTAATCTATCTATCTATCTATCTATCTATCTATCTATCTATCTATCTATCTATCTATCTATCTATCTATCTATCACATCTAACCCCATGAATCATCTAGAGATAACAATAGATGATCCAAATCTTATGAGCCAGATCTAAAGATTCCCCTTCATATGAAATAATAAAAATCAGCAACACATCAACGGTGTGTTAAAGAATGTTTTGTCTCATTCAGTGGCGTTTTGCAGATGTCCTTTCAGCTAAGTCACCTTAATGAATAAGAACAGCAATTTATATGGTAAGGGAAGGCTTACACAAGTGGGAACATTTGATAAACAATAAAATCAATAACTGTTAGATTTGTATAGTTCTATTTCATCGTTATTACAGTAAATAGTTTAGATATTTGTAACTTCAATCCAATATTCTTAGCACAGTCCTTTTTTATGTCATTACCAAAGAACATGTGTACCTGTATGAAAAACTAATATGAAAACGGAGAAATGATTGCAAGCAAAATACAGGAGCATTTCCCTTGTAATGTGAACTAGTGAATTGCTGCAGATTGGTGTCTGTGATGGTTGTCTTCTACGTCACCATGCAAAACTATCAACAGCTGATTGACAATAGCATGACATTTAAGGTGGTGACAAGCAATATCATCAATGAACTTTCATATGCTCTTACAATCCGTAAGGAATCAACATTCCATTACGGTAATTTATCTCCTTTAATATTATCTCAGCCGATTGTGAAAGTTTATGATTTCAACTGATTTTTAACCCTTCAGGTAAGGATGAAAGCGATATGGACGGAGACTGGGGAACTTTAGCCATAGGGCTAAGGTGCAATATGGCTATCAATGTTGGATCACCATGGTTGGAAATGGGATATTGTAGCTGACATGGGAGTAGGGGTGGCATTTTGTGGCACATTCTGGCTGACACTTACTATGAAGCCTATTATAAATAACTCTGTAAGGGGGTATACTGTAGTTAGAAATATATAGGGGCATATTTGGCTGGCATTGTAATACGTAGTAAACCATGCAGTATCATTCTTAATAAATCATTTGTATTATAAACTCCTACTTTATTTCCAGAAAAAGGTTCTGCAACTGAGCTGTCTATTATAAGGAAAATGTACAACCTAAAATATTATAGTATACCTCTGTGACCTGCATTAATATCTATGGTCATGGAACTTTTAAACGAGCCCTCAATATACTGAATGGGATTACAAACCAGGATGGAAGGGCTTTTTTTCTCCATGACCATTGCTCACCACCCTGTTTGCTAACATTGCAATTGCTGTGGAGAGGAATATGTTCTCTTTAGCAAATGGGAAGAACTCAACCAGGTGAAGGTCTTCTTCTTCATATCAGTCCCATGGTCAGGTTTTATGGTATGTATGCCATTGGGGTATCTCACTGATTTTTTTTTATTTTAAGTGGGATATTTGAACTTCTTTACTTATCAGTCATGCAAAAGGTACAGGGGCAACCTTTCCTACCTCTAAAGGTCCATTCAGACAGCCATGTTCAGTCCCGTAAACATTGACTTTGTCACATTTCCCAGACTGACCACACAGCATCATAGTAATTTATGTTGCTGTGAGTTCCCACACTAGTGCAACTAGTACTAAAAGCATCATTTGAGTTCGGATAACTCACAAGATCACATATCAATTTGATGTAGTGAGTTCAATACAGACAACCTGCAGTTGATCCCAGAAATGTGGCTGTCACACAGACCATGTCTCTCAGACTGAACATGGTCATCTGAACGGGCCGTTATACAGTACATCTTTTTGGTTTAGCATGCAATCTTCTCTATCGGGGATATAGTTTGTATCACCCATAGTACTTGGTATGAAGTTGCTGACAGTTGATGTCTGAGATACTAACTCTTGTAGGTGATCATCAGACTAAAAATACATTTAGAGAACAGTTATTGTAAAAATTGATGATAAATTAATAGAACTTGAATTAACATCTTAACTTTAATCCACAGCAATTCATGATACATGTAATCTATATATGCTCTATATGGATATTTTCTCACAAATCATACATCCATAAAACACGATTTGGGTTTTGTTTTTTTTAGAGATATTTACTTATAATTGAGCCAATGCTTAGCCAATGCTGAGTGTACATGGCTTCATTTCTTCACATGAGATCTTAATCTTTGAGAATGGTACTTGGCAAAAAAATTGACATTGACATTTATATCTTCAATGTTACATAGCTACATAGTAGATGAGGTTGGATGAAGACATCAGTTCATCAAGTCCAACCTATAACCCTACAGTCCCCTACAGTGTTGATCCAGAGGAAGGCAAAAAACCCCATGAGGCTTATGCCAATTGCCCCATTTCATGGGAAAAAACTCCTTCCCGACTACTTTTGTTTTGCAGTGGTGCATGGTGTTTGAGTCATCACAAGTGATAAGATATCAACTGAAATTATTTTTCAATATCATCAATATTTTATTTGTTAGTTTATTGTTCAATATACAGTTGTGCTAAAAAGTTTACATACCCGGCAGATTTTCTCCACTCATGGTTAGTGGTTGGTTAAAGCCATTTATTGTCAAACTTCTGTGTTTTCTCTTTTTAAATCATAATGACAACCAAAAACATCAAAATGACTCTGTTCAAAAGTTCACATACCCTGGTGATTTTGCCCTGATAATATGCCCAGAAACCAAACCACGGTCTGGTAAACCAACCAAAATTTCAGCCACAACTACCTGGAAAATTGTTCGGGATGCAAAGAAAAACCCACACATAACATCAGCTGAAATACAGGACTCTCTGAAAACTATCGGTGTGGCCGTTTCAAGATGCACAATAAGGAGGCACTTGAAGAAAAATGGGCTGCATGGTCGAGTTGCCAGAAGAAAGCCATTACTGTGCAAATGCCACAAAGAATCTTGCCTTCAATACGCCAAACAGCACAGAGACAAGCCTCAAAACTTCTGGAACAAGGTAATTTTAGTGATGAGACAAAAATCGAACTTTTTGGCCACAACCATAAACGTTACATTTGGAGAAGTGTCAACAAGGCCTATGATGAAAGGAACACCATTCCTACTGTAAAGCATGGAGATGGATCACTGATGATGTGGGGATGTGTGAGCTTCAAGGGCACAGGAAACTTGGTCAAAGTTGAAGGAAAGATGAATGCAGCACGTTATCAGCAAATACTGGAGGCAAATTTGCACTCATCAGTCAGGAAGCTGCGCATGGGACGTAATTGGACGTTCCAACATGACAACGATCCAAAACACAAGGCCAAGTCGACCTGTCATTGACTACAGCAGAAGAAAGTGAAGGTTCTGGAGTGGCCATCTCAGTCTCCTGACCTCAATATCATTGAGCCATTCTGGGGAGATCTCAAGCGCGCAGTACATGCAAGACAACCCAGGAATTTACAGGAACTGGAGACTTTTTGCCAAGAAGAATGGGCAGTTTTACCATTTGAGAAAATAAAGAGCCTCATCCACAACTAGACTTAAAGCTGTCATTGATGTTAGAGGGGGCAATACACGGTATTAAGAACTGGGGTATGTGAACTTTTGAACGGGGTCATTTTGATGTTTTTGGTTGCCAAAAAAACTAAAAATCTGCCGGGGTATGTAAACTTTTTAGCACAACTGTAGATGTATGCTTTACTATTTATACCGTTCAGATATGATTACTTAATCATAAAAATATCAGGATAAACTCTGATTTTGTCTGTTTATTGTTTGTTATTGAATTTGCATCAGTTTCATATGTAAGACTTGAATAGAGTAAATTTAGGCATGGGTATATGCAGAAATTAGGCCAGGTTCATGACATGCCTTCAGCAATTGTTTAGTGTACAGTTCACAAGGCATTATGGGGAAAGGAGCTGAGAAGCTCAGGCGCCCTCTGTTGGATGTAACAAATTCTCAATTTGCTTCTGACCCACTGAGTCTTGAGAAAGCAAAAGTGATGTTAGCCAAGCCAGTATTGCTCATCTGCATACAGCGCAGTTTCGGGATTTTGTCCCTCATCAGTGCAGAGTAGAGCTAAACTGGCTGGCTGCCAGAAAACACAGGCTTGGGGTAGCTGTAAATACTCTTTGGGAGTAATAGTAGTATGAGCAATTCTGCACTCCTTGCAGCTTACGTTGAATCACTGTGTAGATAATCTGTGGTCCAAAGGTAGAACAATTGTGTGTGCTTTACCATTTGGAACAGTCTACAGACACCATTTACATTATCTCTTGGTGTTCAATATTAAACTACGGCAGAATGCATGCTATCTGTATCAACCTCTCTATACACATGCACACTCGGCTCATGCATATACATGTGTTCTCAAAAAGGACAGTTTAGTAAGCCACTTCCAGACATCTCTGACAATAATTTATCTTAGTATAATGTTGTACCGTATTAGCCATTGAAAGTAGTGGAAGAGTGAAGAAATCAGGCAATACCTTTTAGAGGCTAACTGAGTATATTTATAAGTAAGCTTTCAGAAGCACAAGCTCCCTTCATCAGACATGGTGTTATACAAGAACTGAAAATTCACAGATTTTTATACACATGATCTTCAAAGGATTTTAGAGTCCTTAAAAAAACCAAAACAAAATGCAATCTAAGTAGAGAAGTTATTTACAACAGGTCAAAAAAAAATCTGGAAAGTTGTGGTGCGTGACAGAGGGATCTGTTACCTGTTTGCTATCAGGTGGTGATTTGTGACCCTCACAGTTCATACATAGTGTGACATGAAGCTGGCATGAATATTAAGTCCAAATTGCAGAGTTTGAAATTTTTGCATAAATTTATACTCCCATTCTTTTCTTTTCTCCTGCGTCCAATAATTTATCTTCTCTGAGAACAAAATGATTCTTCTTTCCCCTGACATCTGCTGTCAAAGGGGTGTTAAGAGGCCCCATAAACAGTAGATTCTTGGCAAGCATCACCAAAATATGTAGCTTCAGTTTACAGTTCTACAGTTGTATCCTTTACTACCTTTGCTCACTATTGATAAACTGCACTCAGATTAAAATCCCTTATAAAGCCAGGGCCCCGTGTGAAAATGCAGCGTTTTGACAATGGTGGAAATGCTGCGGCAAAAACACTGCATTTTACATTACCTTTAAAGTGGATGGGATTCTGGCTAACCCCATCCACACATTGCAGAAAACAATCCCCAGTGGAAATGCTGTGATTTCAAAGACACAAGTGCTTTTGCAAATCACAGCTTGTCAATTATACCTATGGAAACACTTGCATTTTCAGTATTGGTATAATAGAAGCAGAAAGTTTTCCTCTGCGGAAAAAACTGCGATGAGTTTCTGCTGTGGTCTTTTCCGCAGCGTTTTTTGGCTGTGACTCGCTACGTGGGGCCTTAGCCTAAAGTGGGTAATTTTTTTTATGCCCGTGGAAATAGGTACAGTAGAATTCAAATAAAAATGTAAGCGGCACTCAAGAATGCAGGAAACATTCTTAATTTTAAACAGTATGTCTCTGAAGCTAAAATTGACACTACACATCCTGTGAGGAATGACTACGTATCTACATATTTGGTGATTTATGTTTTCGTTAATATAGAAGAGATTGTCCTTCTTCACCTTTATATCCCTTTTACATGACATGTAATGTGAGAAGACAGGTTTAGAAGATTTACTAGTCCTGACTACTTATGCTAGCGACTTGATCTCTGCACTGTAATTTAACAAAATGTGAACAAATGTATTGCGCTTGTACAAGATTTATGATGCTGCAAGCTATATCCTTCATACCGCTGTTAACTAATTTGTGGTCAAAGCTGAGAGCTAAAGGGCTTGCATGGACCATTTTGCCACCCTTAAATCATTTCTCTAGTGAGTAAGTAAGAAATCAGGATTCTGATTCCTTGTGAAATATGTTTGTTATTTTTATCCACTGCAGACGTGCTCGGGAAGAAGAGCAATTTTGTTTACTCCCAGGTGGCTTAAATTTGATTTGAACTCACAGCACAGTTTAAGCTGATGAATAGCTTTTTATTGAACATGAATAAATTGAGAAATTCAGATTAGTCAGCCACTTTTCCTTCATAATTTAGCTTCCAAAGAAGATGCGTTTCCAAAAAAAAAAATTAAATAATAAAAAAGAAAAAAAAATTCATAATTGATGAATGATACAGTATTTGGTCTCTTGCAGTGTTAATAAAACAATGGAGGACCGAGGATACTATTATGACAACTTGTTTTATCTTCTTCTGTGATATAAGGCCTGACTTTAATTGCATTTTACAGTATTTTTATATATGGCTAGTAAATCTAACTGTAATAACAACAAAATTATTGTTTTTCCACAAACTAGGGAAAGAAATATTTCCCTTCAATGCCTCTAATCAGCAATTTTGTGGAATTAAATAAATTATTATATTAGAACAATCCAGTGTGGAATATTTAATTAAGAGTATAGGAGAAACATTTCGGCTTAGTTTACACACACATTTTCACTAAAGAATTGCATGCAGTTTTTAGTTGCAGTAACTTATGGTACTATGCATTTCCCCTGTATGCTAGCAGTCAGTAAACTGAAAACCTCTGCTTTTCTTTTCTTTAGCAACAGCTGAAATACATAGTAACATGTGCTACTCATTACTGCAATGAAAAACTACATGCAGTTCTTCTGTAAGAAAGTGCCATGTAAACCCAGCTTTAGGCAGGGGCCCCACGTAGCCTAAATGCCACGATTTTGCCACAGCAAAATCGCTGCAAAGTGGATATGATTCTGGCTAATCCCATCCACACATTGCAGAAAAATATCTGCAGCACACATTCTACGATTTCAAAAACCGTCGCGTTTTTGTAAATCACAGCATGTCAATTATACCTACTGAAACGCTAGCGTTTTTAGTATAGGTATAATTGAAGCAGAAAGTCTGCAGAGGAAAACTGCGGACTTTCTGTGAAAAGTGCTGTGGGAAAAACTGCAATGTGTTTCCGCCGTGTTTTTTCCCACAGAGCTTTTTGGCTGCGGCTCGATACATGAGGCCTTAGCTTTAAGATTAAGCCATGTCCTCAAAAATTAAAATGTACATATATTTGTGATTTAGAATTCATTGTTCTATGAATGCTGCATTCTTTTACTTAACTGGTTCAAGACCAGGCTGTTTTCCACAGTTCATGACAAGACGCATTTTCCTTTTTAGTAAATGCTGTTTCAGGCTAAGGCCCCACCAGGGGCGTAAATATCGGGGTAGCAGCGGTAGTGGCTGCCACAGGGCCTGGAACATTATGGGGCCCGGGACCCGGAGCTCTGTTGCAGCCGTTACCATGAACCCCACAAACGCTGTTATTATTATACTCCGGGGTTTTTTGAGACCCCTGAGTATAACGATCGGGGGCCCAGGGGAGGTGAGGGAACATAAAAAACACTGTAACTCACCTCTCCTATGCTCCGCAGGCTTCGGGCCTGTTTGGTGACGTCCCACACGTCAGCCTACGTCATTATGCATCGCGACGTCGGCCTCACTCACGCGAGATCTGCTCCAACAGATGGCCGAAGTAGCGCACGGGAGTGCACCGGAGCCAGGAAGAGGTAAGTAGCATTGTTTTTTATGTTTGTATCCTCCCCTGGGTCTCCGAGCATTATACTCTGGTCCACTATGGGGCATAATACTGTTTGCAGGGGCCACTGTGGGGCATACTACTGTGTGTAGGGGCCACTATGGGGCATACTACTGTGGGCAGGGGCCACTATGGAGCATAATACTGTGTGTAGGGGCCACTGTGGGGCATACTACTGTGTGTAGGGGCCACTATTGGGCATACTACTGTGGGCAGGGGCCACTATGGGGCATAATTCTGTGTGCAGGGGCCACTATGGGGCATAATACTGTGTGCAGGGGCCACTATGGGACATAATACTGTGTGCAGGGGCCACTATGGGACATACTATTGTGTGCAGGGGCCACTATGGGGCATAAAATTGTGTGCAGCAGCCACTATGGCGCATAATAGTGTGTGCAGGAATGCGGTTTGTGCGGGGGGGAGGTTGGGGGCGGCAGTTCGGGGGGGAGCCCCATGTCAAATGTTCGCCTTGGGGCCCAGCCATTCCTAGTTACACCACTGGGCCCCACGTTGCAGATTTTGCAGCGTTTTTTGGAGCCAAAGTCAGGAGTGGATTTAACAGAAGGGAAACATCTAAGCGCTTCCATTATATTTTCCATTTCTTTTCAAGCCACTCCTGATTTTAACTAAAAAAAAAATCGCAGCAAGATCTGTGTTTCTGCAGCATGGAGCTTTAGCCTTAAAAACTACATGTGTAGCTTATTTCTTGTTCAGCTGTTCAAATTTTTTTTACATCATTTATTTTTTAGTGGATTGAGCAGAAGGGACCAGTATAACTGCTTGCTTTATATTTTCTATTGTTTGTAGCCACTCTTGGGTTTGGCTAAAAAAAAAAAGAAAAGAAAACGCACCAAAATCTGCAACAGAAAAAGCAGCTTTTCTGCAAAATGGGGCCTTAACCTACATTTACACGACCATGTGACGGCCATGGCTGTATTAAAATACATTCATGTGAATGAGGGCTATTCACATTATCGATTTTTTTATTTTTTTAAATGGACCATCAAAAAATAGGTCATATTTTATTTTTGTCCATTTCAATACACACAAATATGTGAGGGATCCATGAAAACAGGCAGCTCTCAGGTGCAAAATGGGCATGAAAAATCAAAATCTGTCACAGCTGTTTTGCACAACATTAGTGTGAATCCATCCTATATTCACACAGCAATATTCAGCCATATGAAGGCTGTTGTTAATGGCCGTCACAAGGCTAGATTAAATTAATTTTGAATGGAGGTTATTTACAAGACCGATTTTTTTAATGGACTGTGAAAAAAATAGGTTTTGTCCTTTTTTCACAGATCTCTCAATAAACTCAAAAGTATGAGGGATCCGTGAAAATGGGTGCTAATAGGGTGCAAAATGATCATGTGAAAAATCCATTTTTATCTATTTTGTACTACGGACGTGTGAATATAGACTTAAAATATAGCCTTATGCACATGGCTGTGTGTGTCTGTGTAAATGTGCGGATGGCCCTTATTCAGGTGACAGTAAATAATGGCCATGCAATGGCTATTTTTAAAACGGCTGTCACATGGTCATTATAGAAATCAAGATATTCAATAAGTCTATTCACATGCCACTATCTATGATAGTGCATGTCAATTTTTTGACAGCTGTGAAAAATGGACTGTCAAAAAAACGGACATGTGAATAGACACATTGGGGGTTATTTATCATCTGCCCCTTTTTTGGCAATACTTTTCGCAGGTGCGCCTTTTTTAGACTAGTTTTACTATGGTGTTTATGATGTAGGTGCACTACCTTGTTAAATATTGTGCACATGTTAGTTTAGATGCACCTTTGTAATTGCTCCTTTCTAATGCATTCTAACCTGATGGGCTCTTTTGCTGCCCGTGGACTGGAGTGCATTTGCGCCTTTTTTGCACCTTTTTAAAAAAAGTCATGAACACAGCGTGAAAAGGATCTTGATTTATGCCACACCCCCTTTCTCGCCAAAAAACAAAAGTGGCGAGAGCAGCATTACAGCATGGAAAAAGGCAGACACATAAGACTGACCCCCACAATCACAAGCTTTAAGCAGGCCCTGAAGACTCACCTATTCAGGAAGGCCTACAACCTCCAATAACACTAATGTCACCACAGCACCACATGAACAACCTTCTGTCTCTATCCCTCTTCCCTCATAGATTCTCTATCCCACTGTACCAGTTGGTCACTGTTAGCATTATCTGTTTTGTATATCTGGTGAACCGTATGTAAATCCGCAAATGTTAAGCACCATGAAATTAATGGTGCTATATAAATAAACAATAATAATAATAAGGCGCAAATTCTTCATAAATGAAGCGTAGCGCAGAAAAAAAACCTCCAAAAGGTGTAATTATGCCAAAAAAGGCACAAGTAGCTTGTAGCTTCAATGAATTCAAAGTGTTGTAAAAATGGATTTGTGATGGACATTGCTAAAAAGGCTGCCATGTGTCGTTTTTCATGTGAATAAGTCCTAACCCTGCTCCGTTTCCTCCTTTTTACACCTGGAGAGTCCAGATGTAAATGACAGCAAGCTGCTCTCTCCTTCCACTGTACAATCTCTATGCAGACTTTGCAAGGATGTTATAAAATGTCCTTGCATAACTATATACAGTGTTGGCCAAAAGTATTGGCACCCCTGCAATTCTGTCAGATAATACTCAATTTCTTCCAGAAAATGATTGCAATCACAAATGCTTTGGTAATAATAATCTTCATTTATTTTGCTTGCAATGAAAAAACACAAAAGAAAATGAAAAAAAAGTCAAATCATTGATCATTTTACACAAAACTCCAAAAATGGGCCGGACAAAAGTATTGGCACCCTCAGCCTAATACTTGGTAGCACAACCTTTAGACAAAATAACTGCGAACAACCGCTTCCAGTAACCATCAATGAGTTTCTTACAATGCTCTGCTGGAATTTTAGACCATTCTTCTTTGGCAAATTTCTCCAGGTCCCTGAGATTTGAAGGGTGCCTTCTCCAAACTGCCATTTTGAGATCTCTCCACAGGTGTTCTATGGGATTTAGGTCTGGACTCATTGCTGGCCACTTTAGAAGTCTCCAGTGCTTTCTCTCAAACCATTTTCTAGTGCTTTTTGAAATGTGTTTTAGGTCATTGTCCTGCTGGAAGACCCATGACCTCTGAGGGAGACCCAACTTTCTCACACTGGGCCCTACATTATGCTGCAAAATTTGTTAGTAGTCTTCAGACTTCATAATGCCATGCACACGGTCAAGCAGTCCAGTGCCAGAGGCAGCAAAGCAACCCCAAAACATCAGGGAACCTCCGCCATGTTTGACTGTAGGGACCGTGTTCTTTTCTTTGAAGGCCTCTTTTTTTTTCCTGTAAACTCTATGTTGATGCCTTTTCCCAAAAAGCTCTACTTTTGTCTCATCTGACCAGAGAACATTCTTCCAAAAAGTTTTTGGCTTTCTCAGGTAAGTTTTGGCAAACTCCAGCCTGGCTTTTTTATTCTCTGGGTCAGAAGTGGGGTCTTCCTGGGTATCCTACCATAGAGTCCCTTTTCATTCAGACGCCGACGGATAGTACGGGATGACACTGTTGTACCCTCGGACTGCAGGGCAGCTAGAACTTGTTTGGATGTTAGTCGAGGTTCTTTAGCCACCATCCGCACAATCTTTCGTTGAAATCTCTCGTCAATTTTTCTTTTCCGTCCACATCTAGGGAGGTTAGCCACAGTGCCATGGGCTTTAAACTTCTTGATGACACTGCGCACGGTAGACACAGGAACATTCAGGTCTTTGGAGATGGACTTGTAGCCTTGAGATTGCTCATGCTTCCTCACAATTTTGCTTCTCAAGTCCTCAGACAGTTCTTTGGTCTTCTTTCTTTTCTCCATGCTCAATGTGGTAAACACAAGGACACAGGACAGAGGTTGAGTCAACTTTAATCCAGTTCAACTGGCTGCAAGTGTGATTTAGTTAATTACACAAATTAGAGAAGCATCACATGATTTTTCAAAGGGTGCCAATACTTTTGTCCACCCCCTTTTTTATGTTTGGTGTGGAATTATATCCAATTTGGCTTTTTGACAATTCTTTTTGTGGTTTTCCATTGAAGACAAATTAAATGAAGATATTATTACCAAAGCATTTGTGATTGCAATCATTTTCTGGAAGAAATTGAGTATTATCTGACAGAATTGCAGGGGTGCCAATACTTTTGGCCAGCACTGACATAACAATTAGAGATGAGTGAATTTTTCAAAAATTTGATTTGGCCGGTTTGCCGAATTGACAGAATTTTCTATTACCCAATCTGCAAACACCCCAAATGAACCCTGTTTTGCTTCAATACTGTGTATAAATTCCTCCCTATCCTATACCTACACTTCTAATGCTCTTTCCCTGAACTTCGATTGAGCAAAATATCAGTTTTCAAGATGGAGGAGGGTATTTATAGGGCTGTGACATCACAGGGTTGGCTGTCTGCTGATTAGCTGCACACTTGGCATTGTGGGTGATCCTGCGTTCCCAGAGTTCCTTGCGCCATGTCCCAACATGCACAACAGCCATTTTAGGAAAAAATGCGATTCGTTACCACGAATATTTCCTGAAATTCGTATCGAATTCCATTTCGTCAGCTTCCATTCGCTCATCTCTAATAACAATAATAATAATGATAATACATTTTATTTATATAGCGCCAACATATTCCGCAGCACTTTACAAAATGTAGGATTCAAGTACAGACAAAAAGATACATTACAGAGAAATAGTCAATTCACACAATGGGATTGAGGGCCCTGCTCGCAACAGCTTACAATCTATGAGAGCGTTTACAAATATTTCAAGTTTATCAGTGTTTGACAAGAGGAATTATCAGTAATTTCATGATATCATAAAAATACTAACAGACTCCACCATTACAAAGTACTACAGTATGTTTTGCTAATATTAAAGAGTTGGACTTGGAGGAAAATTTTTTACTGGGCAGCTTCCGATTGTGTTCTCTTCTTCTGTCATGTTAGTATAAACATCATTCAGCCATTTCTGTGCTGTGCTGTATTTCTGCTCTGTTACTTGGAAGGTTACAGTAGCTTTTATACGATTTGTTAGCCATCATTTTTGGAGTCATAAATTGCAAAACTACCTGGTTATAGCCTATTATGATAAACTATATCATAACCAATTTGCCACTCAGGGACATAGGAATGTTGGAAGGTTAATTCTGGAGGAAATATAATAGTAGCCATATAAGTTGTTGTCCATCTTCATTAGACTACAAAGTAGCATTGCCTAGGAAGGATGTCTTTGCATCTACTTATTTGCTGAGAAAAGTACTAGATATGTGTGCAGAAAGAAGTCAAGGAAATATGATTTTTTTTTTTATAATACAGAAAAAGATATGTAAAGGTACAATATAGAAAACAGTGAAATAGAAATGTTTGAAATATCTTTGCTCGAGGTACAGGCGATTATGACACCAATAATAGAGTCAGACCCTTCAATGCCAAAATGTTAATCTTATTAGCAATTTGTCATAAAGGTTGACTCTTAATTCTAGTTTTTGATATATCAATTAATTAAGCATGCTTTTACTAATACTGAGCAAAGTCAAGAAGCAAACTGCTAATAAAATTGACATTTACAATAGCTTACTGCTGGAGATATATAGGAATTAGCTAAAATCATGTAGGTCATGGTATGTGACCCTGGAAGCTATTGCTATGGTAACTAGTTACCTATGGCACACCATATATAAACAATAAAATAAGGCTTCATCTCCAACAAGTTACATTATGGGTACATCACTGGAATACATCATTTTTCTTCTATGTGTCAGTGTACTGAAATTACCAGTACAAGGCAGCTACAGCCAGATGATCTATAATAGTTAAATCAGCAGGGCAAGCGGACTATGTAATGTGTGTAAGGGTGTCCTGACTCTCACCCAACAGATGATGTTTGGAGAAAGAAGGATAGAGCATTTTGTATTTTACATTCCTTATCCTATTGTTCTTAGTGGAGAAGTACTGCGTTCAGAGGGTTGCAGAGTCAAGAGTTCATGTGTATGGGGGAGCAGGAGCAAAAGCTTTTCAACTGACAGCTACTGAAAGCGTATGGCCATAGTATTTACATCAAAGCGGCATGGTTTACATGGCTTGTGGTGTTTTGTTAAACCACAGTTTGTCCTTTCTTGACATTTTTGCGGTAAATCCCCATGACCATAACACTTCATATTGAAAGAGCTCACTTTCTGGTCTGTCAGAAAATCTAGGACAATACCCAGTCTTCCCTGCCAGCAAGCAGGTCATTTTTCAGATTTGAGTCTTAAGCGGAATGGCAGAAGCTGATATCTTACTGATGTTTGATCTATCAGTGAGTCAGCCTGTACATGTCCAGGTCAGCAAAATATGTCATTAGTTTCTAATTTCTTTGGATTATAGTGATGTTCTTTGTAGCCCTTGGATATGTTTCATCTACTTTTAGTACTTGCTGCCACTAAGTCAGCCATGAGGGTAGTGTAAGTGTGATGTAATGCTTTGCAAAGACAAGCTCAGCACATTTCCTTATTATTCTTTTTGAATAATCTCTTGATAATTCATTTCAGCTAATGTTCACTCACTGAAATATCTAATAAAAAACAATGCTGGATAGAAAAGAAAATATTTTTATGACTTTGAATATTTGACTATGTATTTATGGTATAAAGATCAAAAAGATTATAGTCATATAACATATTTATGGACTTTAATATAAATTCAATATTTCCAATATCTTTGAGGTTTTATTATACAGAAACATTGTAATGTATCTCAACCAGCGTTCAGAAAACCCTTAGGTCTGAAAATATTTTCATTGAAATAGATCCATCAGTGCTCTCACTAGAACAACTCATGATATTAGATCCTGAAATAAAAGTACTGCATCAGCAGGCATTGGGAAAAATGTTTCTTCAATATGCCACTTCTTATAGTTCACACAGTGAAAGTGCATAAAAGGGATCCATACGAAAACCAGCTGTGTTTTGCCATATATATACAGTAAAATAGGCCTTGAAAAGAAATGATAGATAGGTACAAAATGTAAGTTTGTCTAAAGATATGTGTGAAATTTATGGGTTTTTGGTTGTTAGGGTATTAAAAAGGTATTATAAATACCATCAATGTCTGACTCGGTTGAGAGTCTTGGTGAATAATGTAACCCCTGACAACCATAAAAATGTATGACTGGTTGTGCAGCAACTAACTGGAAGTACTGCAAAATATAAATAGTTAATTTTTGTTGTATATATTATATTAGTATGTGATTTATATATAGTATACTTGTAATGTGTAGTTTTTCCCTTAAATGGGCTGTACATCTGTATGCTGGGAGCAAAAGTTTGGTACGAGCCAAGCAATTCTTTCTGGAAAGAAGGTGGAGACAAGGAGTCTTCTCCTAGCCTTTGAAGAGAAAGCAGAGAAACTGAGTTAGGCTGCTGACTGGCCTGGAGATTATCCAGAAACTCCAGACTGTACTTGACATAGACAGGAGAAAGCAAAGACCTTCCTGCACCACAGGACAAACTGGAAAGCCTATTAGCCTTTACCCCACAGACAATTTTGGCAATGACTGAATGGAACTTTCTATATGAGAGTGAAGGTGGCACACAGAGTAAAGTAACCATCCTTAGTAAGGAAAGTACAGGCTGCTAGTCATGTGTACCAACTGCCAACTCATCTCCTACTCACAATAGTAAAGCTGCAAGAAATGTACCTCCATTCATGAAAGCTGATATACTGCATTCTACCACAAGTAAAATTGGATGTTACCCCATTCCTGCTTACCTTATGTATCTTGAGGTTTATTCTTTCTTGACCATCATGGGCACTTAAACTCCCATCAGGTTCAGGAAGGTTGATCAAATCTAGGACGTACCCTGGAGGAGAAACTAACACTATCATCAGGTACATTGTAGAATCCCTCTGCATTGTACCAGTCTAGGAGGAAAGCTGGAGGAAATTGGTAGAGTTTATAGTCACCATGACAAGTCCAAGTTCAAGTACTATTGCTCCCAGCTTCGGGGCTTTCTCCAGCTTTCCCTGGCGATAACATAACTGGCATGGATAGCAAAATTCCAAAATCTTACAAAGTCAAATGCAAATCATTGACGATTACAGAATCCAAGTGAATAAGAGGTGAAGTACCATTCAGAGCCCATAGACAAGAGGGGTGTTGTTTCTGATTCTGAATTTAGGCTTGCTAGCATATACTGTATCTTTGATCTTTTACAGTCCGTATGTAAAATGCTGCACAGAAGATTTATTTCACTCTTTTTGTTAAGACGACTGGATTTTTCACTCCAGGTCTTCTCACTTACTTAGATAATAAGGAAAAAATGACAAACTTATAACTCAAACTATTTAGCGTTTAGAAGTTCTGTGCTTTTATGATGCTGCAGAGTTAAATTTAGTATTAAAGTGGTGGATTATCATGACTGCTAAAAGTTAAATCAGTAACTGAAACCTTTTAAACATAAGGCTTTTAAGTTTTTGACACAATCTTTTTATTTGAGTCTATCTTATTTTATAAGCTCATTTTCATATTCAGCAATGATAAAATACTTCATCATATTCTTAAAGGTGAGTGATAAAAATAACATAAAAATAGTCTTGTAACTCCCTCCATCTCCCTATTAACTAATGTAAGACACTTTAAACACAGGGCTATTGCTTGTCTGAATAGTTGCTATCCAAAATCACTTTTAGGCCGGAGTCCTATGTGGCATGGAAGAAACCAGGGAATCCCATCCACACATTGCGGAAAAATACGTGCAATGTGTGGATGAGATTCCCCAGTTTCATTATAGGTATAATGAAAGTAGAAAGCACTGCAGGAAAAACCGCAGTGCATTGCCGCCGCGGTTTTTCCTGCAGCGCTTTTTTGCTGTAGTCTGTTACATGGGGCCTTACCTTAGGCTAAGGCCCCTTGTAGCGAGATGCAGGAAAAAAAATGCTGTGGAAAAAAAAAACGCAGTGGGAACACATCACAATTTATCACAAAAAGTTTTGCTCTGCGGACTTTCTGCCCCTATTATGCCTATACGAAAAACGCCAGTGTTTCTGTAGGTATAATTGACATGCAAGCATTTTTGAAAATGCTGCTTTTCTGATGCAGATTTTTTTCTGTAATCTGAAGATGGGATTTCCTAGATACTCATCCACTTTGCAGGTACTATAAAACGCAGTGTTTTTTTTGGCTTGGCCTAAGCACTGCGCTTTAGCAACGTGGGACACTGGCCTTAGGCCAGTGACTGATAGTTGCATTGCTATAGCACAAAAAAGACATAGCATAAATTGCATATTCACTTTTCTGTAATTGTATGTTTGTTTCTTATTTATTTTAAAAATGCATTTATAAAAGTTTTTATAATTTCCCCTGTAGAAAGCAGTATGTATGTGAAAAATGCCAAGATAATTACCTGCATTTGTTACAAGCATTAGGTCAAGTGGTGATAAGAAACGTATTCTTATTTACAGTCAGAGGCATAGCTTGAACTCCAGTGGGCCCCATTGCATAACCTTTAATGGGGGCTCTGTTTACCATGAGGCCATTTAGAATAGTTGTATATTTTATGTGTGATAGGGTAGCTGGATCTTCTATTTTCTGTTTATGAAGTTTATGGATGGCATCCAAGGGAAATCTTCAGAAATACTGATATCCTTCATATACACACATGACACCTTATTCTAATTACAGCAACACTTGAAAGCTACAGTATACTGATTTTAAACAAAAAGTGCAGTATGCTATAGCAGATCATAAAAACTGCAAAGTGTTATTCACTAATATTGCATATAACACTACTGACCAAGACATTTCTAGGCCCAATATAATTTCTTATTGGAAGGAGGAAAATAGAAGTTTATACTGATAAATAACAGTATTGCACAGTGCTAAGATAATACAGTGATTAGAGATAAGCGAATTTTTCAAAAATTCGATTTGACCGATTCTCCGAAGTTTCCAAAACAATTCAATTCAATCTGAATTAATTCACAGCGAATCGCGTTAACCCCTTCCCGACATCCGCCCTAATAGTAAGGCACTGCTGCGAAGGACTTCCAGCAAACCATGGCAGAAACTGTGTGTGTACCCTGCTTTGCGGGTGTCAGCCATATGTAACGGCTGACACTGTCTTCTAACACCCCCATTCAGAGCTGAGCTCCGATCGTGGGTGTTAATCTCTGAGATGCTGCGGTCAAACATTGGGGTCCCGATCACCCCCCCCGTGATGTTTTCAGCTGGTGCCACTGCTCCTATTTGACCAGGTCTGACCAGTGACCCCGGTTCTGCCCCATCACTGTCCCTCCGCATACTTGGTTGATCCTGCCTTGAATGGAGACTGTCAGCCTATACGTCTGTACGGGCTGACAGCCTCCTATACACTGCAATACATGTGTATTGCAGAGTATACCTATTGAAGCAGCGATCAGAATATCGCTGCTTCAATCCCCTATGGGGACAAAAAGAAAAAATGTAAAAAAAAAAAAAAAGCCCCCCCAGAGCTGGTGCTATTATTATACTCTGGGGTCTCCTCAGACCCCAGAGTATAATAATCAGAGGTCCAGGGAAAGTGATTAAACATAACAAACACTTATACTCACCTTAACTTCACCTCTCCTGAGAATCTGGCTGTCTGAGCGTCCTCCTCGCTCCTCTTCTTCCTTGCAACTGAAGGCCTGCTCCCCAGACGTCACTGCTGGGGCCTGTGATTGGGCCTCAGTGGTCACGTGGGGGTGCGATGACATCATTACGCCAGTGCGCTCCACGTGACCACTGGGGCCCAATCACAGGCCCCAGCAGTGAGGTCTGGGGAAGGCCGGAAGAGCTCCGGAGTTAATGCTGAGCCCAGGACAGGTGAGTATCAGTATTTTTTTTATTTTTAATCACTACAGAGGGTGCCAAGGGGGACAGGTAGCATGGCGAAAACCCTTGGATGCCGCGGTCATGTTTGACCACGGCATCTAAGGGGTTAAAACCCCCGATCGGAGCTGTGTGATTCATTACCACGAACTGTGAAGAAATCTGGAATCGATGTGAATCGAAGATTTCCTGAAATTCAGATCGAATTCTATTTCATCAGCTTCGATTCGATCATCTCTAACAGTGATCAAAAATAGTACAGTATACGGTGCCAGTATAATATCATTGTAGGTGTCATGAGGTTAGGTCACAACTAGAGATGATGAAACCGATTCATAATGAGCTGGGTTCGTTATGAATTTTCCTAAAAATTTTGGGTTTAATAGAACCCAAGACTTTTGGAGTTTACCATCCACAATCTTCAGACCCCAGAGTATAATAATCAAAGACCATGGGAGGTACGGAAAACTAATGAACACTCATACTCACCTTTTGTTGCCTCTCCTAAACTCCTTAGTGGTATCTGGTTTTCTTTCTGGGCTTTTTCCTGCTGTTAACCTGGGCATAATCGTGTCTAATCTCAATGCTGTCTCTGACTTTGTGGAGGTGAACATTTTTTGATGTCCATATTGTTCAGTTACAAAAAGTATATAGACTGTTGTATGCTATATACTCCATGAAACCAGATTATAAAGGCTTAGTCACACATTCATGGTGAAGTCTGATGGAGTAGACTCAGACCATGGATGGACCCATTACTATCAATGAAGCCATACACACTTCAGTTTCTTTCATGTTGACCCTTAGTCCTTTTTTTTAAAAAAAAAAGTATGTCCTATTCTTGTCTATTTTTGCAACTAAATTGTCACATGTCAATGATTGCCTTTGACTGCTCACTGGCAAGTGTACATGGGCATGCACCCATATATTCATCATCCTTGGTTTGTGGAGGCACCATGGATGATTTAAAAAAAAATCTGTGTGAATGTTACTGACAATAACATTTTGAATGTACTTGATATCTCAGATAAACCATTTTGAGATCCATACAGATTATTTTTTGCATGTAGCATGTGTTTTACCGTCACTGCATATACTTCAGTCTCAGCACTTGTCTTAAGTAGATACAGGTGTTTACAGTCACAAATGAAATGGTCTTAATTGCAAAAGAGCCTTGAAATGAATTTCTCATCTCTGGAAGGAATGAATAAGTCATGAATTATAACATATTGTGTAGGATCAGTATACAGTATAAAATGGATTTATTTATTAATAAACTACTCCATACAATATGTATTTCATCAGTCTACTGACAGCAAACAGGAAGTATCACAAATGATCTTTAAGCTTTGATTGTGAGATTCTGCTGGAAGGAAATGTTATTTTTACTGCGTACCTTAGGCTGTAAGAAAAATGAAAGTATCTATAGCAAATGAAGAAAAGGTGAATATCAGGTCTGCTAAGCCCATTAGCATCCAACTTGCTACTCAAGGAAGGAGTAAACTATGGGGAAAAATTTATGATGTTTATGTTTTTTAACTATCCAATGTCAGCCATTAATATCTATCAATAATCCTCTACAAACAGATGATTAACAAAACTCTGAATACTATAACACAAAAAGTTTATAGACTGGCAGCAACACATGGCAAGTGGCAGTGTATGTGGTTTACCTGCACATTACTACAAGGTTCCTGTTCGTTCTGTTGGTCAAAAAGGATACGTGGATTGATTCTAATAAATTCTAAAGGAACAAACAATCTACTGCTAAAGAGCATTAGTTTGCAATCATTAAAATATATACTATAAAAAAAAAAAAAAAAGATGTGAATCTATGCTAGATGCTAGATAATATGCTCATAGACGGCTGTGGGCAAATACTGTACCTCTGTGTGCCTTAGTGTAAAGTAAACAAAAATAGTAAAATGTAAAAATCAATAGATACACTGTGTATACAATATGAAAAAAATATAAAAAAATAAAAAAGGCGGCACACCTCTTACAATACAATACAACACAACTTGCTTAATGCAAATGCATTTTGCTTTGCTGTCAGGTATAATATGTCACATAGGATATACATTGTATATTATTTGTAAAACATACAATAATTATTTAAGCCACCAATTTTTATTTGCTGTACCATGGCTCTATCTGGTTGTTTGCCTTCCATGTAAAGGAGTTACCCTATGTCTAAAGGGAAAGGGGTTGTCTCTCCATAGACAAGCCCTGCAATTAGTAATTCGTCATAAAATGTCATGGATTGTAAAAATGCATGGGTAACAATTTATTTGCCCATGTACAGTAAAGAGGCATCTGCTGTACAGTTCTAAGGTGGACTTAAATGCTTAGTTCACACTTCTTCCCTTCCTTTCTCAAAGGCTGCAGAGTTGATCTATGTGGTCACACATCACTCCTCTATTTGACAGTAACATAGGGTTAAAAGCCTGTTCACCAATCAGGAAGCATAAAGGAGTAATGGAGCAAAATATTAACCCCTTCCCCCCACAGCCATTTTTCAATTTTTGTTTTTACTCCCCGCCTTCCAAACCCCATTTTTATTTTTCTGTTCACAGAGTTGTATGAGGGCTTAATATCTGTGGGACAATTTGTACTTCGCAATGATACCATTTAATATTCCATACATTGTACTGGGAGGCTTACGGGCTTTGTTTTAATGGAGATCACTTTGCAGCCAAAATGACATGTCACTGCATTCTGTGGGTTGGTTTGATTACAGCAATACCAAATTTATATAGTTTTTTTTTTGCATTTTAATGTCTTAAAAAAATTATTGTCGCCATATTTTTTTTATATTTTCATATACAGGGCTGCATAAGGTGTCTTTTTTATGCCGTGTCAGATGTCATTTTTAGTTATACCATTTCAGGGATTGTCTATTGTTTTGATCTCTTTGCATTCAAATTTTTATTGGAGGTGAAACAGCGAAAAATCAACAACTCTTTTGGGGTTCACCATGTGGGAAAAATATTTTTTAGAAGTTTGTAAACCAGGTGTTTTCAGACACAGTGTGTTTCACTTATTTTAATATGTGTTTTAGGGAAAGGGGGTGATTTGAATTTTTACTTCTTATTTATTTATTTAGACCCCCTAGCACGGGCTGTAATATAAGCATTGTAATGAAAAGCCTGGGAGCTTCCCAACTGTCATACTAACAAGGTCAGCGATCTATCCCAAAATGGTGACATTCATGTGCCTCTAGGAGAATGATGCCTTTATCATCTTTGACCAAGGCATCAGGAGGGGTTAATGCCCACGATTGGTGCAGGCACTGATTGAGGGCATTGCCACTGGGTGTCCACTGTATAATACAGTGGAGACGAAATACCCAACATCTGCCGTACAACGGATGTTGGGAAAGGGTTGACTATAGGGGGTGCAGCACTAGCAGTCACTCCCTGGAGTGGTATGAATGAAGCCCTTTTACAGATTTTGCATTGGGGCCGAGGAGCTTCAAGTTATGCCTTTGTCTTCACTCAATATTTTCAATCAATTTTACATTTATATCACCTGAATCTCAGAAAAATCTTCGGAATCCACCTTTTTCTCACCATGGAAACAGCAAAAAATCATATTGTTATTGCTATTACTATCACTATACTCTTCCATCTCCAATCCATTTTATGGCAATGCTGAACTAGTTGCCCATACACTTTATAATACAATTTAAACTTATCATTTTTATCCACAAAGTTCTCGACAACACTACAGCTTCCTATATTTCCTTCTACATTTTTGTGTACCATCCAAAGTGTTCCTTGTTCCACCAAGGGCCTAAGACTTATATCTTCTATAATCAGAACCTTCTGCTCCCATCTGCAAGACTATTCTCAAGCTGCACTTGTTCTCTGGAATCACAGACATTTAAGTTGATATTCAATATCTTTGGTTTCAAGCATACCTTAAAAACA
Source organism: Leptodactylus fallax (assembly GCA_947044405.1). Lineage (NCBI taxonomy): Eukaryota > Metazoa > Chordata > Amphibia > Anura > Leptodactylidae > Leptodactylus > Leptodactylus fallax. The sequence continues at coordinate 9,743,223 of CAMRHE010000013.1, forward strand.
CATCATTTTAAGCAAGCCTACTACATTCCCTAATCCAATTCTTCTCAGATTTCATGGATATTACACATAGCTGTGCATACACATGTACTGGCTGGTGACTGACTCATGTAGCTTTATGTTAAATATACTGTCCAATTTTATAAAATATGGCTGTCCCATTGTACAAGTATTTTTACCTTTTGTATCATCCCTGTTTCCTCATGAATTGGAAGCTTTTGCAAGCAGAACTTTTACCTGCTTTAATTGCACAGCTTGGTGCTTTATCTTTGATTTTGTTTGTGAACATACTCTATGAATTGCAAACTTCTGCGGAATATGTTGGCCTTATAAATAAAGATTATTATTACCATTATGCTTTGTTATCTGTTACCACTATGTACAAGAGAAATGGAAAATCGATTTTTAAAAACATTATTTTGAAACAGAATCACTACTGTTAGTAAAGTCTGTATCTCCCATCTGTTATAGGGTGAGAGCAACAGACTTAAATGGCGATTGACTCGAATGTAAAAAAAAAAAAATGATGGAAGCTTTCTTCTATTGTGTTTGTTTAAGTCCTGCATGATGGGAGAAAGTGTCTGTCAAGGTTTTATTTACATTAGAGTACATGGGAACACATGCAGATGGATGGGGCTACTGCATCAGTCACTGTCATCGGCGTTTAAGTCTGCTATTTCCTATTCCATTACGGATGATAGCAATGGACTTTACTACAAATGGTGTGAATGTACCCTAGTTTGTACTTTTTATGAGGTATTCTCTTTTATTTCTTTTCCTAAATAAGATACCATTTGAATAGGTCCAATTTCAGAATAATACTAAAACCGTATCTATTCTGCAAACAAAAAGAAATAAAAATATTGGCGTAGACTAGAAATAAACCCCCATTTTAATGCAGTATTGAACCAAGATGCAAAATATCCCTTGTCATGAGAGGATTAAACAATTCCAAGCCTGGAATAGAGCTTTGCCATTTTAGACTAAACAAAGGGGATCATAAATAATATGAATATTATCGTTGTCTGTTACAGTACTCATATTGTAAGTACTGTAGCACAAGCATCCCTGGTACAGTAATGTGCTGTTGTAGGGTATATTGAAGATAAACCGCATTACATATCAGATAATGATATTCATATTTCATCACACATGTCACTGTATGCAATTATTCCTAGGGCAAACATGTATATATCTAATTATCTGTAATTAATAAATCACTTATTCTTAGTAAAGATAAAATAGTTAATCTCTGTGTCTAATTTGCTGCTCGTGATTCAGGAATCCTTTCTTTTTTTTTCACAAACACTCCATCTGTTTCAAACATTTTAACACAATTCTGATAATCTCTTCAACGTAGTTAAATTCATCTAATCATTTACTCCGCACTTTACTTAAAGTCACCCTTCCGTCACTGGCAATAAACCTACATTAATGTACACGTACAGATGAAGCATAGTTTAACTTGACACTGGTGACGTGCTGAAGCATGATATCTTATCGGAGAACCCAATAAGGGCCATTGAAAAGGTCTCAAGTTGTGTGCCATAGTTCAGTTAACATGTCCATTTAAACTTTCCTACATGTGCTTTTTTCTTTCTCAATGCATTTTTTTTATGTTAAATACAAGGCTAAATGTTCAGATGTAGTGGAGATGAGTTTTATCACTTGGCACTTATATTACAATGCACTTTTGGTTTTCTAATGGTCTATAGTTAAACCTTAGAAACTTAATGCATACTGTCTTATTATTGAGTCCAATGCTACATGTGGCTGCAGACAAATAGCTTGCTACATTTCACAGCTGCAATATATCTATGCAGGGCATTTGGTGCACTGTATCAGAAATTGAAAGCTCTGAACACTATAAAGCAATTAATCTGTACAAAATTTTAACCCATTTCACTGCTCCACCCTAAGTGTGAGAAGGAGCGCTATCGGAAGTCTTTCCTCCCCACCGCGGTTAGGCTGTACAACCAACACCGACCTAAGCGGAGATCACTCCATACAGAGAACTGAAATATCTCTCTGCCTGTTAAATCATGAGTTAAATCCCCCCCCCCCTGCTACTTCCTATCTGTCTGTCTACTATCAATGTAATGCCTCTTACCTTGGAACATTCCTGTACATGTTGTACTGTATTTGTATTTGTATCTGCTTATCTTTGCTGCTGTAACACCCTGAATTTCCCCATTGTGGGACTATTAAAGGACTATTATTATTATTATTATTTTAACAAGAGTTGGACCCTGGGGTAAATTATGAAAATTGTATGAGAAATAACAAGTAAATACATACCTACTCAGCACGCCCATGGGTCACACAGAAACTGCAGATTTGCAAATACTGTAAAAGTATCCCTGAGGGCAGAGCTATAAATGTAACATTCAAATATTGGGAGGTATATGTGAATGCGATGAAACCATTTGAACAAATGGAGCAGTTCACTGCAGAGCTGGTGACTGGGGTGGCAGTTGTTAAGGAGACCTATGTTGAATTAGCTAAACCAGGACTGTTGCCTTTTCATTCTGAAAATTGAGAGGGTAAACTATCACTGATCAGAAATTGATGACATATCCTACTTTTCTGTGATAGAAATACTTTCTGTTTCTGACACTTTCTGTTTTGTAGAAATCACTTTCAGCAGTCAATATCATTCACATCATCACTTTTCACATCTCAGTAGCATCAGGCAGGATTACAATGAAAAATAACACCTCTATTGTAAAGTTGGAGGCAGATAACCAGAATCCACTATTGATAATAGGCAATGTCCTTTACTTGTCTTTTTCTACTCCTCTTGGCTCAGTGACCTCTGCAGAGGTCACAGAACATGCCCACAAAACTCTCCTATAAAAAGAACCTCCTATTGTCCACAAGAGTACTGTAAAGTGAACAGTATCTCTGATGTAAACAGAGCCGAGCAGCATCTAAGACAAGTGAGCTGTCCTAATAGTAATGCACGGAATAAAAATATAATACAAATGGAATTTTGACATAAAGAAAATTTGAAAATGAGATTAGAAACAAGAATATGTTTCTGTATTGGTTTTAAATCTGTAAAAAAATATATATATATAGATAATACATACATCCACGAATACTAGTTTCATACATTATCTATTTTACCCGCTTTCTTGCATTAAAATGTACCCCTTGTAGATGACTTAGATAAACTGTGAGTAATATTTACATTTCGAAAAGGAGTATTCTTTACGTTTTCATCAAATTAGTAATTCTAATTCCCCTTGATCTGAAATAGTCCATTATTAGAATGCATAAAAACTGGCACTTTTGTGAAAGTAAAGCCAGGATGAAAGCTTTCACTGCTGGCTGTCACAACATTTGTGAAATTCTCAGGCCCTGAAAATGAGCTTACTGTCATCACAGCAGTCTGCTGCCATAAGAGCCATTATTTTAATTTCCAGCCACTGTTCCTGTTGAGAAATCAAGCCATGCAACCTCTTGTTTTACATAAACCAAACATGATTATAGATAAGGTATGTCTTTTAATGTGACAGCAGTGACTAATGTCAGGACTAGGAAATTAAATGGAGCCTCTCTCTGGACATCCATTCGAGCATGCAGGAAGAGATTTAGACATTACATCGATAGGATCTTAATTCTGTGGATTTTTTATGGTTTACTATAAATTGAGATTTAAATATTGCTTGATATTAACTTAACTATTTTGTTGCCACAATGTTGAAAGTAATGTTTGCATAGCAGAGTAAAGTCCATGTTTGTCCTTGGTTTACAGAATGACTACTGTTCTTTGTCAGTGTCTGACAAGTTGGTGTCACTCACACCAAATCTGCAGAATTTATATGTGCTCAAGGGCATACTTACTATAGAAGGAGCCCATGCTACAATGAGGTGCTTGGCGAGAGAGGGCCCAGCCCTACTTGGTGCCATCCTCTGTGCTACTGTGTAAGAAGAGGATTTGCAGTGATAGCAGGCATATCAGTGGGCAGTTGGCCAAGATTCATGTAAAGGGTACGTTGGTAAATACATAGTGCAAGTCCTTCTGTCCTGCTAGATTTAATAGGTTCACATTTTGACTTTAACTATGGGGCCAGTTCTCTTTCTATGTACTGTACACCAGTGCATATATTTAAATGGACAAGTCTGCTGAACTGGTTAAGCTCCTGGTGATTTGTCTTTAGAAAAACGAAATGGGGTATTCTCACAACAGCTTTTTTTGAACAGTTAGATTCAGGACATAAACTCACCATAAACCGTTTAAGACTAAGGTCCAAGTAGCGGGATGCAGCAAAAAAGCGCTGTGAAAAAAACAATGGTGGCTATGGGGCAACTTTTTCTGCTTCTATTATACCTATAGGGAAATTGCTGGTGTTTCCGTAGGTATAATTGACATGTTGCGATTTTCAAAAACATATTGATTTTGGAAATTGCAGTTTTACAGTCACAGCAACAATTCTAGCAAATCCCATCCCCCACTTTGCGGAAAAATACACGCAGCAGACACGCTGTGATTTCCAAAACCTTTGCAGCTTTGGAAATCGCAGCATGTTAATTATACCTACGGAAACACCAGCAGTTTTCCTATAGGTATAATTGAAGCAGAAAGTCTGCAAAGGAAACCCTTTGCCGCCACGGTTTTTGCCGCAGCGCTTTTTTGCTGCAGGACGCTATGTGGGGCCTTAGCCTAAAGGTGGTATAAACTTAGGCTAGACAGTCTAAAGATACTCCAGATTTATCATCCAGCATTAGCCACTGCAATAAATACCATTAATTTTCAGATTGCTTGTCTAGGTTTACACTGTCTAACTATTATTAAATCTGGGCGGATGGCTTTACACTGTGCAAGGTGATAAATAGTTATCTGTAATTCCCCCGGTATCCTGACCTGTAGATGTTTTCTGAACTTGTAGCCTTTTATTGTGTAAAGGGCATGACGTACTTTGGTCTGGAAACCACTAAGCTGAGTAGGGTCTTTGCAGAAGTTCCTTTGCAATAAATCATACATTTTCTATCCAAGGGCAGATGGGTTGAGGACTGTTGTAAGAGAAACTGAAGGTTAGTATGTACTGGCAGGCTAAAGCCCGTGTCTCTTCACATATTATTACATTTTATAAATATCATATTATAAATTTGATTGTAAGAATTTAAGTTAAAGGGAATTCAGAATTTAATGTCCTTAAAATGTATAAACCGAAGTGTGTTTTAGGCTGCTCAGGATCCAGATGCCTTTTAGAAATAGTATGTGACATGGTTGTTGACTGGTTCATTTACAGGGCATTTTACTTATTGTAGATGATGTGATTTATCTGAACACTGAGTACAGTTATAGATTCTGACCAGCAGTTCAGTACAGACACATTGGCTGCATTTATATCCATTATAACAGTATGTACAAAATCTTAAGCTACAGCTGTGGTGTCACCGCTGGTGGGGCAGGAAAAAAAGACATTTTTATATACAATGTCCATGTGGGTCTTTCACCAGTTCATGATCAATTTGGGGTCTTAGGATTTATTTAGCATTACCCATTTACAGGGTTTCTAAAGCCTTTTATAAAGTAAGGGACAAGACTTCGTAATATAAAGCAACTTTAGTATTTTGTAAAGGTTTTTAATTCTTTGCATGCACCCAGCAATGTAAACAATTGTTTTTTATTCTGGTTGTCATGGCTACACTCAAGTTTCTGTATTTACTGTATTCTTACAAGGACATAGCGCTTCTGCAAATGTTCCCCAAAATGAGCATTTCTGGGTAGACCAGGCAGGCCTAGACATTATTATTTCATGACTTGCCTTGGTACATAGTACGGTTGAAATAAGACATATGTCCATGAAGTTCAGCCAAGGGATGGGAAAGGGAATGACTGAAGAGAAGAGTGAAGGAAATAATAATTCTATAAACTTCCCTAAGCATCAATCCCTTTTTGCTATAAAAAGGCGTCTAAGTTGTTTTAGAAGCTGTCGGCTGTTGCTGCTGTGGCCAGCTCCTGGGGAAGGCTACTTCACAGATTCACAGTCTATACCAGTCTATACCTTTGTCTTTTTAGGGTGTTTTACATGGATCATTTTTTCCCCATATTTCTTGTAAGGGCCATTTATATATTTAGAAACGTTTATTACATCTCAAAAACAAACAAATTTAACTCCTTTAGGCCGTGGCCCCGCGATTTTGCTGCAGCAGAAACACTGTGGCAAGAACCGCAGCGTTTTACAGTACCTGAAAAGTGGATGGGATTCTGTCTACTCCCATCCACACATTTCAGAAAAATATCTGCAGTGGATATGCTGCCACATTTTTGTAAATTGAAGTGCGTTTCCTCTGAGGTTTTTCCCGTACCGCTTTTTGGCTGCAGCTCGCTACGTGGGGCCTTAGCCTTAATCTCTACTCATAACTGAGGTTCTGCATGCCTTTTATCTCCATGCCCCTTTGTGACCTTCTCCTGTACCCAGGGCTGCTTTAACCATAGGGCCAACTGTGCACTTCCGGGACCTATGGTAGTGGGGATCCCCTTGAGAGAGCAGGGCATTCCTCCATTTGCTGTCCCGCCCTTCCAGGCTGCACAATATTCAGTTACTTACAATGATGAAGCAGGAGGCCATCTGCTCCCTGCTTTACCATTCATCCCCAGGAGCTGCAGGAGCCATGTGATGATGTCACTTACATCATGCCTGCAGCTCCCTGAAGACTCCAGGACCGAGACAGCAGGGGAGCGAGGAGAAGTGAGTATTAGTGGGTTTTTTTAAATTTTGTGTGTGGTAGGAGAGGGACATTATATTGTGGGGACAACTGCAGTGGGACTTTAACCCTTTCCCTGCTGTCCAGCCAGGGTGGTACTTTAGTTGCAGAGATTCTCATCTTTAAAATGAATCCAAGGTCATCTTCATAGCCCTAGAAGATCCTGAGATATGGGACTCTAAATTGTCCTCTCCCCTCCTGCCTCAGGCAGCATCTTAGAGTTGCTGAAGGAGGGGGAAGAAGCAGAGCTAAACTGCACAGACAATGATAAAGCATTATTGTCTATGCATAAACTGTATGTGACCCCAGGGGGGAGGAATAGCATGGACCTCTGTCCATCTTATCACCTGTCCTATCAGAGAGCATACTATATTTTTGCTCTCTGATTGTCACATAGAGGGATAATGTAGTATCCCTCTAAGCCTAATCAGAGGGGTATTCTTATGCAATAACCCTCTGAACATAACCAGGAAGTTAATTTACGCTGTGAACCAGATGTTTACCATCTTCAAGGTCACAACACCAAAAGAGTTGCACCAAACACTTATACAACACATACACAAACTCATCAATAAAGTTTACATTTGACCCTGTCCCTGTCCTGTCCATACCTGATCTTTATAGAGTAAAATATGCAGACCACCTCTCTAGCAATATCCATTACAGGCTAAAATAATAGCAATAACGATTATTACTAGAGATAAATGTATAAAACACTTCTGACAGGTGGAAAAGTTCTATCAGTCTTATAACACAATTTCACCCATTGACTGCCACTATATACAGTGTCTTGCAAAAGTATTCATACCCTTTGAACTTTTTCACATTTTGTCACCTTACAACCACAAACTTAAATGTATTTTCTTGAGATTTTAAGTGATAGACCAACACAAAGTAGCAAATAATTGTGAAGTGGAACAAAAATGATACATGATTTTCAAAATTTTAATCAAACAAAAATCTGAAAAGTGTTATGTGCAAAAGTAGTCAGCCCCCTGTACTCTGATACCAATAAATAAAATCTAGCGCAATCAATTGCCTTCAGAAGTCACTTAATTAATCAACAGAGTCCAGCTGTGTGTAATTTAGTCCCAGTATAAATACACCTGTTGTGTGAAGGCCTCAGTGGTTTGTTAGAGAACACTAGTGAACAAACAGCATCATGAAGACCAAGGAACCCACCAGAAAGGTCAGAGATAAATTTGTGGAGAAGTTTAAAGCAGGGTTAGATGATAAAAACATATCCCAAGCTTTGAGCATCCCAAGAAGTACTGTTCAATCCATCAGCCAAAAATGGAAAAAGTATTATAAAACTGCAAACCTACCAAGACATGACCGTCCATCTAAACTGACAGATCAAGCAAAGAGAAGCAGCCAAGAAGCCCATGGTCACTCTGGAGGAGCTGCAGAAATATACAGCTCAGGTGAGAGAATCTGTCCACAGGGCAACTATAAGTCATGCACTCTACAAATCTGGCCTTTATGGAATAGTGGCAAGAAGAAAACCATTGTTGAAAGAAAGACATAACAAGTGCCGTTTGCAGTTTGCCACAAGCCATATAGGGGACACAGCAAACATGTGGAAGAAGGTGCTCTGGTCAGATAAGTCCAAAGTTTAACTTTCTGGCCTAAATGCAAAGTGCTATGTGTGGCGGAAAAGTAACACTGCTCATCACTCTGAAAACACCATCCCCACTGTGAAACATGGTGGTGGCAGCATCAAGCTGTGGGGAGGCTTTTCTTCAGTAGGGACAGGGAAGCTGCTCAGAGTTGATGGGAAGATGGATGGAGCTAAATACAGGGCAATCCTGGAAGAAAACCTGTTGGAGGCTGCAAAAGACTTGAGACTGGGAAGGAGATTCACCTTCCAGCAAGACAATTACCCTAAACATACAGCCAGAGCTACAGTACAATGGTTTAGATCAAAGAATATTCATGTGTTAGAATGGCCCAGTCAAAGTCCACACCTAAATCCCATTGTGCATCTGTGGCAAGATGTGAAAATTGCTGTTCACAGACGCTCTCCATCCAATCTGGCTGAGCTTGAGCTATTTTGCAATGAAGAATGGGCAAAAATCTCAGTCTCTAGATGTGCAAATCTGGTAGAGACATACCTCAAAAGACTTGCAGCTGTAATTGCAGCAAAAGGTGGCTGTACAAAGTATTGATAAAGGGGAGCTGAATACTTTTGCGCGTTACATTTTTCAGGTTTTTATTTGATTAAAATTTTGAAAACCATGTATCATTTTCCTTCGACTTCACAATTATCTGCTACTTTGTGTTGGTCTACCACTTAAAATTTCAAGAAAATACATTTAAGTTTGTGGTTGTAATGTGACAAAATGTGAAAAAGTTCAAGGGGTATGAATACTTTTGCAAGGCACTGTAAAATCACAGTTTTTGGCAGCTTTCAAATGGGTATAATAATAGGTGGTGATGGGGGGAGGGGGCACTTATGAAACCTTTGCACTGGGTCCACCAATGTGCCCTGTACTGAATTGCATATTCTAGACAGGGTCACACAAATGATTTAAAATTGGCAATATTGGTATATTTATTTGCCCTGTTAGTCCATACCCCATTTTAATATATTACAGTATCCTGCTGGCCTTAGAAGCAGTTGATTGACATTGCATGCTATAATTTAATCTATGATCTACAAGTACACCCAGGTCCTTCTCCACCAGTGACTCTCCCAGCTCTATTCTTCCTAGGATGTATGTTGCATGTGGATTATTTTTACCCAGATGCATAACTTTTATCCACATTGAACCTGCAAACACTCAGTGTGTCCAGTTTAAAGGTGACAGAGTTCCTTTAATGTACAAGGAGTCGGTTATATTTATTTTACAATAACATATTAGATAATTCTTGTATCAGTTATTAGATTATTCTTCTCATGAAAAATGGAAAAATTACAGCCATGTGTAGTGGATGGCATAGTAGGTGTTTGAAAACAAGGTGATTTGTAATTCACTGGCAGACTACAGATGTAGAAAAGTTTACAATCACTCTTAACAATACTGTGGTGTTACCACAATTTTTTCAAAGATATTATATCGGCTTCTGTGATAAGATATTATGCTGCACAAAGTTCTCACACTACAGAAAGTAAAGTTAACATTGCTACATCTGTAAGTAGACCATAGGCCCTGTGCTGTTCCCTCAACCCGCTGAACCCATACCCCACAGCCATTTTGCTATGCTCTGTCTATAGACATAACCACCTTTCTATGCTACCATTGACAACTGGGTGTTAACATCCCCCTTTCAAAGGTCTGGCTTCCTGCTCACTCATACTATCCAATTATTATCCAATTTAGTAAACAGATATGTGTGGTGAGATGATAGCTTCTCTATAAACCCACTGACTCATAAGTAATGTCTTCTTAGAGATGTTCTCTTTTCTCATCTTATGCATCCTTCCCAGAGCACCATAATGTCTTCTGACAACTTCAGAGATTTCTACTGAGACATCTTTGTCGCTGTAGCCATCCCCACCCTCTATAGTAATCAAATATATTCAGATTCAGGACCACAACCTAAAATTAATGCCTTAGAACACAGAATACATAAACCCCAGACCAAATTCTTTAAACTAACAGGGGCCTCAACCCCTTTAAAGTATTATAGTCCCCAGATCAGATCCCTAGAAGTTCCCAAAGTGAACAGCTTTCCTGACCCCCCCCCCCCCCCAAATAAATACAGATCCCAGATCAGGACCCTTAACCCCTTAATGACCGGGCCATTTTTTGTTTTTGCATTTTCGTTTTTCCCTCCCCACATTCCAAGAGCCATAACTTTTTCATTTTTCAGTTCACAGAGTCACATGATGGCTTATTGTTTGAGAAACAAATTGTACTTTGTAATGTCACTATTCAATATTCTGTGCAATGTACTGGGAAGCTGGAAAAAAATTCAGAATGAGGTGCAATTGGAGAAAAACTGCATTTGCGCCAAATTCATATGGGTTTAATTTTTACAACATTCACTGTGTGGTAAAAATGACATGTTACCTGTATTCTGTGTGTCAGTACGAACACGGCGATACCAAATTTATATAGTATTTGTAATGTTTTGATACCTTTTAAAAAATTAAAAACTTTGCTAAATAGAAAAAAAAATTTTGCATCGCCATATTGTATCACCTGTAACTTTTTCATATTTACATGTATGGAGCTGGTTAAGGCGTCTTTTTATGCGGGACAACATGACGTTTTTATTGATACCACTTGGGATAAGATCTGATGGTTTGATCACTTTTTATTCAATTTTTTATAGGAGACAAAGTGTTGAAAAAAAACGCTATTTGGCCATTTTGATTTTTTTTCCCCGCTACGCCGTTCACCGTATGGGATAAATATTTTAATATTTTAATAGTTCGGGCATTTTGGAACGCGGGGATACCTAATGTGTTTATGTTTACTTTTGTTTATTTACTTTTATATCTGATCTAGGGAAAGGGGGGTGATTTGAACTTTTGTGTTTTTTTTAATTTTTACATACTTTTAAAAACTTTTTTTTTTATACTTTTACTTGTATGATCAGACTCCCTAGGGACCTTGAAACCTAGGGAGTCTGATCGATCGTACTATTCACTGCGATACTACTGTATCGCAGTGAATAGCAAAATGCCTTCACTGCTATTAGACGATGCCTCTGGCATCGTGTAATAGCTATACTGAAATGACAGGCCTGGGAGCCTTCAATAGGCTCCCAGCTGTCATGGCAACCAAGCGCCGCCCTCCGATGACGTTCCGGAGGTCGGTGCAGGCTCCGATCGCTGCTGTTAGCTGCGGGTCCTGGCTGTATTATACAGCGGGCACCCGCGGTGTATGGAGAGCGCTCAGCTCCTGAGCGCTCTCCATACATCGTCATGTGACGCAGGACGTACTATTACGCCCTGCGTCGTTAAGGGGTTAAATAAAGACACAGACTCTAGACCAGGTTCTTATACAATTTCCCCCGAACGGAAACTTATACACATAGAAAAGTGGTTTACCCAAGGAAACCTGCGGACCCCATAGACTATAATGGGGTTGGTGTGGTTTCTGCTCGGTGCGGAAACATGCGGAGATGAAAGTGCTGCTTGCTTTGTGCGTAAACTGAGTGGAAACCATAGGTTTCCGCAGGTTTCCTTAGGTAAACCGCTTTTCTATGTGTATAGGTTTCCATTCAGGGGGTCCCCAAGCAGACTCCCCGAATGGAAACCGAATGTAGATGTGAACCGGCCCTTATACTTACTTGTAAGCTTACTGTATAAAATTTTCATTTAACTCTTACATGAAGCAGACATTTTTCACTTTTGTGTTTTTATTTTTAACTCCCTGCATTCCAAAAGCCAAACCTTTCTCATTTTTCCGCTTAGTCATATAAGAGCTTGATTTTTGCATGACAAGTTGTACTTCAAAATGGTACCATTTATTATTCCATACAATGTACTGGGAAGCTGGAAAAAATGAGGTCAGAATAAAGTGGAATTTAAAAAAAATGCAGTACTACTATTTTGTTATGGGTTTTGTTTTTACGACTTCCACTGTGCAGTAAAAATGCTATGTTAGCTTTATTCTCCGGGTCAGTACGATCATGGTGATACCAAATTTATATAGGATTTTTTATACTTTAATAACTTTACAAAAATTCAAAGTTTTGAAGAAAAATAAAATTCTTTGAATCATCATATTTTAACATCTGTAACTTTTTTATATTTCAGTGCACAGATCTGTGTCAGGTGACTTTTTTGCGGCACAATATGTAGTTGTTATTGATACCATCTTGGGTAATATATGATATTTTGTTCACTTTTTATTCCATTTTTTAGGGAGGCAAATCGATGAAAAAAAAACCCAAATCAGCCATTTTAATTTTTTTCCCTACTACGGCGTTTAGTGTATGGGACAAATGTTTTTATATTTTAATAGTTTGGGCATTTTCGGATTTAGAGATGCCTAATGTGTTTATGTTTGTTTTTATTTATCTATATTTATATGTGATCTAAGGAAAGGGGTTGATTTAAAATTCTAGGTTTTTAAATTTTTTTATATTTTTAAAAACATTTTTTTTATTTTTTTTAACTTTTTTTTTTAGCCCCCCTAGGTGTTTTGAACAAATTTGCTATGTAACTATTCAAGCCTGCTGCAGGGAGGCTTCAGTAAATACAGTACTATGGCAGGGTTGGGAGCCTTCAGAAGGCTCCCGTCTGCCATGGTTATGGGATGGCTCCTGTGACCACGTCGCGGGGGGGTGTCCCATTACCAATTCTCATAGGGAAAGGGAAAGTGCCTGCTGAGATGCTGTGGTCACATTTGTTTATGGGTATGTAACCACTCAGATGCCTTGGTCAGAGTAATCTTTGATCACGGGCAATGCTGCTTGGTTCCTGCTGTGTGAAACAGCACAGACCCGGCGGCTAGTGCATCTGCACTGCTTCAGAGCGGACACCATATTTAGTCATATGCACCATGAAGTACATATGCGTAGGGGTTAAGATCTCTCCTTGCAGTCATTTAATATATTACTTGTTATTGTTTACTTTTAGTGAATAAAAATCCATCCCGGTCTAAGCAAACACATTTTTCTTGTTGAAACCCAAATACCTCTTTATGTAAGATATATACAGTACAGACCAAAAGTTTGGACACACCTTCTCATTCCAAGAGTTTTCTGTATTTTCATGACTATAAAAATTGTAGATTCACACTGAAGGCATCAAAACTATGAATTAACACATGTGAAATTATATACTTAACAAAAAAGTGTGAAACAACTGAAAATATGTCTTATATTCTAGGTTCTTTAAAGTAGCCACCTTTTGCTTTGATTACTGCTTTGCACACTCTTGGCATTCTCTTGATGAACTTCAAGAGGTAATCACCTGAAATGGTCTTCCAACAGTCTTGAAGGAGTTCCCAGAGATGCTTAGCACTTGTTGGCCCTTTTGCCTTCATTCTGCGGTCCAGCTCACCCCAAACCATCTCGATTGGGTTCAGGTCTGGTGACTGTGGAGGCCAGGTCATCTGGCGTAGCACCCCATCACTCTCCTTCTTGGTCAAATAGCCCTTACACAGTCTGGAGGTGTGTTTGGGGTCATTGGCCTGTTGAAAAATAAATGATGGTCCAACTAAACGCAAACTGGATGGAATAGCATGCCATGCTGGTTCAGTATTCCTTCAGTTTTGAATAAATCCCCAACAGTGTCACCAGCAATGCACCCCCACACCATCATACCTCCTCCACGGTGGGAACCAGGCATGTAGAGTCCATTCGTTCACCTTTTCTGCGTCGCACAAAGACACGGTGGTTTGCACCAAAGATCTCAAATTTGGACTCATCAGACCAAAGCACAGATTTCCACAGGTCTAATGTCCATTCCTTGTGTTCTTTAGCCCAAACAAGTCTCTTCTGCTTGTTGTCTGTCCTTAGCAGTGGTTTCCTAGCAGCTATTTTACCATGAAGGCCTGCTGCACACAGTCTCCTCTTAACAGTTGTTGTAGAGATGTGTCTGCTGCTAGAACTCTGTGTGGCATTGACCTGGTCTCTAATCTGAGCTGCTGTTAACCTGCGATTTCTGAGGCTGGTGACTCGGATGAACTTATCTTCCGCAGCAGAGGTGACTCTTGGTCTTCCTTTCCTGGGGCGGTCCTCATGTGAGCCAGTTTCTTTGTAGCGCTTGATGGTTTTGGCCACTGCACTTGGGGACACTTTCAAAGTTTTCCCAATTTTTTGGACTGACTGACCTTCATTTCTTAAAGTAATGATGGCCACTCGTTTTTCTTTACTTAGCTGCTTTTTTTCTTGCCATAATACAAATTCTAACACTCCATTCAGTAGGACTATCAGCTGTGTATCCACCTGACTTCTGAACAACACAACTGATGGTCCCAACCCCATTTATAAGGCAAGAAATCCCACTTATTAAACCTGACAGGACACTCCTGTGAATTGAAAACCATTTCAGGTGACTACCTCTTGAAGCTCATCAAGAGAATGCCAAGAGTGTGCAAAGCAGTAATCAAAGCAAAAGGTGGCTACTTTGAAGAACCTAGAATATAAGACATATTTTCAGTTGTTTCACACTTTTTTGTTAAGTATATAATTCCACGTGTTAATTCATAGTTTTGATGCCTTCAGTATGAATCTACAATTTTTATAGTCATGAAAATACAGAAAACTCTTGGAATGAGAAGATGTGTCCAAACTTTTGGTCTGTACTGTACATATATACACACATTACATTATTTATTGTGCACTATTTCAGAGCACCAATATATAATTTAGAGCTTCATTTAAAATTCTTGAGATTTACAATTGAAATTTCTCAGGATACCTGCACAGAATCGAATGATTAGAATTTTGGGAAACGTCATCTTTATACTAGAAATTGTACAGTAATCTCATGCATGAGAATTTGACAATAATATTGCATTTTAAATGGATCAGTTAAAAAAACGGACACATTAATACCAGTTGGTGTCAATTAATGTCCGTTATGATAGGCGTCCGTTTTTTTTTAACAGACACTATCAGAACGGACATCCAACAGTAGTGTGAACACCCCCTTAGGCTGGGTTCACAATACCATTGTTAATGTCCATTGCTGTCTTCCATCATATGATGACAGCAACGGACAGTAAACTGTTGCAGAGAACGGACACAGACTGATTCTAGTCCATCAATTCTTTGGTCCTAAAATAGCAGACACCAATGGAGTCTAACGGACCCCATTGACTATAATGCGGTCCATCAAGCTATTTTAAACAAACACTGTGATGACTCAGATGCAGATGTGAACCTAACTTTAAAGATGCAGTTCCACCTTCACAACTGCAGCACTCTCTATTCACTTCTATGGAAGAGAGTCACCACTGTAGCCACAGAATGGGGATCCCTGACCTTCATTCTCAATATGAGAACAAGTCTGTGTCCCAGATATGGCTGATGAGCAACAATTTTAATAATTATGCCTAAAATAATATATTGACATGTTTTATGCCAGTTACTAATGTACTTGGGATGTGTCATTCTGATAACACTATAAATGTTCTTCACCTAGTCATAAAGGTCAATAAAACATCTGTTTATTTAAGTGTTTGGCCAGTTTCATTAAACTTTAAGCAGGTATTGGCTGCCTATAATAATTTCTCAATGTGCCTTCCAAGTCCCCCCCCCCCCCGGAAATTCAGCTACTGCTGCTTACTACAGAAGGCATCCAGACATGTATGCTAACGTAGGGCTCACGTGACAAGGGTTCTCTATCAATGACGAACACTGTGGACACAATTTGCATGTGTTACTTTCATTAGGTGTCTGCAGAGTTAGTCTATGTCAGGGATACTCAACTGGCAGACTGCAGCCACCAGCTGTCTGGAGCTCTGCATCCTGGCCCTTTCATAATGACAGCAGCAAGGAAAAGCGATCATCTCCCGACCACTGACCCCTTAGCTCTGATACATTGCTATACTGGCAGCAGGGATTGGTAAACATTGCTACTGCCTGCACAGGAGTAACATACCTCTGTTCCTGTGCAGGCAAGAGAAATGATTGCTGAATGTATGACTGTAATGTATGAGGGCTAAGGTAACAGCAGTTGGGAGATGAGTGTTTCTCCTGACCACTGTTACTCTCAATTCTTTCGAGAGGTACAAAGAGGGAGTACACTGTATGGGGCACTCTGGAGTACTATACTGTGTGGAGGCACTAATGGATAATTATAATGCGTGGGGGCAATAAGGAGAATTATACTGTGAGTGGGCACCAATAGGTCATTATAACATTAGGAAGACACTAATGGAGCATTATACTAAGTGGAGGGCACTAATATCCCATTAGTATTCCCCACACAGTATAAGGCTTTTTACTGCCCCAACATAGCCAGTATAATGCAACATTAGTTCCCACCTCACTGTATAATGCTCCTTAGAGCCCCCACACAGTATAATGCTCTTTAATGCCCCCAACAGTGTAATGCTCCTTAGTGCCCTACACACAGTACAATGTCATGTTAGTGCACCCACAAAGTATAATGCCCCATTAGTATGCCATACACAGTATAATGCTCCTTAGTTCCCCCCCCCCCCACACAATATAAGGCCCCATTAGTGCCCTCACACAGTATAGTGCTCCTTAATGTCCCCCACACAGTATATTGCCCCATTATACTGTGTGGAGACATGAATAGGACATTATACCATGTAGAGGCCACAAGTGTGGCTTTTTGTGTATATGAGTTTTACCTGTTAGCTAATAACCCCCTTTATCTTCCCTAGCATACCACTTAGTGACATTAACTCCTCTACTGTATTTGACCAAAGGGAAATTTAAATTAGTAATATCTTTTCCTATTTTTTTTTTGCCTAAACCTGGTTTGTGTCTTCTAGTCAGAACAATACGATAAATAATGTACATGTTTAGCTACTGTTAAGCTCAGACCTTCACCTGATGGTGGACCCTAATCAGTAGACCTTTAATAAAAGTAGTTGGGTACCCCTGGTATATGATAATCTTCAGTAAACAGTGCAGCAGCTGGAACTCCAGGAGAGGACAATAAGAGAAAATAATTACTAGTATGTACCAATATATGCTGTCTGCTGCCTAAGAGTTTAATGAAACTGGCCAACACCTTTGACATATTTATTATCAGTACTAGAAAAATTATATATTTTAATAGAAGATGCTGCACCGTCAATATCATTGGAGATTGAATTTCCTCCTTTTTAGTATACCTTATGTAGTACTCACATTATCAATGCTGTAAGATAAAATTACTACCTGTGTTCTGTAGAAGTAATAAGTGCATAGACATCTAATAGGTGACTTAGACAAGGGGCATAGATGTGTATAATTTTACACATTGGTGTTGATATACCTTTTAGTCATTTTCCCTTTGCTGCATTCTTTCTTGTTTGATCAACATATGGCATGTTAATTTGCTGTGGAGGCTTTCTTCTGTACTCTCAAGACACATGAATTCATTATCTAATCATGTCTATTTTGAAAGTGCTCAAAAGTGTACACATAAAACTCATATCTTGAAGATGCGAATGAGCTACTAGTCTAAAAATATCAATCTCCAGAAACAAACACCAGCAGGAGCACAAGAAAACTGACATGTATTTTTTTACTCCATGTGTTCTTCAGAATTGTAAAAATAGATGTTTTTAATCTGGCAAGAACATTAAAAAAATAATATAAATTTTGTGCCATACTCTATGACCTACTAATTAAGTAGTTTACTTGGAAAAGATAATATAAAGAAGTTAACTCTTTCGTTTTCATTTATTGGATTTGCTTAACTTTTCTGCATACAATATATATACAGTGCCTTGCAAAAGTATTCGGCCCCCTTGAACTTTTCAACCTTTTGCCACATTTCAGGCTTCAAACATAAGGATATAAAATTTTAATTTTTTGGTGAAGAATCAACAACAAGTGGGACACAATCGTGAAGTGGAACAAAATTTATTGGATATTTTAAACTTTTGCAAAAAAATAAAAAACTGAAAAGTGGGGCGTGCAATATTATTCGGCCCCCTTAAGTTAATACTTTGTAGCGCCACCTTTTGCTGCGATTACAGCTGCAAGTCGCTTGGGGTATGTCTCTATCAGTTTTGCACATCGAGAGACTGAACTTCTTGCCCATTCTTCCTTGGAAAACAGCTCGAGCTCAGTGGGGTTGGATGGAGAGCGTTTGTGAAAAGCAGTTTTCAGCTCTTTCCACAGATTCTCGATTGGATTCAGGTCTGGACTTTGACTTGGCCATTCTAACACCTGGATACGTTTATTTGTGAACCATTCCATTGTAGATTTTGCTTTATGTTTGGGATCATTGTCTTGTTGGAAGATAAATCTCCGTCCCAGTCTCAGGTCTTTTGCAGACTCCAACAGGTTTTCTTCCAGAATGGTCCTGTATTTGGCTCCATCCATCTTCCCATCAATTTTAACCATCTTCCCTGTCCCTGCTGAAGAAAAGCAGCCCCAAACCATGATGCTGCCACCACCATGTTTGACAGTGGGGATGGTGTGTTCAGGGTGATGAGCTGTGTCGCTTTTACGCCAAACATATCGTTTTGCATTGTGGCCAAAAAGTTCGATTTTGGTTTCATCTGACCAGAGCACCTTCTTCCACATGTTTGGTGTGTCATCCCAGGTGGCTTGTGGCAAACTTTAAATGAGACTTTTTATGGATATCTTTGAGAAATGGCTTTCTTCTTGCCACTCTTCCATAAAGGCCAGATTTGTGCAGTGTACGACTGATTACTGTCCTATGGACAGACTCTCCCACCTCAGCTGTAGATCTCTGCAGTTCATCCAGAGTGATCATGGGCCTCTTGGCTGCATCTCTGATCAGTCTTCTCCTTGTTTGAGATGAAAGTTTAGAGGGACGGCCGGGTCTTGGTAGATTTGCAGTGGTCTGATACTCCTTCCATTTCAATATGATCGCTTGCACAGTGCTCCTTGGGATGTTTAAAGTTTGGGAAATCTTTTTGTATCCAAATCCAGCTTTAAACTTCTCCACAACCGTATCACAGACCTGCCTGGTGTGTTCCTTGGTCTTCATGATGCTCTCTGCGCTTTAAACAGAACCCTGAGACTATCACAGAGCAGATGCATTTATACGGAGACTTGATTACACACAGGTGGATTATATTTATCATCATCAGTCATTTAGGACAACATTGGATCACTCAGAGATCCTCACTGAACTTCTGGAGTGAGTTTGCTGCACTGAAAGTAAAGGGGCCGAATAATATTGCACGCCCCACTTTTCAGTTTTTTATTTTTTACAAAAGTTTAAAATAACCAATAAATTTCGTTCCAGTTCACAATTGTGTCCCACTTGTTGTTGATTCTTCACCAAAAAATTAAAATTTTATATCCTTATGTTTGAAGCCTGAAATGTGGCAAAAGGTTGAAAAGTTCAAGGGGGCCGAATACTTTCACAAGGCACTGTATATTGTACCTTGTATAATATATATATTATAGTACCTCTACTTCCTTAAGGCTGAGGCCCCACGTTGCCGAAACGCAGTGTTTTTTGTTTCAGATTTTGCTTCGGTTTTTGAGTCAAAGTCAGGAGTGGCTTGAAAAGGAATGGAAAATTTAAAGGAAGCTTTTAGATGTTTCCATTCTGCTAAATACACTCCTGATTTTGGCTCAAAAAAAGCAGCAAAATCTGCAACAAAAAAAAGTTCCAGCAATGTGGGGCTTTTTGCCTAAAGTGGTTTTCCCACTAAAGACATACATTTCTGAGAGGTGCAGGTTCTAACTCTGGTTCTATCCCCTGGCTCTTACCTGCCCAACACCTTACGGGAAAGTGGATATGCCTTAAATGTCGTTCATGGGAAAAACGCTTTAAATTAAGGGGTGACTTAAAACTGTCTATTGGGGTATAAAGACTTCTTAGGGGGGAGTTCCACTATTTGGATCCTCTTGCTATTTGCCAAAGGAAAGAGAGACTAACAAAGAATGGCTTTGGTGGACATTGGTTGGGGCAGATGAGATTTTATTTTAACATGTACACTGTAGGTTGGTGATTTTACCTGTGGTCTACAAGGGATGGATTTGCAGATAATACCTAAATTATGTAGTGTACATACTTATTCTCACATCCAGGGGTAAGTCTACCTCATAATGATCGACTTTCCACAGCTGCATAGCCACGACTAATTCAGATAGAAATGGGGCTACATTATTACTATTTTATATCTTCCTCTTGTTTCAGATATCTTTGTAATGTATTCTACATTAATTTTGTGAATATTAATATTATTTTTTCCCATAAAATTAGTAGACAGATAGATAGATAGATAGATAGATAGATAGATAGATAGATAGTAGATAGATAGATGCATCTCTCTTTTCTTTGTGCCACAATGGAATTGATTAGTATATGAGAAGATGATATAAAGACAGACAAGCTCTATCATTACTGTGGGTGGAAACTAACAATTGCTTAGCATTGCTGAGCATATAAAAATGAAACTGAAGGAGCAGGCAACAATCAGGGAATAATAACAGCTAGAGAGAAATATAATTTAGGTACCATGAAATTGACTAAAGGATGACACATAGCGGAACAAAAAGTAAATAAGGATTTTAAAGAGCTCTTTATACTACATAATATACAGTACAAATAACATAAGTCCATTAGGGGATTTGACAATTACTTTCGAGGAGAATAGAAAGTGATGTTATGAAATTACTTTAGGCATGGCTGAGCAATACTATTGTAGCACACACAGAAGGAAGGAAAAATGGCCGTGTAATGTGGCCTGCAGTATCTAACAAATACAAATCATTTCAAAAGTATCACATACTATCTCATGTTCTTATTGCCATGTTTCATATACTTCTAAAAACTATGAAAAAAATGCTGGTTAATTACTTTATATTGTAGAATTTTAGACACAGTTTTAGAAAAGCTGAACTTAGCTCAATACAGTGTATCTGCTAGCTTCATTCCCTCACTAATCTTTAGTTATTGTCCCGCAGTTCTCTCTCTCTCTTTCTTTCTCTCTCTCTCTCTCTCTCTCTCTCTTTTATATATATATATATATATATACAGTGCCTTGCGAAAGTATTCGGCCCCCTTGAACTTTTCAACCTTTTGCCACATTTCAGGCTTCAAACATAAGGATATAAAATTTAAATTTTTTGGTGAAGAATGAACAACAAGTGGGACACAATCGTGAAGTGGAACGAAATTTATTGGTTATTTTAAACTTTTGTAAAAAATTAAAAACTTTAAAGTGGGGCGCGCAATATTATTCGGCCCCCTTAAGTTAATACTTTGTAGCGCCACCTTTTGCTGCGATTACAACTGCAAGTCGCTTGGGGTATGTCTCTAGCAGTTTTGCACATCGAGAGACTGAAATTGTTGCCCATTCTTCCTTGGAAAACAGCTCGAGCTCAGTGAGGTTGGATGGAGAGCGTTTGTGAACAGCAGTTTTCAGCTCTTTCCACAGATTCTCGATTGGATTCAGGTCTGGACTTTGACTTGGCCATTCTAACACCTGGATAAGTTTATTTGTGAACCATTCCATTGTAGATTTTGCTTTATGTTTGGGATCATTGTCTTGTTGGAAGATAAATCTCCGTCCCAGTCTCAGGTCTTTTGCAGACTCCAACAGGTTTTCTTCCAGAATGGTCCTGTATTTGGCTCCATCCATCTTCCCATCAATTTTAACCATCTTCCCTGTCCCTGCTGAAGAAAAGCAGCCCCAAACCATGATGCTGCCACCACCATGTTTGACAGTGGGGATGGTGTGTTCAGGGTGATGAGCTGTGTCGCTTTTACGCCAAACATATCGTTTTGCATTGTGGCCAAAAAGTTCGATTTTGGTTTCATCTGACCAGAGCACCTTCTTCCACATGTTTGGTGTGTCTCCCAGGTGGCTTGTGGCAAACTTTAAATGAGACTTTTTATGGATATCTTTGAGAAATGGATTTCTTCTTGCCACTCTTCCATAAAGGCCAGATTTGTGCAGTGTATGACTGATTGTTGTCCTATGGACAGACTCTCCCACCTCAGCTGTAGATCTCTGCAGTTCATCCAGAGTGATCATGGGCCTCTTGGCTGCATCTCTGATCAGTCTTCTCCTTGTTTGAGATGAAAGTTTAGAGGGACGGCTGGGTCTTGGTAGATTTGCAGTGGTCTGATACTCCTTCCATTTCAATATGATCGCTTGCACAGTGCTCCTTGGGATGTTTAAAGTTTGGGAAATCTTTTTGTATCCAAATCCGGCTTTAAACTTCTCCACAACTGTATCACGGACCTGCCTGGTGTGTTCCTTGGTCTTCATGATGCTCTCTGCGCTTTAAACAGAACCCTGAGACTATCACAGAGCAGGTGCATTTATACGGAGACTTGATTACACACAGGTGGATTATATTTATCATCATCAGTCATTTAGGACAACACTGGATCATTCAGAGATCCTCACTGAACTTCTGGAGTGAGTTTGCTGCACTGAAAGTAAAGGGGCCGAATAATATTGCACGCCCCACTTTTCAGTTTTTTATTTTTTACAAAAGTTTAAAATAACCAATAAATTCAACTTCACAATTGTGTCCCACTTGTTGATTCTTCACCAAAAAATTAAAATGTTATATCTTTATGTTTGAAGCCTAAAATGTGGCAAAAGGTTGAAAAGTTCAAGGGGGCCGAATACTTTCGCAAGGCACTGTATATATATATATATATATATATATAAATATGGATGTTCATACCTCCTTTCCTGTGGCAGGTAATGTCCCGAGCAGGATCGGAGCGATGGATTAAGCTACTGAGCAGGAGTGACCACCAGCTCTGACATTTATGACAGGGCCCCACATGGCGGAAACTCTGTGGAAAAAAAAGCAGCATTTTACAGTCACAGCAAATCCCATCCACACTTTGCGAAAAAATACGAACTGTGGACACACTGCGATTTCCAAAACCATCCTGGTTTGCTGGATCCATAATTGACAATTTAAGCCTCCCTTACAAAAAAGAATAGTAAAAATTATATAACAAACCTTTTACATTTTGCTTATCTCAATTTAGAATATATAGCAACATTTTCATGAACGCAAATTCTTTGCTACATACTGTATATTCTTAGTACAGCTGACAATACAAACAATAAACACACTTTTGTGCCTCTTATACAGTCAGCAATTTAGCTCATTGTTTCTTTCATCTTTATAAGGTGATTTTGAACCTTTTACAATTCCAGGGTCACAAGAGGATTTCAATCCAGCTATTAATTCAATTACAGAAATGATGTAATTACAGTAAGCAGACACGTGATGGAAAAAGAGTGAAAAAATGGAAAAAAACATCCAACCCATGAACACTTCATCTGCCCATGGATGGATTTACTGCATCTTTATATGAACAGCTAGCATTATTTAACTTTGATGCTTTACAATGGCAGAGAGAACCCTATATTTACTGACTATCCACACCACTTTCACTCTGTAAACATAGGCTGATTTACCGAATGTTTGCTGAGAAAACAAAGTTTGGAAGATTGCTATTATTCAGGTTACAGGTTGCTAATTATGTCTGTCTACATTTATTATTAATATTATTATTATTAACATTTGTATTACTATCATTATTATGACTAGTTATATATGTGCTATTTATACTAGATTTTATTTACTTAAATATACTAATCAAATTAATAAGAATAAAAAACATATTTTCCATCTGATTAGGACTTCATGGGATGTGGCTAAATTTCTGTATAGCTATGTCGGCTTTTCAATGCCGACTGCGCTAATTGTTCTTCATAGACTTTACAACCCACTCCATTTTCAATGTGTAATCCTATATGCTACCTCACTAAAACAGTAAAATAATACCATCCATGACTAATGTTAATTATACCATCAATGTTTAGGCCATGCCTTTAATCAACCAAATCTCTGTTCGTCCAGTCCATGTTTCTCTATGGCTGTCAGATCTTCAGGCACTGGCATGAAAATCATTCTAGTATGCAATCTAATGGCTCCTGTGACTGTGTACAACTGAAACTCACATCAGATGGGGATTATAAAGAGATTGACTGCCCCCAGGCTGTTGTTAGCTGGGCTGTAATGCTGCCACAATTTTCAAAAGCTACCTGGAAAAGAGTGCACTCTATCTTCAAGTGTGTAAGTTTCTCCCTATGTAGAAACTGTTGTCTATTTTACTATATTATTTCTTGCAGAAATAATAGTTTTAATGTGTGTGTTTACCAGTCCATCTTTATGTATTGCATTGTTTTGCTTAACATGTGTAGTATTTTTTCATTACATTATAATTTACTGAATAGAATCTTTTCATTTAAAGAAAGTGTGTTTTTCAAGTATGTGTTTCTATTTTAATTTTCATTTTATTTTTTTCATAGTCCATGTCAGCAGAATGACAGGTGACAATGGATGTCATCAATCCATCATCATAAATGGATTATTTAATTATTTATTTAATGTTTCATAATTTATGTCAGATAAGCAAAATACATAAATAACAAGCCCAAACCAAGCAGAATATAGATAAAAACTTATAGCAACTGAAACTGATTTTGCACATTTACCAGGTATATTTTCAAATATTTGTCTTGAATAAGTAAAAATATACTAATAACAGTATTGCATGAAAAGCACATTTAGAAAAATGTATACATAGGAAACACAAGCATATAGTGTAGACTGCAAGTGGCCATTTAGAATTGCAGATGAAAACAATCTGTCAATTATGTTTCATTTCATATTTCCTTAGAATAGGCAGCTTTTTCTCCAGAGACCTGAATGAGTAAGAAATATGATAGCTCTTTCCACAAATATGGCCATTTAATGCTATCAGATGTGTCTATCCTAACTTAGATGAGAGTGTATTTTACCACTTAATCGCATATTGAGTTACAGCATTACAACATGATAAGGCTGAATATCTAAATATGACTGTACTAATAATGTTGTGTATATTGTCTGTCACAGTCAAATACAGATGTGTGTGTGTGTATTATATATATATATATATATATATATATATATATGGATAGAGTTAGATATATCTTTTATTTTTCAGCAACTAATATATCCATGCAAGCAGTGAACAAACGCAAACAGTAACTGTTGTTGTTTCATTTTATTTTATTTTTTTTTTGTGTGCAAATGAATAGTTTAGGTAAATATTACAACCGTTGTAATATATCATATAAGAGGATGCGTCTATCTCTTCTTATCAGCATTCTCCTGTCTGCTAAACTGCTCAGTTCACTACCAGATCCATCTTCAGTGAAGACAGACAGGAATTTATGAAAGTTTTTGGAGAAGGAAGGGGAAGAGGAAGAGGAGTGAGTGCTCAATCGCAGAAAAATCTGAGTGCCCCCTCCTGGCAGCCATTTTCTGTGATTGGTTCAACAAATTCGGTGGCTGGGGGTTATGTTTGGGAGAACCCCCGCACCTCGATGGTATATTTTGTTACCTTTCCCATCTGTTAAATATGAGTGAGTGAACAACAGAAAGACACAGCCATCCTGCAGCAGATTACAGTAAAATATCTATCCATATCTATATTGTTCAGTATTAATAAAAACTGCTGGAAAACCGCCACATAACTGCTAGAAATCTGCTGAACACTTACTGTTATTTTATGCATCACGTCTCTGTGTCTGTTTCTCAATCACTAGGCACCTCCTCCTAACTCTTCCCCTCTCCATAGGCTTACAGTTATGTCCAGAAATATTTGGACAGTGACACAAGTTTTGGCATTTTAACTCAGGGGTCGGCAACCCCTGGCGTGCATGCCAAGAGTGGCACACGAGGCATATTTGCCTAGCACGTCAGCACGAGTCCCGGAGGAAGCGCACATAGACGAATTCGCCCAGCTGTTTTGTTTGAACCAAACAAGTATAATAACTAAACTTTTAATATAAAAACAAATATAATAAGTGGAGGCCCGGGGGGGGGGGGTGAGCAAACATAAAAAACAATGTTACTCACCACTCCTGTTCTTCCAAAGCGATACCACAGATTGACTCCACAGCAGCAGCTGCAGTATAAGATGAGCATAAGTGCCATTATAGACCTGCCTACTTTCCAATATTTATGCTATTGGTGACAGAACAACCTGCAATGAGCTGGTTAATGAGCAGAAAAAGGAGGAATCCCTGAGGAAGTCTCTCTGCCTGAACTCCGTAAACATCTCAAGCAGATGATTCTCACAATTATTCCTACTCTGTCAGACCTTGACTTCACCATCAAGCATGCCCACCTGCTTCTGGCCCTGTATTGTGTACAGGACGGGCGCCAGAAGTGGCTCCGTGCAGCTGATTGGTCCGGGGTCAGCCACGTACAGATCAGGTATCTATGGCCTATCCTGAGGGATATAAACCATAACAAATTATGCCTTGGCAACCCCTTTAATTTTTTTCTTTTTTATAATTAGTCCGGGGGGAGGTAAATCCCCCCTACCCCCCCCCCCAAAAAAAAAAAAAAAAAAATAAAATAAAAACATACTCACCTTTCCCCGATGCTCCGGTGTCCTCCCAGCACGGTCTGGTCCCGCAGCTCCGCTGTCTTCTTTTTGCCGGTAGTCCTCACTGGCTGTGACGTCCCAGGTCCCTTTCCTTAGGCTGCTGATTGGCCTCAGGGGTCACGTGACGTCACAGGTAGTCACATGCAGAGGGAACTTCAGATGGAAGAAGACAAAAGAACTACAGGACCGAACCGCGCTGGGAGACACTGGGGACAGGTGAGAAAGTTTGGGGTTTTTTTTTGTTTTGTGTTTTTGCCTGCCCCCGCGTAATTAAAAAAAAAAAAAAAAAAAAATGTTATCCTGCACACCCCCTGTAATGTCCCCCAGGCTATTGACCTTCATCACTGCCACATCCCCCCAACAATATAATGGCCCCATACAGTATAGGGGACCAATGAAGGAGCCACTGTATGGAGTATATGCTCCACAGTGGCCTCCACACAGCATTACATGCTCCCAACAGCCCCCCTACACTTCGGTGCTATTATTATAATAATCGGAGGCCCAGGGAAGGTGATTAAAAATAACAAACATTCATACTCACCTTGCCTTACCTTTCCTTGGCATCCTCGCTCCATCCTGCCGTCTTCAGCGTCTTCAGGCCCGACGTCCGACGTTGCTGTTGAGGTCTGTGATTGGGCCTCAGCGGTCACATGGGGGCACACTGACGTCATTACGCGGCCACGCCCCATGTGACCGCTGGGGCCTAATCACAGGCCTCAGTCATGACAGAGGAGCGCCGGAGAGATCGCTGTGCTCAGGAGAGGTGAGAATATGTATTTATTGTTTTCAGTCACCTCTCTGCCCTGCCCTGACATCTATTGGAAAGAGGCCTGCAATATGTCAGGGTCCCTTTCCAATAACAGTATGTATAGCGGTCGGGGAACCAGACTTTCCCCGACCGCTATCATAGTGGTCCGGGGCCTGGCCATCTCCAGCTGGCCGCGGGCCCCGTACCCTGCCGAGCCCGGTCGCGGTCGCACTCCCTCTTACGCCACTGGTCAGGGGCCCGTTCGGGATGGTCAGGATCCCGATCGGGCCCCTGACCAATGCATCTGCATTGGCAACATGAGGACTAATAGTTGGGGCTCAGGGCCCACCGGTGGATTCACCGGTTCCCCGGTGGGCCAGTCCAACCCTGACAACGATCCATAACACAAGGCCAAGTCAACCTGTCATTGACTTCATCAGAAGAAAGTGAAGGTGCTAGAGTGGCCATCTCAGTTTCCTGACCTCAATATCATTGAGCCACTCTGGGGAGATCTCAATCGCGCAGTACATGTAAGACAGCCCAAGAATTTACAGGAACTGGAGACTTTTTGCCAAGAAGAATGGGCAGTTTTACCATCTGAGAAAATAAAGAGCCTCATCCACAACTACCACAAAAGACTTCAAGCTGTCATTGATGTTAGAGGGGGCAATACACGGTATTAAGAAGTGGGGTATGTGAACTTTTGAACAGAGTCATTTTGATGTTTTTGGTTGTCATTATGATTTAAAAAGAGAAAACACAGAAGTTTGACAATAAATGGCTTCAACCAACCACTAACCATGAGTGGAGAAAAGGTTTTTGTGTTATCATTCATATTCTCTGAAAAAAGGCTTAAAAAAACAAAAAATCTGCCGGGGTATGTAAAATTTTTAGCAAAACTGTATATTGCACATAGCTTCTAAAAGTTCCATCATAATAGAAATTCAATATCTTGCCTACATATTGTAATATCCATTAGCTTATACAGTCATATGAAAAAGTTTGGGCACCCCTATTAATCTTAATCATTTTTAGTTCTAAATATCTGGGTGTTTGCAACAGCCATTTCAATTTGATATATCTAATAACTGATGGACACAGTAATATTTCAGGATTGAAATGAGGTTTATTGTACTAACAGAAAATGTGCAATATGCATTAAACCAAAATTTGACCGGTGCAAAAATTTGGGTACCCTTATCATTTTATTGATTTGAATACTCCTAACTACTTTTTACTGACTTACTGAAGCACAAAATTGGTTTTGTAACCTCACTGAGCTTTGAACTTCATAGCCAGGTGTATCCAATCATGAGAAAAGGTATTTAAGGTGGCCAATTGCAAGTTGTTCTCCTATTTGAATCTCCTCTGAAGAGTGGCATCATGGGCTCCTCAAAACAACTCTCAAATGATCTGAAAACAAAGATTGTTCAACATAGTTGTTCAGGGGAAGGATACAAAAAGTTGTCTCAGAGATTTAACCTGTCAGTTTCCACTGTGAGGAACATAGTAAGGAAATGGAAGACCACAGGGACAGTTCTTGTTAAGCCCAGAAGTGGCAGGCCAAGAAAAATATCAGAAAGGCAGAGAAGAAGAATGGTGAGAACAGTCAAGGACAATCCACAGACCACCTCCAAAGAGTTGCAGCATCATCTTGCTGCAGATGGTGTCACTGTGCATCGGTCAACAATACAGCACACGTTGCACAAGGAGAAGCTGTATGGGAGAGTGATGCGAAAGAAGCCGTTTCTGAAAGCACGCCACAAACAGAGTCGCCTGAGGTATGCAAAAGCACATTTGGACAAGCCAGCTTCATTTTGGAAGAAGGTCCTGTGGACTGATGAAACAAAGATTGAGTTGTTTGGTCATACAAAAAGGCGTTATGCATGGCGTCAAAAAAACACAGCATTCCAAGAAAAACACTTGCTACCCACTGTAAAATTTGGTGGAGGTTCCATCATGCTTTGGGGCTGTGTGGCCAATGCCGGCACCGGGAATCTTGTTAAAGTTGAGGGTCACATGGATTCAACTCAGTATCAGCAGATTCTTGAGAATAATGTACAAGAATCAGTGAAGAATTTGAAGTTACGCCGGGGATGGATATTTCAGCAAGACAATGATCCAAAACACAGCTCCAAATCTACTCAGGCATTCATGCAGAGGAACAATTACAATGTTCTGGAATGGCCATCCCAGTCCCCAGACCTGAATATCATTGAACATCTGTGGGATAATTTGAAGTGGGCTGTCCATGCTCGGCGACCATCAAACTTAATTGAACTGGAATTGTTTTGTAAAGAGGAATGGTCAAAAATACCTTCCTCCAGGATCCAGGAACTGATTAAAAGCTACAGGAAGCGACTAGAGGCTGTTATTTTTGCAAAAGGAGGATCTACTAAATATTAATGTGACTTTTCTGTTGAGGTGCCCATACTTTTGCACCGGTCAAATTTTGGTTTAATGCATATTGCACATTTTCTGTTAGTACAATAAACCTCATTTCAATCCTGAAATATTACTGTGTCCATCAGTTATATATTACTGTGTCCATCAGATATATCAAATTGAAATGGCTGTTGCAAACACCCAAATATTTAGAACTAAAAATGATTAAGATTAATAGGGGTGCCCAAACTTTTTCATATGACTGTATACATAGCACATGGGCTTCACCTCTCTTAACATGTTGTTTTTATTAACTACTTATATACCCCTAGAAATAATTCTGGATCCTATTTCTTGATTCCTGTACAATCCCTCTGTTATTCCTCATAGACATGAATTAAGGAAACAGACTGCTGGGTGTTACCATTCCCCATGTCACAGGGGTGTGTCTTTACACAACCTGATACTGTCAACACTTATTGGAAAATGTCAGATTAGTGTCATGACATGCTCCCATTTGATAACACCCAGTTGTAATTTACTTACAAATTTCCAAAAGGAATAACAGAGGAACACGATAACACAGAGTTCTGAGAAAGGATGACTCAGAACTGTAACATCATGAAGAACAAGTACTGTATTTACTAACACAAACATGTCTGGGGAACCAACATGTCTTATCATATTTTTTTACTACAAAAATGTACAACTAAAAAGATATAAATATTATTTATGGGCTATAATCAAACATGCCATGTATATACAGTATTATGCATTGCTTTTAAAAAGTAAGGAAGCTGGTGATAAATGTATCTCTGCATACCCTAACATATTGAAGTCAACATAAGGTAAAAAAAAATCAATTCACAAGCATAGGGGCATGGGTAGCTTTCTAAGAAATGGTATAATGGTGACACAGGTCAAGGAAATGCATAAAAATAGATCAATAACATGACACACCATACTGGTATCAAGTTAGACACATCAGAGCTGCTGCCGATCAATTGAACACTTGTGTAAATAGGTTGGATAAAGAGTGAAAGAAAGGGTATAAGATTATGGATGAAATAGTAAATTTCTGCACTTTACACCACTTATCTATTATAAGCAGAAAAAAATGAGTACAGAAGTTATAAGATGAGTTAAAATGATAGGGTTAGAAAAAGGTACATTCTGCAGAATATTGAACGGCATTCTTCAGACTGGGTGTTTATTAACTTATCCTTTTAACTGTTTCTTTTCTGGAGTTTAGAAAGGATGTTTTTTTTAACTCAGGATCGAAATATTGCTTTTTTTCATTTTGCTACATTAAGTTAAAAATGTAATGCCACTTTAAGTTATTTAAGATAAGTGAAATGTTGAAAACAAGTTTTAGTTTTTTTTATATATTATAAATAAAACAGTTTTTATGCCAAGCGACAAGATATTGATTTCATCTCTCTATTAAGATAATTCAGTATAAAGAACATTTAAATATTAGTCTTACACTGACTCAGCAAGTGTAAAAATGCCAGCACTCCAATCTCACTAAAAAGGTTATTGATTAATATCAAATGACAGCAGGACTATATACTGAAAGAACTTCAGATATTTTGCTTTGCTAATACATCCATTTCACTCTTACTTAAATGAACTCAACAATTACTCTTTTGTAGCAAGTCAGCAAAATTAAATATGCAACAGTGCAAACATGATAAGCATGATATCAGTTTTTAATATGAGTGGTCGCTCTGTGAGAGTATATTCTTTTAATATTGAGCTGCAGAACTATATGTTGCTTGGAGAAGGGCAATTAAATGAATGCACTGCTATACCGATCACATTTTTAGCATGGATGACAAATTAAGATATGATATATTACGACTATAAAAAATATTTAAGAGAGCTCAAATTTGCAGTGTGATTTACATGGTACATTAAGTCAATTTCTAAATGTATGCTGTATTTCTTCCATCTTCAGTTTAGTCCTGGAGAACTTTTGAAAATGTTTGCAATTTAGCATTTTCTATACATTGTAAACTTAATTTAGTACAATTTGATATACAGCTTTTTCTGAAAATATATGTCCCCCAACAGGAAGGGGATCTCTAAAGGGTAATATATTTGTGCCAAGCAAAACCGTAGCATGCAGGAAGCATATAAGGCCCAGACGGATGATTTGCATGTAATGTCAGGTTTCTCAATCGGGGCTATCCTAACTGGCTGTTGCGAAAAACAGGTGTCAACACAGCACAAAAGGGACCTCTTTAAAAAAAAAAAAATCAGGGTAATAGTCATCAGGGGAATGTGGAGGCCATTTTATTTATGAGTATTGACGAAGACCCCCGCAGGCCCTGGGGAGGGGGGCAACTGGAATTAAAGCATTTTACATAGGGCATGAATCTGAAGATTGGACACGATCTAACGAACAACTACAGTTTGGCTGTTTTGTTTAGCTACCATTGCAGACTTCTCTGCATATGTCAATCCTACATATATCATGGAGTGCCTCTGACCCTCACAACGCTAATCTCCCCTCAATGATAATTACCACCATATGACTGCTACTGCCAACCCTACCTAACCACTCCTATGTTATCCTCCTCGTGTATTATCTCGTCCTCATTCCAGCGAGACTCTGCCCTCTGTGATGCGAGTCTTCCCTTTATGGCAAAGCCACTCCGTGATTGATATTGCTGGTTTTATATCAATAACCACTGGTGCATTATTACCTTTGTTGGACTGTCTATGTGGTATCGCCTTAATATGTTGTCTTATGTCTATCACAATGTGACCCTGCCTCTGATGGTGTAAATTTTATCTTTATGACAAAGCTAAACTCTAACTGGCGCTGTAATGATTGTTATCATTGGTGAATCCCTACTTCTGTAGTAAAGCTTATGCGGCTAGCTTTTAAGTCTGAGGTTACTTTATCTTATCACTTTGGGCGCACAGGATGCACCATGGGACCATTGCTGCGGTGGATCCTGTGTGATGTGGCTGCTGCTAAATCCTGGCAGTGGCAGTCTCTGAATCTTGCTCCTGGAAGACACTAAACAAGTGAGAGCTGCTGATGCTATGTATAATTGTGGATTTTAGTTTTCTGTATTTAAACCCCGGTTTTGGTGCCAGTACTGGTCAAGCCTAATGAGTTGTGTGCACAGCTAGCAAAGAACAATTATTTAGACTATTTTCCTTTAAACTGCAATGCCAGACACAGTTCAAGCACATGAATTTCAATATTTAAAAAAAAAAAAAAAAAAAAACACAAATTACAAATGTTTAAATTTACTTTTTTAAACAAAGTAATAATATCAGGTTCACGCCACACTTCTTAGTTGACTCTTACAGTAAATTTAAACTTTGTTCTGGGGCACTATGCCTTTATCTTAAGTTTTACTTGCCTTAAACAGAGTGGCCCTGGCATGAAATGTACATGGGTACAGGGTATATTAGGGTCAATTGGTTATTAGGGTCAGGAATTAAATTTTGGGATCATATGGAAAGTCAGACAAGACTTAACAGGATCAGATGAAATGGACTGGGACAGTGACTCCCACATTTGTGGTTCAGGATCCCAATGACCCTTGCTACTTTCCATCGGAGCTGTAGCATAGTCATGTATCCAGGAGGAAACACTGATATGAAGGTAAAGACCGATCCATTTTTTTTGTCTCGGGATCAAGGATTCCCTTGGAGATGGTATGGTTTTATGTGGGTCTCTTAGTGTTCTTTATCATACATCCTGAGGTGCATACACATAGTTGTGATATATACAGTATTGTGCAATGTGATTTTACTTGTTCTTATGGGATCACAGTGTGGTTTTGTGGCTCCTGTTTTAACGCATTTATGAAAAGTTACATTTTAACATTACCCTCACTGCTGTCTTTCTAGATTTACTTATGGTAAGTATTTAAGGTGGCAATGAGTATTGTTACTAGAACTGTTACCCTTGTCATTGCTGCTTTATATGGCTTAACAGATGTAATTGAATATATTGTGCTTTTTTGCCTCTGGCATGACATTTTTCTCTAGATGAATAAGTGCTAGGTTCATTATAATGCATTCAACTATAGTTATTTCTTAAATATCTATTGTTTTTTTAACATCATTTACCCATTAGTTACTTTATTTCAAAGCTGTGTAAACATAGTCATACCTAGTGGCGTAACTAGGAATGGTTGGGCCCCAAGGAGAACATTTGACATGGCCCCCGCCTGAAACACCACCCCCCAACCCCCCCTGCACAAACCGCATTCCTTTGCACACTATTATGCGCCATAGTGGCCCACGCACACAGTATTATGCCCCATAGTGGCCCCTGCACACAGTATTATGCCCCATAGTGGTCCCTGCACACAGTATTATGCAGCATAGTGGCCCCTGCATACAGTATTATACCCCATAGTGGTCTCTGTACATAGTATTATGCCCCATAGTGGCCCCTGCACACAGTATTATACCCCATAGTGGCCCCTGCACACAGTATTATGCCCCATTGTGGGTCACCCATGAACGAGTATTATACCCAAGGGAGGATACAGACATAGAAAACAATGCTACTTACCTCTTCCTGGCTCCGATGCACTCTGGTGCGCTACTTTGGCCATCTTCAATGTAGGACCAGATCTTGCATGAGCCAGGCTGGCATCGTGACGCATAATGATGTCGGCTGACGTCTGGGACGTCACCAAACAGGCCTGAAGCCTGCGGAGTGCAGGAGAGGTGAGCAACATTGTTTTTTATGTTCCCTCACCTCCCCTGGGCCTCAGATCGTTATACTCTGGGGTCTGAAAAGACCCCAGAGTATAACGATAGCAGTGTTTGTGTTGTTCACGGTAGCGGCTGCCACAGGACTCCGGGCCCCTTAATGTCCCTGACCCTGTGGCAGCCGCTACCGCTGCTAACCTGGTATTTACGCCCCTGGTCATACCTGTGTATGTACATACCGCTTGACTTTGTCTTGAGTGAATGGGCTATGTAGCCTATTAATACAGTCAATACAGTCAAGGACTGCATTTATGGTTCCCACAATGTTTGTTATATTATTGAAGTTATATTATTTTAAGCTCAGATATTGCTTATTCAAAGCTGTCTCTACCACAATGGACACATCAAGCAAAAGGGTATTCTTAAAGAGCAAGAAACAGCAGAAAATTACTGTAACAGACAGTGCTACAGCAAAATTTGATTGGCTAGGGAAATAAGCATTTATTGAGCCTGGCATCCGAGCCTGACAGATTTTTGATGGCTCCAAATAGTGGTTGCAGCAAGACTTTAAGTCCAACTATGGGATTGTTTCAGTACTTGTCTGCAGATATTTTGCTGTCTACAAAGATCAGGTACATTAAATTAAAAGTGTCTGAATATAATTGCAGTGCAACTTTTATCAAAATGTGAGATTTTGCACTCTGCAATGGTTATTTTACAGTATTTAGCTATTATGCACTAGAATTCCCCTGACTTTTATTTATATAGCATAATTAAAATAGTTCATGAATATTATTGGACATTTTGTACTCTGTCTAGGTTTCTTTGAGTACATGATTATAAATCTTCCATATGATAACAGTTGTTTGGCCTAGCCCATCATGTGACCTCACCTATAATGCAGAGAAGTGAAGACTTAGCCCTTAGAATCTTCAGAAAATCTTCATAGAGTGGCAAACTCCTTTAGCTGGCCATATATTTTATGGTAAATATTTTATGGCCCAACTCTGACAACCCACAACTGTTAGTTCTGACCACTATACATGTATGCTCAACCAAGTGCATTTGTTCTGGCAACAACTTATCAGCCTTGAAAATAGAGGGATTAGTATGCTGAAATACAACTATGTCATCTTTCTCTTCTCTGATATTTGCCATTAAGGGAGAGTCGAGAGGCCTCCATGCACATTAGATAGTTGGCTGGTCCCACTGAAATCAGCAGGTCCAGCTGACATTAATCTAAAGTGCCATCCATAATTCCTAAAACCAGCCTAAGAACAATGTGAAAGTAAAAGACATAACTGAATGATATCTGATCATAAATTGCAACCGAACTTTGATTATACAGTAAGTTAAAAGCGATTTTATGACCTAACATCTGTAAGGCCATGACCAGCACATTTGCCCAAATTTATGAAACAGTTTCGATGTAAACTGCATCACTAAAATGTTGTCAGTCATTGTGGGCCATTGTGTCTAATTATTATTATTATTTAAACTTAAAATGACTTCTACATATGTCTCTTACATAACAAGATTAGTGCTACTTTGTTTTAGCATAAAATGTGTGAATTCAATTTAACAAGTTTTGAATATTACTTTAGCAGTATATTTGTTAGTGTTACCACATGGAATGATATATTGAAATATTAAATAAATTACTCATTTATTTTCCTACCTTGGTTTTATCTAAATCCGTGTCCAGCATATGTAATCACATATGGCAACTCCTACCAAAACTGACCCTGTCATGAAGAAACAGTTGGCAGAATGTGAGCGGCTGTAGAGTGTACATAGCTATAAATGAAAACAAAAGAGTGGTCAACTTTATTTTAATCTCTGCTTTATTTTTACATGTCCATCTCAGAATTTAAAAGCCATCTGCAAGATTATTTCAAATAATGTAGAAATTATTTGCTAGAAGTGGATAAATCATATGCTATATAAGAGATTAGCCATCTGACAACATAAACAGTTTGTATGAGATTAAAAAAAAGATGGCAGATTCCTTTTAGAA
This sequence comes from Leptodactylus fallax, assembly GCA_947044405.1. NCBI lineage: Eukaryota > Metazoa > Chordata > Amphibia > Anura > Leptodactylidae > Leptodactylus > Leptodactylus fallax. The sequence continues at coordinate 9,779,793 of CAMRHE010000013.1, forward strand.
ACAGCACCACCCTTGCTCATGGATTGTATCTGCTATTGCTTAGCTTTTTTTCTTTAAACTGCAATATCAGGCACAGATCATGGACAAGAGTGGCACTATTTTCTGAAAACAAGACCGCAAATTACGAATGTTTAACTTATTACAAAAGTAATGATCTCAGGTTCACACACTTCATGGTTGAGAGATCTACAAGTTGTCTATAGTAGAGATTTATCCCTGAAGTCTTAAATCGGGGATAAACTACAGGCATAATAAAAAGCATATTTCCATAGAACATCTTAAACTTAGTTAACTACAACATTAGATGAACAACACATAACAGATTGCACCGTTTCATTACTTATTTAACAAAAATCATGCCAAAATGGAGGAATTCTGGAGGAATTTTGGCCAACTCTTATTTACAATGTTGCTTGAGTTCATTGAGGTTTGTGGGCATTTGTTTCTTTACAGCTCTCTTAAGGTCCCACCACATCATTTCAACTGGGCTCATGTCTGGTCACTGACTGGGCCTTTACAACACCTTGATTTTCTTTTTCAGGCATTCTGCTGTAGATTCGCTGGTGCCTGTGGGATCATTGTCTTGTTGCATGACGCAGTTTCAGCCAAGATTTAGCTGTTGAATAGATGGCATCACATTTGACTCTAGAATACATAAGTATACAGAGGAGTTCATGGTCAGCTCAATGACTGTGAGGTGCTCAGGTTTTGTGGCTGCAAAACAAGCTGAAATCATGACCCCTCCACCATCATGCTGCATAGTTGGTATGAGGTGTTTGTCTTGATATGCTGTGTTTGGTTTTTGCCTAACATGGCCTTGGGCATTTGGCCAAACATCTCCAGTTTGACCTTGTCTGTCAAAAGGACATTGTTGAAGAAGTCTTGCTAACTTGTTCCAGAAGACCAGCAAACTAACAAAGCTGCTGCTTTTATAGAGGTAGTCACACTTGCTGATGAACAATTAATCAAATTCATTTGATTAGGAAAACACGCCTGCCTCCTAATTCCTATGGAAGTACTACTTAATTGTAATTAATTTTTCACACACTGCTTTTACATTTTGGCTAGTTTTTGTTATACAAATAACGGTAGAATTTGTTGTTCATCTGAGGTTGCATTTTCCTAATTTTAAGACCTTCTAAGGACCAGATTTTTTAAACTTATGTCCTGATATGTAAAGCCATAAAATTCATAGAGGGCAACATCCAGTGCCAGTGCTTCCATAATGGTAGGATTGTACAATTCACACGATATTCATACCTAGTCCATTTATGGATAGACAAAATAATTGTAGAAAAGTGGCAGATGTCGATTGAGTGTGGCCAACTGGGAAAAATCTTCTCTATGACACTAAGACCTTTTCACTGTAGGAGATACTTGCCTGGCTTTTTCTATTGAAATATGCACAATGCAATTTTTTTTTATTATTTGTGTATTTCCTATTGTGGCTTAGTAACTAAAGACTAGATATTTCTAGCATGCATTTGGTCGGTCAGTCACAAACTGGTTAAAAAAATCTGTGTGTGGGGTTAATCATGTCATATAATAGATATAGACACTGCAAATCTGTGATCCTTTTAAATTTTATTTCAAGCCCATGAAATGCATTTTACTGTAGCTTTACAGAGCTTTTATTACTGTGCTGGGAACTGGCGGGGATCAGCACTAAGCAGAATTTCTGTTTGCTCGCTATGTAGGGAGTTGTCATGACAACGACATAGAATATGGATATTTTGTGCTCAGTGTAAGAATGTATGTGAATTCTGTTAATTCTTACTGACAAGTAATGTTTTATACTATACAATAAGATCATTCACTAATAATGTAGAGATAACTAATTGTCCTGCAATAATGAAGGTAACTAAAAAAGTCTAACAATACTAATGTATAGTTAATAATGGCACATTTTACACTTCAGATATTTATTATATTATGTATGTATATAGATCTAGAAGTACATAACATGCCTGTTACATGTCTGTAGGTAAAGATGAAGCACATAATATGTATACTGTAGTTAAAAAATTGTTGCAATGATCTGCTGTGCATGTATGGTGCTTTTGGTGATTTTATCAAATTTCTGTGGACTCTGATTGGTATGGTTTTAATAACAGTAAATATATAGACTGGCATCATTGGCACCACTATGTGAATAAAGCTGGCCATACATGAAAGATTTGACCACAATATGAGGTGGCACGATCACTCTTTTCTACAGTCACTGTAGGAGGAAATTGTTTTGTCACAGCAACCATACATGCCTGCCAGCCTTTCCCATCTTCAGTTTGCAGAAGGTGTGCACCATATCTCTTTTTGTTTCCAGCAGCAGAAAAAGATTGAATTCACTTAGGAACTGATGTAGTGATAGTTTAAATCTTCAGGAGTGCCTTTATATACAGTAGAACTTTTAATACAGCAGTAAAAATGGCAGTTTTCTATGCCCACATCACTACTTCTATGAGTAGAATACTCCAGTTTGCTATTTAATTGTGAAATGACGTTGATATTAAGTGTGCTACTAGTCAGCAGTAGGTCACCTCTCCAATACCATTTATACAGTAGTGATGCATGGTGCAGATGTTCTAACTTTTTAGTACCTTTTCAGTAATTACTTTATTAAGAATAGATTCACTCTGATTTAAATATTTGGCATTGCAAGCAGAAATATGAGCAAGTATAACACCAAGGGTCTTTAGGAGCAACACTGCATGAACATTAGAGGCAGTTGAATTTCATGTATTTCTTTAAAGATTTTTATGATGATTAAAGTTGCTGTTTCTATAGCTTCCATTACTACTTCTGTAGAACACCTATGTTGTTATTATTATTGCTATATTTAAATATTATTATTGCTAAAAACCTCTACATATATGATGTATTAGCAGCATTGACTAAGGTTACTTGGGCCCATTAGCGGAAATTATATGTAGGGACTAGATATGGGCAAATCCCACAAGATTTGTTTTGATGAATATTTGTGAGGTTCAGCTCTCCTGTTCACTTTGGACTAAACTTGTTTGACATGAACTGGAAGTGCTATTATTATAATTATGCCATCCAGCGGTCCTTGATGCCCTCTTTGTACTTCTTCTGGCCTCTGTCTGATGTCACAAGCTTCAGAGTAACCACAAGGGGCGCACCAACGTCATGACACTGTGATCCAGCATCATAATGTTGTGGTGCCCCATGGGACTCTGGGAAACAGATATAATTGAAAGCAATTGTGAAGCACAGAGCTGATGGCCACCATTAGGCCTCAACTAATGCTGTCTATAGCATGGAGGTGTGATGAGCACCTAGCCAGGGACAGCAATAAAGCAGAAGCCTAAAGACAACTCAATGGGAATGGGGGTTGTGTGAATATTGTTTTTTTTTTTCTTTTTAAATTTGTATGCAATATTTTTTGTGGTGTTACTTTCTTTATATTATACTTACATATATATTATACTGTGTGGTGGGACACCGAGAGGGCATTATTGTACTGTGTGAGGCTCCACAAGGGGATATTATGTTATGTAGGAGTTACTGAGGGGATATTATAATGTGTGGGGACTACTAAGGGACTATTATACACTGTAACTATACATGGCATTATACAGTATAGGGGTCATTATGCTATTTAGGGCAACTTAGAGGCATTGTACTGTGTGAGACCACTTAGAGCACATTATACTATGTGGGCCCACTTAGTGGTCATTAAAATGTTTGCTGGGAACTAAGAAGAAATCATCATCACTGTGTGTTATATATTAGAAGGCACTATTACTGTATTGTGGCACAAAGGGACTTGCTAAGAAAGGATTGGGTCAAAGGGGACATGTTCAGGGTTATGATCATGATCTAACACAAAAAAATGCTGATGCGCACTGCACACACTGCCATACTTGGCCATCTTTGTTTCCTCTGAAAGTTGGGAACATTGTCTAAGTGATGGCTGGGGACACTTTCAAAACCTTTGGACAGAATCCACCAATGAATTAAAGAAGAATTCCCAGCTGTGTCATTTTTTTTTGTGTGACCAGCAAATCAATGTGAGTCATTGTGAGGACCTCCTGTTCACATATGAGATGATGTGTCAACTGGAAATCTGATTGCTGGTTACATGTCAAAAAATTACACAGCTGGGAGTATTTCTTTAAAATGGTCCTGCCTATCCACAGGATAGATGAGAATGCATTCTAAGTCTATGGAACAGACAAAGATAGTCAAACTCTGTACCTGGCTATTTGCTTCAGTACCATCGAGACTAAACAGAGAGGTAGCATGCTTGCACTGCCATTTTTATAATCAATGGGACTAGTAACAATCAGACACTTATCATCTATCTTATGGATATTACAAAATATATGTCAAAAATGTCCAGCACATAGATTAAAACCCATTGTTTTATTCTAGATACATAGGCCAAAAAAGTTAAAACCATACCTGCTGCTTACTGTACACATTTCAAGCTTCTCAGCTCTCATAGTTATATTGTAGAAAGAATGTAAATGGTGAAAGTGCTGTTTTCTCCTATTGCACCAATGTGACCATCCAAAATTAAAATAAGGGAAACTAGCCAAGCTATGATTATATTGCTATATCTAACACACATTCAGAATCTATTTAATACCATATTATGAAAAGATTCTCTTTTCGGCAATGGCCTCCACAAACTACCCTTGTGTACTGATGTTATAACCTTTCTATCCATTTTATTAACTTATCTTGTGAATAGGTGATAAGTTGTTATGGTGGGACAATCCCATTAAATCTAATACCACTATTGCTACTGCTATTAATTTCATGTTGAAGGTGTTTAATATTAGTACTATTCCTGTGGTTGCTGTTTATGATGACTACTATATTCATTATTAGTAGTCACTGTTTTCCTGTACAGTTCTTGAATGTATTGTAATGCATTTGTAACACACTGTAGTATTAATGGTTGCTGTTATAAGGCAGATATAATCTGTTTAGGAAAATGGGTTAACAAAGCATAAATTAGTAGAATACAGTAGAAACAGAGAACAAGCATAGGCCAATTGAACACATGTTAACTGAGCTCAAAGGGCATGTCAAAAAGTGTTGAAGGTCTGGTCTCCACCGACCACATAGCAGACAACCAATTGATAGAACACAGATCTATTTCCTGAAGGGTATCCCGTAATGAAAACCCACAAAAGGCTTCTTGTAATGATGTAACGTTATATGCACATTTGACAGTAAGAACAAAAAGTGTGCAATATTCAGTTAACAGAGGATGTGATATGTGAAATGTATATTTTAATCAATATCTTGTGGTGACGGATTTATGCTGCAAACAAAAAGAGGGACTTTTATTTATTTCATGCATGATTGATAGAAAGATTTAATGAAAAAAGTTTTATTATAGAAGTGACACTTTGTGAAAGTATTTTCTCATCTGAAATGTTAAGGTGACAAGTAGCTTTACGTATTCACTGTGATTGCAGAATTACACATATTGTAGCATTTGGCTTTCTATCTAAAAGCAATTTATTACAGGTACACACTGGATTAACTTTCCTTTTTACTGCAATAGGGAAAACTGAAACATTTCCTGGTACTTCTCAACAAACAGTCACATATTGTTATATGGTCCAAAACTATCAGTTTCCAAAAGTTATTTTGTAATTGTAGGTCTATTATAAATATAATACATTGTGACACATTGTACATCATTGGGCAGTCTATAGTTGCAGGAGGAAGGTCAGTGTGTCAATACTGAGTCAGCTCAGCACCACAAAGTTTTCACAACTGCTGATGAGAGTATCTCCACATAGACCTAGGTATGACAGCAAGTATCTGGGCAGCCTAAGGCTGGGCTCACACCTGCGCTTTGTACACGTTCGGGGCTTCCATACCCGATCCCGTTTAAAAAATGCAGAGAGACACCGGACGGACCCCATTATAGTCTATGGGGTAAGTGGGTTTCCACGGGTAACCGCTTTTTTAAGTGGATTAGGTTTCCGTTCGGGGGGTCCACTTGGAAACCCGAATGCTGGTGTGAACCTAGTGTAAGGTGTACAGTGGGTACGGAAAGTATTCAGACCCCTTTAAATTTTTCACTCTTTGTTTCATTGCAGCCATTTGCTAAAAGCAAAAAAGTTCATTTTATTTCTCATTAATGTACACTCAGCACCCCATTTTGACAGAAAAAAAAACAGAAATGGAGATATTTTTGCAAATTTATTAAAAAAGAAAAACTGAAATATCACATGGTCATAAGTATTCAGACCCTTTGCTGTGACACTCATATTTAACTCACAGGCTGTCCATTTCCTTCTGATCCTCCTTGAGATGGTTCTACTCCTTCATTGGAGTCCAGCTGTGTTTAATTAAACTTATTGGACTTGATTAGGAAAGGCACACACCTGTCTATACAAGACCTCACAGCTCACAGTGCATGTCAGAGCAAATGAGAATCATGAGGTCAAAGGAACTGACCAAGGAGCTCAGAGACAGAATTGTCACAAGGCACAGATCTGGCCAAGGTTACAAAAGAATTTCTGTAGCACTCAAGGTTCCTAAGAGCACAGTGGCCTCCATAATCCTTAAATGGAAGAAGTTTGGGACGACCAGAACTCTTCCTAGACCTGGCCGTCCAGCCAAACTGAGCAATCGTGGGAGAAGAGCCTTGGAGAGAGAGGTAAAGAAGAACCCAAAGATCACTGTGGCTGAGCTCCAGAGATGCAGTAGGGAGATGGGAGAAAGTTCCACAAAGTCAACTATCACTGAAGCCCTCCACCAGTCGGGGCTTTATGGCAGAGTGGCCCGAAGGAAGCCTCTCCTCAGTGCAAGACATATGAAAGCACACATAGAGTTTGCCAAAAAAACCCATGAAGGACTCCCAGACTATGAGAAATAAGATTCTCTGGTCTGATGAGATGAAGATTGAACTTTTGGAGAAAACCAGGCACGGCTCATCACCTGCCCAATACAATCCCAACAGTGAAACATGGTGGTGGCAGCATCATGCTATGGGGGTGTTTTTCAGCTGCCGGGACAGGACGACTGGTTGCAATTGAAGGAAAGATGAATGCGGCCAAGTACAGAGATATCCTGGAAGAAAACCTCTTCCAGAGTGCTCTGGACCTCAGACTGGGCCGAAGGTTCACCTTCCAACAAGACAATGACCCTAACCACACAGCTAAAATAACAAAGGAGTGCCTTTGGAAAAACTCTGTGACCATTCTTGACTGGCCCAGCCAGAGTCCTGACCTCAACCCAATTGAGCATCTCTGGAGAGACCTGAAAATGGCTGTCCACCAACATTCACCATCCAACCTGACAGAACTGGAGAGGATCTGCAAGGAAGAATGGCAGAGGATCCCCAAATCCAGATGTGAAAAACTTGTTGCATCATTCCCAAGAAGACTCATGGCTGTACTAGCTCAAAAGGGGCTTCTACTCAATACTAAGCAAAGGATCTGAATACTTATGACCATGTTTTCAGTTTTTCTTTTTTAATAAATTTGCAAAAATATCTACATTTCTGTTTTTTTCTGTCAAGATGGGGTGCTGAGTGTACATTAATGAGAAATAAAATGAACTTTTTTGCTTTTAGCAAATGGCTGCAATGAAACAAAGAGTGAAAAATTTAAAGGGGTCTGAATACTTTCCGTACCCACTGTATATTTGTTGCAGGTCTGTTATTTCTTTTTCAATATTAAACCTTAATTATAGCTATTCACATTATTACGTTCATTTACATTATTTATCTTGCTTTGCTTAAATAAGCCATGCATATTTAGCAGTGCTATACAGAGATTTGCCATTCACATCAGTCCTTATCTACATTGGGGAAACAATCCTAGCTCAGATACAGAAACAAGGGTCAATTGCATAGGAACTTAGTTAAGTTAGTTACATTTTTTATAGTGCTGAAAAAACCCAAGAACCTGGAATAAACCAACAGAAACAAGGAAACAGTGTATAAACTGCATGCATATCTCAGTGCAGCAAGACAAACAGGGTAACCACTCAGCCACTTTTTTTATTATTATTTTATATCCATTATAAGACCGGAAGCATCTAATGTATAATGTAGCTCAAAAACATTCACTTAACTCTCCTCTTGTACGCTTCACTGCTCAGTAGTTACACAGTTATTGCCCATTGTCTGACTTCATAAAGATGGTACAAGATGACCAGCTTTGAAAAAACAAAAATGTCGTTTTGTTCTGTCGGCTATTGTGATTAGCGCAAGGTTTTGTTTTTGTTTTTTTGTGGGTTTTTTTTGGGTGGGGGAGTTTATTTGGCATATCTTGAAATAGTCAAAAAGCTAAAGATGGACACTAAGCTAAACTAAGCTAAAGATCTGTAACTTTTCCATCCTCCTCCCTTTTTTAGACCAACCAATTTTAGATCATAATTATTATTAAAGAAAATTATTAAATTATCATTTAGTAGTATTTATTTTTCTGAGGAATCCATAACAGAGTCACTGTCACTTACATACAGTATGTTCTCTGGAATGACATATATGATGGCCCTATTAAATGAGAGTAAGTTGTCTGAAAAGTTAGCGACCATTTAAAGAGGACCTTTCATGTCCTCTGACATCAACAGTATTATATACCGCTAGAAAGCTGACAGTGTGCTGAATTCACAGTGTGCGTTCCTCACAGCCAACAATAGCACTAGGTTGTAAGGCCCGCCCTTCTGATAGTGGAGAGATATGGGTGCCAAAATTAATAGCACCGATTTCTCTGGTACCTAGGCACATACCGGCAAAGCTGACAGTGCGCTGAAGCTTTCTAGCGGTATATAACAGCGCCGATGTCAGAGGACATGAAAGGTCCTCATTAAATTTGCAGCACACATCTTTGGCTCCTCACTTTCCCAGCACCCTTTCCTAACCTACACAAACTGCCCTTCTGCTACTATCCCCTATTCTGTTGCTGCCCTTTTGCCCCATTTACTGTAGCTGCTGTGTGGGACTTTGGTCCTAAATACAGTAATTCAAATATATAGTAATGTTGTCATAGATGTAATACTCTCTCAAAAATAGTGCCATACAGACTACACTCCTGAAAATAAGATTCAAATAAACATTACACCTCTAAAATAATTTTGCCAAACAGATAGCACCCCATATTGCTCCCCAGTGGCAATTTTGCAACCCATAGTGAAATTGATCCATTTGTGTTCCTACAAAGTAATAATGCCTTTTTTGTGCATAAACATGTCCCCTCTGTGACTCCTTAAATTAATAATGCTCTGAGTTCACCCTTAAATGTATAATGACCACTCAGTATCCACTTAGTCATAAAACCCCCTTATACTGACCTATCCTCAAATCCCTATTGAATGCAGACTCTTCTTTCGCAATTACCACAAAATACTGTGACCATGCATAAGTTGTCAGCATCCAAGTGCAGGATGTGAAATGCAGTGTTGTCATTGTGCTACCTGCACTGATGTCCTATATGTGGTCCCAGCTGCACTCCATCATTTGAAATGAAAAAAACCTATGCATTTTTTCAGCCCATGCTCAAGTTGATATAGTCTTCATTGATAGAATAGAAACATATCATGGGCTGAATAAAGAGATAGATAGTTAGATAGATAGATAGATTAGATTTTTTTTTTTGTAATCAGACCATTAGACTTTACCCTCGAGCTCCTGTTACTTTCTCTACAATTCACAATACAACTAGTAGTATTTTAAATAGAAGATGTGTATGTATGTCAGTTCCTAGCAGCAAGTAGCTAAATAAACAAATTGTAAACTGCTACAATTGTTTCCATGGTTACACACATTGCCAAGAAATGTCTGTTACAGCAGATACTGACAATGCTATCTCAAATATTAGCTAAACATACTGTAAGTCATATTTCCACCATAATGAGTTAATTCAGGTCTCATTAGACATAATGATATTAATGAGGCAGAATCATGTTATGAGTCTCTTTTAATTAGTTTATCCTTTAACTGTCGTTCCTAACATTTCATGTCTTACTTTGGGATATGAATCTTGCCAGGTGTCTTTTACAAGAGTATGTTTTTTGAATGCTATTTTTTGTTTTGCATACAGTGAATTCTACAAAGACATGTAGATAGGCTCCTGAAAGCCTGTATTAGAAATGATCAGTGCAGTCATCTGTGCTCGGTTAGCTGTTGATTTCTCACTTGATAGACACAGTTTTAATTTGAGGCTTCTAGTGTTCAGTCTTTCATTCTTAGCTGATTACAGTACAGAAGGGCATTTCAATATTTTCATGTGTTGAGAGGAAGAAGGTCAAACCACAGACCTTGATAATGAGCTCTCTTCCTTCACTGTCTTTTTTTCATACTTCCATCAACTTGTTTCTCATTAAACATGCAGGTCTATGACCGGGAATGTAATGGGCCAAAGAACTAAACAAATGGTTTATGCTTACCAGCTGTGGTTTTAATTTAAGTGAATGAGAGGGAGTTGGAGGACCTATGACTTTCAAATTATTCATAATGAATTGTTGGGTTAGACCTGCATATGGTGAATGTGTATCTGTTAAAATGTAAATGGAGAAGCTATTGTAGATTGTACATCATACCACTTAACACATCGAAGATTGCAGAAGGAAATGAATTTGAAATATTTTTTTCACTATTGTTCTAGTGCATGACAAATATGGTCAGTAGAATCTATGGATTTCCATTCAGTTTGAGTAAATACTCATTTAGATAACGTAATCATTCTGCTATTTAGGGTGCTGCCACATAGTGTACTGTACACAGTCAGACCTGAATTTAGTGCAGGGACCACGGGTGCTTTCACTTGTAAGTGAACCATGCTTAATTCTAGGCTACTTCTCATTACTGAGGAGGTGTCACACTGTCTATCCGGATGTAGTTATAACTGTACTCAGTTATGGGGTTAAATGTACAGTTACTAATAAGAAAGTGATATACTCATTAATTCCAAGCTATATCTCATTACTGAGGGCTGTGACACACTATGTACCTGGATGTAGTTATAACTGCATTCGGTTGTGGGGTTACAGTGCTTTTACTAGTAAGTAAGTGAAACCTGAATAATTTCAGGCTATTTTCCATGATTGGTCTTGTGGTTAGGATTCCGCCACACAGTGTTACAGATGCAGTTATAAAAGCATTTAATTCCAGGGCCACAAATGTCATTCCTTATAAGTACAACGTAAGTGAAACAGAATTAATTCCAGACTATTTCTCATTACTGACCATGTAGTTTTGCTGTTACCACAGTCAGTACTTATGAGTGAAAGCATCTGCTGCCCCCGTTATAGCTAAATTCAGAGCACTTTGTGGCAGGACATTAACAGCAAAACTTTGCAGCTGGAAATGATAAATAACCTAGAATTAATCAGTGTTTCACTAATGAATAAATTCAATAATAATAATACTATAATAATAAATGAAAGTACCTGTGGCCCTAGAACTGAATGCAGCTATGACGACATTCAATATATTGTGTGGCAGCACAGTAATGTTACATTACTCCTATATTACTGTTTATATTATTCCTTGTATACCATTTGTTTTTATTTTTTTCATAGTTTTTTTTTCTTTATCTGAAGCTGGCAGAGGCACGGTTTATTAGCTTACAATTTAAAGGGATTGTCCAGCTCATTTTTATTGATGATCTATCTTCAATATACTGTAGGTCATCAATAAAAGATAAGTGTGGGACCAGCAGATATTATAAGTGCTTGTGGCACTTGTGTGAGCACCATGACTGATTCTCTGTTTATTGCTGAATGGACATCTGGACATTCATGTCTTCTACAGTGGCAGGTGCAATAGGAATTTAGATTATAGCCACTATACAGGGATCTGGCCTTCTCTGCAGTGGACCACCAGATTACTACCCTTAGTAACAGTCCCTGCTATAGGTGACAGCTGACCCAGACAGGCATGTCGCAGAGAGAACAAGAAAGAGTATAGTCAAGGTACAGGACGAGGTCAGGGCAGGCAGATTTTGTTCATAAAGGTGAGATAGGAATAGATCAGATTAGGCAGCACAGAATCAGCATGGAAAACCAAACAGAGGTTAGTGCAGGCAGCATAAATTCTGATTCCGGTATGTAAGAAAGGGTAAAACATGGGCAAACACATATCATGAACACTGACATTCTGGTAGGACATCAGGTAGCTTAGTATCAGAGACATGATCAGGAAACAGGTCAGAATCAAGGACAGGTAATCAGGAAACACAGCAGTAAGAAAAACTTTAGAAGGACACTAGCAGTCTAGGAACTTTTGCACAGGCATCTTCCTATGACGAAAGCCATAAATAGTCCACAAGTGAAGGTGATTGGCTGTCAGCAAGGTTACAGTTATTAAAGGCCAACACATCGGACAGATAAAGACAAGCACAGTACACATGGCCAGGAGAAGAGTACGACAGGTAGACAGAGGACGACACCAAGGGTGCCCAAGTGTGCAAGAGATATTTCTAAAGGGTACCTGTCAATACAGTTTACGTTATTAAACCACCAGCTTGATGTTATAGTGCTTTTTAATATCATTTCAATCATGCCCCTGTTTAATTCCTCCATTTTAATATGTTGGAGAAATACAGTATAACTTATTAAACAGACCATGCCAAGCATAATGGACACATGAACATCAAGGACACATACATTTTAGTACTGTTTACACCAGGATTTACACAGGACATGGTTACAATGTTTACAGGTGCAGTAGCAGCATGTTGGAGTTGTAATCATGGGAATTGCAGTGACATTGAAAATACATAATTTAGTTTTGATGATAGTAAATAAAAAAATAAAGAAAACTTAAGAAAAGACTACAAGCAGCAGCCAACCTTAGGGATATCTAGGAAGAGGTACAGTTATTATCACAGGCAATAAATCACTCCAACATCACATGATGCTGTGATGTTTCATTTGCAAGCTCACTTCCCCCTCCTGTCTGTGAGCAGAAAATACAGAGAGTGAGGGCAGACAGATGAATCATGGGAAATGTAGTTTGTCCACAGATTCATTGCATGTAAATAACAGTGTTACAAGGAGCAGCAAGTAAAATAAAGCCAAACAAAGGGTGCGCAAGGGAACAGTGAGTATTTCACACTGATGTGGATATATTTGCAGATAATTTTTGGAAGCTGGATAACCCCTTTAACACATTGGTGGGCCCAGTGCAATAGTTTTGTAAGTGCCCCCCGACAATCACCACCAGTTTGGCATTCCTTCTAATTATAAAGGACACAATGATGGATTTGGTGTGCCCCTAATCCAATCTCTTTGACCCCACCCTTTCATATCATGTTCCTTTGTGCCGTAACACAGTAGTAGTGCCCCTACTACTATGTAGCATATAGTGATGATGCCTAGCATACAGTATAATTATACTGCCTCCTTAGTGGCCTCCACACAGTATAATGCCCTATCAGTTGCTCCCACATAGTATAATGCCTCTTAGTTGCCCCTGCACAATTTAGTGCCTCCGTAGTGACCCTCCTACAATATAGTGCCATTTCAGGGGCCCATAACACAGTCAAATGCATTGGCCCCATGTAATATGATGTCCCCTCAGTGGCCCATAACACATTTAAATGTCTTCTCAGTATTCCATCACACATCAAAACATCCTCACGCTGGTCCATCACACAATATAATTACCTCTCAGCGGCCCATCACACATTAAGATGACCTCTCTGTGACCCATCACACATTAAAATGTCCCCCCAGTGGCCCTTAACACATTAATATGTGGCCCGTCAGACAATATAATAAGTGTAATATAATATATAAAATAAATATAATATAATAAGTGTCCCATCAGACAATATAATACATAAAACAAACATAAAATACAATCATATTAACCTAGTCCTGTTCCCATGGTGCTGCTTGCAGGCTTCAGCTCTGGTGCTGTCAGTGAATCTGCTCTCAGACAGTATTAGTCAAGGCCTGAATAGTAGAGCATGAAGCTGATAGCTTCATGCTACACTATTGTATTCAATCTCCTGAAGACGCTGATAGAGTTGAAATTGAGATCCACCGCCCAGAACAGCAGAATAGGAACATGCAGGACTGTTCCGCTGAATCCAGGACGGCTGAAAGGAGGCCTCTGCTGTCATAGGGCCTGGTGCAAGTGCATTGTCTCCCCCATGGTTAAAGCTACCCTAGATGAATTTGTTCCTAGCTCCAAACATGGCAATCAAAATAAATCCCTGAATCAACCTCTGGTGTTCAATTCACAAAATAGAATGGGCTATGAGGTGAAATACTAGTTACAATTCCATCAGAAAATATCTATACTTATTTAATATTATTCTTTTTTAATGAGGGGCCACTGCTGGAAAATACAGTAAAGCAGTTCAGTATCATCATATTTATAATACTTGCTGTGGATGCAATACGGACAGTGACAAGTATCTCTTTCCTATAGAATACATCCAGCTATATGACAGAAGCAATGCACCTGATTCATTAGTGGCCATGAATTCTAGTAGACACGGATGTTCAAGTGCTAAAACTATTCAGCTCACAAGAAGTTTAGTATTTACAGAGATGTGTTACAAATAAATTGCTCTTCTCACTGTATCTAGATAAATAAGTAGGTTGTTTAAAACTACAGAACACAGTCCATTCCCAAGTCATTAACCAGTTTCAACAGCAAGCTGATGCGAGCTCATTTCTGCAGTGCTGTCACTGTACTAGGGCTCTCTGCACCTGCATTGCAATAACTATGCTATCTAAAAATAGCCTTCTCCTTACCCATCTTTAAAATCTTATGCTCACAGTGACTCCCAGAGTTCAGGAAATGAATAGACAGTAAAACACACTAATAAAACAAAGCCGTGTACAAAGATATATATATATATATATATATATATATATATATATACTGTATATATATATATATATATATATATATATATATATATATATATATATATATATAAATATATAAATATATTAATCCTTTAATAGAATTTCCACCATGGGGAAATTCAATGTATTACAGCAGCAAAGATAAACAATACAAATATAACATATACAAAAGACGTGCCAAGGTAGAGGCATTTCATTGATAGTAGACAGACAGATAGGAAGTAGCGGGGGGGGGGGGGGGTAGGATATCCCAGACAGAAAGATATTTCAGTTCTCTGTATGGACTAATCTCCGCTTAGCGCTCCTTCTCACACTTCGGGTGAAGCAGTTGGTCACTGACAGTACTGCCCAGCGCTATCATGGTCTCATGCATGGGATGGGAGTTATTCTCCCGCATGGAGCTCACCATTGACAGTATCCTTCTCTCACCCACCACCTGCACTGGGTCCAGTGGGCTCCCCAGGACAGAACTGGTCCTTCTAATCAGCTTGTCAACTTTATTTCTATCCCTGGTTGATATACTGCTCCCCCAGCAGGCCACTCCAAAGAAGATGGCTGATGCCACTACCAAGTTGAAAAAAGTCCTAAGAAGTGCCCCCTGGACTCCAAAGGCTCTCAATACAGGTGCATCTCAATAAATTAGAATATCTTTGAAACGTTCATTCATTTCAGTAATTCAGTAATACAATTCATAATCAGCGTCTTCCATGATTGTGTGTCCTACTGAACCAGACTGAGGGATCATTTAAAGGCTTAGGAAACCTTGGCAGGTGACACACTGAATTTACAATACTGAACTTGTTTAACAATATTCTAATTTTTTTTTAGATTTTGATTTTCATTACCTGTAATCCATAATCAACATTTACAGAAATAAAACACTTGAAATAGAACACTCTGTGTGTAAAGAATCTAGAAAATATAGGAGGTCACTTTTTTAAATTTAATTACTGAAATAAATAAAGGTCTCAAAGATATTCTAATTTATTAAGATGCACCTGTATATAATATATATATATATATATATATATATATATATATATATATATTTCTTTATTTTGTGACTTGTGTCTATAATACCAATCACATATTGCCAAGTGCACATTCATTACAGTCTATGCTGCTAAAGCCTATAATGCTGAATGAAACATTTTATAGAATAAGGAATAGGATGTACACAGCCATCATTTATGAGTTATGTTCTGTTGTATTATTACAATGATTTAATATAGTTCTAAAGCTTCAACATTTCCCTAACTTAATGGTGGAGGTCAATAACAATAACTAAAATTAAGAGACTGCAACAATTTTCTGAGTACCACTCTATACTTTAGATCCCATTGTCCATGCTCAGATTAATCTGGCAGCCATAGGTGACACAGTGCTCAGAAGAAAACCAAAGTTTGTTTGTTTTAAAGGTCATGAGGGTTAATAAACCTTGTTGATCATTTTGACCAGATATATATATATATATATATATATATATATATATATATAAATGTAATATTAATTGTCAATAAACACTATTAGAGAAGGCAATATCAGCAGTGGTCTGAGGATTATAGTAATTTATCAGAAAAATAACCAATAGTATTAGTACATGGTGGAGAAGTTGAGAAAAGCCTTTCCTCCGTTTTCCTGAAACAGTGACATTCTGTCCTTGGTTTGTGTTTGATATTTTTAGCTCAGATCTACAAAAAAAATTATGGCAACGGTACTTTCTATTGGCAGCAATAGCATGTACTGGTGCAGTCCGACAATTAGCGGAAATTGCATATGGTTGGTAATCGCCAGGCTACATCTGTAGTGTTGCTTTTACTTCAAATAGAAATGACATGTGTGGCCACATACAGCCGAGCTGCACATTTAGGACCACCTTAACAAACCTGATGAAAGGGCTCTAAAACATTTTATAAATAAAGCCATCATGAAATAAGAACTATTTGAAACATGTTATATATTTTCATGTGATGGCTTTATGCATTAAAATGAATCTAAGAAGGTTTAGAAGTAAAGATTGGTGAACTGGTGGTCCTCTTTCAACCTCCTGAATGATGCCAAGCCTGTGATTTGGCCTCATCTGTCATGTGAGAGAACTGTCATGATGTCATGGCACCCAATCACAGGCCTCAAAGGTCTCCAGTGACTGCTGACGTCAATCAGGAGGCTAGGAGAGGCCGGGAGAGGATTCCAAGGTATTGCCAGATACTCAGATACTGCAATGAAGCCCAGGAGAAGTGACTAAAACTGTTTGTTCTATTTAGTCTCCTCCCCTTGGCCTCTGCTTATTATACGCTTGGATTTTAAGAGACCTCACAATATATTGCTGATTCATTGGTGGCATACCTCAGAAATTTTGGGTTTGGCCAAACCCAAAATTTATGGAAAATTCATAATGAACCCAGTTTGTTAAGAAGTGGTTCACTCATCTCTAGAAACCTTTTAATAATGCCAACCACTTTTCTACTTTGACGATCAGCTGATTGTTGCAAGCCCAGCTCCTGAAACCTCTGTCAATAGCTGTTACTAATGCACACAAGAGTGGGTGTCATGCAAGTACACTGCTGTTCCATTAAAAGTCTATGAGACTGAACAGCCATCCACTATCTCCATCAGTCTTAATGACTTTGAATGGAGCAGCAGTACACATATGCAACTGTTTCTCCATGCAAAATGGGAGTCATGGGACCTCATTTACCTGATCAGTGCGGATTCTACTAGTTGGATCACTATAAATAGATGATAATTAATAAGTTGTGATTTTTGCAAACCCCTTTAAAAACATAAAAAATAAAGGATTTGTTGATGATATTTGGTACAGATTACACATCAAAATCAAAGGTAAGTTGTAATATAATGTATGTGAATATGAATATATAGTAAACCCTCCATTCATGAATTCTTGGCCACTGCTTTTTTCATACAGTACATTTTAATGTAGTCTCCTCTCCACTGAGGTATATAGAAAATTTGGCTTTTAGGAATTACAGTAGTCATGGGTCAGCAGATGATACAGACTGTTTGTTTGCTTTTTCAGTAAGTGATTGAGACACCTATCAATTATAACATATCCTATAACATAAATGCCTAAAATTTAAGAGAGCATACTATTTCAGGTTCAGGTTCCCATGTTAAGGATTTTATGTGAACTTAGCTTAAGGAAAGCTATAACATCAAGAAGGTTCTGAAAGATTGCAGATGTAAGGGCATGTTGGAAGCTGTCATTTTTCACAGATAGAGGGGATGGCCACAGCCACTATATATGACATCAAGATTTTTTTTTCCCCCTGTGAACCTCAGAAGGGACACAGTTTTTCCTGTAGTCTGCCACCTGCATTTTGCTAGGAGAACCTTCATTCCTGTGATTTCACCACTATATTATCTGGCTCTGCAGGATGTGGGCAGACAGCAGGGATCTATGGATGTGGCTCTCACCACCCATTTGTGTGCTAGACACGCGCTACCCTGGCACTTGTCTAGTGCAGCAACAATCCACTCCCAACCTCCTTTCCCTGCAGGTGCTGGCTTGGCTCTTTCAGTGTTGTCACTTGCAATCCCCTGTGTTTATTATCCCTGCACTGTGAAATCACTGTGTTATATTGTTTTATCTTTGTGTATACTGTAATATTGTAGCGGAGCCACCACTGCTGCTAGTTCCAATAATGGTGAAAGCTCTGCTATGATTTGCCTATTCAAATTAGAAATTAAAGACAAAACACTACATCCACGCTGTGTTGCTGCTAAATTCACTTAAATCAATGTGGGGATACTGCCACTATTGTTTTTAGTAGCAGCATTCACCCCACAATGACTGGCTAAATTGAATTTGGTGCCAAAAGCACCAATGTGAATTTGGTGCTAAATTCACATTGATTTCCCGCTGTTAAGGGCATTTTAATTTGTTTATAATCCCTTTTATTTCATAATTTTGTCCAATTAGGTACATACAGTGGGGAAAAAAGTATTTAGTCAGCCACCAATTGTGCACGTTCTCCCACTTAAAAAGATGAAGCCGGCCTGTAATTGTCATCATAGGTAGACCTCAACTATGAGAGACAAAATGAAAAAACAAATACAGAAAATCACATTGTCTGATTTTTAAAGAATTTATTTGCAAATTATGGTGGAAAATAAGTATCTGATCAATAACAAAAGTTAATCTCAATACTTTGTTATATATACTTTGTTGGCAATGACAGAGGTCAAACGTTTACTGTAAGTCTTCACAGGGTTGGCACACACTGTTGCTGATATGTTGGCCCATTCCTCCATGCAGATCTCCTCTAGAGCAGTGATGTTTTGGGGCTGTCGCTGGGCAACACGGACTTTCAACTCCCTCCAAAGGTTTTCTATGGGGTTGAGATCTGGAGACTGGCTAGGCCACTCCAGGACCTTGAAATTCTTCTTACAAAGCCACTCCTTCGTTGCCTTGGCGGTGTGCTTGGGATCATTGTCATGTTGAAAGACCCAGCCACGTTTCATCTTCAATGCCCTTGCTGATGGAAGGAGGATTGCACTCAAAATCTTGTGATACATGGCCCCATTCATTCTTTCATGTACATGGATCAGTCGTCCTAGTCCCTTTGCAGAGAAACAGCCCCAAAGCATGATGTTGCCACCCCCATGCTTCACAGTAGGTATGGTGTTCTTTGGATGCAACTCAGCATTCACTCTCCTCCAAACACGACGAGTCTTTGGTTTCATCTGACCATTTGACATTCTCCCAATACTCTTCTGGAACATCCAAATGCTCTATTGCAGACTTCAGACCGGCCCGGATATATACTGGCTTAAGCAGGGGGACACGTCTGGCACGGCAGGATCTGAGTCCCTGGCGGCGTAGTGTGTAGACGGTAGCCTTTGTTACGTTAGTCCCACCTTTCTGCAGGTCATTCACTAGGTCCCCCCAGTCTGGGTCTGGGATTTTTGCTCACCATTCTTGTGATCATTTTGACCCCACGGGGTGAGATCTTGCGTGGAGCCCCTGATTGAGGGAAATTATCAGTGGTCTTGTATGTCTTCCATTTTCTAATTATTGCTCCTACAGTTGATTTCTTCACACCAAGCTGCTTGCCTATTGCAGATTCAGTCTTCCCAGCCTGGTGCACATCTACAATTTTCTTTCTGGTGTCCTTCCACAGCTCTTTGGTCTTCACCATAGTGGAGTTTGGAGTGTGACTGTTTGATATTGTGGACAGGTGTCTTTTATACTGATAGCAATGTCAAACAGGAGCCATTACTACATGTAATGAGTGGAGGACAGAGGAGCCTCTTAAAGAAGAAATTGCAGGTCTGTGAGAGCCAGAAATATTGCTTGTTTGTAGGTGACCAAATAAATTCTTAAAAAATCAGACAATGTGATTTTCTGGATTTCTTTTCTCATTTTGTCTCTCATAGTTGAGGTCTACCTGTGATGTCAATTACAGGCCTCTCTCATCTTTTTAAGTGGGAGAACTTGCACAATTGGTGGCTGACTAAATACTTTTATTCCCCACTGTATATCATTTTGCAAGAAGAACTACCATCTCTGTTAAAGTAAGCAGGAAACAGAAGATATAAGAGACATACAGTACTGTAGAAGTAGAAGCTCTTATATAAAAGAACTGAAGAGATT
The DNA here is from genome assembly GCA_947044405.1 of Leptodactylus fallax. Classification (NCBI taxonomy): domain Eukaryota; kingdom Metazoa; phylum Chordata; class Amphibia; order Anura; family Leptodactylidae; genus Leptodactylus; species Leptodactylus fallax. The sequence continues at coordinate 9,800,233 of CAMRHE010000013.1, forward strand.
TTACAATTATAGATAAAAAAAATATTTGTTAGCTTTCATGCAAGCACCACTTCACGGAACTTTCTTGGAGCACAATAGACTGCTGGCCAAGTAGTGTCAAGCTGTGAGATATGAGCTAGTAAAGCCCACAGAACAGAAATACAGTGCCCTGAAGTCATCATCTGTTTAACATTTTAGCTTCATATACAAGCATATTCTAGCCTTTGTAATAATGCACGCCCAAAGCACTTGTATGACATAAGACCAAGCTGTTACTATTGTCAGCCATCAAATAACTTGAAGCTAGTCTAAAACCCATCTTTTTATGACCTTTGTTCTTGTTGTCCTTTTACAAGCAACAACCAATCCTACTTCAGTACAAAAGGCAAAGCACTTCAGATTTCAGCAATTGGGCAGCAACCTATCATACATGTATGGCATTTTATATTGATATTTAGGAAACCTCCCTTGTAATAGGAGAAAGGGTGGTTCCTAAAAATCATTTCATTTGTTTGACAACAAGTATCAGAGCCATGCTTCTGATAAGAGAAGTAAACTATGTGCATTTTATCATTTCTCAAAACGTATGGCTTTTGAAGTTAAATACACTTGAAGGAAATAGCTGTCCATTGCATTTTCATTTCCCAGAAACACTTGCATCCTACATAAAATCCCAATCAATGTGTTCACTTTGGATCATCAAAGCTAAAAGCTCAGAGACTGAGTAGAAATTTGCATTCACAAATATTCACAGATATTCATTTACCGGTATCCTGAATGCAGCCACACTGTAAGTAATGCTTTTAGGCAGAGCATTTTCTCATTTCTTGGCTTTAGTGGCTGGAAACCATTCTGCATCCCAGTTTGCCTTTATTGAAAATGAAGGCTTTAATTGTAAAGCATGTGTTTAATTGGGCACAGTGGCATATGGCAGAAGTGGTGAATTGTTATTTATTTGAGCTATCAGTTTATGCTTAACAGATAAATAGGATATCTAGCTTTGGTGTATATCCTTTGAAATCAACTTTAAATGAGTAAAGAAATAGTTAATCCTTCCAAAACCAATTTCCACTTATATGTGAAATTTCATATAGTATATTGTCTTGTTTTACAGAGAGTAGAAGTTGTGCTTTAATTCCTTTTTATATTCTTTATGTTGGTGGACAATAGGTATAAAACTGGATACACTATCATAAAACCTAGTATCCATATGTATGAATTTTTTGTTCAATTTTAAACTTGGCTTCTTATATAGTTTGATATTTATTTTGATTTTAGACTTTGCGCAGTATAATTTTATAGCGTGTTGGTATTGGTGTGTGAACATCATTTTAATTTTATTTTGTAATATTGAAACAGTCTGATGCAAATATCAATTTTTGGGGACTAATGCTGTATGTGTAAAATTACATATAGATGGATCCAATATTATTCCGAATTCTGGTGAAATGCAAGGATACATTTAGCCACCAAGACTGACTATATAAACAAAATCAATTCACAGGTAAATTTTGCAGAGATGTTCACTTGAATTTGGATAATGTTGTGCATCCAAAATATACTACAAATAACAACACTTCATCCATACACACAAGCTGAGGTGAGCCTTCTATACATATCTTCTGAATAGGGAGGGAAAGATAAATAACTGTTAGATACCACTGGTGGCAGCTTATTTGTTCTGAAGTTGGCCATGTTGAAATTTAACAACCCGATGGTCAATTGGTTTAGCCATGTTTGGAAGATTCAGCTGACGTTAATCTAAAGTGTATGGCCATCTTACCAATGAATGACTGAAATCCACAGGCTTTGTTGAAGGTATTTCCGCCAAGTAAGTAACATCATATCTTTAGATATGTTGTTATATTCTCACGCCCATTCCCTCCCTGAGGTATAGTGTGGATTTGGGCCCCTATATAACTTTATTATGGCATTGGGTATGTAAGCACTTTTGACTCCATTTAGCCATGGGTTAGATTCTAGACTACTTATATGGTTACACAATTGTGTTCATTTTAGCATTGGTTATTGTGCTTCACTTACTTGATTCATTTATAGAAGTGTTTATGCTGATTATTAACAGTACACCTATATTAGACCCTTTCTAGGACTCTAAGGTAGTTTTCTATATGCATTATCTCAGTACAGATTTTAGGTATTCTACCCATTACATTCCAGTTTCTAAGACTATTACATAGTCAGCACCTATGGTTCTAAGTAATATATAAGGGAATGTTTCCTAGGTTAATGAAAGGTATAAATGTGTATTGCAATATGGTACACTAGTCATATTGGCTACCATATGCTAGATGCATATTTATTGTTGTTCCAAAAAAAACAGGCCAGTATCTTTTTTATTTATGAAATGTAGTATAATTTAGGGTTACTCCAAACTTATTTTAGAAGCTATAAAGCTGGATATTTCTTCACTTGTATTTTGCATATAATGGGGCAGATTTAGTAAGCTAAATGCATCAGAGTTCTGGCTTAATTTGAATCCCCACAAATTGTCCTACTGAAACGTCTCTGCCTGTTTGGGTCTCTGCGCCACCCTCCGCTTGCACGCTGCGGCGAAGGAGGCATGTTCAGTTTGATTCCTTGCGTAGGTTTCTTGTTGCTCAGTCTGAACACTGTCCTAATATCTCCTGTCTATAATTGAATTTCAGCCACACCCATCTCTTGCATCTTTGTTTCTCTCTGCTCCTCTAATAGTTAATCTCAGCCTTGCCTGTGTGATTGACAGCCTGTCTACCTATCCAGTCTGGGGCAGGTCCTGGCTTTCTATAAACAGGTTGTCATCCCTCACATGGACGCTGGTTATTGCTTCTGTGCACCTGCCTTTACGCCGTTCTGTTTTGTTACCTGTATTCCTATTTCTGATCTCTGGCTTTGTCTGTGACTATTCTTTTGGATTGTGATTTTGTACTGCATTGCTCGACTGTGACCAACCCCTTGGCTAGCCGACCTCCCTTTGTCTGTTGTTTGTCCTGTCTGCGTTCTGTATTGTCACCTATATTAGGTAGGGCCTGTCGACCAGTTGCTGCTGTCGCCAAGGACAGATAGGCAAGTTAGCGAGGGACAGTGGAGGGGGGGTCCAGCTTAGGGCTCACTGTCTTGTTGTGCCCCTCCCCTCAGGGTTCTGCAGCGGCACTGGGGAATTGCTCAACTGGCAATTCCCTTACACCTACCTACCATTTAATATTTGTTTTAGACACTTTTTCCCACCTTGCCCCACAGGGAGGTGGGGCTTTGTGGAAAACAGGCTGTTTAGGATGTGATTCAGTATGCCAGAATTGTGTGAAAATGCTGCCACAATTTACTGGTGCAGAGTAAGCCAACCTACATTAGGTAGTATACACTAAGAATGAACAGCGTAAAGATGCACCAAGTTTATCATCCAGTATCAGCCAATGTGATAAATGTGATATGTTTTTCACTGTTTAGTCTAAGTTTACACTGTCAAAATATTAGACAGGTTTAGTAAAATATGTCCCAATAAGTACAATCTGTAGATCTCAGCAACCATATTCCTCAGCTACTGATGATTTGTACAGTCATGGCCAAAAGTTTTGAGAATGATACAAATATTAATTTTTACAAAGTCTACTGCTTCAGTTTTTCTAATGGCAATTTGCATATACTCCAGAATGTTATAAAGAGTGATCAGCTTAACAGCAATTACTTGCAAAGTCAATATTTGCCTAGAAAATGAACTTTATCCCCCAAAACACATTTCAACATCATTGCAGCCCTGCCTTAAAAGGACCACCTAACATCGTTTCAGTGATTGCTCCATTAACACATGTGTGGGTGTTGATGAGGACAGGGCTGGAGATCAATCTGTCATGATTAAGTAAGAATGACACCACTGGACACTTTAAAAGGAGGCTGGTGCTTGCCATCATTGTTTCTCTTCTGTTAACCATGGTTATCTCTAAAGAAACACGTGCAGTCATCATTGCACTGCACAAAAATGGCCTAACTGGGAAGAGTATTGCAGCTAGAAAGATTGCACCTCAGTCAACAATCTATCGCATCATCAAGAACTTCAAGGAGAGAGGTTCCATTGGTGCCAAAAAGGCTCCAGGGCGCCCAAGAAAGACCAGCAAGCGGCAAGACCGTCTCTTAAAAGTGTTTCAGCTGTGGGATCGGGCTACCAGCAGTGCAGAGCTTGCTGAGGAATGGCAGCAGGCAGGTGTGAGTGCATCTGCACGCACTGTGAGGCGGAGACTCTTGGAGCAAGGCCTGGTCTCAAGGAGGGCAGCAAAGAAGCCACTTCTCTCCAGAAAAAACATCAGGGACAGACTGATATTCTGCAAAAGGTACAGGGAGTGGGCTGCTGAGGACTGGGGTAAAGTCATTTTCTCTGATAAATCCCCTTTTCGATTGTTTGGAACATCTGGAAAACAGCTTATTCGGAGAAGAAGAGGTGAGCGCTACCACCAGTCTTGTCTCATGCCAACTGTAAAGCATCCTGAAACCATTCATGTGTGGGGTTGCTTCTCAGCCAAGGGAATCGGCTCTCTCACAGTCTTGCCTAAAAACACAGCCATGAATAAAGAATGGTACCAGAATGTCCTCCAAGAGCAACTTCTCCCAACCGTCCAAGAGCAGTTTGGCGCTCAACAATGCCTTTTCCAGCATGATGGAGCACCTTGCCATAAAGCAAAGGTGATAACTAAATGGCTCAGGGAACAAAACATAGAGATTTTGGGTCCATGGCCTGGAAACTCCCCAGATCTTAATCCCATTGAGAACTTGTGGTCAATCATCAAGAGACGGGTGGACAAACAAAAACCAACAAATTCAGACAAAATTAAAGCATTGATTCTGCAAGAATGGACTGCTATCAGTCAGGATTTGGTCCAGAAGTTGATTGAGAGCATGCCAGGGAGAATTGCAGAGGTCCTGAAGAAGAAGGGTCAACACTGCAAATATTGACTTGCTGCATTAACTCATTCTAACTGTCAATATAAGCTTCTGTTACTCATAATATGAATGCAATTATATTTCTGTATGTGATAAAAACATCTGACAAACACACATAAAAACCAGAGGGCAGCAGATCATGTGAAAATATAATATTTGTGTCATTCTCAAAACTTTTGGCCATGACTGTACATTAAGTAACTAGATCCCCCTCCCTTTCTATTAGAAAAACTTGAGTACATATTTTCCTGTAATTTCTTTTATATTCATCCATTTTTATTTTATCCTGGAGATAACCTTTAATGAGGTTCAACACACAAACTAAAGAGAGGAAAAAACAGAGGATGTTGGCAGAGACACATACTGGGAATCAACATTAGGAAACATTGTTACAAATGTAAATCTCCCTAATTTTATTTTCCAGACACATATTTTGGACTGGAATATCTCTTCAATGATTAAAGTCTCTAGTTTCCAAAGGAATCTGGAAATCTCATTATTACCTACATGTATGATATGATACATCTGTACAGGGGAAATGTTTTATGCAGAAATGCAGCTAACTTGTCCAATAATGCTTGGAATCCATCCATTCTGGTATTCTTTATTTCTTAATTTCTAGCAAGAAAAACTGAATGCTTTGGAAACTGTGCACAAGTTACCTTGAATAACACTAAAGGTCATCTATTTTGTTTCAAAGGAATTCTCTCTGAGCCTGTAATGTAAAAATATAGGCCAATCAGCTATAAAATACAGCAGCGTTGCATATATTATTTTCAGTTATATATGAAGTTTGTTTTTTGTTTTCGCTGCCACGGTCATAAAATAAATGTTCTTGCAATAGTTTCCATAGAACTGTAGTCATTGCTGCTGGTAACATTTTTCTGTATTAGTCCTGATAGCAGATGTTTTCCACATTCTATTTTTAGTTGATATTGTGCTCTAACAATAAAACTGCTGGAAAGTTATACCTCAAAGAACTACAAAGATATTGTATAGAATGAATGGGATATATTACACATAGTCAGTTTAAGGTTTGGAAATAACAACCCTAAATATTAGAGATGTTTTTTTTTCTGCTGTCTCATTCATCAAAATTATTATAAGTTGTTAAAGGGGTTGTTAAGTCTGCTTATAGGTTTGATGTTCATAGGATGTGTCTGTCATTGCAGCTCAGAATTTTCTGGGAGTCCAAATATCAAGAACCATTTTGGGTGGTTCAATATTCTTATGTTCAAATGTATAAGGGTTATACAGTAGTAAAAATAAGAATAGTAATATTGGTTGGGGCCATTAATCTAATGTAATCTTTCATTTTGCAAATGAGGGATACAGATATAAACTGAATGTTGGTATGAATTATGCAGTTATTTTTTTTTCTACCTGTTTTACCTGGTAGAAAAAAAAGGAGGTGTAACATATACACTGACAAGGAAAAAGGTAACAAAGTTTTGAACTATTGACTTTCAGGCTCCATATCTCACCATCCACTACAGCTTTAAATCTGAGACTACCATCATTTTATAGACCATCATCTTGGCTATCTCATACATAAATTTGACTTGCAACTATTTAGCATATGACTAGTTATGCAGATTCTCGTCATGTATCTGCATTGTTACTGTTTTGTTCCTAAAAATCAAAATTTTATTTTTTATTATTTTGTTAGTATTCTGTAAATTCACCTTTGTCTTTCAATACTCTGAATCCTTCTGGGCATGCTCTCGATCAGATTTAAGCATGTCTTGACCGAAATCTGATCCCAGGTCTCTTCTACACGTTCCCAATGTTGGTACTTACTGGTCAATTCACTTGGGTACCAGTACAGCTTTTTCTTCAATTCTACATACAAGTGTTTGACTGGGTTGAGGTCTGGGGGCCTATCCAGCTCCTCTACTTCATTGTCATTGAACCATTTATTTGCTAATCTCGATGTATTCTTCGGGTCGTTGTTGAACACTATTTTGTCATTTTCATACCCAAAGTACTCGAGTGTACAAAGTAACTTATCTTGTAGGATACTCACATATAGCTCAGCATTGAGACCACCATCAATCCTGGTCAAGTATCCAATGCCTTTGGCTGTGAAACAACCCCATATCAGGCTTCTTCCGCCAAACTTGACAGTTCCTTCGATTTCTCGATCCGTTAGCCCCCTTTTCCCTTGTTTCTTTCAGACCCATTTGCACCCATCAGAGCCAAGTCTATAGACTTTCATCTCATCACTCCAAATCGCCCATTTCTAACCTTCTACAGTTCACTTTTCGTACTTTTTTGCAAACTCGAGCTGAAGCTTTCTATGACAATATTGAAGTCAAAGCTTCTTCGCCTTTTTTCGGGCCACCATTCCAGACTTGTGTAATGCACACTGCACGGTGCTTGCATATATGTCTGTGATCTCACTATTATGAAGGGTACAAGCCACCTCCGCTGCCATGTTTGTCACGCCAGAACTGATAGACCTTGTGATGAGCTGACTTTTTGACTCCTGGTCAAGTATCCAATACCTTTGGCTGTGAAATAACCCCATATCAGACTTTTTCCACCAAACTTGACAGTTCCTTCGATTTCTCGATCTGTTAGCCCCCTTTTCCTTTGTTTCTGCTTGGACATCCACCGTTTGGCTTTTGAATGGATGGATGGACTTTATTTTGTATTCTTCCAACTGTCATAGCACTCGCATGATGCAGTTTGGCAATTTTCTTTTTTGTTTGCACCTGGTTTTTCCACCTATACCTTTGCTGCTTTGGACTTCCCTTTTTACCTTTACTGGTTGCCTCTAATTTTTTGTTGTTTTGTCCCTCCTCTGTTGGTTCACTGTGTCTTTTATGCTTTGAACTGTCTTTGTCCAATTTGCATGATCCTTGCCATATATGATTATTATGATTACGGCATTATTTTCCTTACTTATTCCCCACCACTGCCATTTCAAAATTTTTGGGGTTCCCACAGGTCTCCTGTCTCATCATGCATGAAATGCCCACTCATCTAGTCACTATCTAAGGTGAGCTAGATATTTCCAGTAATTTCTGAGATGGGACCAGGAAGTACTATAGAGACCACTGGGTACTCAGTAAGTGTTGGAGTAGAAGAATGGGTATTATGATGTCAGTGATGCTTTTTTTATTTATTTTTTAAACCATTCTGCCTTTTTCATAAACATGTTTATCCTGATAGAAAAACCCTTTTAAACATGGTCTGTGACTGACAAAGCTACTGTATATAAAACGGAATATTATAAAGTTGAAAAAGTTCATCAACCAATTGCCTTACTTTGCTTATCCAGGGGATGCCAAACCAAATGCTGGAGCTTTCCTCCAACCCTAACTCTAGAAATGAACAAATCTATGAAAACTCATTTCACCATAGTTTTGGGTAGTTCTAGTGGTTACTGCCCTACATATGAAATGATCAATACATAACTCTGTTATTTATATTTTTACATAACAACAGATTATCCCTGAACTCATCCCTTGCTCAATTGCTGCCGTCAGTGACAATCTGAACAATGATGGGTCACTGCACATTTGACAGTAGGGTCAAATAATTAGTTAGTGGAATGTATACTGATGAAATTGCTGTCTGATATAGCAGCAATATGCTTGGAACATAATAATTGAAATTCCTGCTATTTCTGTGCATAGAAATCCAGTGGGTGGTCTTAATCACTGATTGACAATCATATTTGTATGCATGCTCATACAGGGAAGTCATCCAATCATTGAACAAGACCACTCATTAGACTCCTAACACATAACACTATATCAATCTGCTTAGTTCATCCTTAGCTCTAACACATGCTGTTTGCAGATTAAACAGTGTTTTCAAGGTGAAAGGTTCCTGTTAATAAAAATTAAGGTGGAGTCCTGCTCAATCTTGGCTCATTTATAAAGTATAGGCATTTTATGAATGTTCCTGAATTTAGCTGTATATGTCTTTGGTATTGCAAATTGCAATTAAACATTATTTGTTTAAAGCATAGCTAAACTTTCGGACAACTTTTGATTTTCTGGCAGTATTTGTGTTGTAAATAAATTTTGTAATATACTTTATGAACAAATTTTGGATCATTTCTGTGAAATCCTGCATCTCTTTATTCTTTCCCTTGATTCTGTCTCTCACTGAATGTTACTGTGAATGGAGTATGAACTTGGAGTACGGGGCTATGTAAAATGTAGAGAAAATGAGGGTAGGGTCTCATCAAACAGTTTTATCTTACATTATAAAACGTACAATCTTGAAAACACAGTCGGAATTAGTATGCTTATATGCAGCAGCAAAATATATGATATAAATAACCCAATCCCATCTGCAACCTTAGTGTCATATGAAAGAAGAGAATTTCCTCTTTCATATGACACCAAAAGTAAGTTTTATACGTACGTTTTAAAGTATATTTCATAATGTCCAAGAAATAACTGTTTGAAATGACCCTCTCCTACCCTCATTTTCTCTACATTTTGCATAGCCCTGTACTCCAACTTTGTACGCCATACACAGTAACATTCAGTGAGAGGCAGGAACAGCTCTTAATACAGAAGCAAGGGAAAGTGTGAAAAAATGCAGGATTTCACAGAAAGGAGACAAAATTTGTTAATGACACAAATACTACCAAAAAAAATCAAATGTTGTCTGAAAGTGTAGTTACACTTTAAGGACTATCTTCGAAGAGATGATGTCTTATCTTATTCTATAGCATTTGCTTTAATATATATGGTCAAATCCTTTGACCATATAATAAATCAAAACACATAACCGAGATAAGCAGATGTTAAACAGTGTCTTGCCATACCAGTTTAATTATTCCTGGGAGTATTTTGTGTCATTAATAATGCAAACAAAATGCCTATTAATATGCAAATTAAACGTCATCTCTCCTTGGCGGCTCTACAGTGTAATCATATACTGTATGGTTGACCTGAAGATCTAAATCTGTATTAAGATGAGCCATAAACTATACAAGGGGCAAAATTCCAGATAATGAAACTTTATTGAGAATTATGTTTCAAGTAAATCCCTGATGTAGGAGAAGAATCTGTAGAGTCCCTTGATGTAGAAGAAAAATGTTTCTGTCTTTTATGTAGGTGATGAAATATTACTACCTTCTAACACAGCAGAAGAAGGATTAAAGTACACCTACAAAAGACAGATTACTGTCCCTGATTCTAGTGGGAAGAATGCAAACTGGGCATTTTTTGCTTCCAGGTTATGGAACATGAATAGCAAAGTGATATCATATGATATAATTATTTATATGTTCTAAACGGTCAATAATGTAACATCTACTTAGTATATGTCATACTATCCATATGTTACCATTGTATTTCTTGTCTATTGACAATAATTGTTCTTTCTTTATCATTGAGCAAATACAGTTAATGCTTCATTCAGTTTGAAGAGCCACATGTCTATTAGTATTAGTTTATATTGGGATTCTGTACATTTAGTCTGGTTAATTTTCTTTGGTGTAAATTAGTTGAGTAATTGGGACTGTAAGACATATGCAGTGTAGAAAATAACATACTTTTATTTAAAAAAGTTATAGTGTATTTATAGCTATGCTCTATTTTATCACCATTGTTTAGATTTAGGCAGAAATATATTACACTTCTAAAAAAATATCTAGCACTAAAATGTGTAGTGAAGAAATTCTGACAAATTATTTTAATTAATATAGAAATTATTTTTTACATGATTTAAATAGTACACTGTAGATCTGTTTAGTATAGAATTTTACCATTTTTGAATGTTTGTAAACCCTTTTAGAATTTTCAACATTTCTGCATAACTTTTACAAATGAGTCAAATATATAAGACTTGGTAATTTCTTTATAGATCAAAATGATCCAATATCACATATCTGTGAGTGGCAAAAGTATGTGAACCTTTGCTTTCAGTATCTGGAGTGACCCCCTTTGTGCAGCAAAAACTCCATCTAAACATTTCCAGTAATTGTTGATTAGTTCTGCACTTTGGAGGAATTTTAGCCCATTGCTCCATACAAAACAGCTTCAACTTTGTCATGTTGGTGGGTATCCTTCCATGAACTGCTTGATTAAGGTCATGAGTCAGGACTTTGACTTACCTATTCCAAAACATTAACTTTATTCTTCTTTAACCATTCCTTGGTGTGATGTTGTTATAAGTATAATGTGTATCCTTTGCTGCTTACTCATTTTGCTTTGTCTGCCCAGCAACAGTGAGGTATTAAGGAGCTGAGCTAGAGATGGGGGATGCTAGACAGGGTGCCTTGGATAAAGCATGCAATAAAAAGTTCTCATTCAGAAAAGTCACATAGTGGACTTATTACAGGTGACCTGCATCCTCTCTACAACACTACACCTGGTATAACAACTTGTGCTCTTAGAGTTGTTGTCTTGGTGAATGACCCACATTCTCTTGAGATTCAGCTCATGGACAGATGTCCTAACACTTTCCTTTAGAATTTGCCAGTATAATTCAAAATTCATCGTCCCACCAAAGAGGGTAAACAGTCCTGGCCCAGATGCAACACAACAGGTCCAACTATTATCCTACCACCACTGTGTTTCACAAATGAGATTTTTATGCTGGAATGCAGTTTTTTTCCTTACTCCAAACATAATTCTTCTCATTTAAACCAGAAAGCTCTATATTGTTCAGGTGATCTTTAACAAACTGCAAAACAGCAGCAATGTTCTTTTGGGAGAGCAACAGATTTCTCCTTGCAATCCTGCCATGCACACCACTGTTGTTCAGTATCCTCCTGATTGTGAACTTAAGAACATTAACATCAGCCAATGTGAGACATCTATGATAGCAGGCACTTAACCCCTTAGGCCATGGTCAAATGCAACCATATCATCTAAGGGTTCACTTTTACTTTCATTCCAGTGCTCCATCATGGCTTCTACATGGCAAAATAGTGTGAGCAATTCGGTTGCTATTGCAGCCAGAAGACATATTTAGGATCCCAGGCCTGTCATAGGAATATTAGTATTGGGTTCTGCCTCTGACAGAGATCAATAGTATTACAGCAATTTTACCATAGAATGTGATGCAGATCCTAATCATATAGAGCATCTTTGTGACAAACTAGAACTGGGTGTTTATACTGTAGCATGTACAAATTAGAATCCTTAACCATTTAAAGGTGGACACATCCATACCAAGGAACTTTGTTTTGGTTATAGCATGAGGACCATGTCATAAATTGTATAGAATTGTAATGTATTCTAGTTAAGATGGTACCCTGCTGGTTAATAGTTTATTAATGTCCTTTTCTAACAGAAGCTATGTGGGAGGTTATTTCAGGCTATTTTAGGCTAATGTTTACAAGAATTGAATCACTATGATTGTGATAGTTGTGATAATGATGGCCAGTTTAAGTGTATGGAAAAGTTACTTGGGGTCATACTAGCTATAAAATTACTAATACAGTGGTACTCTTAAGAGCCCTGTTTTTTTTAAAGTAAAATAAAAGTAAAAACCACACCCATACCACAAGTTCTAGCCCTGCCCTCAGCAACTCAACACCACATAAAAATTATCATAATGAGAGGGAAAACAATTTAAAAAAATTTTTTAGAAGCACTTGGAGCTATTAAAAAAATGTGAAAAATGTAAAAAAAAGACACATTTTCCCTACCTTTTTTGGTTGCATTCTCATAGATATATATATACATACAGTGGGGGAAAAAAGTATTTAGTCAGCCACCAATTGTGCAAGTTCTCCCACTTAAAAAGATGAAAGAGGCCTGTAATTGACATCATAGGTAGACCTCAACTATGAGAGACAAAATGAGAAAACATATCTAGAAAATCACATTGTCTGATTTTTAAAGAATTTATTTGCAAATTATGGTGGAAAATAAGTATTTGGTCAATAACAAAAGTTCATCTCAATACTTTGTTATATATCCTTTGTTGGCAATGACAGAGGTCAAACGTTTTCTGTAAGTCTTCACAAGGTTGGCACACACTGTTGCTGGGATGTTGGCCCATTCCTTCATGCAGATCTCCTCTAGAGCAGTGATGTTTTGGGGCTGTCGCTGGGCAACACGGACTTTCAACTCCCTCCCAAGGTTTTCTATGGGGTTGAGATCTGGAGACTGGCTAGGCCACTCCAGGACCTTGAAATGTTTCTTATGAAGCCACTCCTTCATTGCCCTCGTGGTGTGCTTGGGATCATTGTCATGCTGAAAGACCCAGCCACGTTTCATCTTCAATGCCCTTGCTGATGGAAGGAGGTTTGCACTCAAAATCTCACGATACATGGCCCCATTCATTCTTTCATGTATACGGATCAGTCATCCTGGTCCCTTTGCAGAGAAACAGCTCCAAAGCATCATGTTGCCACCCCCATGCTTCACAGTAGGTATGGTGTTCTTTGGATGCAACTCAGAGTTCACTCTCCTCCAAACACAACGAGTTGTGTTTCTACCAAACAGTTCTACTTTGGTTTCATCTGACCATATGATATTCTCCCAATACTCTTCTGGAACATCCAAATGCTCTCTAGCAAACTTCAGATGGGCCCGGATATGTACTGGCTTAAGCAGGGGGACACGTCTGACACTGCAGGATCTGAGTCCCTGGCGGCGAAGTGTGTTACTGACAGTAGCCTTTGTTACGTTAGTCCCAGCTTTCTGCAGGTCACTCACTAGGTCCCCCCGTGTGGTTGCGGGATTTTTGCTCACCATTCTTGTGATCATTTTGACCCCACAGGGTGAGATCTTGCGTGGAGTCCCTGATCGAGGGAGATTGTCAGTGGACTTGTATGTCTTCCATTTTCTAATTATTGCTCCCATAGTTGATTTCTTCACACCAAGCTGCTTGCCTATTGCAGATTCAGTCTTCCCAGCCTGGTGCAGGTCTACAATTTTGTTTCTGGTGTCCTTCCACAGCTCTTTGGTCTTCACCACAACTACATTACTACAGGTAATGAGTGGAGGACAGAGGAGCCTCTTAAAGAAGAAGTTGCAGGTCTGTGAGAGCCAGAAATCTTGCTTGTTTGTTGGTGACCAAATACTTATTTTCCACCATAATTTGAAAATAAATTCTTAAAAAATCAGACAATGTGATTTTCTAAATATGTTTTCTCATTTTGACATCATAATTGAGGTCTACCTATGATGTCAATTATAGGCCTCTCTCATCTTTTTAAGTAGGAGAACTTGGACAATTGGTGGCTGACTAAATACTTTTTTCCCCCCACTGTATATATACAGTATATATATATATTTAAAAAAAGAATGTGTCACTGAAAAAAAGACACAAAAGGTATTTAAATAACCTGAGTGAAAAAAAAAGTTTTAGCTCTCAAAACTGCATGACTAAAAACCCCCAAAATGTGTCTGTTCCTGAACCAGGGAAAATAGACCGGTACTGAAGTGATAAAAATGTTAAAACATAACAAAAATAATGTAAATTTGGTATCACTGTAATTAAGCCAACACACAGAATATACGTAACTTTTTGTCTGTACAGTGAACACTATAAAAACCCATAAGAAAATAACAGATTTTTTTTCTTCAGCTTCATTGTACAAATATTAAATTGTACCATTATGAAGTACAATTTTTCTCACAAAAAATAAGCACTTACACAGCTCTGTGAAAGGAAAAATAAAAATGTTAAGCTTATGGAAGCTAGAGATTAAAAAACAAATAATGCCAGCTGGGGCAGGGGTTAATCTATTATTTGCAAACACTAGTTTCTTTCCTATTTCGTAAACTCAAAAATGTAAAAGTTTGTTTATATGAGTGCTGATGGTTCTCCTGGATTTGCTGCCATATTCCAACATCCTAGATGGTCCCATTGTTTGCAATAATAGACATTTAACACTGATGTTTATATAAGAACACACTTGACAATGTTAAGCAATGTAGAGTGTAAATAGAACTGCACTGTATGCTTGGACAAATTCTACAAATATTGCATGGATCAATCAGTTTTGGAACACTAATTGAAGTATGCTATGGAAGGATAAAGAACTTATGAGAAGGCTGAAAATTAAGTGCTCATTTGTCACTATATACAATTAGAAGAGAAAATTACTTATGAAGAATGGATTTGTTTTAGTAAGAATATAAACTTGGGTTGTAACTGTTAGGATTGAGATGCAAGGCAAAACAAAAGCAAAAGCAGGAACTGGCTGATAACAGCAAGCATTAGAGCCACCTATTTAAAATCAGTACAGCGCTGCAAGCCAGAGACAAACCCTCGGATGCCTTCACCAGCGCTGACCAGGAGGTCAGTTGGACTTTGCTGTATCTGTGATTCTGAATTGTCACCAAACAGTAACTGTACCGGTAATAAATGCTCTACAAGCTGAAACCAACCAGAACCCACAATAGACTTACAGAGCAGATCAGAAACAGGAGAAAAGTCATACAGGCAAAGGGTCAAAACCAGGAGAAGATGTCGGAGGCAGAATCAGGAGACAAAAGTGAAATCCAGTAGAAAGTCATGGCAGAATCAGCAGGCAAACAAATATCCAAAGAACAAGCCAAGGGGTCAGAATGATACAATCCAAAACACACACTATAATGTAACCAAACTAGAGAAACTAAATTAGTCGGCAACCTGTGTCAGGAGGGAATGGTCTTACATATGCTTCCTCAGCTGCTTATTGGACCAACCCAGGAAATTTCTGAAACTTCAGAAGATTCCCATGTTTACATGGTAACCTTAAAGGTAAAGCAGCTGAATTGAGAATTTAGCAGTTTTGTTATTTTTATTTCAATAAAGGCTTCTTAGATAAAAAAAAATGTTTTGGATGAACCTCCATGAGACACTTGGCATTTCAGTCCTGGAGAATATGGAACATTTTGTACCTTTGTCTTGGATAAGATATTAATGTCTTTTGTATACCCAAGAACATGTTTTGCTGCTAGTAAAGTGTATTAGTACCTTTGGTTTTTCTGATTTTAGGACACCGTAATACACAATATTATGCCTTGGAAAATCATGCCTGAACCTTTTACATTTGATTTGTCGTGCAGTTTTTTTTAATCCTCCCACTTCTCCAGCAGTCATGTAAATTTCATTCATTGTAAAATATTGAGCGAGTAAGTAATTACGGAATAATGTTAAAATATCTCAGGAGGGCTTGTAAATGGTAATTTGTCCAAAGTTGATCAGAAAACATCCATAATTCATGTGAATCATATCACTTAACACAATGTGGAGAACTGAGGCTAATGGCTGAATGAGGGATTGTGATTTCTTAAGGATTATTGGAATGATGCATATTAATACTATACCACTAACGTTTGAATACAAAGATACCAGGAAGATAGAACAAGAGGAAATGAAAGCAGAAACTTAGCAAATTGTTGGTAATAAGTACAATTTCTAAAGCAAATATCCGGGGATTTGCTAACTATTTGCTAAGGATGTCAGTGTATCCTGCTGAAGGCAATAATGTTTTAAGATAAAATGCAGCATAATTCCTTTTACCCCAATTTACAAAGTAGAACAGCTAAAATGATATTTAAAATAACCAAGTCTTGTAAATGCAGCTCATGTAATTTAAAGAACATCTGCCATGAACATGCAATTTGTGTATTTGAAGTGCTAAGGTAGGGGGGGGGGGGTGCACAATTTGTAATTTCTAATAACATTTACTGTCATACTTGAGGATCTCATGTGCTTATCCACATAAAAATGGCATCTTATCATGGTTTGATTTGTCCAACAAAGTACAAGAGTTCATATGAGCTCATTTTTTGGTCAATTACTTGGGTCTTGGCTTCTCTTTTTCTTATTTTTCTATTTGATTCACATTCTATTAGAGCTCAGTCATAACATAATTTGTATATGTGGTAAAAGCAACTAAAATGTTCATGTGGATATGAACATGAGCTGTTTGGATAAAGGATGGGACCAAGTAATAGCAATTTGATACAGCTCTACATCATTAATCTTTAGGACCATCTCCTCTTTTTATTAAACATTCTGTTTACAATGAGAAAAATCAATAATCAATAAACATAAAAGAGTAACAGTCTAGGGGTCTGCCCAAGCATCTGAAAGTGAAGAGGAATTTAAGGCAGTCGTCTGCCTCAAATTCTTCTCCACTTTCTGGCTCTGTGCAAGCCATGGCCTCAAAGCTGAAACAGAGCTTCGACTTTCCAACACGGGTGTGAAAGATCCTCAGTGCGCCAACACCGCTTTGGCCCACACCTGAGACTTCTTTCATAAAAAACCACACTCACCGCCAGTGAGTGCTGGGTTCACAAGATAAATATAAGACAAGATTTCTAAATTTTATATATTTATTAACCCCTAAATGGGTCGGTTTTAACATCTAACACATGCAGTTCAGAACAGATATGCAGATATATGCAAGCATTAACAGTTACTAGTTACAAGATACAGTGCAATAAAATAAAAGGGAATAAAGGTGAAATGATTACTTTACCACACATATCCTGGATGTGGCTCTATAGTCCAACACTCAGACATCGCATGTGGAGATCACCAGTGGAGGCAGTGGCATTAACTCCAGCCTCTCAGCAACTCATCACAGCAGCCTCTCCTCATAGTAGCATCTTCATAGTAATCTCCCAGTGGTAGTCTCAGCACAATCTCCTCCCACTGACCTCTTACCTCATCTTTTATACCCTTGATTACACCACCCAGAATGAGGTCACCGGCGACGGCAAGTCTGATTGATTAATGCACTCAAGTCCAGATTCTTTGTACGGAGATAGGATTAAGTGGAATGATACAATGTTATCAACCATGTCTGATCTAACAGCCCAGGCTGAACAATGCATGTTTATTTGATCACTCAGGGCTGTGTAGGAATACAATGGAGCCATTCTGGGATGGATACAAAGCCCTATTGTTACAGTGTTGCCACTATTGACAATATACAACTAGGATTAGGGCTGCGCACATTATGAGTAAATGGAACTAGGAGGGAGATACGATACCCAGAGATCAAAATACAGCTTTGAGTTATAGCCATATTTAAGTGGAATCATCACAACGGGTTTACCAGATGATTGGGGCTTGTGTCGCGGGTCCTGTGGCTGAATCAGCTGCAGAATTTGCCTAAAGGATGAGCAGAATGCTTATTTTTTCAGGGTCCTGCATTGATTTCCCATTGGAAACAAATTCCACTGTGTGAAATTATTCTGACCCATCCACACCTACTTCATAGAGGGGCAGAGACAAAGGAGGAGAAAATAAACAAGGAAATAAAATGGGTTTCCCCCTTCTTGTCCAATCCTCTTAGAATACAGTACATAAAATAGTAGTTTGTATATAGGTAATTAGTCATGTGATCTTACATTTATTAAGCAATGGTGAATATATTATTGCAGTACCATCATTAACAAGCTTCATTATAAGCCTCACACCATAGAATCATTCAGAAATAGATAGCTTAGAACTTGAAAAGTTGGAACAATAGAACAAAGCAAGAGACATGATAGTTGACTACATTTTTTTAGAAACTAGTATAAGTAAATTCAGTGACGGTGACATAATTCTATTAACATATAATCTTTTACTCTGGGTATACTTCTGTTCAGCAAAATACAGAGTTACAAAACTTATTACAGATTAAGCATGTTCCTTTTGGTTTATCTCTAAAAGTAATTATGGCTTAAAAAAAAAAAAAAAAAAGATTTTTATACAGAAAATTGTTGCAATCTGAATAGGTACATTTATCACTGCAATTTGAATTGGTAGTAAATGGGATTGTTTTAACTATAAGGCGAACAGACCTATGGTAGTGGGGGCCCCTCAGTTGGCACATACTGAGCAGGCCAGTGATATCCCTCTATTTCAGTTGGCAGGTCAAGATTTCAATGCTATCTGCATTCTTAGGAAGTTGAATACAATGGTGAAGCATGGAGATGTTAGATCCATGCTCCATCATTCAAGCTGTAGCTAATGCTGTTTGTAGCAAGAATTTGCAATGAGTCAGAGCCAGAGATGGCAGCACAGCCAAAGCCTGCAGGCAGTTCCATGGGAATGTGGTTAGGTGAGTATTACTTTTTTAATTGGTATGTAATATTCTGATTAAATGGTCACTGAGGGGACAGGGGGCATTATGTGGGCACTGCTTAAGGGGACATTAAATTATTAAATTATGTAGGGGGCCAACATATGTATCCTTTGAACAGGGCCCAGCAATATGTTAAAATGGTCCTGGTAGTAAATACTAGCACACTTGCGTGCAATAACTTTGTTTAGTACTCCATAATATACAATTCCCCTAACATAGAAACAATATGTAATACATCCCATCCAGGCATCTTACATAAAACCTTCAACTATAATATATTGTTTATCATATTTGGCAAGTGTATCTTGAAAATCCTGCAACTTTAATGAATAATTTTTTCTGTCCAAGCTTAATTTAGGCTGGTTTGCAGAGAACATATTTCATCATATGAAACAGCCATGACATAGAATTTCACCTGGTCCCCTTAAGTCATGACACACAGGTGGTGCAGGGAATGAAAACTCCCAGTTCAGCTAGTCAAACAGATGTTCACTGAAAGACTCTGATTTCCTTTGCTTCCCAGTAGGTGAAAATACAAGAATTCACAGCTTCCATTTTGCTTATTCATTTGCTAAAAATTCAGAATGATCTTGTCGATTTTGCTGAAGGAGTTGTTTGATTTCTATTAAACTGAGGTAATAGAAAACGATAGTAAAATAATGCATAGTGTACATTAGGTCACAAGAAAAATTAAGGGGTTTCCCATATCAAGTTGTCAGATTCCAGTTCTTATTTTTCCGAAATAGAAAACAGTTTGATTGTTTCCATTATACTAGTTTTAATAAAGCCTCCCATTGTGTTCCAGACCTGCTTAGTGAATGTTAACAATGGGACAGATTTACTAATTCTGTCTACGATTTAGACAGATTAAAGATTTAGACAGATTTAGAGTTGCAAGTCTAAAAATGTGCCAAATTTGTCATAATGACTGATGCTGGATAATACATCTATTGCATCTTTAGAACGTCTAGTCTAAATTTACACCAACTATTAGTTGGCTTACTTTGTTCCAGAAATTTGCGCCACAGTTCTTGCACACATTGGGTAAGATTTGTCAGCAAAATGCTCCTGAATTCTGGTGTAATTTGGTGTACATTTATCATGTGTTTTATTCACTTTTTAGACACTTTTCTGATTTAAAGATAAAGGGGTGTGGCTACATATTGCTACATTTGTATTAGATGTATATCGACTGAGAGCACCACCGTTAGGATATGTTCACAGGAATTCCTCTTCATTTTCTGCCGCTGGCATTTTCGCCTTGGTCTAGCTACAACGGGATGCTCATGCAGTGCATCGGCATTCCATCGCGGAATCCCACTGCTGATTAGGCCTGGATGAATAGGCCTAATCAGCAGGGAGTCTCGAGTCGCGGCAAGATCGAGTAGGGCGCTTCTTCTTTCCGCGTCCTGCTGTGATTTCTGCCTCCCATTGAAAACAATGGGAGGCGGATTACGGGAGGAATCTTCCTTGGATTCGGGGGCGAAATCCGCCCCCAATTCCGCGGCAAATTCCTCCGTGTGAACAAAGTCTTAAGCTGACAGCTCTCTTATAACCATGGTCAGACTTAGTCCATAGCTTTATTATATTTTTGCTTCTTGCTATAAATGGAAGTAGAATTTAGCAATGTTTAGTAAGGTGGAGGAATAAGTGTGCATCAGTTATGAGTCATGATATCATATCTTCGATAGCAAGGTATGAGATATCAATAGCAATTTAGAAAGTATTTTATATTACCTTTATACTAATAAATGACCTCTGCCACCTGTCTAAGCATCCACTAGCCACACAATACCAGACTTTTGATCAGCAAGATAAGTGACAGCACTGAAGAAAGGGGGATGGGCTTGGTCACAACAGACAGTGACTTTTATTTCTTATACTCCATACACATTAGATAGTTGTTTGCTGAGTACTCATTTGATTGACAGCCACAGTATCTTGCCGAGCTGAATGTGCATATGTTTTTAATAAGGAGTCATTCTGATAATGGCTTATATAAATCCAAATACAAGAGTCTTATCTCCACTGACAACTACCACTTTGGGAAAGGTGAGGCACCATAAACATTTTATGGTCTTCTGATCCAGGCTAAATCAGTGGGTTCAACAAACATGCTTTAATGTGTATGACCAGCTTAAGTAACAGTCCGAAGACAGCTAATTATTTTCCAAATGTGGGAACATTGTGGGGATTTATTAAGTATGCCAGAATTATGCTTTTTAAATTTGAAATTTTGATGTAGATTTTGTACCAAAAATGGTGATTTTTGTAGATTTGCTCTCTGCATGTCACTTCATCAATAAGTAGATGTGTTATGGGTGGGGTTAACCCTGCTGTTCTGTTCGGTCAAAAATGACCGAATTTGAAATTTGATATTTTTTAAAATATTCATTATGCGGTTCTGAAACTTGTGGTTCATTGACTTTTCCTCATTTGAGGGGTTCTTACTAATAGCAGTTTTTATTTATTTATTTTTTGTTTACTTTTTGCTCCACGTCTTTTTTTACACTTGTACTGTTTGGTCAAAAATGACCGATAGCCTTTTATACTAATCTCCAGCCATTTTTTAAAAAAAAATAAAGGAGTTATAATCTCATTTTGGTCTATATAGTTCATCTACTACTATTTATCAATTTATCTAGGTCCTTTACATTACAATGCCACAAAAGGGGCAGTTGATACTCTAGATCAACTCATAGACACTTACACCTGTAAACGCAAAACTAATCGGTGGCCAATGGTTGTTTTTTACAACATTCTTGATGTGTCGGCGTACAATGCATTTGTGTTATGGCGTGAAATAGACCCAAATTGGAACAAAAATAAACTATATAAAAGAAGAATTTTTTTAGAGGAGTTGGGAAAATCACTGGTTAGGCCATATATTTCAATATATCACCCAGAGATGATGGAGCTGCAGCCATTGTCCACAGGATCCAACAGCATGCTGAAGAAAGTGAACCAAGGGCTTCCGCTAGCACGGCGACGATACCCACGGCCTCCACCAGCAGTGGAACCAGCCTAAAACGGAAACGATGCACCTTCTGTCCAACATCAAGTAATCACAAATCAAATGTGATATGTTGCAAATGTGCAAAGTACTTATGCAAAAGACTTGTAAATTATAATTGTGACGAATGCAAATAGTAATTTTAGCACCTTGAACCTTATTTCACATTTGAAATAGAAAAAACTAACTTTTTATTTTTATTTTTTTATTTTTTTTAAAAAAATATATTTACATACAGTTTGATGTTATTAGTTATAGTTTACAGTTTTATAAAGATTTTTTTTTTTTGTGCAAATGTGCAATATGCATGAATAATGCAATAAGGTCATGTAACATTTTTTGACACAAAAAAAATAAAAATTAAGTTTTTGATTTCATTTTTCATTTGTTTATGAACAACCATGTTCACATACAGTATAATAATGCAAAAGAAATTCAAATAAAACACTTAAATTAGTTAAAAATCCAGACTTTAATAGGCCCGGTCAAAAATGACCGGAACATTATATGTGTATAGTAAAACCGAACAGAACAGCAGGGTTAAGTGAGGCATGGCCTTTTGGGGCCCAACAGATTTATTATGATTTACGAGAGAAACTGCACAGAAAGGGCAGAAAGATGTGAATAGTTTATTAAGAGACATATGAAAATTAGGTGAATGTCCACTTGGACGAACAGGATCAAGATTGGTGTAGGAAATTAATGTCCCCCATTATTTTCATTACAAACTTAAAATTACAAAAAATTTCCAAATATCGGAAATAAAAACTGAAAGCCTTCAGGAGTTAATAAATTTTAATAGC
Source organism: Leptodactylus fallax (assembly GCA_947044405.1). Classification (NCBI taxonomy): domain Eukaryota; kingdom Metazoa; phylum Chordata; class Amphibia; order Anura; family Leptodactylidae; genus Leptodactylus; species Leptodactylus fallax. The sequence continues at coordinate 9,822,962 of CAMRHE010000013.1, forward strand.
TAGCTAAATAAGATGACAGTAACAAACTTTCAGACTAGTTAGATCTAACACAATATCTAAAGAGCCATATATTTATACATAAAAGGTCATAAAAATTGTATTATAAATGAGACGTGTGATATTAAGTAGAATTATCAATAATAGTAGAAGAGTAAATAGAACCTATTGAAGCAGTTCATACATAAGAAGTGTGAAAGTTTTATTGACCTCTGATTGAGATCTGGTCTATGGTTTTGATGCCTCTACCAGATGTGAGGACACATTCCTTAAAGGGATTCTATCATTGGGGAAACATGTTTTTAACTGAAGCTATGTCATAATAGCCTTTATAAAGGCTATTAGTCTCCTACCTTTGTCGTTTCACTCCTAGCTGCCATTTAGAAGAAATCTTGATTTTTATTTTTATGCAAATGCATCATCAGAATGCACAGAGGGCGTTCCCCCAGTGCTGAAACTGCACAGGGGGCGTCCTCTGTGCTGCCCTCAGACGCATTTTTGAACTTACCGCGCCACCTCTTTAGCAGACGCCTCTTCTTGATGTCATCCTTCCTCCGGGAGACATGCGCCGACTGTGCATGTCCATTTGGCCATTTTCCTGTGGCCTATTACACGAGCGTACTTCATGTGCTGTATGTAATAGACCACAGGAAAAGACTGGAAGTTACCTTTTAAGACCATTAGCTTCATGTCTGACATGTTATAGTCAGAGCTACGGAAAAGTTTTGGCATAGGTAGATCTATCCTCTTTTCTTTAACTCTGTGACAATAAGAGTTCATTCTTGTTATAAGCTTCAGCACTGTTTCATCGAGTTGCTTTGAAAGCTTGCTGTTGTCATTAACTTATTTTAGATGCCCATTAATTGATATCAACAACTGAGGACTTTCAGTTTTTTTTCTCTTATAACTATTGGCTAATATGGGACAAAGATTTTTTTCATCAAAGCATCAGAGCAATCTGTTAGCACATTATATAATGTGGGCTGACATAGCTGATAAGATGTCCCCAAGCCCTCTTGGTTTCCATTAGAAAACAAAGGACAATTTGCTTTCCTATTTACTGTTTATTAACATGTAAATAAATATAGCCATTGATCACCTAAACTGCCGATACTAATTATGTATGATTAACGTCTCTAATAATGTACAAGATAATTATTTAGGATCATGTAAGACTCTCAATCTCTCTGGCACACTGGTTTTATTAGATATATAAAGATGGCATAGGGACATAAAATGACCATAACTCTCTCTGATTTATCTGAGAAAGGAGAGTCATTGACAAACACAGAGGCTAAACATTCTGTCTTTTTATCAGACATACCTTAGCCTGCCTTTTCTAAAGCTTCTACCTGCAAGTTCTCTTCCAATTTTATTAGGGTGAAAAATGGAAATTTAAGCTTTAAGTTTATATTTAGGGCATTTTGTGATGCAGGATGCTTAATTTGCTTAATTTTGTTCATTTTCTTTTTCTATTTACTTCAATTTTATTTTTTTATTTTTTTTGTTAAAGGTTTAAAAACTTTTTACAGTTTTTTTTTTAGCTTCCCTAAGGGTCTTGAACCTGTGAGCATTAGATCTTTAGACTGCAATATTATTGCCAAGATAGGCACCAAGTCTGTATGAGCCTTTGGGTAAAAGAACCTCAGTGAACCCCTTTGTGACAGAATTCCTAGTGTGTTCCTCTAAACGTCGCTGCAGAAAAAAAGGCCTGAATTTGGATAACTTTTCCTCTAGCAGACCTGCTGGAATGGCTGTAGGTCTTCTGTAACTTTCAACCTTTGCATTCCAAAGGTTGAAAACCGTTGGTGGGACCTGTAGCAATAATTGACATACCCCACAGTATAATGGCCCCCTCATGCCTGCCATTCCCCATACAGTATAAATACAGTCTAAAGGGGCTTTTATGCTTCCATACAATATAATGGCCTCCTTTTTGCCCATACTGCATAATGTCCGCCTTATGCCTTCATACTGTGTTAGGGCCCTTTATGCTTCCATACAGTATAATGGCCCCTTTTTGTCCCCTACAGTATAATAGCGCCATTTCCCCCCTACCATATAATGGCCCCTTTAGGCCTCCATACAGTATAATGGCACCCTTATGTCCCCATAAAGTATAAGGGTCCCTTTATTCTCCCATACAGTACAATGGCTCCTTATGCCTGCCCCTCAAATTCTGCATTATAATGCTTTTCAGGGCCCTGGAGAGCAAGTGGTGATTTGGTTCATAATTACTCACCATTCTTAGCTTCCTAGACACATAACCACTTCATTCAGTTCTGGCACACTTAAACATTTCTGTAATGGAGCAGGTAAGAGGCAGAGAATCTGGGGAGATAAGCGTGGTCAGTAATGATAAAATCTGTCATAAACTTCTGTTACCTGTGCAATGAGTGCTTCCTTCTGTTTTGACAGAAACACTCATTGTAGAAACTGAGCGTGTGCCAACTGACACACTGACAAGCAAAAGGGTAACAATGTTTTGAACTTTTGACTTTCAGGCTCCATATCTCACCATCCACTACCATCATTTTATAGACAATCATATAGGCTATCTCATGGATAAATTTGACTTGTAACTATTTAGCATATGATTACTTATGCAGATTCTTGTCATGTAACTGCATTGTTACTGTTTTGCTCCTAAAAGTATAAATTCAAATTTTTATTATTTTGTAAATCCATCTTTGGCTTTCAACAGTGGCTGAATCCTTCTGGTTATGCCCTCATAGTACTCAAGTATACAAAGTAACTCATCTTGTAGGCTTCTCACGTGCAGCTCAGCATTGAGACCACCATCGATCCTGGTCAAGTATCCAATGCCTTTGGTTGTGAAACAACCCCATATCTTCAAACTTCCTCCATCAAACTTGACAGTTCCTTAATTTTCTCGATCCGTTAGCCCCCTTTTCCTTGTTTCTTCCAGACCCATTTGCACCCATCAGAGTCCAGTCTATTGACTTTCATCTCATTACTTCAAATCACCCTTTTCCAATCTTCTACTGTTCACTTTTCAAACCTTTTTTGCAAACTCAAGCTGACGCTTCTTATGACAATATTGAAATTGAGGCTTCTGCACCTACTTGCATGGACGTGTGGGATTTCACTATTATGAAGCATACGAGTCACCTCCACTGCCACGTTTGTTGCACCAGAACTGAACTCTGATGTTTTGCCTGGACATCCACAACTTGGCTTTTGAACGGATGGATGGACTTCATTTTGTATTCTTCCAACTGTCATGGCACTCACGAGGGCTTTTTGGCAATTTTTCTTGACTGCTATGATACTGTTTCTCTTTTCTTTGGAAAGCTTCTTCCCAAGAAGATGATCCTCGAATTTGAACCAGTGACCTTTTGCTTGGGAAATAACCTAATAACACACTGAGCTATTGGAGAATGTGAAAGCAGGTTGAAATTTGTAGTATAGAAGAAGAAAACGATTTTTTCGCCACCAGGCACAAAACAGTAACAATGCAGTTGCATGACAAGAATTTGCATAACTAATCATATACTAAATAGTTACAAATCAAATTTTTGTATGAAATAACCAAGATGTATCCAAAATAGCTGTAGTGGATGGTGAGATATGGAGCCTGAAGGTCAAAAGTTCAAAACATTGTTACCCTTTTCCTCGTCAGTGTAGAAAGTTAGTGGATGCCATAGTTAAAGTCCCAACATTTGCTGTACTATTATGAATGATGTCAGTACAGGGTTAAAGGCCTGTTGTATGCTAACATGGCATGTTATTCAGTTGTGACCAAACTTCATTAATCTCTAATTTAGTTAAGGGTTACAATTTGTCTTGAAACAAATTCAATAAATATCATAAGTTGTTAAAAAATGCCCTGAAAGGCTGGAATTCCCAATCCCCCACTTAGGGATCACACATACACACAGACAGGATAGGTAGCATATTATTTTATGGTAATTTTCCAAAAGCAATGCTTTGATGCACATTTCTGTACATGTCCAGCCATGAGGACGACGATAGGGTGGAGATATTTATATTGTACTTTACTCTTTACAAGCCAATTTACAAGAAAATACATCATGCCTCATGGTAAGGTTCATTCTACATTTGGTCTTTATGTTCAGTCTTGTGGGTCTAATGTATTTCCAAGACATCAAGTCAACAGCCATTGGCTACTGCCATATAGTTTACTCTTCTTTGTCTACAAAATTGAAAAAAAAATGTACACTTATGCATGTGGGCCAAATATATGCCTAAAGGACACACTATTGGAAAACATTTAGCCAACAGCATTCTATGAGAATGTTAAAAGTATAAACTGGAAATACTTTTCAAAGTATATTCTGGGTGTATAACAATAATGCAATATAAATAGAGTTCAAATTCCTATAATACTTTTTTTTTTTTTTTATAATATTTGGGAGCTATTTATTTACATTTTAATAAGTTTAATTACAAAATAAGTCTAAAATATTATTTGAAATATTATGCATCAGTTAAGGTAGTACAACACTATATGGTTAAATGCGTTATTATGAGTTAGGTTTTTGTTTTTACTTAAATTTATTTTTCCAATAGATTGCATTTTGTTGAAATGTTGGCAATTCCTAATTCATCACCTTCCTAACATTAAAGACATGCTGTACTGTGAAGTTTTAATTGCATTATAGGTCACTGTATTCATTTAGCAATGAAAAATTAGAACAAACTGAGAATATGAATTATTTTGGTGGAGTTGTTGGCAGGCAGAGTGATGCCCCTGTGCTCCTTCCATCCAACATTGGAAAAATGTTTCTCCTAGTGTTGATGGGATCTTGAACTGTTTATCAAACCTTTAGTGGACATTTTCTTTAAGACTATTACTGTAGTTGAGGTCTTTTCACAACAAACTTTTCCTACTTCAAACACTCTGTTAATGTACCTGTATACAGACATGGCAGGAATTGATTTTTAGTGCCAGCAAGTAAATAGGTAATCACCAGGGTGCACCTGTCTCTTACTGGAGCTGAAACTATGCACTGAGATTCATGGATAGTGCGGAACAGAACAAAGGTCATTCCGTCTCCCAGGACGTACCACTCTTGATTGACACACCCGTTAAATTCTACTCTACTTAGTAACTTATCCAGATGTCTCTAAAATGACAGTTTTACATTCATCCAGCCTTGAGGTAATGACCTTTTCTAAAGCAAATATATTTATCATCCCTTCTCCTTTCATTTTATCTTACATTTGAATTAGTTATCAAATCTACACTTTGAAGTGCAGCTACACCTCTATTGAAAAATGAAATTTTGGTATAGCAATGAGAAGTTTTACAACATGTACTATTAGGAAAAATCTATGTTTAATATAGTATTTAATGAATTCCATGTTATTAGCGGCGCCAAATTAAGAACATAAGGTAGAAAAAAAATCTAGAAACAGTTGAAAAATGAATTAATCACTTGTTTTTCTTAGTATATGTAAAATGCAATAATTATTCCCATAATCACACATCTGTCATGTACACTGAAGCATGCATTTCTAATGGGAAAAATAAAAATGATCACACAGTATGTATAATTGTCTACATACTCTCTGTATGTGAATACGTATTAGGTAACTGTTGAAAGGGTAGAGCATGTACATGTTAATTCTGCACCAAGTTATATCAAACCTAAATGCTACAAATGTATCTAACAAGCTGTTTCATTGCCTTCATTTTACAATCACATAAAAGTAGATTCATATCTAACAAATAAATAAATGCATAGACATAATACATCAGTATAACATGTAAAGCCAACTAAAATAAAGTATATATGGCTTTGTAGCATGCTTCAAAACTTAAGCAATAGCACAGACTAGTGGATTGAGAGAAAGTATCAGTTAATGTTATATAGATGGTACAATTGCTATTTATTCTTTTATGGTGTGTATTATTTATTAGATGCTGCCATCAGAATACTGTGAACTGAAAATAGAAAATATTATGGACTGTGCCAAAATATGAAATATTCAGAATGGGAATATGAAGTCTGCATTCATAATTCTATGTTAAATCCTGGACAAATACTTATACAGTATTACTGTTATTATATTTGAAATACTGCAGTTTGTATTACTATGTAAAATGCATTTAATAGTGAGTTAGATCTATATTAAGAACATGTTTTACTTTTATTACTTAATTTTTAGAAATATATAGTTTTTATTTTGCAAGTGCAAAGCTTTTTATGTATTGTTTATAGAATGTTATACAGTAAGTCAATAAGACAACGCCTATGAAATGTTCTTCTAGGGTATACAGTATAGATGTAATAGACAGGATCCTGTCCAGGACTTCAAATAACCAGAGCAGAGAGACTCAAACAAAGAGCAGCTTTCATTCTTGTGGACCTACCCCTTTCATGTATTACATTACTGGCCATTCAATGAATGTGTGCCCTCACTGTTAAATACATTTGATGATTTTGACCCATAAATGCTGCATGTACTATTGTAAAAAAGATTGGTTATGCTGTATACTGTATATGAAATACTGTATGTTTAGAGTCATCCAAATGACTGGTGTAGTTGGAAACTTTTGGCTAAAACCTGTCTTATGTTTACTACCTGTAAATCATACAGTGGATAAGAAGACCTTGGAAAAGTGAAGTGGCTGATTCCTGTTATTTATTATAGTTATTGGTTAAATGCTGATGAAACATTATGTGCCTCAGATGGAAGATGCTTTATCTGGCATTATCATTCAATCTCATCAGTAAATGAAGCCAAGCAGCCTGCACTCAATCTGTGCTTGGTCTGTCAACAGACTACCATTTGGGTGTCTAAAATGTCAGTAAGATGCATCTAAATGGGCTTAGAGGTCCCTTGTGTGATCAATGTATACATCATGTTGACTTTAATCTATCAAACCATGTTGCATGGATAAAATCAATAACATATTAGATCTCACTTGTGCATTATGCAGATTGTCTGCTGATGGTATTTACTGAGCCGCTAGAAACATGATCGCTATTATATATATATATATTTTTAGTGGGTCTTTTCTGTATATAGAAAGAAATAGTGATTTGCTAACATAAAGTTAAGAAGTACTCCTGTTTTCTGCATGAATTTCAAATTCACGGTATCCTCTTTAGAGTCAATGGGCAGTATCTATCTAAAATATGAACAGGTCAGAATTCCAAACAAGACAAAATGCAGGACTTTATTAGCCCAAAGTCGCCCTACACGTGTATTATTTGGAGTGCTGACCTGTACATATGTTTTGGATATTTTTTGTTGTCAGTCGACTACTGGCCAGAGGTTGTGCGACCATCTTTTGTATCACTCCCTTTTTTTTCATCTATCTATCTATCTATTTCCCCAAATACACAAATGATGTTTCAGCTCATACCTGAGCCTTTTCAAGCAGTGAATGGCATATACAAGCAGTTTTTTATAGTGTGCAAGATAAATTGATGATGCTTAATTAACAATCATGTACAAAAGTGACAAATCACATATACAGTGTAAGATACATGCAACCATAGTATAAAAGTGCAATGAGTGTAATATATGCCATAAAATCAGTGTACAAAAATTCACATGTAAAAGCATCAAAAACTCCATAAAAGTACATAAGTGCCATTAATGTGAAATTAAAGACATTTGAATACCCGTAGGGATCCAGTATAGAGTACAAACATTCTCATGTGTCTTCCAGTGTCTCAAATGCATCAATTTATCTTGCACATGATTAAAAAACTGTCTGTATATGCCATTCACTGCTTGAAAAAGCCTCAGGTATGAGCTGAAACGTCGCTTGGGTATTTGGGAAAATAAAAAGCACTTTTTTCACTACTTCATTAGAGTGCCATCTACTTTTGCGTTTCTATCTATCTAACAAGAAAATAGCAAGATAGCACCAACCAAAAGGGAAACCTTCCCCAAGATGCAAGACAACAACCCAGTCTCCCACTTTTGTCACGCTCACCACATGTAGAAGATGTAGTGGCCAAGCAGGCTCAGCTGAGTACAAGGAAGTCATAGTCATAGACTAAGGGCAGTGTCTGCCTGAAATGTGTCAGGATTCCTTTGCATAAAAGCTACATTTTCATTGGATCTATCCAATGGACTATCTTTCTTTCTTTCTTTCTTTCTTTCTATCAATACATAAAATGAATGCATTATTTTCTAATATGAAATATAAGACTATTTCTGTTACCCAATACTAATATGTCTACAGTTCAGTGACAGCTCCTGTTTGCAGACATTACATAACCTAGTATATATGCATTTTTCTTTAGAATAGTGTCTCTTTATGATTGATGAATTTTGCATTACTGTTGTTTAACAATGGGTGTGATCCTGGAAAATATTATTTCATTTGTGGCTTGAGTTTTGCAGTTTATCAATGATTGTATGTGATTCTGTGAATGAACTAAGGCTTTTGAATTGTACAGAGCCACAGCTCCATCTAGATGACAGAAAGGATCAGTATGCTTACTGTGGAAATGTAAAGGACACTGAGTGAAAAGCTTTCCATACAAGCCATCCTATTTTACAGTCTGCTTAATGTGTAACATAAAACTATTTAACAACAGCAAGAATATACTGTATAAGTGAATCTAGTGACTAGATAAAGAAATTAAATAAAGCTGTATTCAAAGCAAGCTCCCTCTCCCTGAGTTATGCCTATAAGAGGTAGAAAGACAGATAGACAGACAGGTAGACTTACAGATAGATAGATAGATAGATAGACAGACAGACAGACAGATGGAAAGATAGAATGGCCTCAGAGGTATGTACACTAAAGATTGTTAGTGGACGGTAATAAAGCAAAGGGAGGAGATTGTCTTAGACATAGCTTACAGCCTTACAAATACACAGCATATAAATTGTGCCAATGGTGTCAATGGTTTTTGATATTATCTTTTGACCCCCAAAAAATAAACACTAAAAATACTATACACTACAGATACTACTACTACTTTCCAATTCCCGAACTGTTTCTGTGTTGTGTACAGACAAAAAAAAATCCTCATACAGTGTATTTTGAGCAAAGAGTCGACTGGCTGGTTCCTTGTAATTTTCATCTTGAATATGCAGCCAGATTGGAATCAGATTATTGCACTCTGATCAGATTCAACCATGTGTAGCCAACACTTAATGTCAAGTGGCTCGGATGCCTCTCTTCAAATTTGGCCTCAGATATATTTACAGCTGATTTTGTTGTGTGCCTTGTCTCATTGTTCTGTAGTATATGTCACCTGGCTAATATTTAAGTGGTAAGCATTTTTTATTGTTATTATTTTCAGAGGTTAATAAGCAAATAAAATGTGGCTAGTTCAGGTCATTCAAGACTCCAGGAAAGCTAGGTGACAATTTCTTTGGGGGTTGAATTACTGATTCAAATAGCTTTCCCAGACTCAGCCATACAAGTGAGAGTAGTCTGTGAGAAGAGTGTAAGGCTGTATTCACGTGACACTGACGTTTTTGACGAATCCAATAGCTGTTAAAACATTTGTTAATGTCTGTTGTGCATCCGTTCTGTTTTTCCATTTTTGATTGCTGAATGCATCAGTTTTTAAGGCAGGGTTCACACTACCGTTGATGTCCATTCTGATAGTGTCCGTTAAAAAAAGAAAAAAAAAACAAAAAACGGACACCTATCATAACAGACATTAACGGACACTAACTGATGTTAATGTGTCCGTTTTTTTAACTGATCCAATTAATGGATTATTTAAAAAAATGGACACATTAGCATCAGTTAGCATCAGTTAGTGTCCGGTTTTTAACACTATCCGTTTTTTTTTTTTTTCTGCTTTCTGAGCATGCGCAGAAAAAAACCGACATAAAATAATGGACAATAACTGATGGCTATCAGTTACTGTCCGTTATAAGTCCGTAACCCATAGACTTCAATGTTAAAAAAATAACGGACACTTGCTGTCCGTCAAGAATCCGTTATTTCAAACGGACAAAAAAGTCCTGCATGTAGGATTTTTTATCCGTGAAAAAAAAAAATGCACTTCTGACGGATTGGGTGTAAACGGACACAAACGGACACTAACGGACACTAATGGACACAATATAAAAACCCATTGAAATGAATGGAAATTTTAACGGATTTCTGACGGTTCAGCTAGTTTCCGATGCTAAAATCTTGTAATGGACAATAGCAACGGACACTACTGACGGTCACCAACGGTAGTGTGAACGCCCCCTAACTGTCAGTGAAAAAAATGGATGAATTTTATTAGTCTTTCTTTGACCCAACCCACTGATCCATCTTTAGTGGACATAAAACAGATGTCAATCTGTTTTACATCTGTTAAAATCTGATTCATTGATTTCTATTGGATCTCTGTGTCCAAGAAAATGGATAAAGACAGAGCATTTCACTTTGTTTGTTTTCACGGATGTGAAAAATGGTCAATCAAAAAAAATTGACATGTGAATAGACATATTGAAACCAATGTGTTTTCAAAATGGCCGTGTGATAGACAAATGCAAGCATTAATGATCTTGCATTGAATTCTATTAAATGGACATGACAGTGTGCAGATTCCTTTTCACGCCATCATTTTGTAGCTACTCTTGGCAGTTAAATATTGACAATACTGCGTAAATAGTAGCTCTCTGTCCTCACATTTATAACTTACACATTTATATGGAAAATGAATGAAGCTCTATTGCAAGAATGAATCTGCATTGAGTGTTATTATATCTGTAATTGAAGTACAGTATGGTGAACATAAAAGACTACCAGTAAACATAGCAGCAGAGTTTAACAAAGGAAAAAAATGAATGTACTTAATCTTGTCAAGTATATTGGCTTCACAGTGGAAAACTCTTAACACATGCTAGTCAGAAAAACTAGCTGTTACTGGAGAAGTAGCTGTTAAACAGTAGATTTGCTACATTATTTTCTTTAATTAGCCTCAAGAAAGCAGTGACAGGATGGTGAAATAACTTAAGTCAGTGTCTCATTTACACCCAGGAGGTATGCCAAAGGCAATGTAATGCTCTGTCGCTTAGTATATTACACCTTTTGTGCTTATTGTCATGTGTTTTGCATTTAAGCTGCCTTCTTTTTTGGATGACATTGTAGTAATCAGTTGCTTTAGTTAATATAGCCTATACTTTAGTTATATAAGCTAAATATTATTTCTTCAACAGAAACAGTAAGATTGCTGCAACATAATGGGGGGGAAACTGAGTTCATTGATAGGATGCATTATAAAAGGAATTAAATTTTTATGTTTTCATATATTTTGCAGGGAAACCTTCAGAGCAGTCATCAACATCTAACCTCCCAGACGGTGGCCTCATTTCTTGGTAAGACTTTCAGATACATTGTAATAGTGTCACTCTCTAGCATGGTTATTGTATATTTGTCTACAGCTTAGTAAATTTAAACAGGTAAACCTTCCAAATTCACTGTAATGTTTGCTATGCCTTTAATGCGTGCATAATGTGATTTTATGTAAAATCCAAAGAACATAAAATACCTTAAAATAGCATTAACTAAGGCCACAGATAAGATTGATTAACAAATAGAAACACCCAGAAGTAGCAGATATGAGCTTGATAGTTTTCCAATTTCACCACAATGTAACAGTGTATGATCTGAAAGTTTAACATATTTTAACATATATTGTACAGTATATTGTACAGTCATTTTCTAGCTTTCTGTGACATTGTTTAACAAGATCTCATCTATATGTTTTATTGTGTCAATGGTTATGTGCAGCAAAAAACACACACACACTTTGTTAATTGGAATTACTGGATATTGACCCTCCCCAGATAGCTCATTATTTATAATAGGGCCAGAATATTTTTTTTTACATGAAGACTTATTGTATTATGGAATTTCATAAATAATAGTGCATTGTTATATTATATTGAACTCCTAGACAATCCTTTTACTCGGGTACTCTTTGCTGGACTTGTCCAACTATGTTTCTCACAAGATGACCCATTTTCAAAACAACATAATTTCACAATACTCATGGGCAGCATGAACTACTAACAAGGTCCTGTATAAGACAGAGCTATGTTTTGCTCTGAAATGCTGCAGAATTTCACAGAAAACAGAGGGGAAGATTTACTGTCTAACAGTTAGTGCAAATGCAGACCTGACAGTCTTAACCTGTGCCAGATTTATTACAGTGGCTGAATCTGGATGATATGTAGCACCTTTATTCTGCTTTCACATGAACAATCCATTTTGAGGGTTAAGAAGAAATTAATTTTGTACATCCCAGTGTATTTCTGTGTGAGATCTGTGTCAGATCTATGTCCGATTAATATGTCATCCGTGTTCCATCCGTTTTTTGCATCTACAAAAAATAGATACTGTCTCCTTTATTTTTCGGTATCACCTAACAATTATTTGGTAATAAAGGGGTGAAATACTGGCAGTACACAGATGACGTCCTTGTGGAGTCCAATTTCTTTTTTTTCACTGCCGTGTAGACTTCAACGGCCTAGAGGAGTAGAGAAAAGAGAAGAAATGAAAAAAAAAACTGAGTGTGCGAATGACTCCAGTCATAATAAATCTATTTTCTGGCCGTGTGCTGCTCATGATAGAAAGATTATTCATGTGAAAGAACTCTTCTTCTGTTTAGTCTATGTTTATACAATGAGCCAGTTTTAGACACAAAATGTGCAAAAATGTTGGTGAATATTCTGGACCACAATGTTGCATCATAAACACTGCCTACCTTTATTTTCTAAATCATAATACATGTTTGTTGGTTTCTATTTCATTTTCTCCATCTTCAGCTCCATACAAATACAAAGGACTTACAAACAACTTAACAAGAACAAACAAACTAGGCAAGAGCACGTATACAGAGAAAGTCACAAAATGGATACATTCCCAGGCTCAGTCCGCTCTCCAAGTAGCCAAGCATGAGAGAGAGAGAGAGAGAGAGAGAGAGAGAGAGAGAGAGAGAGAGAGAGAGAGAGAGAGAGAGAGAGAGAGAGGGACACTGTCTCAGTAAATACAAACCTCCTCCGATCCACTCTGCCTACCTTTTAATATATTTCCCAATCAGCCACACTCCCTTGTTGGACAAGTCACAGAAAGTAACTAAAAATGTTCAAAAAATATGGAGCAAGACATGTACGTCAGTTTTCTAATGCATTTTTATTAGTAAATTGACCTGATAGTTTTAAGAAGATAAGGCACAGGAAGATAATTCCAGGGAGGGGATGATGAGCTAAGCTGTGTATAGGAAGAAACCTGTCAATAATGCCAAGCAGAGCAGATTCTTTTGCCTAACTTTGGTTCATTTAAAAACTATATTTTCTCTGAAACACTGCAGCAATTCATATTATAAGATAGGTCTCCATCTCTGACATGGGATTTCATGCTGCTTATCACTTGGATGACAGGTACTGTTTAAAGGGAATCTGTCACCAGAGCTGACCCATTTAACTAAAAATATTTCTATGGGGATCATTTATCATGGCTCATGTGCGAGATAACTGACGTACGAGAAAATGTAATTGTACTTCGCTTTCCTCAAAGGAGACGTGGTGGGACATGGGAGATCATTGGCCCGATCAAACTGATCATAATTTACGCCAGTTTTCTGGCATAAATAATGTTAGAAATCTATGCCAGCAAGGATCTAGCAAAGGTTACTATTTAGGCACATGGACCCAGGTGGATGCACCAAATTTAAGGCATGCACCCAAGGCTGTTTTAGCACATTGGTGGGCTCAGTGCAAAGGTTTCATAAATAGGCCCCCCCATCACCACTCCTTATAAATATCTGACCCGCACAAATTATAATGCCCCTTTAGTGGCTCCCACATGGTATAATGTCCCTTAGTGGCTCTCATACAGTATAATGCATCATTTGTGCTCCCATACAATATAATGTCCCTCAGAGGCCCATCACACTATCAAATGCCCCTGCAGAGGCATCAGACATTAACTGGTCCCTCCCAGTGGCCCCTCATACATTAACCTGTCCCACCCAGGTGTCCCCTCAAACATTATATTATAATGTCCCCCTCCACGTTGCCTCTACAGTATACTGTCCCTTTTCCATTTTGCCCCCACAGTATAATGTCCCCTTTCCTGGTTGCCCCCTCCCCCCGTATCATGTTCCCTCTCTAAGTTGCCCCCATAGTATAATGTCCCCTTTCCAGGTTGCCCCCATCCCAGTTTCAATGAAATAGAGAAAATAAAAGCACCTAATACTCCCCTTTCCCTGTTCCCCTGTTGTCTTCTGTCTCTGTTGCTGACAGCTTCAGGGAGCAACAGGAACAATGTAAGTGACCTCACTACATCACTCCTCCTGCTCCTGACACTGTACTGACACTGGGAGCAGACAACTCACCTTCATACATAGAAATCAGGTGTTGACTGTTAATGGGGTAGAAGTAGACAGAATTAGTACCATTAGTTTTGGTGTCTGACACTAGTGAATTGTCAAGAATTGACATACAGCCATAACTAGGGTAAGCATAGTGAAAGGAAATTTTTACAACTTCCTTTGAGCCCAGTGGTAACTCTATTAATTTCTATGTACTGAGAACCCCCTAGTTGTGGTTACAGGAAGCAAGTTTGATCACTCAGCTTTGCAAAGGATATTTATCAATGTAAATACAATGAAAAATATTGGGGCTAATTTGTACAAGACATATCAAAAGTAGCAATCTTGGGAAATGGCTGTAAAATTGTGACTTTTTTCCCTATTACTGTTGCACTTGCCACTTTTGTTAAAAATGGGCAGAGAGGGGGTAGGGCTTCACATCCCAACAAATGTCCTGTGACTTTGTACTGATACTGGGAGCAGAGACAGAGGAGCGTCCGAATGGTGATGCAGGCAGCAGATAGCAACCTGCATCCCCATTGTACGTCACTCATCTGCGTCCCTCTCCAATGCAAGTGCACTGTTGGCCCTATGGTTAAAGTGGTCCTGCATGCACCTCAATATAAAGTAGGGGGAAATTACGATAGGTCAGGGATAAGTCTGTATGTGGTTAGAGAAGGCTGTATTCAGGTTACACTGCACTTGTTGATCAGTGTCTCTAAATCTTGTTTGGATTGCCAGTGAAAACTGTGAGTAATATGCAAAGCAGTAGTCACATGCAATATCTTAATTGGGAGCTCAGGAGTTATTTTAGCAGCTGAAGTAGTTCCCCCTTAGGCTTTGATCACATTGCCTTTTCTCTATTGGTATATAATGTATTGATAGGACCCATTAACCTGATGGATGGCAAAAGGGTGTTCTTTGGCCTCCCTCCATCAAGTTGGCTTGCATTGGCAGTCTTTTTTTTCTTTGTGTAAGAAAGCCTAGTCAGCTGCACTTTCCTATGCAGTTGTCCACTGAAAAAAAAACATGCTGCAGGGTATATACAATTTTTTTTTCAACACTGGTGATATAGACGGTATGTGCTGATATATGGCACGTTGTTGCATACTCTAGGGCTTTGTGTTTGATACATATATCAGGAGAATCCCTCAGGGCGTACTACTGTACAGTATACAAGAAATGTAAAGGGCAAATGTGATATTAACAGAGCCTTAAATGTTTCTCCAGGAGTATCTTATAGATGGTTCTATCAAAATGGGTGGGTATCACGGTGGCTCAGTGGTGAGTATTGCAGCCTTGTAGCGCTGGAGTCCTGGGTTTGAGTCCTACCAAGGAGAACATCTGCAAGGAGTTTGTATGTTCTCCCTGTGTTTGCATGGGTTTCCTTCCACCCTCCAAAGACATACTGATAGGGAAAGTAGATTGTGAGCCCTATATGGGACAATGTTTGTAAAGTGCTGCGTAATATGATGGCGCTATATAAGTAAAGCATAAAATGGATACTGGTGGCAGACACTGCTCAAATGACAAACAGCTGTGTTATAGCTATATATTCTTAAATATAGATAATATGGGAATAATAGCAGTAACCACCACACCAGTTACCACAATTATTGAGATCTGCTTTCATGCTGTTCGAGGCTAAAATATGTGAAATTTTTTGAAGTAAAACATATCATTTATGAAGAATCTATTTAACTTGGTTAAATTGTATATATATATTTATATATACACTTAATATCACTTTTATTGTGTTATCTTTTTTCCATAGTTACTATGTTCTTAAGCTCCATATTTGCATATTGCACAAAGGAAATGAGCTTATCTTTTTTGGAATCTAGTTTTTGGTATGATCAAAGTCATTAAATGAATACTGAATTAGTAATTCTGATTGTTTTGTTAATGACTTGTATTAGAGATTGTGTTTAATGATAGAGACAGCAGTAGGCAAGTTCATTTTTCTAATCACGCTGGCTCAGTCATTAGTCAACCTCTCTCACTTGACCTACATATAATAAGGAAGATTTTCAATAGTAAGTCACTATGCTGAATAGAGTACTTTTGAGTCTTAGCTGTGTAATCCTTGATTTTATGCAATTTTGACTGTACTAGTTTCCTAAAATAAAAATGATATTTGTAAAATTTCTTAATATTAGAAACTTGCCTGTTTTTCTACTTAAGTAAATTATTAATAAAATAATATAAATGATAGAATAATATATGCATTACATTATACATGACAACAAAACTATAGAAGAACAACAGATCTTTACAATTATAGGGCACTGTATACTGTCTAAGAGTAAGACTGTGCAAACCTAGACTAGACCAAACTGTAAAAGATTTATCAAAGTGTTTAATGCTAAATGACAAAACTGGCACACTGTGTAGTTACACCACTAATCTCTGATAAAAAGTGCCTTCATTGGAGTATGATTTGAAGTCCCATCCCCTTTTTTGGCAAGCCTTCTCCTTTTCAGTTAAAGAGAATCTATCTCCATCTGTATTACTCCAACTCTATTCATTTTCAATAGCCTCCACTCCACTGATTCTGGTGCAGTTGGACTGTTTTCTTTAGATCCTTCTATTCCTAAGCAATCACTCAATATACTAATTAGACTATTTTTAAGTGGGCTTTTCTGGGCTGGAGGAGACTGCCTGGGACTGCCCATCTGATAGTGTACAGTCTTATTAGCATATTGGGTGCTGAAACTTCTCGGTCTTTTGGCTACGATCAAGTGTAGTATCTGTTCTGCCAGTAACAGTGAGTAGCTGTTTCCGCCAGTGGTACGCCGGCCCACAGTAGGTTTCCAATGAAAGCTGGGAAAACAGTCAGAGAACCACACCAGGGGATGCGTCACCTGGGATCATGCCAAGAGGCCGGGATGCCTTCGAAGGTCTCAAAGTGCAAGTGCCTCGGGGTTGGTGGCCCCTGAGATGCCAAAATTCACTGGGCGTGGGAAACCCTCTGAGTTAGGCACATTGCACCGCACTTGAATCAATTTTGAAGCACTCCACCCTGATGCTTGGTTTATCCAGCATGGGTAATTTTTATAGATCCGGCGAATAGACCGGGCCTGTACACAGGCACTCTATTCACTTGTTTATGATTATTTTATGTCACATTTGTCACCGTTTGTCACTCTTGCTGTGGATGTAAGGGGTGTGGAAACCCTTTTGGGTCCTACCTGAAGTCTAGGGGTTGGAGTTGTGTGGCCATCTTGGTTCCCTCCTTCCTTGTTTGCACGGTCTGCATCTGCTTATGTGGAGGTGGACAACAGTTATCGGCTCTAGTAGTACTCTTGGGGTGGCAGCCCTTGAGGAAACTGAGCAAGTAGCTGGCTTGGTAGTACTCCTGGTGGTGGCAGCCTGGGAGGAAACCGAGCAAGTCAGCCCTTCTGTTGCAGCAGTTGGGCAAGTATAGCCCCCAGGCTTTTGGGCCTTTTGGCGCTGAGTCTGGGGACAGTTCGGGAGACCTATTCTCTTTGGAGATGGGTTTTGCGATAGACCGCATCCTGAGCACGTTTTTTTCAGTGGCACTCCCACTTTTTTGTCGTGCACAGGGTGATTCGTTGGCACAGTTTTGCGACCTTCGATTAAAAGGAAAATTGGGTGCTGAAACTGCCCTGATTGTTCTGGAATAGCGATGACTAGAGAAAAAAGTTCAGCTGTGCCAGAATCAGTGGAGTGGTGTATATTGAGGAAGACAAAGAGATGGAGTTGGTGAGGGTGGTAAAAAGTCCACTTTAATACTGTAAATGTGGTATAAGACACATATACACCAGTGTTTAGACTCAAATGGCATCCAAATTCCTGCACATACTCAGTAGTAAATCTGTTCATATGTGTTTTTTTGTTAGGTATAATGAAAACCCTTTTTGTCCTTCATGCAGGTGCATAACAAAGTACATACAGTATGACTTTTCAGCAGGTATACCTGGTGGGTGTATCTGTCTAATAACTGCAGTGTTCAGTTTTTTCTATGTGATCTGAATATGTATGTTATATATGTTTATATATGTGGTTGTGGGCACTGCGGAATTTGCAATTTATTTTTTTTTGTTTAGTTTTCTTTGCATGGTTTCATTCAGCTTTTACAATATTTTACAATATATAGGGCTACTGGTAATAATGTAGAATATTGATCCAGGAATCTGTCAGATTCCAGGGTCTGAAAAGAATTTTTTCCACTTTATGGTGAATTGGACCTGTTTTTGCCTTCCTTTGGATCAATTTGGTATAATAAGTGTAAAACTATTGACCTTGACTTTTTTTAACCCACAGCTATGTAAAAGTATATAAACTATGACTACTGATCTATCATTCTTGCTACGGCTCGGTGAAAAACATAAGTCACAAAGCTACAGATGTTGCAGTTTAACATTACAAATATTACATAATATAACATTATCTACAGTGGCTTGAAAGTTTGTAAACCCTTCAGAATGTTCTATATTTCTGCAGTAGATTTTTACACAACTCCAAAGTAGATAAAGAGAACCAAATAAAAAATTAGTTAAAAATATTATACTTGGTCATTTATTTATAGAAGAAAATTATCCAATATGAAAAATGTATGTTTTAGTATTTAGTATGTAGTATTTTGTATTTTATTTAGTATCAGTTCTACACAAAATACGAAAAAATATTTGTCCACTGTGTAAACCGTGTAATAGCCACTTATTTACACATATTAGTTACTGTACCTAGAAATGCAAAAGCTGCTTATTT
This sequence comes from Leptodactylus fallax, assembly GCA_947044405.1. NCBI lineage: Eukaryota > Metazoa > Chordata > Amphibia > Anura > Leptodactylidae > Leptodactylus > Leptodactylus fallax. Next base: position 9,841,981 of record CAMRHE010000013.1, read on the forward strand.
ACTTCATATTTTGTGTAGCTAGGTGCTTTCTTAGCGTATGATGATAGAGCAAGCATAAATATGAAATAATGCATTTTCCTGTCCAAGCCTTTTGTTGCCTTCTTCATACAAAATTTTTACAACTTCCTTTGAGCCCAGTGGTAACTCTATTAATTCCTATATACTGAGCTCCCCCTAGTGGTGGTTACAGGCAGCAAGTTTGATCACTTAGAGCTTTGCAAAGGATATTTATCAATGTATTTATAGTGTAAATACAATAAAAAAATATTGGGTCTAATTAGTAGCAAAATCTAGCAAAGTAGCAATCTTGGGTGAATGGCCATAAAATTGTGACTTTTTCCCTACTGTTGCTGCCCTTGCTGCTTTTCTTAAAAATGGGCAGAGAGGTAGGAGAGCTTCACACCCCAACAAATTTACTAATGCAAATAGTGACTGAAATCTTCACCAGCCTTAACTGGCACAGATTTCATTTTCTAGTGCACAGACTTCCTAAGATGCGCCAAAATTATCAAAACGTGTATGCCTCTAAATAGTTTTACCACATTTCAGGTTGACACACCATTTCTTTGGGAATGACATACTATATGCCCTTCTTAATAAATAGGCCCAATGGTGTTCACAATGAGCACAATATTAATTTATCTCAACGATAAATTCTCCAGGTTCTGGTGAGCTATACATCTGTCACCTTACACTACAGGGGGTATATCAGCATATTGCTGGAGGTATCAGAAGGCAGACTAATCACTGGGCCATGTTCATGTGTAAAAGGGGTTGTTTTGATTAAATAACCTCTCTAATTCATATTCTCAGCTTATCTTGGGAAATCTCATGACAATTTTTGGAATATTATAATTTGCTGTATGCTTTCTACATCTATGTGTGGGTAGTTCAAAGGGGTTTCCTTTGCTAAAAATATTGACCTAAAGATAGGTCATCAATGTCAGATTGGGGGGAGTCCAACACCCAGCACTTCCGACGATCAACTGTTCTCATTCTCAGTTGATACACAGAGAGTGTAGTGAGTAGTTACCAGCCCAAGTTACTGCAGATCAGCATCCAAATACAATGCATATACAGAATTTAAAATAAAGAAGCAGTAAGAAAATAATGGGTAACGTTTTCCTGGATTATTTTGCCATTGTAAAAGCCATTACACTACATTAACTTATCAATAAATTAGTTCAATCAATTACTACAATAACTTTTCCATTCGCAAGTAAACACTGTATACAAAGTCAAACATAATGTCTTACTGTTTTTTTCCTTACATACCACACGTACCAAGGACATGAAAATTGGAAATGGCTTAGCTGTTCTCAATTCAACCAAGCAATTCCTTGCAATTATATGCCACTATGGTGATTTGTACTGCTACCTTCAGGATGTGAAATCAAAGCTAACAGCTTGAAACACTGCAGCTGATCAGTCATTCGTCTGCTGAAAGAAAGCTCTGTTGACATTCCATTTGTACTTTTGCAAACTTTGTAGCAAGCATCTAAAATGTAAGATCTGAAAAGATTTTGCAAATACGATTTTATTTGCCTCTGTTCCTTCTAATTTATGAGTTCCAATATCATAATCTGAATAGTAATTGCATATTTATGATGCAGAGTTTCAACGTATTAGATGGTAGGTTAACTTTTTGTGATCTTGCTGGGAAGTGAATTTAAAACTGCATATATTTATGTTGCTCAAAGTATTGGAAAAATTATCTATCTATCTATCTATCTATCTATCTATCTATCTATCTATCTCTCACTTACTTGTCCTCTTTTGGCTGGACATGCCCAATTCTATTTATCACCAGTTAAAACACTTATCAATTGATGGCCTATTCCTAAGAAAGGTTATCAATTTTAGATTGAAAGGGGTTCAACTGTTGGGATGCATTCGCAGTTAGCTGTTTCCTTTATTTACATGCTGAGCCCCCCATACTTTTAGTAGCTGTGGTTATGGGTACTGCAGCAGCCTCTCAGTCCAGTCTATGAGACACCATTGTAGTACCCATAACCACTGTTACTAAAAGTGCACATATTAAAACAATGTCCGACTCTGCACACAATGGGAAACAGTTGATCTGTCTGTGTCCAAGTAGTTGGACCCCCACAAATATAAAACTGATGGCATATCTTAACGGGGTTGTCCGGGATAAACTGAAATCCCTACATTAATCTAAACACCCTCCTACTTTCTAAATAACATAATTTATCAAAAATGTATAGTTACCCAGACATTTGCTGGTTATCCGGTGGCTGTCCGCTTCTCCGTTTCCAGAAACGGAACGTCTCTACTACTCCCCCCCCATCCACTCCATGATACTTACCTATCTTCTTCCTTCTAGGCTTCTTCCTGTGGGATGGCTCCTCCTTGTTTTTTGACTGCCGTGTGTGCTATAGACCCAGTGCTGCTCTGTGCTGCCGATAATCCACCTCTACTGCGCAGGCATGGGAGCAGCATCACAGACCTGCGCAGTAGAGGTGGATCATCAGCTACAGAGCAGTGCTGGGTGTATAGAACACACGGCATTCAGAAAATAAGGATGGGCGTCCCGCAGGAGAAATACAGATAAGTATATAATGGGGTCGTGGGTTGAGCTGAGTAGGTAGGGAAGGGCTAGTAGTTGTTAGCAGGATAGGTACAGACAGGGAGGGGGGTTATGGGATGGAGGGAGAAAGGAAAGGGGGGAGTGAGGTGAGAGGTAGCTAGTGTGGAAGTTGCATAGCAAGAAGCTGAACCATGTAAACAAATGCAGAAGATACTAGGAGCTCCCAGAGACACCCAGAAATCACTCAAAACACTGCTAAAGGTATATGGGTGCATTTATTAACCCATTAATAGCACTAACAGTCCTTTTTTAAAAAGGACTGGGAAACCCCTTTAAGTATTAGTCTGTAATTTCTAACAGGTGTATGACACTTTTTTTTTTATTGTTAAATTTTTATTGCGTTTCAGAAGTACATGGAATATGGTGTTATACAAGATATGAAAAAGAGGGAAACAAAATACAATAAAATTGGATAGGATACAATAAAGTGAAATGCAATAAAATAAGAGGGTTAAACAATGGATAAAGGTAATGGGAAGAAATTTATTCATTCCTACAATGATATACCTGTGTTAAGCCATACATCTAATCAGGCAACAGTAAGAAATACCTCACTCAGAAGTACAGGTGCATCTCAATAAATTAGAATATTTTTGAAACGTTCATTCATTTCAGTAATACAATTCATAATCAGCGTCTTCCATGATTGTGTGTCCTACTGAACCAGACTGAGGGACCATTTAAAGGCTTAGGAAACCTTGGCAGGTGACACACTGAATTTACAATACTGAACTTTTTCACAATATTCTAATTTTCTTAGATTTGGGTTTTCATTACCTGTTAAATTGCACCCTATGGACTATATTTGTAACTGAAGGGATAGTTTTAGATTTCCATAAACATGCAACAGATAATCTGGCTACAGAAAGAATTTGGCACAGTACAGTAACAGAAGGGGGATCAAGTTAGTGAAAGAAGTCCCACCTTTGGGTCCCATGGAATCAGAGTTTGTGCTGTTTTCAGTATGATAGAGTATATATTGGCCCAAAATTGTTGTTTAAGTTGACATTTCCACCATATATGCAAAAGAGATTGCAGTGCCATTTTGCATCTTCAACATTTGTTAGAGGAACCTGGAAATGCTTTAGAATTCTAAGGGGTGTAAAATACCACTGGTTTTATATACCGCTAGAAACCTGACAGTGCACTGAATTCAACGCACTTCAGCTTTCCCAGTATGTGCCCCAGAGCTATCAATTTTGGCACTGATATCTCCCCACTGTCAGAAGGGCGGGCCTTACAGCCTAGCGTCATAGTTGGGCTGTAAGGAAATTCCCCCCCTGACTGTTAGAGGGGGCGTTCCTTACCATTCAGTGATGACGTTGAGCGGTAAGGAACGCCCCCCACCGAGTATAAATCTATGGAAGACAGTCAGGGAGAGTGTTCCTCACAGCCCAGGGATAACGCTAGGTCCGCCCTTCTTGATTGCTACAGTGTTTTTTTACTGCAATGGCAATACCATTCTTTTTATTAGGGGCCTGAGCCATCCGTATAAATGGGAAACATCTGTGTGCATCTTCCAATTGAAGATGTGTCTCCTAAATACAAAGGATATCTTCTCTCAATTGCTCGACCTCTTTCCATAGCACAGAGAATTTGTACGGGGAGTTTAATCCTTAATATTAAAAGAAATTATGATGGGTAAAGCGAGCAAGGAGAGCAGAGTGCTAGTATATCATCAAATTACATTTGTAAAACCAGTGATAGCATTGCTTGAAAGGCAAGAGTATAACATTGGTATTTTCTGGGCTAGGGTAGAACCTAGAAATGCAGGTACAGAGTATAGGCAATCAAAACATGAAACAAGGAGCACTGTGCTCCATAATAAAAGTAGCATATATACAGCAAGTGCAGAAGTACAGCACAAATACATGCTGCCAGAGGGGATCAGAGTAAAACATGTCTGAAAAAAGAACATCTTGGCTAAGATCGGCCAACAGTAATAACCTTATCAAACTCGGCAGCAAAGATTATGGCAAGAATATAATCAGGCATCACAAACAGTACAAGAACCATGCGAACAAGTTACCAACAATGTGCACCTAGTTCATCCATAGAGAGACAGAGTAGTTTCAGGTTCAGGTAGAATGACGTTTCCCATAGGTAACAGTGGTCCACTCCGCAAGTCATTGCGGAGAGCTGTACTTGCTAGGTCCGCTGTTATCTTCTGAAGATGCCAGATGCCTTTCTTCACAAAGATGGAGACTTCCTTTAGGAGAAGACAATATGCTATTTACCATTTTCCATGATGATGAGCTTTAGAGGGAAACCCTATTTATAAGGGTTATTATGCTTCTCCTCACCAGTGTTGCTGATGATAAGTCGGCAAAGATAGAGATGTTCTGGAATCTCTCAGGCAAAATAGCATAGCTTCCATGATCTGTTCTTTTATGCAGAAAAAGTGGATCCTGGTTACTACATCTCTAGGAGTGGAGGATGTCAGATTTAGGAAGCCTATATACTCTGTCCATGAGTAAGTCATGGGTAGTAGCTTGTGGAAGTAAACTGGCAAACATATCCATAAGAAAGTTTAGATTCTCTGCCTTAATTGATTCTGAACATTATTTCGCCATGATCAGTCTTCCATGTCAGCTATCTTCGCTTTAAGGGTGGCTATGTCGTCCTCTACTGTGTTTGCCACATCCACTATCTCATTAGTTCCGCCATTTTTGTCTCAATGTGGGAATTGCAATTACCCAGGGTGACCAACTCATTTTGTAGATTGGCAAAAGCTGTCTGGGTTTGAGTATGAATAACAGATTAAGGTCTGCTAATAAGGACTTTATCAGCACTTCAGTGGCTGGATTATTTTCTCCTCTGAGAATTGTGCTAGTACCTGGGAGAGCCGGGGATTCATTGAGCAGTGGTAAGCAGCCGTTCCTGTCTGGTCTTTTTCCTTGTGTGGCTTACCT